>OY987263.1:67749-1267749 GCA_963920665.1 Straminergon stramineum
GATCCAAATCCGAAACCCCAGTCACACCCTGCAAGCCCTAGCGCTGCGGAATCCGAATCCAGAACCCTCGTGCTCGTTCTCGTTCTCGTGCTCGCGCTCGTCCTCGTGCAGAGAGAGAAAGACCCACCCCCACGGACAACGTCAGTCCATGATCCGGTGGCGCAGGAAAGGCGCGGTGACAAAAGCCATAGCCATGGCTTCGAACAGCCCAGCCTAGCCCAGCCCGAAAAGCCAAAATAAAAGGCAACCCAAAATGTAAAAACAGCCGGGGGAGACCCAGCCCAACCAAGGGAACTGTTCAGAGAACGAACTTCCCTTATTAAACTCCGGTTCTCCTACCCCTGAGGAGGACTCCACAGCATCCTGCACATGGAATCCACATGTGGCAGCGGCAGCTGCCGGTGATTGCAAGGAAGGAGTTGATGCTCCTACTGCGGGGTCGTGACCTAATAAGCAGGAAGGACAGGAACTGAGAGGAAAGGAATGGAAAGGTAAGGACGGAACACACAAAGAAGGGAGAAAGCGGGAGAGAGAGATAGAGGGGTGTGGGGACAAAGACTAAGTAAAGTAAAGGAGCAATTTAGGGTATGATTGTTGTGTTCCGTGCAAGCCGCGGGGTAGGACTGTCCATGAGTTCGAAAGAAGCGAGGAAGAATTAAGTTATTTTACACCTGAACTTCTTACGATGATCTGCGGTTATGTTATAGCCTTATGTGCATCCGAAAGAAAAGGAGGAGGAGCCTCAGCCGCAGTCTCACCAGCCTGACGACCTGAGAGTGAGAGAGCGAGCAGGCCTGGAAGTCAGCAAGCCTACAGAAGCCCCCGCAGGTGAGGCATCCTTAACTTACTCACTCCCCAGGCCTCCAATAGGCGTACCGTGCCATACCACTCTCTACTGCAGGGACGGACCGACCAGCACACGACGGCACCAGCGAGTCAACTCCGGCCCACTCTCCTCCTTCACTGCCGGAGTGCCGGGCTTTCACGGCCTTGGCAGTAAGTTAGCCACTTCGGAATTCGGACTAACCCAGCCTAAGAATGGGATTTTACATGGAAAAATTAAAAATAAATAAAGAGTTCCATGGCCTCTCTCCCACTTCAAACTTACAAGCATCGAACACCGTCCCATTACATTGGACATGCCAAAAAATAAATAAATTGATAAATAAATATTCCAATTGTCGCTCTGATATCAAACTCAAAAAGCCTCAAATTCCATCACATTCGAGAACCCAACTGGTTGGAACTTGGAAGGCCATCCTCCAAGAAGATTAGTATGTAGATGAGGAGGCTAATTTCCTTGAAATGAAGGAAATGGATCGCATCAAATGGGGAATTGCTTGTAAAACCATCACAACTAGATTCTTCCCTCTGATGCTGACCAATGCTATCAACTGGAGAGCCTAGTAGCTAGAGATGATTGGAGTAGTCATCACAATGATTTCAAAGAATGATTTTCAACTATTTGTCCAAAAAAAACATGCAATGAGAATTTACAATCATGTCAACAAGAAAACTTAGCTAAGGTCAATCTAGTTGATTCACACCTATTTTCAAATTCTTGGACAAAAAGAGTCATTGAAAGAAAATCAGTAGTCATATCAACAAGAAAGCCTAGCCAGAGCTAATTTGACTATTTGTTACCCTGATTTTTAGTTATTTGTCTAAAAAAGGCATGAGATGAGAATCTGCAGTCACGTCAACAAGAGAACCTAGCTAGGTTCAATTTGGCTTATTTACACATATTTTCAACTCTTTGTCATAAAAAGGCATGCAAAGAGAATCAATAGTTACATCAAGAAGAGAGCCTAGTAGGGCTTATCTAACTTTTAGTTACATTGATTTTCAACTCTTTATCCCAAAAAAGCATATAGAGAGAATCTAGAGTCAAGTCAGTAGGAGAACCTAGTTAGGATTGATTTGACTAGTAGTTATACTAATTTTCAACTCTTTGTCTAAAAAGGGACTATGAAGAGAATTTGGAGTCACGTCAACATGAGAGCCTAGCTAGGGTCAATTTAACTAATTTATACCTATTTTTAATTTTTTTTTGTCCCCAAAAAGCATGTGAAGAAAATTTGGAGTCTCTTTTGGACTTGTGACAAGATCAAACAAAAATGCAAACAATAGAATAAAGAAAACCAAGCTTAAATGTTTCTTTAGATAAGTTTAGGTGTAATTATCTTGTAATTGGAATGAAAGAGAGAATAGTAGAGACAATGATGGACAAAGCAGTCATATGACCCATAAGTCAAAGAGTATAGAGAATAACAAGTATTGAAGCCAAAAAAGAATCTTCATTTGTACAAGAAAGAAAATATCTTAATGTGCAATATAGAATCTCTTAGAAGATGAGATTGTAGTAGTTAATTCAAAAATGCTATAAATGAAAAGAAAAAAAATGGAACTCAATCATTTGAAAATTAGTTGTAATAAATGGAAAACATGGTATTTTGAAAAGACCATATCTCATGACATGTCAATTTTAGTGATGCATGTAAAAAAAAGCAATTGAGAGTCTTGTAAAAACAACACCTTTTTTTGCCGATATAGCATTCAAACCTCTTCTTCCATTATGTTTCATTTGTAATTACTAAGTTAGGCTATTTTACTCACCTATTAATTTCTTAAACTAAGGGTTGCACTTCAAAATTGATAAGAATCAAAGGTGGATTTTGTGAATAGTTGTGAATTTCTCACCTATAGTCTAAATTCAATAATTCAAGTTTTGGTTAAAGCTCATTAAGTCTAGTATATGATTCATTTTTAATCCAAAATTCTTGAATATTAAATAACTTATTGTAGATTTAATTCTACATGTCAAAGCTACAAGTGAAGTAGGTGAAGTTAAAAATAAGGAATATTAACAAAGGGGGTGGGGAGGTGTGAGAGTATTTCATTCACTACCACTTAGATTATTCAAAGATTCTACAAGCATTCAAAACTAGCCATCACTTTATTAGCCAATATTGATGTTTTGTTGGTACATCTCAAAGTTAGGAGATCACAAAAGTAACCACATTTTTCTTGCTTTGCATGGATAGAAAAATTCTTGTTATATGTATATGAAAAATGCACTGAAATAATATAAGTTGGTAGCATAGTACAAGTTTATAATAGCAATAGTTTGCTACATTACTTTCTTTAATATGCAAATTGGAATGAATTTTTTGAGATTTCATATAATTTATTTTGTTTTGCATGTACTATATAATAAATAAATTGTTAAATATTGTCACATGTGTCGTGTGCTTGTTTTATACAATTTCAATTCATTTTTTATTAAAAAACAACACAAGCCCTTCTATTGATGCAATTTTCTTTCAAAGAGTGACCTTCTGTATCCTTCTAAATTTGAGATTCAATTTTAAAGAGATCCATCATAACTTGGGTTCATATTTTTCAAATCATTGGATTTTTAATAATTAGTTATTGGCAATTTATGATGAAATCCATAATAAAAGTTCAATTTCAATTGAGATATCGTTGTATAAGTAGCATCCATATCTTTAATCAATCCAAGTTTCTACATACATAAAATAATATGCTCATTTTCTTGAACCTTGACTTAATTATTGGATTTGTTAATTTATTAACTAAAGTTGCACCTCTATTACATTCTTGATAGTAAGTGAAAAGTCTCTCTAGATACTATCAATATAAATTGCTAGAGCTTGTATAATCTTTATCTTGGTTGCTTAAATAGAATTGAACTTAAGATTATTTTTAGTTAATTTCATATTGTTTTGTGTTCTTTATGATAATCTTCAATAATGGTATAATTTAACTAGATGAGTATTCTCAATTTCTAAGAATTAATTTCTAATATAGAGCTAGTTTGACCAAAAGAATAAAAAAATAGTAGTAAATATTTTTCATTTTAATTATCTTAGAATTTTAAAATAGTACATACTAATACAAAAAAATAACAAAAAAAACAAAGAAAAAATTTACAAATTTACAAACTTCAAATTTCAATAAATTTTAATTTTTTATTGTAATTTTACAAATTTCAATCCAACAAGTTTATTTTATCAACTTTAAATATTACAAGATTTCAAACTAGTTCTTATTGGAAGAAAGTGGTGGAGCACTATTGTAGTGTAGAAACTTCATTAATCCCTAAATGCTCAAACTACATTATGAGGCAACATAGTAATTTTGGGCAGCTCACTACAAAATGAATTTTTTTCTTCGAAATTTTCACACAACATGTACCCGAGGAGTAGCTTTTAAGGCTTAATCATTTTCATAATTTTTGACTACATAGTTAAAAAGTTATTGTAGAATATGTCATTTTCATTGCCTAGAAAGTAGCTCAGGCAGCTCAAAAAAATTCTTAAAAAACACTTTTTTCAAAAAAATGTTGAAATTGATTTTTAATTGATTTTTTAGATTTATATGTACATAGAAAGCTTTGAATCATTCCATTTTGATTGATGAGATGAAAATTGTGAAGAGTTTTAGTTTGGAGATAGTCATGGAATCTCTACTCTAAGATAAACTTTGAAATCCTTTATTTAACTCAATTTTCAATTTTTTGAAAAAAATGAAAACATTGGATGTAGATTGTTTATTGCAACATTACAACCATTGGGATTGGCATTTTTTAATTCCATGACAAAATTCTTAACAATTTAGTATTTTGAATCATTCTCTACTCCTTTCTACTTACTATTTTTTCCTATATGTTGTACAATTCCAAATGATCTAAACTTTTTCAAGCATGTAGCTAACTTGACTTTTAGAATGAATCCTAAGAAGCACCACCATTTTTGACATTTTTCATTTTTTCAAACAAATGTGATCTTGTGAAGTGCAATTGCCCATCGCAAAGCCAAAAAAATGATTTTTGCCCATTCAAATGCTAATATCTAGCAATATACACAATGGAATTTTCTGAAATTTTTTTCCATGTCTTTTCAAAGCAATGTACTATAAGATCCCATAGTTATATGAATCCAAATTTCTTTATTTTATAAACTTCGGTACTATTAGAAATGGTAGTTTTGGAGCATTTTTGGTGAAAACATAGTCAAATACATTTAGGGGTTAACCATTCTATCCATACAAAACATTTAGAAATTTGTGTGTTTTTTGGTCTCTCAAAAATTCTATGCAATTTGCTTTTCGGAAGTGTAATTTGCCAAGACCATTGTAGCTTTTGTCTTTTAATAATAGCTTTTGTAGCAATTTTTTTTCATTGTCAAATGTTTGAATTTGAGTTTTCTTATACCTATTCAAAGTACTTAAAAATGAACTTTCAATGATATAAAAGAATTCAAGTTCTAATTATCAACCAATGAAAAGTTAACTATTTATTAAGGAATCCATTGAGGTTGTGCACCGAGGATGCCCTTACATGCAACTGGTTCCATTGTATTACTTCCTAATAGCATCTCCACTTTTGATGAAGCCTCAACTATAACATACTCACAAGATGCATCAAGCAAAGCAAGGTAGTGAGTTGGTCCAACCTCCTACACTCAAGTTTGTCACCAACAACTTGCAATCCAATAGTACTCTTGTTTCAAAGCAAGCTTGGACATGTAGAGGCCTTAGAGAACTTGTTGCGTCACGTATCAACACATGACTAGTCTAAGAAGAAAAAAAACTAAGCCAACTCTAGCATTTGTCTTCTTTTTGTTGCACTTTCTCTTTAGCCAAAATCACCTTGCATTACTAGGAGTCTGTCCTAGTCTTTGAATAGAGATACCAATGGAGACTTGCAAGTCAATCCTATTGTTTGTAGCTGGGATGACAATCATAATATAGATACTTGAGGGGCTAGTTTACACCAAAGCCTAACCAAAGGACATCTTGAATTCTTAAAGTAATGATTGGTTGAGAAGTGGCAATAGTACCAAGTTTAGTTTAGACTTTGGCCAAGGCCCATGTCATTCCTCATGAATGAGAAAGCCACTTAGAATCCTACATGGCTTAAGTAGATAATGTTATGTTGGATTCAAGGAGTTTTTTTCTTGCCCAACTCTTTGGGGTAGGCCTAATGGAATTTTAGAAGACCATATAATAAGCTAGAATATCACAACCATAGATTTTGTCTCTTTAATTGATCAATCATGTGGTTCAATGACAAATCTAATATTAAATAGATATGGCCCATCTATGATCTCTCTTGGTTTCACACTAAAACCATGCAAAGTTCCATTACAATTTTTTTCTTGAGCTCCCACTTCTCATGGTCACACCTAAAATATAAAATACCTTTGAATGCTTGTGGTCCCTTGACCCAACATTGGAATAAGGTAGAAGGTCCATAAAGCACTTGAGCTCTAAAAGCATCTACCTCCCCAAATATTTACTATTTGTACATTTTTCTTTCTCTTTGCACTAGCAATTTATAAATAGTGCACTTTTTCAGGAGATGGCCAAATGCTTTTAGTGACCACTACATTTCAACTTCAAAAATTCATAAACAATTCCAGCAAGCTCCAAAAAGTATGAAATGACTTGTGTTCGATGCCACTTTCATTTGTCTTTCAAGGAAATTTTATTGAAGAAGTCTCAACCTCACCAAATTCATTTCCAGCTCTTAGATGGTCACTTTGTGGACTTCCTCCCTCCAACTAGCCCAGCCTACATTATGAAAAACAAAGCCGCTCTCTTCTTTTCTAACAAAGTCAATGCCAAAGTGACAAAGCTGACTTGGCCAAGTATTCTATCTAAGACTGAACTATTCAAGCCATCCATTTAGAATGCTAGCTTGTTCCAACGAATACCAAATTGGGATTAAGTTAAGTAATTTATTTTACTAATGATCATCAATCTTCTCATCAACTAATGAATGAAGGTGTCCTTGTTGTGAATGTGAATGAATGTCGATGGGTTTTAGCCATTAGTATGATTGAAGGTAGGAGGTCCATAAGTTGATCATGTTCTAAATGCATCCCCTATCTAGGAATGATTGACATGTTTCTTAAAATATCTATTACTATCATTGATAAGGTAGGTAGGCTTAGAAGGTCGTTTTAAAAGCACACTACCTTATGGAAAAGTGTCCCATTTGATATTAGTAGGATGAAGCAAAAGGTAGAATGGTGGATTCATCCCAAATTGCCACAAGTCCAATTTCAAAGGTACTACCCGTATTTCATAATCCAATTTCATATGTTTGTATCTTAACTCCCTAAAAGACAATAGGTTCTCATGGAGTTTTTTAAAAACTCAGGTAGTTGCTATTTGTATTTTGTAATCCAATTTAATTTATTTGTGTCTTAACCCCTTAAAAGACAAAAGGTTATCATGGAACTTTTAAAAACCTCGGGCAAGATCTTCTAAAGTCAAATCTCAAATTTATTTTTTGAATTTTGTTGTGAAGATAGGCGTGGATTGAAATACAATGTCCAAAAGTTCTCACATAAAGTAGGTAATGCAAGTTCTTGTTGACTATATAAAAGTTTTAGTAGCCCTTGAGGTCTAGGCAATTGGGAAATGGGAGGGAAATCTTGGATTGGGGAATAAGGCACCAATTGGACCCTACCAAAATGGCCAATTAGGAAGGTTGACCCCAACTAGGGTGAAAGTTAGGGCTTGAGGGATACTCGAGTTTGAGTAGGGACAAGGGCTCATCATGTAGTTGTCCCCGAAGGATCTTGAAGGTCTTGGTTGATGGTCAGGCCAAAACTACAATCTTCTATCAAATCCATTGTCTAATCATTATAGACTTTTGAAACATGCAACAATTTGTGGTAGGCAACTTTGATATCTGGAGTTTGAACATTGCAAAAAAAGAATAATCTTTCTTAAGTATAATGTTGTCAAAATTAGAATTTGGAAACCAAATCATATCTATTTTTCTTAATTTGGTGTTGTCTTTTGCTATTACTAAGCCTAATTCCACACCTCATAAATGTACATGACCTACTTTCAAGCCAAACTATCTAATCATGTGCATAGATCTAATATCACCTAAATCTTGAAAAATTGGAGTTTTTTCCACCTAATTACACCAACCAATTAGCAATGCATCACTTCAATGTCATTGACAACTATCCTACAAGTACCATTGCCACTATATAGGAAGCAAGTCACTAAGTATTGAAGCCATGGAAAGTGATAGTGAGAGGCACTTCATGAAAAGGTCTAGTGAGAAAGTAGTACATTGGATGATTCATGTTTCTCAAGTGGCACATGAAATTTGGCATTGGGAGGGAGGAGCTTGGTGTTTCTAGAGTTTATGTGAAAACTCTCATTGCCTTGTTGCAACTGGATGCACTCCATTTCTAGCCTCTTCCAAATGGTGGTTTGGTTTGGTCTAAGGAGCCTACACATGCAAATTTTAGATACCATTATTATTGGCAATTGGCAATAATGTTAGGGTGGAGAGAGAGAAGGCCTATTGACAACAGAGTACTTGAAGCTATGAAGCTCTTCTTGCCTATGGAAGAATCCAAGACTACCACTTTGATGAGTGATGCCTATAGAGGCATGCACCGAAGTGGAAAGAAAAATAGGTGAGACTCAATTCAATTTTTTCCTCTCATTCCAAATTGAATTCGCAATGACTCCATTGACGTACATAGGATAATTTCTTGGTACAATTCTTGTTCATCATAATTTGTCAAGTTGAAGTGTATTAGGGGTTGGTGGGGCTCTTTTACATTGCAATTTTGGTCCTCTATCCGATAGCTTTCCTAGAAAACCTCAAACACAGTGCAAGGCTAAAATTGCCAATAACTCCAACAAAATTAGATCTCAATGCAAACCTTCTATGAAACTCCATTTCAACAATAGTTTGGAGCCCTCTTTGATAGTCCATGATGCCCTAGAGAATCAACTACACTCCAATTTCCTTATGGAGGAATTTCATCCTTCAATCTTTCAAATACTTTTCTTCTAGCTATCATGCTAATTTTGTAAAATATCAGAAAATTCAATATATAGAAAGAGAATTGAGTTGCCAAAAACTTTGAAAAAGAGAGTTGTAATGAATTAGAATATGGAAAGAAGAGTCATAAAGTCTGGAAGAGCTATAGAACAATCAATGGAGGAAGACCAATCGAGAGGGTCCCTACTAACATAGCAAGACTAGTGAGTGGTTTGTGAGCAAGGGATTTGACTCTAAAGACTTTCTAGCTATGGGATGAGTCAACAAATTTGGGTTGTTTTTTGGATTTGGATCAAATGTTTCAAGTCATCATTCCTATGTAGTGGTGTGTTGTCTTTATTAGACTCAAGCACCCTATTTGTTCAGGCATATGTGGCCTTTTGCTACCTATATGTAGGGGGAACGTGAGTCTCGCCCGATGTGCCAAGTTTGGGATACCTCCTCCACCTTACGATTAAACCAGACCCCAAGGTCAAAGATTCGAATGTTTTTACATTCAAACAAAAATCTTGATCTTACAAGATTTTTGGGAAGTATTATATTCGAAATAATATGGCATATGGTATTAGAAGGAAAGAGGTTGGCATTGGATTAGATAGGCCCCATCATTTTGTTGAATACATCAATCCTTTCAAAGGATTATCTCATGTTTGCAGTCTACAAAGAAGACAATGGAAGAACAAACCACCTTCCCATGCTAGATAGTGGAAGTAATAACTCCATTCTCAACATTTCTTTTGACACTTTTTTGACATTCTTTCCAATACATTAGGTTCAACAATCTTCTAGACACTTTTTTCCACACTAAATTGTCAAAATTGAGATTTTTATAAATGCTTTCATGAAAAGGCATATACGTACCATTAGCAAAAGAGTAAAGCTTGTGAATTCTATTGATTTTCCAGCTTTGAGTTAAGCTTGCTAATTTCACTTGATTTGTGATCTAAAAAATTTTACTTATCCATTTGCTTTGAAAATGGTCCCAATGGAAAGAGTAATTGTTTTCATGATTTTCATTGTTGAAAAAAACATGCAAGTGTTGATTTGGAGTTATTTGCAATTTCTACTTATCCAAAAAAAATTGCATTTCAACAATTGCAAGGAGGATTGTGAAATGAGTTTGATAGCTCTTCATTTGCATTGAATGTTTTTGAAAGTGTATTTTAGTGTGCTATTACAATTTCTAGTTGTTCATGTCATCTCCAATCCTAAAAAACTCTTACATGCAAATTCCTTAAACATTGTGGGGATGGGAAGCATACTAAAAATAAGAAACATAGATTTTTCTTGTTATAATTTCACAACTTCTATGCAATTTCACACTCATAACAAATATGTACACTAATAAGCAAGCTTTCAACACCTATACAATTAGATTTTGAAATCTTTTTGAGATCTAAAAACACACACTTGGAAAGGCTTGGCACTTAGGGGTTAATTGAACTAGACAAACTAGACAAATGCTTCAGTGCAAAGTGAAAGCACAATCCCTTGAGGGGTTAATTGACTATACAAATCAAACAAAGGCTACAGTGCAAAGTGAAAGTTCAATGTAGCTTTCAACTTCAAAAATTCATAACTAAAGGAGATCACCCATTTCCTATTAGCCTCCCATTCTTGTAGTAAGGTTGCTCCATTTCCAGTCAGATGAATTGTAGGTGACAACTCATACACCACAAGACCTTGGGGACAACAAAAATGTCCAAGACTTACATTGAAAGCTTACATGATCACAACATGTACATTGGAAGCCTTACATTGATTTTGGAACCATCCTATGGTTGGAGATAGGTTTGCCTACATACATATCAAGAATGGGACAAATAGAATCTTCACAAAAAAAAATCGTGATAATTTTGCTATAAAGGGAAGAAATTTAGGAAATTATGAAATCCTTCTGAAATCTATTTCTCTACACAGTGAAATTTCTTCCTGAAATTTTTTCCCTGAAATTTTCCCATGCCGCAGATAGGCTGAAATGCTTAAGTGATCAGAGATGGGTGATCATCCTGATAATTCATTTTGACCATAAGTACAATACAAATGAAGGTGTGCGACAATCATCACCAATTCAATATTGTGAAGCCAATTTCCAAAAGAACACTTTATAGTATCTTCATTTGTTTATCTGCACTGGAAATTCCTCAAGTCAAGGGCCAGCGTCGCTGATCACAAAGAAAAATGTTGAAATTGCGATTGACCATATGTCAAAGTAGGCAAATTAACAAGAAAAGACTCCGTCCTCTGCTTCCTCAAGAGCATTAACTGTCGCAACCCTAACAGCAGAAATGAATAGACCTAAGTTCTAAAAAGGCAGAGCGCCAGTCTCTGAAACAGATTAAATTTGCATAATTACAAAGGACAGGAGTTCGTAATAAATAACTATTGAACAAGAAGGGGGGGGAAAATCAAAAATCAAAAAATCAAAAGACAACCCTCTTATTGTCAGTTCTGTGCAACATGATGCCTTCAGCTCGACTCTCATAAATTATTGGAGAATAATGCATGAACAAAGTGGCTGAGATGCCCAGGCGCCGACTGCTGGTTACTTTTTCAGGGATGTGGAGAGCACTACATATGTAAGAAACTGGAGGCCGTCATGAACTTTCTCGACTGCAATGCTTGCAACTTCTTGTATGTCGCTGTTCAAAGCTTGAGCCCTATCTTCAATTGAACCTCCTTTTTGCAGCCCTTGCCTTGCATCTTCCTCATCCCCTTCTTTAGCAATGCGGATTTCACTCTTAATAGCAGCTTGAAACGCAGCTGCAACATCTCCAACAGCTGGTAACACAGCTTTTGTCAGTAATAGTGGAGCAACCCACTTACCAGTGTCATTGCTGTTGAAACTGATAAATTCAGGTGAGCATAAAATTCAACTTCATTTCTTATTCCAGATTGGACCTTCATTTTCAATCATAGGACAATATCTAATTATGTGATGGGGATGTTAAAGCTGAAAAGAAGTTCCAAGCTAGAAGACATGCCTGTGACAAAGCTATCAGACACAGCTTCAATATCAGCTGTCATAGCGCATGCGCGTGCTTTGATCGCTTGGCCCCGAGCCACACAATCCTCGGACCAATCCATTCCCTCGGCCTCTTTTTCACGTGTAAGAACCAGTTTCCCAAGCAGTAGCAAATGCCCGATGCACAAAGTGCAAAGCTCCGAGAGCCTCTGTAATTCAGACAATTGCCGTTGTCAGCAATTTTTCCATATCAAATGACCAAAGAGTGCGTCCCAAGCAACTGTACACCTTGTCAGTCCATTCAAAGCTGTTGCGCTGGATGTCACCCGCACGTGAAGAACAACACCCAAAGAACTCAATGGCAGACTAATAAATCTTCACCCATGATCATGCCATGCGAGTCGGAAGAAACTTCCACCCTGCACAGCAACTCAAGATGACATATGCAGAAGGTAAGGAAAAATGCTTACATGAATGCTATCTGCCTTAATAGCTTCCAGCCGATCATTTGATTTCTGCACGACCTCTGACATTGCCAATCCGCTCAGTGTTGCTGCAAAACTGTAACAGTACAGCCGGGCTTAGAACCTGAGATGGCAGTCACATATAAATAGTTGAAAAACTCAGGCTATGATCAGGAGATTTAGAGCTTCCACACGTAGACAAGACCTGAAACAGACTCAATGAGTACAATTACCCAGTAGCCATCTCTGCAGCTTGGCTGACACTTGATTCGCGAAGAGCACGAATCTCATTTCCGTTGTGAGAAGCACCAGCAACTTTCTTGCCCTTGCCAGAATCTGGTGAACCAATCTCAGTATCCCCGTTGAATGACAAAACTTGTTGCAGCTGCTTCAATTGCGATTCAAAAGTAGTTCTTTCCTCGCCTGATAACTTTGCCTTTGCTCGGTTACACAATAATGTGTAGTGATTGGATAACTCTTCCAACTCCTGAAAATGTCAAAAATCTAACTTAACAACAACGAAGATCAAAGGAATGCAGCACATAGACCAACATGGAGTATGAAAGACTACGGTTCTGATCAAGAAAATATTCTTGGAAATCCTTACATCCGAGCAGTTCATATCTCACTTAAACCAGGTCGCTCTAATTCCCAATAAACCAAAACATGAGAAACAGAAACCGATGTGAGAAACTTTTTAAGAGTAGAGAGCAATAACCTCCATATGTTCTGGTCCGCCATATATGTAAAAGCAGCGGTCAAAAGTAACCTCCTCGGTGTAGCTCTCCACTTCTCCAGTGGTCTCCTCTTCAGGCCCTTTCTCGTCCGTTTCAAGATCAAAACCCGTCTCAGATGCCAAAATGTCCAATGTCTCCCTACCAACATACTCCAGGGCACGTATGCCCTTAACAGTAAGCTCTCTGCCACTCTGGAATCAGAGATCATAAATCGTAAGTTAGATTCGTGAATTAGAACCAAAGGGTCAGGGGTACTCATTGAATCAATCAAAATAAAGCGATGTGTTGGAATTTGAACATTTCCATAATTATTGACTTACATCGTTATCTGAATCACACTGCCCCGGGGTACGTGTTAAAGAGGTAGTCTCACTATACAAATGGTGCACATTTGGGGGGACATTTGTTTCAATTTGGGTATCAAATCAAGGTTTTCCCAATCAAATCCAATGAGACCATCCCTAACCTTTAGTTCTCAAAATTGTGTATGTCACGAGTGATCGAAGATAGGCCTCAGAAATAGTGGCGGTGGTGATAGGAACCTTTGATTTACATGCAACTAGGACACATCCTACTACCTTGGATCTAGGTTGTTACAACCTCTCCCACGACCCTTGGGGCGTGATACTATCGGTTTGAACTAGCAAGCAGCCCACCTGGAGAAGATTTGGTGGAAGAACCCCGCCTTGATTTAAGGTCGTGCTCTCCAACCTGCATCCCATAACATTTTCAGTCTGCTAAAACTTCCCTTGCCAATTGAGCCCTACAGTGCAAAAATTACGATCCTATTCCACTTATTTTATGACTTCAAGTCCTATGCTTGTGAACTTACTTTTGCACCAGGTTGACACTCCCCTTCCATGCATTCCCTAGCGCTTGCCATGCACCCGTAGTCAGGTTATCAACAGAGTCATCCAATACTTTTAGACCCTGCATTGAGCACAATCAAAGAGAAAAAGATGATGAGCACATCCCGACTTTGTATACCTTCCTGAGACATAAACACCTGAAATTAAATCAGAAAGTCTCATCAACGCAATGCTTGCAGACCTGTCCTAGAAAAGAGTCTTCGCTTGCAGTCTCCAACTTCTGTAAAGCAGCCTTGCGCCGAGCATCTTCTTCAGTGGCTTCCTCGGGGTCAGCACTCTCGATCTCCTTTTTCTCTACCTCCTCACTATCTGCCAGTGCATCATCCATTACGGTCTGCTGCAGATCTGCAATGCCCTTCGCTGCTGCTGCTGCCTGCAACGACAAGTCCGAATATTTAAATCATCGTAAAAAACTGAAGGACCTGACGTGTCCATGAGCGACGAAGGGGAGCAGAAAGACAGCTTAGAAGGCTAAAAAGGTAATTCTACGATATTTGAAGTGATTCTCAAGCGATTGAAAAGCAAGATAAGCTAAAGCAGATGAGAACATCAGTATCTAATCGAAGGGAGTACCAGTTTACCCTGATTTTAATTCACTGATGATTTTCACAACATACCAAGGCGAACAGTCGGACTGAAAGGAAATGATCTGCAGAAAAAGACTTGCATTTGTTCCAATACATTCAATACCAATTCAAAGGTTCTCCAACTACAATTAAGGCATAAAGTCGCCATAAATCTCTTGAGAACACGGTAAAAGACTTACATGAGTATCTCTGCACTCTGTAGTCCATTCTCCAACTACAATTAAGGCATAAAGTCGCCATAATCCTATTGAGAACGTGGTCCAAGACTTACATGAGTATCTCTGCAGTTCATAAGATAGAGACTTGTCTATCTCTCATCGTGCAGGCATTCTTGCAACATGTAATCATGATGAATCCGCTATTCATGGCTGAGGCACCAAAAAGACCTTGTTGTACCCCGTGCAATGTGAGAAAAGGTTTAGGCTATACTCACAAAACCATTCTCATATCTGACTACTCTAATGCGGTCATAGATTTAACTTCTTGGGGCCCTTTGCAGCACTTGAGGTTCTTTCTTAATTCTCAAAAGTCTGCAAGAACTGATATATTTCCAGTTAATATAAGGAGCAGGGGGCTTTAAAAGTTTTGAGTCAAACAGGCTGCAAAACGGAAAATTATATCAAGCTGTATGAAAACCACATGTCGTAGCTTCCTACCGGACAACCTTATAACAAGGGGGAAAACATTAGCGAGTATGTTTCAAATCAAAGCTGCTACGTCTGGAAATACCCCTCGCATTAAAAGCAATTTCCATGAACCCCGACATTAGGCGCACAAACACCATTGAGACCTACTCATATTTCCATTTCCAATACCTAATCTAAGTGAGTGCCTTTACAACATCGCGAAAAAAAAAATCTCGATTAACGCAGGGAGCAATTGATTATCCAAAAAAGTAAAAATCCAGTAAAGCTCCTTAAAAACAACTACCCAATCTTTCTGAACGCCTCCAGCGTAGCCGCGATTGCACAACAATCGATTACTCCTCAGCGTTGACACAATCTCGCTCTCACCTGGACATCGCTCTTTCTCTCTCTCTCTAGAGTCATCAACACAAATCCCGCCCTAACAAAACACTCTTCACTGGAAAACTACGCAAATAACAGATAGCCCCGCATCGGACTCACATTTTTCTGAATCTCCTCAGCAGCATCAGCAGCCGCCTGCTGTATCTCGTTCAAGACGGAGAAGGCGGAGGACTTCCACGAGCCCCAGCCCCATCCGCCCCCGCCCCCGCCACTCGACGACGTTGCTGCTGCGGCAGGAGCAGGCGCAAGGACCGGCTCCTTGGGTACCAGTGCGACGTCGTCGCCTTCTTGCATTTCCATCATGGCTGCCGCTCTCTAGGGTTTCAGGTCTTCAAGGATTGCTTCCCCTTTCAGTTATTGCAATTACTCCGACAATTGAAGGCCAAGCACGAGAAGGCAACGCCAAGACACAGCAACAGCAGCACGACTCACAGAGAGAAGAGCGTCGATCCCAGGGCGCCAAGCACAGCTGCCCCAGCACCCGACCGTATATCACCGTACCCATACCCATGTAGGACCTGGACCAAGCCTCTACCCACCCGTATACCCTGCTCACAAATTCCCAGAATCCCGGGTATCGGGGGCACCGATTGCCCAATGGGAGGACTGATTGGGTGGACTCTGCCTTCTGTTCGTGACAGGCGAACGTGTGCACGTACTGATGCCCTGCGGAGGCACGGGTTTGCTCCAGTCCGAGGGGTATCACGAACTAACAGGTCGGTCCTCAATCCACACGATTTGCTTGAATATTGTACCTGGTGGTGAGCTTCAACATTCCATTCCATGCTAAATAATTCATTACAATTGGAAAATATGATTCATAAAATGCCTGAATTTATTTATTTCTAAATTGGTATTACTTCCTTTGAAAACCGAAAAATTGAAAAAATAATATCCCCAAATTTTCTGGCATCCATATCCAAATACATATCTTTTGCCGACACTGACAATTAGGTACAGTAGTTGGAGGTTGGTGTATTCCATAGTATCTTACTCCCTGCTGAGACATCCTGTGCACTGTGAAAGAAGTTGTACTGTACTGTACATTGCCTGCATATCATTGAGGGGAAATCCACAGTGACATTGTGCACGGAATAAGTTATAAACTTACCGCATAACTTACTCGGACACAGGAATACTGATCCATGGTTCATGGGATCTTCCTTGCAGGGATCATGGTTGATGGTTCATTCTGGGTTTTCCACAGCTTCTCTTTCCAGAGTGAGTTCCCTGTTCACTACCGTAGAGGACTTTGTTCCCTTTAACCATGGAAGGACGCCACGGACACTAAATGTCCAATGGATGACAGATACCATATGTTTGGGGCAGGGTCGGCACATCGTTGCCAAATAATTAATTAAAGTTCCCAAAGTAGGTTCGGCAAATTGAAATTTAATTTCTATATATTCAGCACTATATCAAAATATTTTCCAAGACTCAGGCATGCAATTCCAAATTTCCCGTCCTCCAATCCTTGAGGAAAGACAATTGGTTTATACAAGTGAGGTGGTAGGAAGTGAAACAACCCATGTGGGATATGTCAATTAGGATTGGTAGGAGCTCAACCACCCATAGTTAAGTTCTCATCTTTAAATTGTCCCATATCCTTTGAGGATTCATGATGAATAATGGATTTTATTGTAAAACCCACCTCTTCACCCACAATGCACACTTATTGATAGCGATTCATTCTCCGTACTTTGCCATCAACACATTCCCATGATGATTGGTGACAATTAGACATTGTGTTTTCCTCTACATCTTATACTAAACATTTTCTTTGTTAATGACAACTTGATCATTTAATTGTTTTTGAATTCAGCAATTTCTCTCTTTCAATTTTTTTTTTCCGGTTTTCTTAAGAATAATTTTTTTCCGCCGACCCTTACCCAAAGGTACGGTAATCCCCCCATGTAGGACAAAACGGGAAAGGTCTTGCATCATAGTTTGACCTCCAATAAGTGCTATAGAGTTTCTCTATGCAAATTGATTCACACGGTACCAAGAAAGTTGATTTCCATGGTGACTAGCCTGTTTTTCTAGGATAAAATCCTTCATATTGGAATCCTTTCTTGATTTCTTGCACATTTTTGCTTGTATTTTTATAATAAAATATATATATTATTCACCTTGATTTCATCAAATTCATCACACAAATAGTATTTTTCTTTTAAAAGTCAAGCATTGATTTAGGTGAATGAGAAGTTATGTGGTCAAAAAAGCCCCTAAAACCTCTATTTATCATCAAGGTTTTGGAAGTCAAAGCACTAAGAGGGTAACTAAAAGCTCCTAAAAGCCCAATCGATTCAAATTTTAAATGTCCAACTTTAGAGGTTGTTTGAATCCAAAAAAAATACTTTTTTGTGAAACTTCATATTTTTTTCCATGCAATTCATTAAGTTATCTTTCCGAAGCTTCAAAATATTTTGATTTTGATTTTTAAAATATGCCTTTAGTTGGGTGATTTTTCAAAGTCACTATGTAGTTAGTTTTTTTTGGAGTGTTTGTCTTGAGATGGAAACTTAGCCAATCAAAGGCCATCCCTAGAAAAGAATTCCATGGTTTTGCAAGTGGGCAAGGGGGTGATTAGTTGTAGCATATAGTGAATGGGGACAATTAAGTGAAATTTTTTGTCTTCCCAATTAAAGTGCCTCACTAGATTTCAAGGCTCTACTCCAATCCTTCTCAAAATTGGCATTCATATTTGTAACTATTCATTATTGCATTTGGTCAAAAATGACAACCTCTTCTTTTATAAAATCTTAGATATGAACACCCCAAATCATTTTTCTCAAGAAAAAACTTCTTGATTTTTCAAAAAGTAGACTTTGATTGAAGATATCTCAAAATTAATGTAGTCAAATTAAAGTCTTTGAAAACTTAAGGGTAGACTAATTTGATAGTAATGAAGGAGATCTTGTTGTAGATTTTCAAAAATGGTTTTAAGAAAAATTATACTTTTATTTCAAAAACTCAAGTTGGAGGTGATTTGGAGGGAAGAACCTCCCTTAGGGAATAACTTGAAGAAAAAAAAGTAGGTACCCATGAAGGAATTTCTTGAGGTGGTTGAATCCCACAATTTTTCCAAATTTTTTTCCAACTTTATCACTTATCAACATCAAATCAATGAAGTAGTATTGGGAGCTAAACATTTCATATCATTTAACACTTAGCACTAGATAGTATATATTTTATGAGAGCACAAATATCCATAACACATGCAAGATCTAAACAATTATAGAAGTAGCATTAATGGAGGACTAACTATTTTTAGAAATTTCTATGAAAAAGGGATGAAAATCTCACTTGGAAAACCTACTTTATTCTTATCATTTCTTCTCTCTATAGTTATTTTTTCTAATGTTTCATTTGTTGTTGAAGTGACATCATTTGAAATCCTAGCTTTAATCTCAAATTATATTGTTTTTGTGCAATTAGGACAATTCTGATCCATAAAGAATAAAATTATTTATAGGTGAGTATTTGAGACATTTCCGTTTTTCAATCTTATTGAAGTAACCTCCAATCATATTATTTATATCAATGGCCAAATTTTTAATTTAAACCCTCAGTTGATATTGTCAATTTGTTTTGATGTTGTAATTGGAGGGACAATATCATTCAAAGGATTAAAGTAACATTGAAGGATTTATACAATAGCTTATGTCATCAATCTTCAAATCTATAAATCCTTTGTGCTAAATCTTTAAGGGTTGTATCCAAAGTTGAAAAAAAAATTTGTGGATTAAATGATGCAATTTTTGTTGATTGTTTTCTCAAAAGACAAAAGTTTTTTTCTCTTTTCCTTTAATCTTGAGGCCATATCTAACTCAAATAAATGTTTGACAATATATGAATTTTCATTTTAAAACAATTGTGTAATCACAATCTAAGAAGAATGAGATACATTATTCAACCTTCTCTAATGACACTACTATTAGAGTAGCAAATGGCTTTTGAAAATACACTTTCAAATTTTTTTTGGAACTCAACATGTGGAAATTGTCCTATTGTAGAAATACATGACAATAGATTATAAGCATATATATATATGGAATCTATAATTATAAAGTGTGTCATTAGAGCAAGTTGAGGTAGGATGCATATTATAAATCATTTGGTCACGAAGCATACTTATAGTTATTGGATTCACAATTATTTTTCTACAAGAGAACGGCAATCATATATTATTTCACATGTAATTTGGTCAAATCATTTTTGAAATCAAAATTGATATATTATAGGTGGTCAAATCAACCTTAGGAGGGGGACTATTCTTTGACCTTTCGTTGGATGCTAATGTGACTCCCTTCATGCACTACATGGTTCCAATGAAAATCCAAAAGTAAACCTTGGTATAGTGAAACAATAAATGAACCTTTTTCAATTTGTAGAGGCTATAAGGTCTTGTATAAGGTTGTACTCATTGAATTCATTAAATGGTGACTTTCCACACCAATTCCAACCCTTTCATCTCCAATTGCACACTCAATGCAATGAAAACTACATTAGATTGCAATAGAACCAAATTGGATCTACAAGTAGAATTTGGAATTGGGTTGCAATCCACTATGGGTTTCTTTACCTTAATCCCAAGTGCCCAACTAAAGCCTTTCCAAATGTGTTTTTTCCTATAAAAAAAGAGCATAGGCCAATAGTTATTTCTAATAAGGCAAAATGTTTTGTTTTCTAAATCTGATTGTATAGAAGAACTTATTTATTAGTGTACATACCAATTTTGAATGTGAAATTGCAAAGGAGTTGTGAGATTATAACAAGAGAAATGTACATATCCTATTTTTAATATGTTACCCCTCTCCACAATGTTTGAGAAATTTGCATATAAGAGTTTTTTGGGATTGGAGGTGACATGAACAACCAAAAATTGTAGTAGCACACACAAATGCACTTTCAAAAACATTAAATTCAAATTAAGAGCTATCAAACTCATTACACTATCCCCCTTGCAATTGTTAAAATGCAATTCTTTTTATAAGTAGAAATATCAAATAACTCCAAATCATCACTTGCATGTTTAAATTTTCAATGGTGAAAATCAAGAAAATACCTTACACTCTCCATTGGGACTATTTTCTAAGCAAATGGATAAGTACAATTTTTTAGACCTCAAAATTAAGTAAAATTGGCAAGCTTTACTCATATGTAGGGAATCAAGTAAAATTGGCAAGCTTTACCCTTCCACTAATGGTACATACATGTCTTCAAGGACCTTTCAAAAATAAAAAATTTACCTTTTTGGGTGAAAAATAAAAACTTCCAATAGTTAACCTTCAAAATTGCTCTTAAAATTTATCAAAAAAATCAAAGGAAATTTAATTTCCCTCACATAAACAAACCAAAACTTTAGGTCAACTATATATGGTCAATAAGGTAGTTAGGGTTTGAGTGAAACAATTGGTATATTTTCATAAGGTGCATTTTGGAAAGGTGTTTCATTGACTACCTAAACTAGTGCATTGTTTCAAAGTGGTTGCTTAACATTGAGATGTCAGTCTATAATTCTCTTGAAATTTTAGCCTAGGGTCAATTGAACACCAAATCAATCGTTCATTATGAGAAAGTCCATGATATACAATGAACTCCATACATAGTAACAATGTGTGTGGATGCCCAATGTGAGAGTGGATAGTGAGAGACATACCAAGTTTCAATTAAACTCATATCACTTAAATTTTAAAATTAAAATCAATTTCCTATGTCATTTTCAAATACCCCCTATCCCCGTGGCATACTTGTATTTTTGGAGCTCAATTCCTTGTGCATTTGATATGATATATTTGAGTAGAATTCTGTAATGGTATCTGTCTCCATATTTTTGCACCGTATCTATATTTCTAACAAACCCTAAGCAATTTCTATGGCTGAGATGCCCTTAAATTAGACCCAGGACCAATCAATGGCTTGTGTTCTTTCAATCTGGGACAGGGCCAATTGCCTGTTGCAATTTATTTCCCCCCCCCCCCCCCCCCAAAACTGAAATCAACAGCAGGGGTGGTGGGTTGATCCCTCGATCAACAGTCCCCGTTTTTCCTTTGAGGGGAGGGGGGAACCAGAGCACATGATTCTACAATCACACAGAAGATAGTATGAACCTGTTCAGAGATACATACAATGTTGGTTTTGGGTGTGCATTCTGATGCTTTAGAGTTGTCACAAACTTTGTAATAAGCTTACCCAGTGAGTGTGTATACACAACAGTATAATATATAAGTTCTGTGACATGCGATAACTGAACTTATCCTAAAGTAGAGGCTCAATCAAGGTGGAACTCTGCTTCTCTAGGACCTCCTGCACCACAACACAGTTTCCACATCTGTCCATAGTTATCGAGCTTTCAGGATCTGCAATCACTTCAGGTCCAATCCACCATTCTTAATGAACTTCAAGAAGCTAGCCGGATTGATTGATTTGGATAATCTCATGTTCTCAACTTCTCATAGCTGCAGAGAGTGATGGATTTTAATTCAATAAGATCTCAGGAAGATACGAACTTAACAATTCATTCTTGTAATTATCAGGTATGGTAATAACTAAGCACATCCACTGCATGATGGAGAACTACTGTAGTACCATACCTAGTCTTATTACAAAATTAGTTTCTATTGGGCTGCCTTGAATTGAGGAGACTGACAGCCCAATCAGTGATCGATGTGCTATCAGTGCAAGATGTGGTTGCCCCGAGCATGGCAATCAATTGACAAGATGGCCACAGATGGAATTGAGTGTAACTTATGCAGTTTTCAAACTATGCTGGCCATGGCAAGGAGCTACTGGTAGCAGCCAACTAAGCTTAGCTTAGTAGAAGCAAATTTCACAGTAAGTCATGCAACAGGTTCATCACCTAATGTTGGAAGGAGCTTCCTGTGGAATTTGGTGTGGGATCTTGGACTAACCGAAGTCTTAGTAGTAAGTTAACCCTTGAAAGGCCCTTGGGGTCCCTCTATACGGCCTGTATTTAGCTTTATAACTCTTCAATTGTGGTTTAATAGATGAGTTATGATACATTTTTATTTACATACTATCATGATCATTAATTTACTTTGCACTGAAAAGTATTAGGTCAATGTTTTCCTAATCAAATACCACCATATACATAATATACAATACAACTACAGAGGGCTTTTAGGCCCTTCTAGGGTTAAGCCTAAGTGCTTGTGTGGACTCTTGATTCACTTTGGAATCAGAAAGAGATAGAAAGAGCCTTTACATTTTTTTGGGAAAGAATTTGGTGGACATTTTTGTTGGATTCAATGAGCACAAGAGTATGGATAGGTTTCTTAATTTTTGCAATGTGCAATGGGGTACAATATTCTTACAAACTGTCTATTGTGTCATTCAAAGAATTTTACATAAGATAGAACACATTTGGTAGCTTTATTGTCATTCAAAGAGTTTTGCATAATTATATACAATACAATTTATAATTTTTTGGTCTTTGCACAATTAACATTCAATTCTTATACAATCCGAATCAAGCATACCAAATTTTAGTTTCAATTTTTCGGTGAATTGTTTTAATTAACATTCATGGTTTTACATGATAATTGATTAAAAAACATTGAAGGTGGAGTTTTTTTGTAAAAATTACCAATTAAGCAGTGCGCAAAACATAGAAAAATTGGAATAGACTAAAGAACATGCAACTTTGAATATTCGACTAGAAGTTTAGGCAATAGAAATAGGCCATTAGATGAAATTTGAGGTCATGAAGAGGCTGTGAGTTCTTTTGAGTTCCCAAGCTATGGGAACTCACCAGATCATCAGTATGACGTGTTACCATTATTGCCACATCAGGAAATAATATTATTTTTACTTATTTTACTTTTTTTTACTTTTTTTTTTAATTCCATTTTAAATTTATCAAAACATTTTAGAAATTTTGGGGAAAATAAAATTTTGATTTTTTTTCCAAAAATTCGGAAATTCAATCCATTATAGGTTGGTTCCCAATTTCCGGAAGCACAAGGAACAATGCAAGGAACACCTTTGAAACGGGCTCTTGAAGCCCTCAATTGTCCTCTGACGTCTAAAGTGAACTTGAATACAACTTTAAGATTTCACTTCACATAGATATTCCACATACTAGATAGGTTTCTAGAAACATAAAAGGCTTAAAAAACTAATCAAAATTGAAAAAGATAGACTGGGATGAAAACCAAGATTTAAAGCAAAATTAGGAAGAGTTTCAATCTTTATATAGAATTAATTATAAAAGACCCGAAATTACAAAAAATCAACCAAAAAACTAGAAAACCTAGAGAAAATGGAAAACCTTAGACGAACATTTGGTGATTAGAAATCATTTAAAACTTTAGAGGTCTCTAATTCATGTTAGGAAGGTTTGATTAGCATATGCTATACCATTTTAGAAATGGCATGATCTAAACTAGTTACTCCAAGTTTAAATTCTAGAATCCAAAATCACTCATTTAGAATTACACCTCATAGAGTTTATATAGTCTAGCATATGTAAAATTTAGGAATTTGTAATTTTAACTTGTATACATATTGAAAAACTCATAGCTTCGATAAATTAATTTCTAGCATCATATGCCAATCTAAAAACAAGTTAGAAATGAAGAAGATAGAATAGAATGAAGTGTTGATAGGTAGTTTGATAGAATTTGGATGAAAAACACAACTTAGCAAGAAACTAGGAAAGAATCCAATTCTCAAATAAAATTAAGATTGAAAAATTTGAAAACTCAAAAAATACCCAAAATGAGAAAGACCTAGCTAAAAACCCTTGGATGAAGTTTCAAACATAAAATTCCATCCAAAACTTTAAACTCCCCTAGTTCATGTTAAGATTATTTGATTAAGAGCTTTTTAGGATTTTAATACAGCTTGCCTTGTGCAATTGCAATTCAAGAACTAAATATTTCAAGCTTTAGGTAGGAGTTGTATTAAGATGCAAAGAATAGATAGATACAAAATTAACCATATATCCAAATTCTAAATATTGAGGGTTCAGTTTGTAATCTTCTTGGTCTCAGTTCTTGGTTTGGGTGCATGGATCTTAAAACTACAAAAAATTCAAAAAATAGTTAAAAATTGAAAGAGTTATGAATGGATGAAGTTTAAACACAAAGATTTAATTCAATACTGTAGATCCTTGTATTTTTTCACCCATACTTGTAATTAAGCTTATAATACCATTTTGAAATTGTCATAGCACTATCTACAACATTCTAAATTCTAAATATCCATAAGAACCAATTGAAAATTGAGTACAAGGGGTTTTTCTTTAGAATTAGCTAAAATTACTAAAATCTAACTTTCATTGCTCAAATGCTTTCTACTTTTAAAAGGAATAAAATATCTAAGACTAAACTTCACTAAAAAGTTACTTATTGCTTGAAAGGCCAATTGAACAATGCTTAGACACCCAATCCTAAGAATTGTAGATCAAGACTAAAACAAGAGTCTAGTTGTGTTTGCTTTATCCAAAAGTTTGGGATAAAATGCTTGCATACTACAAGATATACAAGTTGCAATGGTCCTCCTCACCAATTGTTTGCACTTACAATGCTATAGGATAAAATTAATTTTTTCTTCATGAAACTCAAAGACACCCTACAACTATTATTGAATAATATCATCATATAATATTCTTAGCATTAGACATTTTTATTCTAAAAGATTTCAAATTTAGCCTTAAATAATGTTGCATGCATTGTGTAATTGCAATTAATCTATGTGTAAAGGTACCATAAAAATTGAAATTTGGTTCATGAAGAAATAAAGTTGCCCACATTCTGTATCCTTTGAGAAAAAGATATAGACACAAACACAAAAAAAAACATATAGAATTTCCCATATAAGAATTGACTAAATAATAAAAGAAAAGAAAGTGCCCATTTCTTTTACTTGAGCAAATTTATTAAACCTTTGAGATATTTCTAGTATTTGAATTAGAGATAGTCAGGTTTTTTAATAAAATACTTTGTCACTAATTTTTTTAGTTCAAAAAGTGTCCATTTCTTGGTGAATTAGAAGTTATAGACCATATCTATATGCTTTGTTGTATGTAAGCCAAAATTTAAAAATACCATAAATTAGTTTTTATTAATCAATAAATTCTTAAACACAATTTATAAATTCTTCGTAAGAACCAAAGAATTTTCATGTATGCATGAATGTGTTTCTCACTCATATTTGCATAACCCCAAAATACCATCAAGGCCATTTTGTGGCATTCAAATGACTATTGAATGTTGAAGGAAGATGATATATTTTTTCATTTAATTTCTTTCATGGAAATTAGCTAGAAAAGAAGTTGTAGGGATGGTGTTAAATATTGCCTCATTGAATTATTTATGAATTTTCTAAATAAAAAGATGCTTTAAAAACTAATCACAAAAAAACATTTATGGTGTATTGGGGCAATTTCTAACTCCACGTTCTTGATCTAGATTTTATCTTTAACCCTCAAAGGGCCTAAAACATTCTTGAAGTGGATTTTGAGAAGGATTAGGAGTATTTTCAAGAGCTTACTTTGTGAGCTATAAAGAAATGGATGAAACCCACTTCTCTTTGTTGAAAGATCAATTTTTGTCTATTTTACAACGATATGTGATCACTTGATGCTTCATGATTATCGTGAAAGGATTTGAATGAGTTCATGTAGGGATGGAAGGAAACTACAAAAATGAAGATTATATGTCTAAATTCTTTACATGGCATAAGTCATTTTGCTTAAAAAAGGTTTGAAAGCTACATCTGCCTTTCTACTAAGAAATTTCAGGGATGAAAAGCTTTTGAATTTGAGTGAGACTAAGGGAGGTGACCGCATTTTGATCCCCTCCCCCTCCCCCCCATTTGGGTGGTATAGACTAGTCTTTGTCAGTTCAAGTGGAAATGAAAAACTAATCAATTCTGACCTTTGAAGATTAAAAATAGTATTGATGCTTGGTAAGGTGGCTGCCAACGATGAGTAAATTTAATTCCAGTTTGAGATTGGAATGGCTACAATAAGTTATTGATTCATTCTACACTAAATAGTGAAATTAGGTTGCCTTAACAATTAGATTGACTTACCCCCCAAAAGGTACTTTACAAGCCATCAAAGTCAATGAAAATTTCTAAATATATTTCCATTTGTATAAATGAAGGTTCATGAGTTCCAATTGCAACAACACCTAATTCAAAAGTAGTCCATTCTTGTAATGTAATACTAAGTATTTATATAGTGTGGGGTAACCTAATTTCACTATTTAGTGTAGAGAACAACGATTGTGCATTGAAGTTCCACCATGTGTACATTACATTCACAACAGTTCTTGGGGGGACAATACATTAATTATAATAGTAATGCAGAATTGTCCATTTTGTTTGTAGCTTGCGGGTAGAAATACGAAAGTCTACATAACCAGTAGAGGTCGAACAGTATCTTGAACTAAAAAATTCTGGATAATTATATTTTGAGTTAAAAAATTTTGAAAAAATTTGGAATCCTCCCAGACTCTATTCTTGTACATGGAAAAAATTGCGTAGTCCAGATTCACACACCTCAAATACGTAGAATTGCTTAAGTGGTTGCAAATGGGTCATATGCTATGAGTGCCAAATTACCCACCCTAGGTAATTTGCGAACACAACGAGGTTTTGGGTTTTGGCTGAGTGACTCCTACCTTTGAGTGTCTAAGCGTGGTCCATTGCACCTTTCAAGCAATGGATCTTTTTACTAAGTGCCTAAGTGACCCCAAATTTGCAAGATTCACTTAAACTACTTCCAATATTTTCACCGACCAAATGGATGGCCTATTGTATGATCTGGATGTAATCTACGCCAGGGTAGAACTAACCTAAGAAACCTCTAGTTAATTTTGTGCCATTTCTAGAAACATAAAACTCGACCCTATCCGACCTTCCTAGCCAAAGTTATAGGTGGATGAAGTTTGACTGCTACTCAGTTCCTCAAACTCCATCCGTCGATAGCATCTAGCTCCTCAATTTAGAAAGATCTGAAATTTTTAGGGGTGGGTCACAATAATTGCTCCTACCTAGACTTGGAGTTGGTCCCTAGTCGGGGATTCCTACGAAATTTTCATCCAAGCCTTACCTAAACTTCATCCGCTAATTTCTGCTAACCTATAATTCGGAATTAACTTTTCTCTTTGGCCCTGGACCCTAATTGGTAGTCTCCTTCTACTCTATTTAATTCTTTGTCAAGTCCAGGGTTTAGCTATTCTTCCTCCAATCTGGCCCTAATATTCATTCGGCGATAACTTTATCATTTTTGGCCCAATTTTGGCGTGCCTTAGGGTTTTGGAAAGCTATGGCCTTCCTCTTTAAGTTTATGTTGTTGGAAATGACCTGACCTACAGTCCTAAGGGTTTGACCTAGGGGTAGGCCTCGGCCCAAGTTACTAATCGCTAATTAGGGACTTAAAGGAAAGTTTGGAAAGGTATAACTCATACCTCGGAACTTGAGTCATGGATCATGCCCACTAGAAGCTCTCCCTCCTCTGTGATGAACTCCCACGCTTTGAGACAACGAACCACCCTTCTAATCATGAAATAATTTGGTACAAGAGTTTATTTGTTGGCCACACTGTAAGTCTTTTCTCCTCTCCTCTTTTCTTTCCTCTCCTCGTTTCTTTCTTCCCACACTCTAAGGCGGCCCAACTACCCTTGCTCAAAGCCAAGAAATCAAGGAAAATTTGCAAGCTTTATTCTTCTACTAATTGTATATATATGCCTTTAAAGACCTCTCAAAAATCAAACATTTAACTATTTTAGTGAAAAATATAAGCTTCCAATAGTCAACCTTCGATATTGCAAGCAAATTCTTTTCACACAATCAAAGGAATTTAAGTGTCTATACCAAAATGAGCTTGAAATTTTGCATTAGCCATATATGGTTGGTTGGACAGTTAGGGGTTAAGATGGTTCAATTACAAAGGAGGCCTTGGAGCACCAAACTACAATGCGAATGTATAGTTCCAAAGGCTTGAATGTACACCAAGCTAACCGACCTTTGGAATCATGCCTTTGCATGGAAGCTTGGTGTTCCCAGGTCTCCTTCCTATAAGTTACAAACATAAGAAATCAACATGTTGAATATACATTCCCTCTTACATGCTTTACAATATTCAAATTTGATAATCAAAGTGCACAATCACTATTGGAAAAACCATGACCAAAACATTAGAATTAGAACTAAAAAATGTTGTTTGGTTCTGTTGTTTAGGTTGTGTTGTCCCAGACAAAATTACACTCAAATTTGTTGTTCAATTTTGTTGATTTAGACAAAAAATTTTAAAGAAAATTTTCAATTTTTTGGAAAATGTGACATCAACACTATATGAAACTACCACATCAACAACATAACAACTACCACTTCAGTAGTACAATTTGATGCCATGTCATCATTGTAGAACTACCACATCAGTATATATTGACATTGAGGTTTGAACCCAAAACTTCACCTTTATAAACCAAAGTTTCCAACCAATACACCATGGTCAAATTCTCTTGTGCACGTATGAATATCAAATTGTTACTTATGAAATTTATTGAATTTTTGTTGATTTTGTTAAAAAAATAAATTGAAATACCTAGAACAACAAAAATCTATTGGAGTCTTTACATAATTTTGTTAAATTGATCATGTTGTGACCGATAGTGCCTAGAACAACAAAAAATTGTTGATTTTTTGTTGTTCTAGTCACAAGTTTCTAGTAGTGAACTTGTCTTATTCAAAAGAAGAATAACTCTAATCTTAAGACCAACATGAATGAAGAGTCTATAGAGACACACTTATGTTCTGATAGTCAACATGGTTACTTCATTCCCTCTATCATGTAAGTGTTTGCTTCAAAGGGAGTCAATTTACAGAGCTACTTACTATTATGAACTAGTAGCATTGGGTTGGACAACATGTTTTGGAATAATATGAGTGTTTGAACTTTAATTGAAAATTTGACTAACAAACACCAAATGAAAATCTATTTGAAGCCTCTTTTCTCGCTATAAGAGTGACCTTAGTCACATCATGTTAAAACTAATTGACCTTCCTAGCAAAGATTCCCCCACTAGAGAGGGATTCTTGGATTTTCTTATTCAAGCAAAATCCTATTCATAGTTAATGTAGCAATTGATTACATTGTATAAATATGATCTAAGATCAGATTTTATAATGTTTGTATAAACGCTATTATTAAAGTATTATTCTCAATTGCGTTTTATCATTAATCTCCACAATTTTTGGAATTAAGACTATCCAGAAGTCTTCTAAGGGATTAAATGAAAATTAAAAATGTATACTTTGAAAGTTACAAATCAAGTTTGACCAATGTACATCCACTTTGGGGATGTGGCGACCTTTAAGGCTTAAATTGCAAAAAGTATGTTTTGACTTGCATTCTAGAACAAAATTTTTTGCAACATCTCAAAACATAGCTTTAACATTGGACATCAACATAGAATGCCTAATGAAGCAATGAATAGGGCTACAATTCTATAAACATTAGCATCCTAGTTAGTATGCTTCTCGAAGATGGCTAATCTACCAACACCTATGGTGTAATAGGTTTTTCAATCCATAATTTTGGAAAAGAGTTGTTTGAACTTATTCTCAACCAGTGGTGTTGGATTTTCCCTCCTAGTGATATTTTTTGACTTTCCTATATAAAAAAATGGGAATTCCATAGATCACCGTATAGATATTTTGGCAACTTTTTCTCGTTTATCTCATGAGAATTTCTGCTATAAAAGAAACTTTTTGAATTTTAGTCAAATCAATGAAATGAAGCTCACCAAATTTCGTTCTTATTCTTGATTGAAAATTTTAAAATGACCTAAAACTGAAAATTTTATTGGGATTCGAACTTCAAGTCTATTACTATGGACTATTAATTTTTTTAAATTTTAGAGTGGCTTGGTAAATTAATTTGCATCATGATGTTTTGCACTATAATATACACCTATAGAGAAATTTTTAGAAATTTTAATTCTACTTTGTACTTGAGATGATTTTCTTTCATTTTATATTAAAAAATTCAGAGTAATTTCAAATTTTCACAAGAAAATCTGAATTTTTCAAGGACTTAGAGAAAATATGTAATTACACCTCTTAGAAGTAAATATGGTTCAATTGTTCAAATTCCAATCGCATAGTTGTAAAATGGGAACATATAGAGAAGAACTTTGAAGTTTGAAGAAGTGATCATTGGTCCTTTCTTTTAGCATTCAAGTACTCTTCATTCACAAGGGTGTTACAAGCAAAGTTTCTCATCTTCAAGTCAAATTCGGCACCTCAGTGTCAAAATAATTTAATTTGGACATTTGGACATTTGGACAATTTAGCAACTTGATTTAATTTTCTTAGCTTTTCGCATGTCGCTCTCCCTAATTTTTTGATATGTAAGTGTGTTCCTTTTTCTGGAATACATTTCCCCATGAATGATTTTTTGGATATTCAAAATTGGCATCAAGGAAATTTTCTCAGATTTTTAGAAATAGTTGTACAATTTTTCATAGTTTAGACATGTTCCAAATTTTCCCTAATTATTTACGAAACTGACCTACACGTAGGGTTTACCTCTGTACATGTATTTGACGATTGTCTAGGGACTAAGTTACGGGACGTGCAATGCAAATGGATCAAAATCCTAAGAACGCCCTGAGCATCATCCGGTACAGCCCCATGGATACACGACAACGTGCACTTCACATTTCAAATTACACTGTGTGTGCAGCGTAGTTTACCATGTTGCCCTCTTCCGATTTCGCCAGAAAAGTGTCGCAAAAAAAACCTTACGGTAGTGCCACTGTAGACAGTGATCAAAGTGAAAGGGGGGATGTTTGAGTCAACGGTTAAAAGTTTTCGCAGTACTTCACATATCTGTAATACTTTCGGACGAAAGATCAAGCAATTAAGAGCTAAAGATCAGAGCATTCAGTCGCCTTGCAGCTAAATGGAGAATCACAAGTGATCTTGGAGAGAGATGGCTTGAGGCTGGTCGGACCTGGAGCCGAATGGAGAAAGCTGAGCATGGTTATGTGGTTGCATGAAAGACACCACAAACTGTCAGTGTCTTCACAAATTCAACAAGGCTGAATCGAAGTCCTTACCTGCCCACCAACCGACCAACTCTCAAGAAGTTCAAAGCCTGGTAAATTCAATTTGGATGCAAAGCAGGCCTATAACAGAAAGAGATCCATCGTAAGTATAATACTCGAAAGTTCATAAGAATGTTGCAATTGAGTGCTTGTGCTGCAAACGAAACCCCATTGAAAAATGTAAGTTCGGTGGTGCTCTTGGTTTCTTCGATCATCAATGGTATGGATTGCCTGAAACTAAATTCTCTCTGTGATTCAGATTCAATTGATTGCAATAAGACGAGGTGCCACTACGAACATCTAGTGAGCAAATTTTCATTTTAACTTCAGTGCTATGCACTCCGAAGATGATGCTACTCCTACCATGAAGAAGAAAAATCAGTCCTAGCTAAGATAACTGCAGTTTCATACTCTTGGCAGTGCAGTTGAACCATGATGGCTCTCAGAAAATCAATATGAAGTAGACAAACTGAAGATGAGGGGCAATTCATCTCTAAACCAGTAAATCACATTGCACTGCCTACTCTACATGCTGAAAATGAGACACATTTCGGACACCACTATTTCAGTTCAAACCAAGGCACATTGCAAATTCACTCATAACGACGCTTTTCCAAGTTAGTCTCTCCAAAATGTGCCAAGCAGGGATTACCCATTTTCATACAACAAATGAACATTGAGATATTGGAGGGAGTACAGTTGAACCAATGCAAGCTCAATCCTCATCGAGATCAAGGGATATTAATCTAAGTGGAAAAACATACTACTCAGTATAAGTTTATAAGTTAGTATAAGTTAGGGCCAAAACTTTATAAGAAACAAAACGAAGGTTTGGAGTGGCGAGTCTTCCCCGTGCACCCGTCGCATCAATCTCTCTTGTAAAGGACTAGGCTGGCAATAAAATTACATGATGACATTTTTGCAGTATCTCTACGGTAGTGAATCAAAGAATCACTCCACGAGACCAAGTTCCTCGGAGTGGACTCTGACAAACTGACAAAATAGAAGACATATTCAATCCAAATTTTTTAACTAAAATAAACAATTAATAAAAAAACAAATCTTTCCAAATGAAAATATCGATTAGTCAAACCAAGTGGCGGCAGGAATTGTAAGTAGGAAGCATGCGCTCTCAAGAACAAATGGTAGTCCAGGCATAATTATCAGTTGTTCAGAGCAGCCGCCATCACATTGCCACGCATCAGTCTGCAATATCCATAACCAGGATATTTGCCAAACAAGATGTCCATCTTCACAAGCTTCGTATTCCATATATAAATCAAAATGCCTGTCCACTTTCACCAAACTTCTGTCAAGATCAAACCTTTCCGTTCAGACCAGTTGTTCTTGCAAAATGCAAAAGATCCTTTGATGCTCTGATTTCTCTCAAGGTCGACGGAAGGGGCTTGCGCCAATGTAGAACGCTGCAGAAAAACCCCTCGCGTGGTAGTAACTGGAAATCTTGACAAGTTGCTAAATAAAATTCTGGCTCCATGTTGGACGCCATCTTCAATGCGTGAGTTGGGGACTGACCCAAGATCATAATGCTCGCTCCGTCGACCAATCGTCGCTGTAACTGTGTCCGATTTCAGTTCTTTGGAATCCGAAGGAGAGGCAATCATCGATCAATTGACCTAAAAACAGGTCGCCCAGAAGAAAGCCAGGTGTGTCGCTGAGCTTTTGATATAGAGATCGAGCTCTGACTTTTCTTCACTCCACTGTACACTCTCGCACCCCAACACATCCAAAGTAGAGAATCGAGGCAGCTTCCCTAGCGACACGGGAAGACCGACGTGACAAATTTGAATAATGCCACAATTCTAAATCTTGGATCTGAGACATCTGGCTGATTGACTCAGGAAGCTTGACCAACTCGTCAAAACCATGCAGGGCAAGCTCTTTCAAATTTGGGAGCTTGGAGAGTGTGTGTTCGACTAAAAATCCTTGAAGCTGCGATCATAGCCGAGTATACGAAAGCTTACTAATTGCGGCGTGTGTTTGAACACGTCGGGGGGTTTCGATCGACAAGCTATTTCCCAGAGTAAGTCCTTGAGCTGAGGACGAGGGGATAGTAGACTGATGCTCGGGATGATGGGCAGCTCGAGCACTTCGAGATGATCAAAGTGGAGTTCCTCTTTCATCAAGGCCTCGGCTACTTCGCGGCTCAAATTCTTGACCCGACGATCCCAAATTACAAGCTCTTCCAACAATAGCAGCTTCCCTAAGGACCCGGGAAGGTCACAAGACCCCAAAGAACCACAGCCGACAAACTTCAGTACGTGAAGACTGGGAAAATTGCTCAACCCCTTGATGGTCGCAAGACCGAGGCAGTCAACAATATTCAATTCTTCAAGGGAGGTTATGAACAAACCTTGCGATGAAAGATTCCTCAAGCCTGACAAGTTTATAAGCCTCATGAGTATCTTCAATTTTTTCAAATTGTTGATTGTATCAGGCAAGCTCTTAAGGTAACGGCAATCCTCAAGCAGCACAAGCTGGGGTAGATTGTCAAGGGATGGTGGAATCTGTCGCAACTCTGGGCAACCCGATAACTCTAAGACACGCAATCCATCCAAAGCCCAAATTTGTTGTATGCCCATCCCTGTGATCATTGAGTTCCTTATATGAAGCCATCTCAATTTCTTCTCCAAACACTTGAAAAGGCAATAATTCACCACATACTGAGGTGTATTCACGTAGTCAAAAAACCATAGTCAAAATGATTCTCAAGAAAAGTTCTAAACACTTGAAAAGGAGGTGGACAAACTACACTAAACAAAACTGCTGAGGGTATCTTGCACCAGACTCCTCCCCCAACCCAACTCCCATCATGTCTTGCATGAGGCGCTCCATCTCCCATAGCTCTGCCTTCTGCAAGTTCCTATTGCGACTGCACTGCGCAAAGCCAAAATCAACAAGGTAGACAGAAGGCTGCATACCCCGCACAACAATGATATTGCGTGCCTCAACATCCCCATGAAGCAACTTACAAGCATGGACTGCACCCAGGGCCTGAAGTGCCGCAGTTGCCACCTCCTCAGTCACTGTTCCTGAGAACCAAAAGCATTACACTGAAAATTAAACTAATGCCTACCAAGTGATTGTAGAGCATCAGAGATATTGTTCCAACTCCATGATTAAGCTGCAAGCAACTCATGGGAAAGGAGGAAGATCACTGCACTCCCCATTTGCTAGTTTCAAGAGCTTACTACTTACCAGGTACGAGTGGACTGCCATCGATCAACTCTGTTGCTATGAAAACGATCTAGCCATTAGCTGTGGTTCCATATCCAACTAATGAGGGCACAAATTTCCCCCAATATTCCTGTAGCTTTTGGTAGGCATCCACCTCGTTCAGTAGGGCCTGTACAAGTACAACCAAAAGACGGTATGTAGTAAACAAGATTAGAAGCCGACAAGATGTCACAAACTGCACACGCATACAACACAAAAATGCTCCTCGTTGCGTCTAGCAAAGACTGCCTGCTGCAAAAGCAATTGCTGACAAGAACACTCCAGGTCAGCCCCGATTTAGACTAGGCTAAATAGTGAACTTTTAGATGGGCGCGCAACTATTCCACAACACGACTCCAGCTTACCTCTGCACGTTCCGAATTGCACGGCGCCAACTTCAATGCAACACGGCGACCATTCAAAGTGCCGCCAACCACGAAGCCGCTCCATCCCCCACTGCTGATGGGGCGGTCGTCCAGATGCAGGTCCGACGCAGGAATCTCCTGCATTTGGTTCTGCCTCGCATCTGAGGATGCCCTTCGAGTCCTGTACATGCACTTGCCATCATTTCTATGTCTCCATAGAAAAGTACATGCCAATGCATAGGTAGTTGGTTAGATACGTTACCTGGCTGGCGCGGTTCTGTAACCACCAGATTCGCACTCATTTGGCTTGTAGGTACTATCCTCATCTTTGTCATCTTTAGAGCTGCTACAGGGACTGGTGCAAGGGATAGCCTCCCGGCTCCAGGGACGCTCACCCTTCGTGGGTACATCATCAAACTTACCATGGGCATCAACAGCAGAATTCACCAAATAAGCAAGTGCGGCAGCCAAAGGCGGTTCCCGGCCATTCAATTTGAAACCTGTTGAAATATAGAGGCGGCCAACACGATCTCTTCTGAAGAGATACCAGTTCTGGGTATCGGTGAGAACGCCATACCCAACCTTCGCCCTGCAACTCAACGGAAAAGAAGGTAGAATGAGGACAACCTCACAACTTCAGTACTAGAAAGCACAAAATCCACCGGAAGCCGAAACTGGGGGAAAAAGGGGTGCCTGTCGGGGACTTTTGATTCCTGAACGAAATCTGTTGGATACCCTAAAAATTACAGAAAAAGCATGATGGAACAACAAAGGGGTGTGGAAAAAAGCAAAGACTAGCCAAACCTGGGTGAATAATGAAACCAGGTTAGAACACCAAAGAGCTGCCCGGGCAAACGAAGATTTGTTAAACAGAACTGCCCTATTACAGGAATATCATGACAAAGGCAGTGACAGACCTGGCAACACTGAGTCCTACGCTGAGCTAGCCCCAACCGAATAATCCCAAAGTAGACAAGGGTTAATGAACTGCTTACAAAACCAAGTATTCATACAACTGAACAATGCAATTCAGAATACTCCTGGCATGTTCTTCCTTGACATCAAAATTGCACCAGCAGTTGGGGTTGGGGTTGATCCCTAAATCGATGCAGACCCCATGCTAGAAGGGCTTGACAACTGAGCATTCTTGACAAATCGTGAAAACGGGAATCGACCAAACATTCGATGAGATCTGGCCATACTGAACCTGTCCAACATGAGCATGTTGCCCACAGTTTATATATATGCACGGGACATTCGAGACCTCCATTCTTGAGCTCAATAGGAGCAGCGGCCTCGCAGTTGGATTCAATTATCATATCCACATGAGGAGGTCTGGCATAAAAAAACACTTTTTGAACGTCTCTGTCCTCGGCCTTTGATCCGTCTGAGTTCGTCGACTCTCCTCCCTCTGTTGAAGATTCTGGTGGCACTTGAAGGGGGAATTCCGAGTCGAACTTCACCGAGGAACCTGGTTGCTTCTTACTAACAAATCCGATGGTGCTGGTCAAGACAGGAGTAGCAATGGCTGTCAAATTCCGCTCTGTTGCTATTGTGAATACAGAGTCATCCACTTTCTGATATATTCGCTTCAACTTATCCCCCTTGTTCAGATACTCTTCAATGTCTTTCACCACGTCCCAAAACTCCACTCCCACAGGCGTATACATCCGCTCCCTATGCGTGGCGCTCGGTGTCTTGCGAGACCCCCCTGAGTCCCACGACGGCAAGTCCTGACGTAGCCAATCAAATTCTGTGCATTTATCTGCACATGCAACCCCGTTATTAGAATAAAAATCCAAATACACCAAGTACTGTACTCGCAATGGTTGCGATTGTGTTGGTCGATGAAAGCATGCATTTGGTACACTGGGAAAACAGATACTCTTCTTGATACAAAGCACCCACGAAACAGAGAAAGGCAAGTAAGAATGGTGCAAAAAGAAGCACATATTTGGCGAATGGATTTCAAGAAACCACATAGAGGATTCAAAATGAAGCTCCGAAACATTTCCTTCCAAAACTACAGAAGAGGATCACACACGACGGTCACAAAACAGACCTGAAGAAACCCTAAAGTAGACCAAAGAGTCACAGCTACTGTCAGGTCGGAGAAAGAATAACAGCTACTGCCATTGATACCCAACTCCTTGTCTAGTTTGTAGGAAAGAAACCATACCAGCAGCAGCGGGTTCAATGAGACCAAGAAGCGATGCTCGCACGGCATCATCGTTATCATCAAATAGCATCGCCCGATAGTCTGGGTCTACACCTATCAACTTCGATATGACCCTCCCCCTCTGGTTGTCGTCTACAACAAGTAACTTCAATCTTTGATGCCAGTCCATACTTCCTGATCGAACTACAAACCTGCAACGTTTTGATAATGAACTGCAAGGTTTTGATAATGAACTGCAAGGTTTTGATAATGATCTGTATTACAGACAAATGGATAAAAGTACCTCCAATGCAATAGAAGGCCACAACGCAGCGTGAAATCAAGAACTAGCGCAAAGGAGAGACGACGCTCATCAGAGAGCAGAGACATGCCTGATACCGTGGTGGATCCGGGGACAAACGAAATCCATGGCGGTCCAAAACGCCACCTCAGACGGGTATCAACCAAGACCGGCTACAGTATCAGGTCGAGGGATATATCGGTAAAAGATGCTCCGGGAAAGCAAAGGCAGGCCAGATTCAGACATAAATTATGTATGTTTTGGAATGACTGAATGATTGTAAACAACATTAGAAGTGAAATGTCCAAAATGTTGCAGAATTTTTTCATCCATACTGCCTAGTTTTTTTAATATTTTAAAATTTTGTAATGAACTATAAAAAATATCACTTTCAAATTTGAAACCTTAAAATAATCATTATCATTAATTGGATAATTAATGTAACAATTACAGCCTCTACATTGAATAGGGGTATTAACCCCTAAATGCCCAAGGCCTGTTTGGAGCTTCTTGAAATTTGCTCTAAATTGAACCAAAAGTCAACATTTGCAAAAGTTGTACCAATTTCCTTTGAATTGTAACCGTACAAATTCAAACTAGACATATTAGAGATTACATAGGAAAAGAAAACATAACAATATTACTTGTAGATTGAAAGATTATAATGTTTAATCATGAGGGTGTAAAAACTATGAAAATTTTTCAATTCACTTTTTACATGTCAACTCTAAAAATTTGGTCACTAAAAAAATATGAGGTTATAGGGCCTAGCATGCACAACCCCAATCAATTAACATTTTTTCAAAATCTATTCTACAATTTTTGTAAATGAATTTCTAATGTGATTTTGCCTCCAAGATCTAGTGTATTTGAGGATCATTTCCAAGAGCCTGCAACACTACGGGAAGTCAAGATTGCACTCAGTATCCTTGTACAAAATCTTCAATAGAAAAATCATAATCCTTTATTTTTAAGATCAACTTTTTGATCCTAAAACTAGACTCAAAAAGAATTTTCTAAAAATATAAACTACTAATAATAGCAATTTGGTTGGGTTTTACTTAACTTCAAAGTTTTCTAAACACCACATTTGGGTGCCTTGGGCATTTAGGGGTTTAGGGGACCCATACTAAATAAATATCTACCTTTATTGTACATCAGTAGTTATTGGAGTGTCTGGGTGGTGTACATCCTGTTTCAAACATCTACAATTTTCTAGAATCAGTCCCTTTAATTTTTTGGTCCCCTTAATACCCCTACTCAGTGTAGCTATTTCAATTAGCAATTGGAGCATCTTTTACCAAATCAACAAATCATCATCTTTAGGCCTTTTTAAAAAATTCTCTAGCAATATGATCTTTAAAGTAATTAGTGTTCGGTGCCCATGAATAAAGTGCTATGTTTGAAACTAAAGAACTTTGTTCATAGTTACTAATTACTAACTATTGATCAATAATAAATCAATTCAAAACTTTTCATGAAAAAGCAATAAAAGTTTTAACTCAAAAATTATTTATGATATTTTAACTATTGCTTTGCATAGGAATTACATTACGAACAAAGAATCCAAAACAAAACTACTTGTATGCACAACTTATAAGAGCATATGTAATACAAGTTTGGCAAATAAGCCTTTTAACAGCAAATGGCAGGGCATCTTCAGAGGGCCTAGAAAGTGCTACATTTTTTTTGGACAAATTGACCCAATGCAAAGTTGGCAATCCAAACTTCAAATGGACTTTTCAATATTATAAAAAAGAAGGAGATGATTCTACCTTAAAAGACTTTTCATACAAACAAGGTTGAATTTATTGGGTACTCATAACAATGTAGGAAATAGTATGACAATAATGAATTTTTGTATTGTGAGCCAAGTTGCAGGCCCTACATATTTTGATAAATTGCCAAGTTTAGGAAGGATAATGATGGGCCTAGGAATAATGAGAGACCAATGTTGATTGCATTGGAGAGTGTTTTTTTGAGTTGACCCTTTATTATACCTATTGTTAGTTCCAATAGCTAGTTCCATTGCAAATGCTCTAGCAAATGCTGTCTCAAAACACCAAAAAAGAGTGCCAAAAATGTTAGAAACTACTTGATTGTGTCACATCATTTTTAGCAAAGATAGTGTTGTTAAAGCATTGCTTGTATATGAAGAATTTCCTTCATTGTTTTATGTTTCCTTTTATGTTATCTAATTTTTAGATGATTTTGGCCCAATTATCATTTTACATTTTCTTTTGTTTGCATGTACTTCATTTAGTTTAACTCGATATACTTCTTCTCAAAGAAAAAAATGTTAAAAACTAGAATTGTTCTAATCTAACTTTTCGCATACTTATTTTTTATGTGGTTATTATAGTTTGCAATTCAATTCAATCTTCGCTTGTATTTCAGGAATTCCAATTGTCTTTGGTTCTTGAATTGAGACTTCTTTTGCATTTTTCCATCCTTCGATGGAAGATTATGTGTGTGGATCTTTTGTAATTTTGACTTCTTGCAAGTGGGAAGAGCTAATGCAATCGCCTCACCTGAAAAGACAAAGGTTGACAAGAAGCCTAGTTTCTAGATAAAAAAACTCGTTGTCCATGACATCCGAATCTATTGTGGGGAGTAGCATGTTGTCTATGCATTTGGGACTATACTTGATGCACACTGCAAATGACACTACATCCACGGCCATCGACTTCTCAAAGAGGAATGTCAAATACAACATTATCAACACCCCCTAAATTGAGCACCAGCCAAGACTCCCATGTGCTCCCCATCCTTGCTAAAATGGACATCCTCCCCTTGAGGAGGATCGTTCTCACCGGCTCCTGCAAATAGATGCTACAATAAACCGAAAACTATACTTCTCCTTTAGGGAAGCATCTAGACATCTTTAGCTCGAGGATGATGTTCTTTCATTGTTTGTATGGCCTACTGCCCATGTTAATGGTCTCATATCAATGGCTATACTTTTGGATCATATGAATTATGAAGAGTGCACAATCGAGGTGTCGTCTACAACTTATTTTCCTAAACTTGAGGATAATCAACCTTGTCCTTCATAGTCTATCAAAGGTTGATGATTATCTTCCACTAACCTTTGTTTCGTTAGAGGATTATTAGAGACCATTAGTGGTCTCTAGATTCAAAATCAACTAGATTTGGACTCCCATACACAAACAATGTCACTATATATGACACGACCCTCATCACAAGGCGTGCCTGTGTCACCTTGGTGAGCAACGGGGACATTGGGGGTGACTCTCCAAGCCTTGCAAGAGATGAGGTGAGGGGGACTAGGAGTCCCGATCGATCATAGCGTGTTAGTGTTCTGATCTGGACGAGTTTGGAGGTGTGTGATACATGCTTGGAAAGGTCTCGAGGAGACGCTTTTAGCTGTCCAAAGAACGCATGATTTGGATTTGTGAGTCAAAAGTTATGGGCGTTCAAAAGTGGGGGTGTCCCGGTGGCGCCGGGACACTTAAGGGCTAAGAGGGAGGGGTTCATGAGGAATCCCTCCATGAAGTATGGCATGTAGCATATCCTTGGAAAGCTAAAGACACAAAAATACTAGATTGACAAGCATTACGAGATTCTAAGGTAGGAGCCTCAAGTTATGGCCAAGAGAAGCGTCATGGTGAAGGCGTGACGCCTCTCCCGGTGGACTCGAATCTTTGGAGGGCGATAACTTTGTGAGGACTTGTCCAAATGGGGTAAGTGAATAGTCCATCGGCATCTACTCGTCGAGTAGATGTCGGAAATGGGCTTGCATGTGAGATTTGGAGCCCGGACCGCAAAGTTATGCCGGGTGGAAGTTCGGGAGTCCCAAACTAGGGCGAATCGGGAGAAATGGGGTGGTCTTCCAAAACCAAAGTGGTTTTCGAAGTTCCCTTTGACATACAAGGGGGGGGTCTACCGAATCCCATAGAGAGTACTATAGGAGGGGTTGGTCTCATTCCTCACTCCCTCTTGGAGTCTTGGTGAGTCCCGGTGACTCAAGGTTGGTGGTGTGGGGTCACCACCACTCCAAGGCACCATGGGACACTTGTGGGTGTCCCATGGCACTGGTTGGGTGGAGTCCCACTCCTTGCTAGGCTATGTGGAGGTGTCCCGAATGATGAGTCCTGGTTAGTGACGAAGTGGAAAGTAACAAATACACAAGGAGCCTAATATGGAGTTGGGATGACATTGAAGGGCGATTAGGACCATGGTGAGTAGTGCCACCATGGGTCTTTGCACAATAAGATGGAAGTTCTACCCCATGTTACCAAGTAACATGCCCCGATGTCATGATGGGTGTGTGTATGTGTGCTAGTAGTCCCGGTGACTGGGACTTAGCACAAAGAGTTGGAATGGGAGACTAACATTGGATGTGCGTGGCATGTGCAGTGTTAGGAGAGTGCGACCCTTGGTGTCACTAAAGTGTTAAGTGTTTGGAAAGCATTGGAAGGTGGACTAAGGTGGTAAGTATCACTAAGGGGCGCGATAATGTAAGTTGTTGTCAAGGCCGCCTATTCAAGGGTCAAGATTTCTTTCCAATTCCCAAGTTCCTCTAATCACCCGCAAATCAAAGCAAAAAGAGAATAGATCTCAAAGTTTGAGCTTATGCACTATGCTAGATAGTAGAAGTGGGCCACACTATCCTTCTTGATGCGTGAATATCTTCCGAGGCCTCACAAAGTTGAAAGCATTGGAGGTAACAAAGAGAAATTGTACAACCAATAGCAAGGCTTAAGCAAGCTAGTAAAGTTTTCAAAGCCCTCTACTTTTGAGCCTCCTTTACTATTAATAGTATAGTAAATAACATAGGAAAAATAGTATTTAGAAAAGTAGAGTGCTTCATGTATAATAAGCCTCTTTGTTTCTATATAGATTCTATAAATTCAATAGTCGATAATTCCTTCATTTTAGGCAACATTGTGAGCAAGAGTTACATAGTTTCTCTTTGTGCATATGAATTGTCAAGTAAATAGAGCTTATTGACTACTAATTGACTAGCATTTTTATACATTGCTTCTTTACACTTCATCTGAAGGAATCTCTCTTTTCTTCTACTCTATCAAAGTATTCTTCACTTCCCTTGTTTTAAGTCATTTGGAGCAACACTTTCAAAAATTTCTTTGGTTGTTGTAAGTTGGGCTTTGGATTATCTTTGGTTTCAACAACTATGAATGCAATGGAGCTTTACACTCTTATTTTTGAAGTTTCAAACTGGCCATTTGGTCTCAATTTAACGAAGAAGGCCTTAAATTAGTATTTATTGATTAATAAATTCTTAAGTACAATTTATAAAAATTGAAGAATTTTGATGTTTGCATGAGCATTTTTGCCATGCATTTGAAATTGAGAATCTAAATTGAGTGACTTTTTCATGTTTATGTAGATACTTCATTCTTGAAATCATTCTAGAATGGACAACTTTTAAACTAGAATATTTATAACTTTTAGTTTTAGAATATTTATAAAATTTTGTTTCAATGATCTATATTACATTAATATCCAAAAATAAACACAAAAATTTAAGAAGATGCAAATGAATGAAATTAATCAATTCTCAAGAAGTGTTGAAGTTAAGATTGGTATTTTAATTTATTTACCATCAAAATATAATTGAGATGGTTTAGGAGAACATTACTAGATTTGATTTGAGTATACCAAACAATAGGGATAATTCATTTTGATAAGGAATGATCTTTGTTTCAACAAAATTTAAAACAATTGTCATAACTTTATTAACCCATGCATGTGGAATGTCTTGGGTGAAAAATATAGCTAGGAAACATGTTTCTTACTCATCTCTAGTTGCTTGACCCCTCAACGCCCAAGCAACAAAAGAAACATCCCAAAGAATTGTTGAAAGAGCTATTGTGGTTTAGGATGATTTAGAATCCAAAGAAGCTAAAAACAAAATTTGTTAGGCATTCCCTCTTGAGTTGTGGGACGTCAATACAGAAATTATTCAGATTAGTAGAATTGCAAATTGAATGAAAAATTGGTACCTAGTATATTTCGGGATATAGCGTTTAGGCTTCTAAAATTCATAACAATTTTAATTTAAGGAAAAAAATTACGAAACTTTGGCAATGCCCATGATTTCTATTTGTCCATAGGGCTGTAAATTAAAATTGCCTTTCATAGCTCCAGACCATGCATAGATTCCTTAAGTGGTTGGTCATGGGCAGTTCTACTATATAAACACCATGAACTTCGTTGTCTCTCGCACAATGGTGGTGTTGTCGAATGTGCTGAAATTTTTTGTAAGCATTAGAATGCTCATGAACCACCACCTCCCAAAATTTAGAGTTTATATACACACTATAGTAGAACCATCCATTACCAACCAAGTCCCATGGACAATATATAGGCAATGGGAAATTCAACAGAGAGATGACTAATATCTAACCATTAGTTTCTTGGTTTCCAACTATCTTCTAGTCATTACTGTTTTGACACATGTGCTTTGTTTTGAGAGCCAAATTCGTCTTTACACGAGTAGTGATGGAAGAATCTATGTGTTGGAGATGGATGCAAGTCAACTTTTGGCTTCTAAAATTCATAACAATTTGAATTTCAAGAAAAAAATTATGAAAATTTGTCAACGCCTATGATTTCTATTATTCTACATGGTAGCAAATTTGCATTGCTTAAATTGCTCTAGATTAGGCATAGAATGCTTAAGTGGTTGGTAATGGGTGGTTCTACTATAGTTTGTTTGCCAACTCTCTCAAAAGTGTAGAAGAGTGTAAAAAAATGTCTTGAAAGCTGAGGAGCTAAGGCCTCTCAACTAATATAATATCAAGATCAGGATGATGAAATGAGCCAAAAATTATCTCAATAGATACGGATTTTACTTGCAAATGAAAATTGATGGTGAAATGTCTAGCAAGCCCCTAAATTTTCCATGAAACATTGCAAAGTGTAAGGGGCATCAACAATGTCTTAGATACACCATCCAAGCTAGGGCATTGAGGACTTAACCCCTCAAGGCCCAAGAAGCCTATTTTGGACCTCTCAACTGTTCAACAAGTCAAGTTAACTTAATTTTTCTATATTCATAGAAATATATCTAAGTGAATTTCATATTATGATGTTCATATTGAATGGGGAAGTTCAAAAGTACAATTGACATCATGTAATAAGCTTGATGTACAATGCATATTGTCAATCGAAGTTCAAAATTGTGAAAAAGTACATAAACTACTTGGGCCTTCAGGGGTTAACCCCTAAACGTCCAAATTCATCTCTAGAATTGACAATTTGAGAAAAATCGTTATAAAGTGCTATTTGGAATCATATTTTGGAATTGATATACAAATGAAAGTTATAAATTATGATTTTTAGATTCCATCTGTACGGTTAGATTCACCAATTTTATCACTAATATTTTTTTATAAATTTTGAAAGAGAAATTCCAAAATTCCTTCAAAATTCGATTAGAAGCAAAATATTATCATTTTTTGAGTAAAATTTGTTGGAATGGATTTGAAATGAGGTTCTCTTCACATGGTGGTTTTTTGAAATTTTTGTGTTCTTCCTATCTATGACCTCATTTTGGCTAATCCAGTTTAGAACTAAAGTCAATGCAGTTTGACCACTTGACATACTTGCACATTTTTAATTTTAGAAAAATATGAATTCTAGTAACACCAAATCCAACCCTTAGATAGGACAAAAATTTGATAATGTATCTTTTCAAATTAAAATAACTTTCATCCAAGTAGTTAGGAGGATGAAATTGGTGTTTCAAATTGTTCATCGTCCAAAAAATGGACGTTGACACGTTTAGGGGTTAAGCCAAGAACACCATCAATACCATTTTGTAGCATTTGAATGACTTTTGAATAATGTTGAAGGAATATGATATATTTTTTCATTTAATTTTTTGGAGGGACATTGCTAGAAAATAATTTGCTTGGATGGTGTTGAAAATTGCCTCATTGAATTATTTATGGATTTTCTACATAAAAGATGCTTTAAGAAATGATCACAAAAAAAGCATTTTTGGTGTATTTGGGCAATTTGTAACTCCACAATCTGCACTCTTGATCTAAATTAGATCTTTTAACCCCTCATTGCCAGAGGGGACCAAAAATGACCTCATATAGTTTTAAGTCCAATTCAAATTGTTGTTACTTTCGCATCGGATGTCTGAAATCAATCCAAGATGTACTGATTTTTTGGAAGCAAAGCAAAGCACATAAGTTTGATTTGAGTTCACCAAACTACATTTGATGGTTGCAACTTTGGAGGCTTTTATCTTCTTCATTTAATGTTTGTTTTCAATATAAAAAATTGTAAATGTTCTCCTTGAAGTCTAGTTATTGTAGTAAAATTTTCATGTCAATCCAAGTTGTTTTGAATGTTTGGGAGCAATTTGTAGCTCAAAATCTAGATATTTTTGGATTATGGTGAACTGTGGCGGCTTGTTTCTTCTTCAAACAATGTTTATTTCCAAGAAATGCTTTTGGAAAAGTTGCACATACTAGTCTACTTTGTGTGGCTAAAATTTCATATAAATCTAACAAGTTATGAGTGACTAAGAAGTACTTTAGCAGAAGGGGGTTTAGGTTTTGATGTGTTTTTTGCAACTATTCTTCCTATTTTTTGACATTTCAAAGCCATTTTGTAGACACAATAAGTCAATTGAATGATATTATTTTTCACCAATGAGTATGTATGCTGATTTTGAATCACTTTATAGTTCATAGTTTTTCATTTGAGTAGGTTTAGAAATCAAATTTCACCTCCTCATGTGTTTCTAGGAAAATTTTAGCATCCTTCTTCAACACTAAAACATTATAATCTTGCAATCTATGTTAGTGGCCAAATGACTCCTAATTTGATTCATGTTATCTACAACATTGACATTTAGATGTATAACACTTCAAAAACAATGATGTTTTTGAACCCGTTTAGGCCTTAGGTGATGAGGGGTTAATCTTGAGAGAGACAACATTCTTTAAGTGGATTTTGAGAAGGATCATGAGTGTTTTCAAGAGCTTACTTTGTGACCTACAAGAAACAAATGAAGCTCATCTTACTATACTGAAAGATCAATTTTTGTTTATTCTACAATCATGGTTGTTCAGCCGAACAACTCGACAACATGACGAACACAACGTCCAACACGTCTAGTAGACCCCCTTGTCCGTCTAATAAAGTCAACTTTAAGGTTGACTTTCAAATAAAGCACTTTCTATTTCCAATCTTGACATATTTGAGTTTCATTTTATTGAAGTGTCTCAATTTAATAATCACTTATTACATTCTTAATTATGGATCATAAATAAAATGAGATTTCAAATTATCTCTGCTGTTAGGATAAGGCCTTATTCGTCAAAATTGTCATGTATACACGACACTCATCTTATACGACATGCGACATTAGACGAACAACTCGACACTCGAACCTCAAAATGTGTTCGACAGAACAACCCTGTCTACAATGATGTATATTCACTCAATTCTTTTTGATTATTGTGCAAGTGTTTGAATGAGTTCATATAGGAATGGAAAAAAACTGCAAAAATGAAGATTGGATGTCTATATTCTTCACATGCCATAAGTTATTTTGCTTGAAAAAGTTCAAAAGCTACATCCGCCTTCCTACCAAGAAATCTTAGGGATTAAAAACTTTTGAATTTGAGTGTGACTATAGAAATGAGAGTAATCAATTCTGTTTTGATATCCATTTGAAATTTTGGAAAAGTTCCATAATTTTATCACCATATGAACTAATTAGGGTTTATATTACCATGGTCTATAATCTTTTTGATTATAGGATGACATGGAAACTTGGTTTATACCATCATGTAGTGCACCACAAGTCCACAATTTAAACTAAAGAGAAATTTATAGATTTTTAATAAAAGCTTATTTTGTATTCAATATGATTTTTCTTCACTTTTTTTATCTTTAAAAATTTATGATAATTTCAAATTTTTATAAGTAAATTCATTTCTTTATTCACACATACAAGGATTTATGATTCCATCTTTGACAATTAAACATTCAAAGTTTTCATTCATATTAGTGTAGCCCTGTGTCATTGGCTCATAATTCAAAAATCCATATTTATTTGATTTTTGTATTGTATGTCCAAATGCTATGAAACAAATTCTTGTGCACTCTTTCTTGAAGAAAACCTTCTAATGGTACCATAAATACAACCAAGGGACATCTAGTTCCTAAGATCTTACTACAATAAACAAAAAAAGCAGACTAATTTAATGTATAGATTAGTATGCCCTATGCCATTCCTACAACCAAAATAAAAGTAAAAATAATCTTCTAATTTTTAAATTTATAAAACAATTGAAATTCAATAATTTTCACACTGTAGGTCCAAACACCATGAGACAAAACTTGTGCACCCCTCCTTGCGGAGAGATTTCTAATGGAACCAAGAATGCAATCGAGGGATACACAATTCTGATGATCTCACTATAACAAGCAAACATAACAAACAACCTAACTTAAGGTATGGATGTATACTTGAAACGGGAGCCCATAGAGACTTGATAGAATTTGAAGTTGAACTCTATGGTTAATTGGTTATGGACCCAATCATCCTCTAGGGCCCAGGGTTAAGAATTTGAAAATTGTAGAATATTGGTCTTCTAGCCATTCATTCTCAATAGAGACTCTCTCAACTTGTTCAATAATTACATATTATACGATCGTCAATTTTAAAATGAAAAATCGTGCTCTTTTGTATTATTTTTTGCATATTAGCATGAAAATTTATAAAACTTAATTTTTTATTCTTAAGTGTTTTTTGAGATAAGCTTCAAATACATTGGATTTTTGAAGGGGGGGATTCTATTGCAAATTCATAAAAAAAAATGAAGAGTAGATTTTAAAATGCCATAAATTGGTTATGGTTATGCTTGTCATGTCCTTTAACCTCATATTTTTTTCATAATCATAATTTTAAATTTGGCATGTAAAGTGAGGAATTAAAGACTTTAAATTACTTTTAAATTTTACCCCTCTTGTGATCAAACATTCTCAATCTTTCCATCCATATATGACATTATTGTTTTTTCTTATTCCAAGCAAACCATAGCACATTTCATTTAACACCTAAGTGCCCAAGCCTTTTCAAGTGTGTTTTTCTTATAAAAAAAAGCATGGGCTTATAGGTGGGCAATGGTCAACTCGAGGTATCACTTTTTGTACACACTAATTAGGTGATTTTGGTTTAAAACCTCCAAAGTTTGTTTAATTTGTTCATTTTGATCAATTAAGAAGACCCTAAAATGAAAAAAAATTCTTACACCCCAACATGATCAAAATGCATATTCCTCATGACTTTTTTAAAAAAAATTTAAAATTTATAGATCTATTCATAGACTTGAGAAATAATGCTAAGATTTGGGGATTTGTAGGCATCATAATGCACAAGTATTAAATTTTTCTTTATAAAATTAATTATTTTAAGTATTGGACTGCTAAATATAAATCATATCCAAAAATACTATTAAAATAAAATTATTCGATATTCCAAATGCTTGTTATTGAGGATTTTATGTATATAAGACAAAACTTACTTTTTCAACTAAAAATTCATTAAAAATTCTTAAAATTCTTTGATTGTGATGATTTTTTTTTTCTTGATACATTATTATTCTTGGTAATTAAAACCACATTTGGTGAATTTATACTTTATTATATTTAAAAAATGAGGTCGTTTGATACAGGGGAGTGGACTGACATTGTAGTTAAGACAACTTTTTTGGGTAACCCAAGTTGACCATTGCCCAATTATCTGCAATGAAGTAAATTGTTCTCTTTCCAAAATTTGAAGGCATAGATGTTTAAAGAGCTTGTTTATTAGTGTGCATACCAATTTTGAGTGTAAAATTGCATAGGGGTTGTACAATTATAACAAGAGAAATGTACATATCCTATTTTTAGTAAAGTTTCCTTCCCTACAATGTTTGAGAAATGTGCATATAAGAGTTTCTCAAGATTGGAGGTGACATGGACATCAAGAAATTGTGTTAGCACATTAAAATGAACTTCCAAAAACCTTCAATTCAAATGAAGAGTTCATTGTGGAAATGCAATTTTTTAGATAAGTAGAAATAAAAAATAACTCCAAATCAACACTTGCATGTTTAAATTTTCAACAATAAAAATCATGAGAACACTTTATTCTTTCAATGAAGACCATTTTCAAAGCAAATAGTTAAGCACAATTTTGTAGATCTCAAATGAGGTGAAATTGATAGGCTTTGCTCAAAGCCAAGAAATCAAGGAAAATTTGCAAGCTTTATTCTTCTACTAATGGTACATATATGCCTTTGAAGACCTCTCAAAAATCAAACATTTAACTATTTTAGTGAAAAATATAAGCTTCCAATAGTCAACCTTCAATATTGCCCACAAAATTTCTTCACACAATCAAGGGAATTTAACTACCCACATAAAAACAAGCCTCACATTTTGCATTAGCCATATATGGTTGGTTGGATAGTTAGGGGTTAAGATGGTTCAATTCCAAAGGAGGCCTTGGAGCACCAAACTACAATGCAAAGGTACAATTCGAAGGTTTGAACGTACACCAAGCTAACCTTTGGAACCATGCCTTTGCATGGAAGCTTGGTATTCAAAGGCCTCCTTCATACAAGTTATAAAACGTCAAAAATCAATGTATTAACCCCTAATGAAGGTTGAGATTTGGTCTACGGACACCATAGACATAGGATGCAGTGAAGAATTCCAAATACAGGAGACCACATTGTGGCTCCTGCCTGCATTAGGAGTTAAATATACATTCCCTCTGACATGCTTTAGAATATTCAAATTTGACAATCAAAGTGCATAGCCTGTCTTATTTAGAAGAAGAATGACTCTGATGTTAAGACCAACATGAATGAAGAGTCTATGAAGACAGACTTGTGTCTCGATAGTCAACATGGGTACTACATTCCCTACCTCTATCATGTAAGAGTCTGCTTCAAAGGGAGTCAACTCACAGAGCTACTTTCTGTTACGAACTCTTCCAATGACATGATTCCCAAATACAGTACACAACATTTTAAAGGGAACAATTACTGGAGTAACAATTTGTGAAGGAAACAATTCCACATTTCACATAAAATTACGCTTCTTTTACCTTGATCTCACGGAGCGAGGTGGGTGGGCAATCTGGCAAGTACTAGTGACAGGGAGAGGAGGAAGACAGTGAGCCGCCTTAACTCGCGTACAAGTGAAGGAGTGGGAGTCTGTCATCACATGTTTGCATCACCGAGCCTGGAAGTGCCGAGATTGAGGCTGATCGGTTGAGACTTGTGACAAGTGGTAGCCTCGCCTTCTAGTATGGGACGATGCTCTTCTTAGGCTACTCTATTCAGAGTCGATCGGAGGTCCGACGTCATGTTGTTTTAACACAGTTTCAGCCCCCAATTGGCAGACTTTGCAGTGCGCCGGTGATGGGAAGTGAGCTGCAGTACTCTCGTTCAAGGTGCAGGAAAGTGGAATCCCGATAGTGCTCCCAGTAATCAAAATTTTCGGAATCGGCTACCAATGCATTATCAAATTAAGTTAGGTTCATCGTTAATTCACGCATTTGCTCCACACACCGAGTTCAATACGGGGTTCCATACTTTACCAAGCCGAATTATATATATACCACTCGTGCTAATCGAGGTTTTGGGTTTCAAGCTAAAAGGAAGCAAGCGTGATGGAGGGGCAGGAGACATGCGGCAATGTGGACAGGATCCTTTTGAGTTCAGCATTCCTTCTTAATCACGTGCGAGAGTCGCTGAAAAGGAAGGGACTACTGCTTGGCGAAGGAGCAACGGCAGGTGCTGCTGCTGCACCGCCGATAGACGTCGCCCATGAAGAGAACAATCTGCAACCTAACAGGGAGGAGGAGGATGCCAGACCCTTCAAAGACAGAGACGTAGCATGGATCCTGGCAAGGAAGAATTCCAGGAAGCGAAACATGCAACTCCGTTCGCTGGACTTCTCCACTTTCGGTCAAGTTGAATTGTACTCATCCAAAGGCATTCAAAGCCTCTTGGTTGAAGGTATGCTTGAATCCTGGCCTGAGGTTTGGTTGTGATTCTCGATCTTCAGGGAGAGTAACTGAAAACCTCTGTGATGGTATCTTAGGAGCACGAACGGGTGCAATCTTCGGACCAGCAGAGAAGCGGAGCTTCGACAAAACTGGGTGTTCAACAGAAATTACGAAGACTACTCCAGGTTGTGATCCATCAAATCCAGAACCAGCAGCAGATGGGAAGATGGATCCACTCGGGGATCCACTCACCCCAGAAATCGTGCAGCACACATGCCGAGGAAGGTCACCAGGCTCGTCCGCCGACTACACATCTTCGCCAGAAGCTACTGATGCGGGTGTGAAATCATCGACTGTGGGGTGTTTAATCTCTTTCCTCACGGCAGGTACTCTTTTAGCAATTGTCGCATGTACACTAACCTATTTATGCACGAACTTGTAATTCATGGGCAGCTTGGCATTGAAACAATGTGACACTTCTCTATTGTGCTTACCATTTATTGATTGCACTGGAGATGCATACACCCATGCAGGAAACTTGTTGAGCAACGACAGAGGGATCTTATTTAGACCTCCAGCCATGGCGAATGGAGCTTCAGCGATGCTAGCGAAGGAGATGTCCACCCCTAATATACCTCCTTCTCGAGGTGCACAGCCCCAAGTAGGTTCCTGACTTCCTGTCTACAATTCAGGAGCTCTGTTTACGATGAATGTGCTTGATAGCAAGAGAATTACATACACACTGAATGCCATTGCAAATGGTTACGTTTTCAAAGCAGGCTCAGGAGCAAGTGACAAAGCAGGAAGTGCCAGCGAATCCAAGTGTCACGGAGAAATCGACGAGGAAGCGGAAGTACCAGCCCAAAATTAGGGCTGAAAACCCAAGACCAAGAAGCCGTGCAAAGAGAGCGAGCATCGATCCAGTCAATGCCAGACTTCCTGCTGAATTTCCAGAAACAACAAGCTCGCCGAGCCTGGTGCAGATGAAATCGCTCGCTCGGATCAATCAGCGGCACCCTAAGTTAAAACGGCCACGGCAAGGCAAGGCCGCAGCAGCTACCATATCCGAGGAGTCCCCTGAAAATAATGCACCTGGTTATTCCGTACCGCCACGCCCAACTGGTGATCGGGCTTACCAAGACGCCGTCACTCAGAGTGCCGACTTCCTGAGATTTTTTCACGAGTCTCTGTTTTCGGTTCAGGCAAACAAGCTTCGTCCTGCCGACCGTGCTGACAGCAGCTGCAATGGCAGCTTGTGCACACGTTCATCCCATTTGGCTGAAGAAGAAGTAGACGTAGATTGTTCTCTCGTAGCGGAGAATCCACCCTTCACACCACATGGAGTACCTGTTCCATTTGTATCCACGTGCCGGGATTTTACTCTTTCGAGGTCGCCATGGTCGCCACCATCCCCACATGGAGCTTCCGACGAGTCTGACCCGTGGAAAAATTTTGACGACAGTACAAATTCACAAGATCATTTTTCAGCCAAATCCGTGCGACGAGCTCTCCAGTTCGATGCAGCGCAACTACAAGAGGATCATGTGCATTTGTGCCAAGTCTGGTCGCAGGGACTGGTGGCTGCACCCGACATCGATTTATTGCAGATTCCAGCAGCAGAAGAAGAAGTCTCCATACCGCAGGTGGTGACTTTGGATCCAGGAGGTCTGGGGCGAGAGAACGAGCTGCAGGTGGTGGCGTACGATGAGGGCTCCAAGCGAATGGTGGTGTACCAGCAAAGGGTGCCCCGAGTGAGGAGAGTGCGCTACAAGCCGAAAGTGAACTTGGACGCTCGCACCGTGAGGATGTTTAAGACGCTGACCATCAAAGCAGCTGGCGTGGGCGAGGGCGAGGAGGAAGCAGAAGACGAGAAAACTTCCTGGGAGCGATCGCGACAAGTTTGGCAGCACCGTGCTCATCATTTTATATCCATCATGCGGCAAGTGCAAGGTCGGTCGGAACTAGCAAGAGAATCCCTCTCTCCAGATAGTCCTCTCTTGGGCGATCATTTCCTCACTGTTAATTTCGGCAGTCTTCCGTCGCTGACCTAAATCTGTCGTGGCGACGTTGGTTGCAGGAAATCGATCTTTCTCCAGGTGGAAGGGCTCGGTGGTGGATTCTGTTGGCGGAGCGTTTCTCACCCAGAACGTGTCCGATTTTTTGTCCAGGTAGTTACTGACGAATTTCTAAAGATCGAGTCTAAGTGACATGAATTCGATCTCATGTCAAACAGTGCAGCACAATCTCATGCATGCATGCCGCTGCTGTTGCTACGACATATAAAGAATTAACCTTGTTGTGTGCAGCAATGCTTTCATATCCTTGCGAGCACGATTCCCAGCACGCTCACAGGAGGCAAACGCTGCAGAGACCTCGCCGAAGGCAGAATCACCAGTCGAGAAAGTCGAGAAACAACGCTCCATTTCGACGGACCCGTCCCTTCCTGGACCTGCTGAAAGTCCAACCCCGCGAAAGGCAGGCCATCAAAGGCGGGAAGAAGGCTGGAATGAGTCATGTCCCATAGGAGAGAATTTCCCAGGGGAGGGTAGTACATCCAGACATGAAGCTGCAGCACAAGGTCCCGTAATCTCCACAGCAACCCAAAGCATGACTGAACGCACACCACATCATTTGACTTCCGAGGAGATGGCTGACGTGAAGGACTTAAATCCTCCGACTGCTCTTATCACTGCTGCACCAGAGTTCGAAGCATTGAGGATGCTGCATCACCCGAATCAGCAGAATGTATCAAGCTCCGATGAGCCATTCTTCAGACTCACAAGCCATTATATTACTTCGTCGCCGCAGCAGGATGTGGTGGTGGTGCTGCAACCCGAGTGTCTGCACACCCCCAGTAGTGTTGTTGCAGATGGCGAACTTGATCATTGCGAGAGAAAATACCACCAACAGTCGTCGAAGTCGTCATGGAAGGGAAAGCGGGCGGCCCCAGGCGTCCTCCACAAGAAATTCGCCGGCGTGGTCGCCGCAGAGAGAACTAGAGTGAGCAGCTTGACACCAGTGGACCAAGATGAGAATTTAAACCTTGTGCTAGCAGCGACGTTGACGTTACGGTTGGTGCTGGGGATGAAGCCGACAACGGAAGAACAGCTGCGGCGGCGGCTGCGGGACAGACTGCACAAACCCAAGAAGAAGATGGCTCTGAGGAGCCCGAAGCAGCAGCTGCTGCAGCTGCGTCCGGGACGGGCGTTGCTGAGAAGCAGCACAGACAACTACCGGTACCGCCGGAGCGTGTCGTTCAAGCTGCTTACGGGCGAGGCCCGGGCGAGCTGGGAGGCGGGCTTCGTGATGAAGTCGCAGAGGGCGAGATGGGGTCCTCGGCGGGCGGCCATTGTGGGGGACGCGCACTACCGCCGAGACCCCTGGACGGCCGATTGCGTGGATTGGGATGCCGTGCACAAGGCCTCAGTGCATGAAGTGGCGCAGGTGATTAAGAACCGCGGCATGAACAACGCGCTCGCCGGGCGGATGAAGGCTTTCCTGGACCGCGTGCACCGCGATCAGAACGACGGCAGCATTGACCTGGAGTGGATCCGCTGGCTCCCTCCCGAAGAGGCCAAGTAAGTCAGTCAGTCTGTCCATCAATCACTGCTTCAATCCTTCGTTTTGATTCATTTATGGACTGCATTAAAATACATGCATCAATATATTTTAATTCCACAATTTGAGCATATCAAGTGGACAGAGGACGTTGGGCTTGTGTAATGTGCGTACATGTCTTTTAAATTATGATCGGTCGATTAAGTTGATTAAACTCACTCTGTTTGGTTGTGCGTGTTTGAATACTTTGCTTGCAGAGCTTTTTTGTTGAGCTTTCGAGGTGTGGGTATTAAGAGCGTGGAATGCATCCGCCTGCTCACATTGCACCACCCTTCATTTCCAGTAAGAAATTATGCGTACATGGTCTACTGAACTCATCAATTTCCGTGCATGAAATGATTTGGAAGTGTCGGGTGCATTGGTTCATATGTTGAATGCTAGCTGCTGTTTGTCGTGTGCTTTTGTGAAGCCAGGACTGGGACTAATGAAACACTGACTGGCTTTTGAGCGCAGGTTGATACGAATGTTGGACGGATATTGGTGCGATTGGGTTGGGTTCCTCTGGAGCCCTTGCCAGAAGAAACTCAGTTGCATTTACTGGAATTGTAAGCAAGTCACAATGCTTGAATACACAGCGCTGGACTTGTACTTGAGTTTAATCTAGTGTTGCTATGAAGATAAGACCTGAGATGTTATACTTGTTCAGTTCGGCAACTGGGGATGTTTAAAATTTCGGACAGTTGTGACTCTGGGTTTCGTTGTACGGTGTGCATTTCATCTGTGTTTCCAGGTACCCCATTCAATCACAAATACAACAATACGCATGGCCGCGGCTGTGCACCCTAGATCAGAAGACTCTGTAAGCACTCATGACCCAAATTTTCTCTTGTGAAAACTAGCATGGGTAGAGATGATGATGTTAAGAAGTATAGTAATATGCACTGATTATGAGTTCCTCCTGAGCAATTGCTGACGAATTCCTGGCATATGTATGAGGGGTGCAGATACGAGCTCCACTACCAAATGATCACCTTTGGGAAGGTGAAATACATCCCTACTTCCTCCTCATAGACTTGAAGTTGTAAGTTAACTGAATTTGGCGGACAAATTCACATATCACGTACGAGCTTACGTGAAGTACCATACGAGCCGCCTGAGAATTTACCTGTGCAATTTATGTGTGCTGCAGGTATTTTGCACCAAAAGTAAACCCAACTGCAACGCATGTCCTATGCGCACTGAATGCAAACACTACGCAAGCTCATATGCAAGGCAAGTGAAGGCAAATCTGTTCCTTGTTCTGACCAAGTACTCCAAGTCGTTTAAGGCTTCATCTGACGTGCTGAACTAAATGTGGCAGTGCGAAACTACTACTCAAGGGTCGAGAAGAGCAAGAGAAGCAGGCAACAACAATCTATGCACTGCGAGGAACTGAGCCTGCTACAGAATCAATACAATGTGGTACATTGAGTGGTACTCTATTCCCGGTACCTTGTATACCAATCGTAGAAGAACCCTACTCACCAGAGTCAAACACTGGAGACTGGAGTATCCCGGACATTGAAGAACTTCCTGTGGATTTTGATAACGGAGCTGGGGTCCACATCGAAATCGTCAACATAGGGCTGTCATCCACAGAAGCTGGTTCGTTGGTCGCAGAGGAGCTCTGCGAGAAGCCAGATGTTAAAAAGACACGAATTTTAGATTTGAATAGAGAACCAGAGGAAGAAACAAATATACAACTGCCAACAACACTTTTGAATTTGGAGAAGAAAGGCACGGACATGAAGACCGTAGCCACCATGCCAAATAACGAGACCCGAGTGGCAGTTGAGGATGACATGGAAGTGCTTCAAGGTGGAGTGTCCGATGACTTCAGGCATCTTCCTTCGCAAGAGCTTATATTGCTACCACCGCAACCTAACATGGCACCAGCACCCAAGTTGAAGAATATCCAGCGCTTGCGAACTGTGCACTTTGTGTGAGTACTAATGACATTTCTTTCTGCCTGGTGTTCTTTTGGGGATGAGTGATGAATTTGCATACGGAATCCCTGAAATTACGAAGCGGATTCTAATCCACTTTGCTGAATGATGCTCTCATGATTTTCTGATGGAGGCAATGTTGTCACAGGTATGAATTGCCTGACAACCACCCGCTTCTATTTGCGGTAAGCAGTCTTTCAGATGCTCACAATTAATATTGTTGTTTCTAGCTTTGCATTTCAACCTGAAAAGAATCGGAAAAGTAAGCAATTGTGGAACTCACTAAACCTTCCAGAGTGTCATGGGGGATGAAGCAGATGGACAAACGAGAAGCTGATGATCCTTGTTTCTACCTCCTGGCGATTTGGAGCCCTGGTATGCGGCAATTCTGATTCGTTAATTCAACAATTGTGCATGTTCTACTTGAATTTTCTTCAGTTCTTAATGAAGGGATAATCAGTGCACTAATTATTACTTTGTGGTGATTGTAGATGAAGTCCCAGCAACTATGCCCAAGATCAATGACGATGAGTCTATGAATCCATTTGCTTCATGTGAAGAAGGCTGCAATGAAGACCCTGAGCACACTACTGTCCGAGGAACACTTTTAGTAAACTGACTCACCTTATCTCCAATTATACTTGTCATGACTGTGTGCATAATTTTTGTCCAAGTGGTCATAACCTGACAAATCAATTTTTCATTCTGATACACAGATCCCATGCAAGACAGCCATGAGAGGGTGGTTCCCACTGAATGGCACTTACTTCCAAGTGAATGAGGTACTCATTTCTTGGAATCCTTCTCGCAGATTAGGAGGACACAGCTCTTTCTTGATCAACTATTAGGTCATACAGATTTTCTTTGATTGGTACATGCTTTTGGTCAAAGAAATTCAACACTTTCCAAAGTGAACATCTAGCATGCAAATTGATGTAGTGCACTTGATTTAGAGCAAATCGTATGGCAACAAACGGGGAATCATGTAATATGTGGCAGGTATTTGCAGACCATGCGAGCAGTGTGCAGCCCATTGATGTTCCTCGGACACTACTCTGGTCTCTTCGGCGTCGCTTTGTTTATTTTAGTACGGCTGTGAGTAACCTCTTCAAAGGTACAAATATGATTACCCTTGCTCCACATGTTACTGCCAGCCATTAATTTCCATCATCTAATGCCTTGAGACCTAATACCCTTGTCATAGAATAAGTGTTGGGCTTTGAAGATCTCCTACTCAAGGGTGGATTGAAAAACTGAAATCAGAAACTGGGAGCTTCAAAGGGGCTTCAATAATTGACTTTAAGCTTTGTGTGATTCAACAGACATGTCACAGGACGAAATCCAGTGCTGCTTCCAGAAAGGTGAGAAATCCACTAGTGCCAAGAAATTCTCTCTTTACATTTGATCTGCCTTTTCAAATACAATGAGTTGTCCATACTCAAGTTTCTGTCAAAAAGAAACTTATTGAATTTGCAAATGGTAGAAACTGTTACCATCTTGTTAATATTTCAAGTACAAATTCGGCAAGTTTACACTCATGTACAGAACCAACATGAAAGACTTTGTGGATCCTCTTTTTGAGATTGTTGTTTTTGCAGGGTATGTTTGTTTGCGCGCATTTGATGTTGCTACAAGGCAACCAAGAATTTTAGCCCCTCGCCTCCACCAATCGGGAGCTAAAATCGTCAAAGCACCAACTCCTCGGAAAGGCCGACAAAGGAAGACCCCAAGCAAGAGCAAACCGCAAACCAAGATTAATACTGAGTTTCGCTCTCCCAGGGAAGAAGCCACCAGCCAACCAATGATGGACAATGAAATTCAACAGTTCAAGTAGCTCCTGCCATGTCTAATCAACAGAGCCTACAATTCCAACCTTCTTGTAGATTCTATGATCCTCGGCAATCGGTTGGAGTGCCCATCACTCCATTAACTAATCTTCATTCCTGCAAGCTAAAGAGATGTGAATTCAAGACATTTAGCTTGATAGGTAATATTTCTGGCAGTTGCTTTGTTTGCTTGTTTTGAATCTAGAAGGAGAAAATCAATGTTGGGTAACAGATCTGGTATCATAACCAACCCTGGATTAGTATCTTGATGTGTAAATATTATGGATTGAAAGGTTTTGTGGATGTTTTTACAAGTTGATCATCATGCAATGATATGTAAAGAGAATGACATCATAATTCTGATCACAAATCAAACATTTGTGCTAAACTACTCCATATAAATTTTAGAGCTGATGTAGCAGTGGCTAATAGATGTGGCTCCAGAAGCTAATTCACCTTATGTATCACTTTTCACGTATCAATGTCAATGTGTCTATGTATCCTTCAATTCACAACCAGCCTTAAAGAAGTTTGTGCCATTCTGATTTGTACATTCATAACGGGCATAATTCACATACCCTAATTATTTGGGTTATGCACACCAGTGTTCAAATAATGTACGTTTTGTTCACACATGCTGGTAACATATAAAATACATTTTAAGTGTACCCCACATTTGGTATCTCCCCAAGAGATGATTGAATCATTGCTCATCTGTTGGGTAAGTGCTGGCTTGCAAAACCATGAGGTCTTACAAAGCAACACCTAATCAACACATCAAAGTTCACATGGATCTTATTTATAAATTTATAAATCCCAAGATAACATAACTTGCAACCTTGAGTCAGGTGATGAAGCTATTTCACATTTAGAAATATGCATAGTATGGATGAAGAATCCTTTATTTATCCAAATTTAGATACATTTATCCAAAAATAGAGATATTATCTTACTTTGAATTTTTTGGGTGGTTCTTGACAATTTCTTCCATTCAAAATTCAAGAATATTTATAAAATATTGCGTCTCTTTTTGAAAATAACCAATGTATGAGAAATCTTCACAAACAAAATCTTTAGTCAACACAATCCTAGTCATTATAGATTTTCATAATATTGTTATATTCTAAGGTGTTTTGGACTAAATTCTTAGCAACTTTTTTACTTTTAATCCTCAAAGGTCTAAGAGGCCCAATCTGGTTTGTTATATGGTGTTTTTTTAATGTATTTTGACTACAATGATATTGAAAGTCATCCATTGTCTACTTTTGGGCCTCAACAGTTTGGAGCCCTTACATAAAATAGCCCTAATTTGTTAATTCAACATGTTGTGCATATTCAACTTGAAATTTGCATCAATTCTTCATTGAAGGGATAATAAGTGTATTGATTTCTAATTGGAGTGATTGTACATGAAGTCCTAGCAACTATGCCCAAGGTCAATTCCAATGAATCCGTGAATCCATTTGTTTTATATGCAAAATGGTACAATGAAGGCAATTCCAAAATGGTAAGGGGAAGTTCTATTTTGAACGACCCTCCCTCTAATTTTCATTTTGGAATTAATGTGGTAAGTGATACGTGACGATGAGGACTTTTTGAGAAAAACAAAAGAAGGGTGAGGAAGTGTAGTCTTCAATCTCCCTCCATTACCGCTAATTATTAAATCCATTTTGTGAACAATACACTCAAAACATGATTATTTGGCAATTGCCAAAATGGAAAAGAGAAGTTCTAATTTGAATGCCTTCCCTCTAATTTTTTTTATCTTTGAAATCAACATGTTAAATGAATAAATGATACATGTTGAAGAGGATTCTTAGAGGAAAAAAAAATAAGCCCAGGGAATGCATTCTGAAATCTCCCACGATTACCTTTGGTTATTAAATGTAAATTCATCAACAATACTCCAAAGGGAATGATTCTTTGGCAATTGTTGAAATGGAAGGGAAAGTTCTAATTTGAATGTGGGCAATGGTTAGCTTTGGGTATCCCCAAAAGTTGTCTCAACTACAATGTAAATCCATTCCACTATGTCAAACAACTTCATCTTTTAAATGTAATAAAATATGATTTCACAAAATGTAGTTTGAATTGCCAACATTGCTAATGTATCAATAAACAAAATTCCTCACAACCAAAGAATTTTAAGAATTTTTCATGAATTTTTTAGCTGAAAACTAAGTTCTATCCTAAGTACCTAAAATCTTCAATAACAAGCATTTGGAATATCAAATAATTTTATTTTAATATGATTTTTAATGATGACTTATATTTAGTGGACCCCTATGTAAAATGATTAATTTTATCAATAAAAAGTTAAGAAATTGTGTACTATGATGCTTACAAATCTCAAAATTAAGCAATTTTTCTCACCTCTATCAATAGATCCAAAAAATTTTATTTTGAAAAAACAAACTCATTAGGAATATACATTTTTATCTCAATGATGCCCAAGAATTTTTTTATTTTTATTTCAGGGTATTTTTTATTGATCGAAATGAACAAATTAGACAAATTTTGAAGGTTTTAAACAAAAATCACCTAATTAGTGTGTCCAAAAAGTGATACTTGAAGCTAACCACCATTGCCCATGCCTTTTTTTTAATTTTTTTAATTCTTTAATTTGAAATTAGCATGGTAAATGATACATGACAGAATCTTTTTGGAGAAAAATCAAATAAGAGTGGAAAACAACATTCTTCAATCTTCCTCTATTACCTCGATCTGGTTACTAAATCCACTTGCTAACCAATTTACCAGGGCATGATTCTTTGGCAATTGCCCAAATGAAAAGAAAAAGTTTTCATTTGAATGCCTTTTGTCCAATTTTAATCCTTGAAATCAATGTGGTAAATCATATATAATGAAGAGGATTCAAGGAAATAATAAAATAAGAGTGGGGAAGTGTGTTTTGAAATCTCCTTCCATTACTTCTTAGAATTAAATCCATTTCATGAACAATACACAAGGGGGATGATTCCTTGGCAATTGTCTAAATAGAAAGTGAAAATTCTAGAATGAATGCCTTCCCTCAAATTTTTATTTTTGAAATCAAAATGGTAATTGATACATGATGAAGACGATCCTTTGAAAAAGATAAAATACAAGTGAGGAAGTGCATTCTTCAATCTCCTTCCTTTCCTTTTAGTTACTAAATCCACTTTGTGAACAATGCACCAGGGGCATGATCCTTTAGCAATTGTTGAAACATGGAAAGGGGAAGTTTTAATTTTAATGACTCGCGTACGTTTAATTTTTAAGTTTGAAATGGACAAATAAATGATACTATATATATGACAAAGAAGATTTTTTGAAAAAGATAAAATAAGAATGGGGAAGTGCATTCTGAAATCTCCCTCCATTAAGTTTGAGTATTAATCCCCTTCATTGAGGGGATGATTCCTTGCCTGGGGAGATCACTTAGTATATCCATAACAAGCCACGTGTGTTAAAGTGATTTTTTGCCCCCCTATATACTTTTTAATAAATAATAATTTCAACCTATAACTTTGAGCTTTGTTTAATAATGAATTTAGGTTTCTATTGCCAAAAATTCCCAATTCAAATAAGATATGAAATGATTTCTAGAATAGGTTGAATAATGAACTAAAATGGCATGTTTTTTAACTCAAATATTTATAGAGAATACATTTTAGATGACCATTGCATTATTATTCAAGAATAATGAACTTTCAATAGGGTGTGATTTTTAGAAATTTTTTGTTCATTTTTTAGACAATTTTTTCTTATATAAAATAGGGGTGTGAAAGTTATTTTCAACTCTGCAATGTATCTTTTTACTTCAAAAATTTGTAACTAATTATAAGTATCTAAAAAAACCAATAATTCACAACATAAACTTTCAAAGTAGGAAAATCTAGTCCTATTTTTTCCTTTTCCTTTTATTTAAAATTTAGAATATAAGATAGGGGGTCTAAAATCTTAACACACGTGGTTCCAAATGGACACACAAAGTGATCTCCCCGGGATTCCTTGGCAGTTGCCCAAATGGAAAGGGAATATTTAATTTTGAATGCCTTTCTTTCCATTTTCTTTTTGAAATCAACAACATAAATGATACATGACAAAGGGATTTTTTCAAGAATAATCAAAAAGTAGGGAAGTATGTTCTTCAATCTATCTAGTACCGTTGATCATTAAATGCACTTTACAAATAATACACGAAGTAGATGATTCCTTAGAAATTTCTTAAATAAAAAGAGGAAGTTCTAATTTGAATGTCTTGCCTCTAATTTTTGTATTTGAAATCAACATTGTAAGAGATACATGACAAAGAAGATTCCTCAAGATTAATAAAATAAGAGTGGGAAAGTATGTTTTAAAATCTCCATCTATTACCATTGATTAATAAAACAAATTAATGAATAATACGCCAAGGATGGATCCTTTTCAATTGCCTAAATGGAAAAGGAAAGGCCTTCTTTGAATGGCTTCCCTCCAATTTTTATTTTTGAAATCACCATAGTAAATAAAACACGACCAAGAGGATTCTTCAAAAGAGATAAAATAAAAGGGAAGAAGTGCATTCTTCAATCTCCCTCCATGAGCTCTAATTCCTAAATCCACTTTGTGAATACTACACTAGGGACATGATTCTTTGGCAATTGTTGAAACAAAAAAGAAAAGTTTTAATTTGAATGCCTTCCATTCAATTTTTATCTTTGAAAGCAACGTGGTACTTAATATATGACAAAAGATTCTTTGAAAAAACTAAAGTAAGAGTGAGGAAGTGTATTTTGAAATCTATTTCTATTACTTCTAATTATTAAATCGACTTCATAATCAATACACTAGGGGATGATTCCTTGGTGATTGCCAAAATGGAAAGTCAAAGTTCTAATTTGAATGCCTACCCTCCAATTTTTATTTTTGAAATCAATGTGGTAAATGTTACATGGCAAAGAGGATTCCTTTTAAAAGAATAAAATACAATAAGGAAGTGTATCTTGAATTGTGAATTTTGGGTCCAATAAAAAGGAACGTCTACCATAACTATCCATCTCTATCCATCTGGATCGTCAACACTAATCGTCCATCCTAAAAGCCCCATTAGCAACATCCATTGGAACTGTTGATTTGTACTTTCCGCATGGATAGTCCACCAAACGCTCCATCCCAAGGGCCATTCAAAATGTCCGTTTGGAAGTCTGTCCTTCTGTTGATTTCGTTTGCATAGTTCGTTGAGTTAGACTGTCAAGTAGCCCTAACCATCCGGATTGCAACTATTGTCATCCAATATGTCAACCATGGTAACTAAATTACCTTGGCCTGACAAACCTAAGAGAAAATATTCAATCTGGAAAAATGCAAGGTTTGAATCTTAACGTTCAGACAATCATCCTAACATCCCAATGTGAAGTTGAAACCTCTAATAATTCAATACACAAGTTCTTTTGTTGCTTGTGACCTTGAATGTTTGTAGGAATTTAAAAGGTTTGTTTGTTGAAGGTTTTGAAATGTGTCATATTTTGATTGACTTGTGATCAGTCTATCTTTAGGTTTAGAGATTATTTTAGTATTTCCTTTCTTGTGTCTTCTAGACAATACTATATGGCCCAATTTTTGTCAAGAGATCTTAAGTTTTTTTGATGAGTATTGCACTTGAATTTTGTTTATATTTAGGTGCCAGACCACCAAAGATAACTTTTTGACAATGGTTATATGAGCATCTATTTCTTAGACAAGGGGATGATATGGAGAGCATCTTGGAGTCTTTGGATATTGTGTCATGTTCTTTGGAGACCAAGATCTTCATTAAAAAGAATCTTTTTGAAGTGTATTTTGGCAATAGTATTCATTTCAATGCACTGGAAACACTTCCTAGGAATTGTTTTTTGGGGGGATGATATTCTTTAGCATATTGAAGAAGATACTTCAAATGAAAATCTTGATGCACTCAAAAGGAAGACACATTGGAAAGACTTTGACAATGGCATATGAGGTAGTGAGAGTTAGACATGAAAATTACAAATGCTACAATAAGGTGATTTTCTATTAGGTTGGAGCAAGAGATGTTCTAGTTCAGAACTTGCAAACAATACTTCAAGTTCTTGTGCTTATGAACATTCTTGCTTTGTGGGATGAGTTTACAACACTCCCTACCATGGATTTGTTTAAAGAATATAACCTTCTTATGGAGAGTAGAAGTCATGGAGTGCATGTTTTATCTATTGTATTGTTTGGATCAAATGAGTCTATCGCAAATGATCAAAAGAGAGAAGTGGGAGTCATTATTTCCTAAACCCACAACTTGTTGCTATTGCATGTGCTTCCAAGGGACAAACGGTTTTGGAAGATACAAAAAGTAGGGTACTGAAATTATTGGTGCAAAATCTAATGAAGAATTCACTTTTTAGAATTTTAGAATAAGAGTTTCCAATCTTTAAAGGATCAAAGTAGTCCATGTCACATCATCAAGTTGTGATGTTAGTATGTCGTTTATAATGTCATCCTTCAACCACAACTTCCATCAAGATAGAATAATCATTGTTGTGGGGAAATTGAATTACTACAATGGACATGATTGCTTGATTGTTGGGGTAATAGTTGCGATCTTGATGGACAAGATTGCTTGACTGACAAGCTTGACAGTTTTAGGGGGTAGATAGTCTTGACACATTGGTTGTCTAGATGATAGATTGGTCATCTGGATGATGGACACAAAGGATAGACCATAAAAATGTCATTGATGCTTTTTATTCTAGATAAAATCTTAGATTCAAAGAGTTGAATTTTGGGGGGCTATCCATATCCAAGTGTAATCTTGATGCATCAGAACGTGTCAGAACCAACACATCATAACATATCAATGGAAATAGTCAGCAACACATTTGAATAGATATTCCTAGAAAGGATTGTTGCATTCAAAGATTAAAATGCTTCATGGTAACCTCACAAAGCATTGTGAGGTGGATGGACTTCTTTTCTAAAATGGTTGTGCGGTCTTATTATCTTGCAAGAAGTTTGAAGGTATGCACATTTGGCATAAGTCCTTTTTAGAGCATGTCAACCATCTTAGCCTTGAAGGAAAGAAAAAATGTCCACATTTGCACAAGGAACTTAGCTTTTCCAAGCTAAGAATTTTTATAGTTTCTCATATTTTGAATGGTGACTTGTTAATCATGAAGCCTAGCATATACTATCACCAAAGCTTGTTTGTAGATGGAAGGTACAAAAATGGGCCAAAAGAAGTATCATGGATAGCAATTTGTTTGCATCAAAATTTGGAGACATCATCTTACTTTGAATTTTTTGGGTGGTTCTTGACAATTTCTTCCATTCAAAATTCAAAAATATTTATAAAATATTGTGTCTCTTTTTGAAAATAACCAATGTATGAGAAATCTTCACAAACAAAATCTTTAGTCAACACTATCCTAGTCATTATAGATTTTCATAATATTGTTATATTCTAAGGTGTTTTGGACTAAATTCTTGGCAACTTTCATACTTTTAATCCTCAAAGGTCTAGGAGGCCCAATTTGGTTTGTTATATGGTGTTTTTTTAATGTATTTCAACTACAATGATATTGAAAGTCATCCATTGTCCACTCAATGGCACTAGCATGTGAGCCTAGAAATGAAAGCCTATGAGCCTTGAGCCTAAGTGTAAGTAGATAGTCTACAACTATTGAAGGTGTTTATAACATTAATACTTATAATATAAGTACCCTATAACCATATAAGGTGCTTGTAACATAAGTACCTATAATATAAATATACTATAACCATGGGAGGTGCCTATAACATAGGTATCTAAAATATAGACACCCATAATATAATTAGGCACTTGTTATATAAACATCATATAACCATAGAAGGTGCTTATATCATAGGTACGTACAACATAGACACCTATAATTATAAACATCCTATAACTATGAAAGGTACCTATAATATAGATACCAATAACATAGGAGCTTAGGCTTCTAAGCTCATGGGCTCAAGATCAATCTTAGGTTCACATGCTAACAACCATATTGTCCACTTTTGTGCCTCAACAATTTAGAGCCCTCATATACAATAACCCTAATTTATTAATTCAACATGTTGTGCATGTTCAACTTGAAATTTGCATCAATTCTTCATTGAAAGGATAATAAGTGTAGTGATTTCTAATTGTAGTGATTGTGCATGAAGTCCTAGCAACTATACCCAAGTCCAATTCCAATGAATCCATGAATCCATTTGTTTTATATGCAAAACGATACAATGAAGACCTTGAGTAGATGATTGTCCTCGGGGGGACGAGTCATAGGATTATCATACTAAATGGAAAGGAGAAGTTCTAATTTGAATGACCTTCCCTCTCATTTTCATTTTTGAAATCAATATAGTAAGTTATACATGACAAAGAGCCCAAGTTGAGGTGTCCTTGTCTGATGGATTGATTGTTTTTCTTTCTTTCCTTTTAATGCTCACAGTCCTTTTCCAAAAAAAAGTTATACATGACAAAGAAGATTCTTCAAGAAAACAAAAATAAGAGTGAGGAAGTGTGTTCTTCAATCTTTTAGCATTTGAAGATGTAACCATAATATCTTGCACGAGACTAGTACAATAATGTGTGGAAGAAATTTCAAAAACTTTAACCACACAAATAGCAAGCTATGTGCATTTAACCTCTTTAGTTCCTAAAGTTCCTTGACTATATTTTCACCAAAAATGCTTGAAAAATTGCCATTTCTAGTACAAATACCAAATTATAGAAGAAAAAAAATTTGGACACATATAAACTTAGGATCTTGTCGTACACTAGTTGGAGAAGATGAAGAAATTTTCTTAGAAATTTCCACCATGTGGATCACTAGGGGGAGATGGATGGATGGGTGTCTCAATAAACTGGTGACAAAGATGTTTTTTGAAAATGTCAACATTAAAAAGGCTTTAGGCCACAAATGGTCATGTCTTTACAAAATTTGATTGCCATAAATACTTAATAACTTGATTCTGAAGACATTTATGTAGTTGGTTTAAGAACTTTCAATTTTTTATAAGTATGTGGGACTTTTGAATTGTAGTATATGGACTTGTCACAATTGAACCAAAACATTATATATGGACTTTTTTAGGATATAAATTTATTTAAATTTTTCTAGTGACTTTATTCTAAATGTTCTAAAGGTTTTAGTTCAATGATTGAAGTGCTTTCTTTATTATAAGAATTTCTCCTAGTATTGAATTAGGAAATTTTTAGTAGTTAAAATGAAGGTCAAATTTTGGGGACGTTTCTTTTATAAGTAATAAATATTATCATCATTATTCTTTTTCTCTTGTATTTTATTTTAGAAAATGAAGGTGGGCTATTGAATTTTTTTTCTATTTATTTTCAATGTAGTAGTCATCAAAGGAACTACATTTCAATTTCAGTGACTTATTGTGAGGCCACGGGTGCCACTTTTGAGCCACTCATCCATGAAACTATCCCTAGAAGGAAAACATGTCTGCCACAACTAGCTAACATGCGACTAAATGTCATGTACAACTATCTTGCGATTGTAATCCTCTCTATTTGCATCAAATTGGAAGGGTATGTAATTGTTGTGCAAAGTAATTGTAGAATGAAGTTTAGGATTATAGAATTGTAATGAAGTAGTCATTTACAATTAACATGAGGTATTCTACATCCAATATTCATCATGGTTGTCAATGTGGACAACTCTACATTTTGTGGAGTCCACTCCACCATCACCCCAATTGCATAGTATCTAATTTCAACTACAATTTGATTAGAAATAAACTAGAGTTCAATTACAAAACAAGTACAATTTAACTGAAAAACAACCAAAGTTCCACTACAAAACAACTACAATGCAACTAGAAATGAATTGGAAGACAACTAGAAAACAAACATAATTCAACGAAACTACAACTAGAATACCACTAGAAAAGACTACTATGTCACTAGAAAACAACTACACTAAATCTAGAAGAGAACTAGAAAATGACTAGAAAACTATTAGAAATACATATGATTGTATAGGACTATGTTACGACTTAAATTCAGCTACAAAACTACTAGAATTTGACTAGAATGCAACTACAAAATAGTACCAATAGTGACATACAAGTTGTTTCCTAGATGTTTTGTAGTCATTTCTTAGTTGTTCTATAGTTGTTCTATAGTTGTTTTGTAGTTGTTTCCAGTTTCCTAGTTGTTCCTATAGTCATTTTTCGATTGTCTCATATAAATAGTCCCATATCAATCATCAATAGTACCATTAGATTGGGCATATAAGACTAGTAAGTTGTTATACTTTATGTCATGAATTTTGTAAATAAAATTCTAAAAAAAATTATAGTTTGTGCGTAGATTTCAAAATCTACATACTCTACAAGTTACAAACTAGTCACAAACAAGTCGCAAATAGATCACAAACAAGTTGCATATGAGTTACAAACAAGTTGCATATGAGTTACAAACAAGTTGCATATGAGGTACAAACAAGTTGCATATGAGGTACAAACAAGTCACAAATGAGGTACAAACAAGTTGCAATGAAATCACAAATGAGTTGCAAATGAATCATACATTAGTCGCAAATGAGTTGCTAACAAATTGCACATAAGCAAAACCATATAAGCAACCATGTTAGAAGAGTTCATTGACAAAATTCCAAGTAAATTGTTGAATGAGAAACAATTTTGTTTTGTTGTTCAACTACAAATTAACATGTGACTTGTCTACAACAATTGCGAGTCTGCAGATTATCACTAGTTCCAAATGTCCAATGCAACCCAAAAAATCAGTTGCTCTTTGTATTCTTGAAACTCCTCATTTTCTTCTAGTACATTACAAGGTATTAGCGATTGAATGGATAGACTATCTCCTGTGATTATAGAATAGAGAGATCTGGTTCCCCTCTCCTTTCAAGGAAAAATGAGGGCCGTAGATGGAGTAATGAAGCCACTACCTCAGCCGTTGATTCTAGTTTTTTTTGGGGGGGGAAATAAATTACAGAATTTCAGATTGGCCTCGCCCCTGCCATTCCTCCCCCCCCCCCTCCCCCCCCTTCATTTCTTGGCTGTTGATTTTTAATAAAAAAAATATATTGAATATATATTGTATATTGTATATAGAATACATATTGAATACTAAATACATAGTGATTACATATTGAATACATAATATATATTATATACATACTAATTACTAAATACATATTGAATATGTTGATATAATCCATATTGTTTGCCAAATAAACTGCTCATCAAAATTACAAGTATGCATGAGAGTGGCAATTAAAAAGAAATTGGTCAGTGGGGTAATACAATAAAAAATCAATCGCATTGTCATTTGGGTGAATACCTATCCCTCACTATCCACTCAAAAGACAGGACATGATACAAACATCCTTTGGGGGGCCCTACAAAAAACAATGCAACTACACTTTATAATGTCACATTTGTGTGAAAAAATATCTATGCTAGTGGTGCTTCTTTGGATTCATTCTTCAAGGCAAGTTGACTATGTGCTTGAAAAATTTTAGATCATTTGGAATTGTACAACATATAGGAAAAATATAGTAAGTAGAAAGAAGTAGAGAATGACTCAAAATACCAAAGTGTTAAGAATTTAGTTATGAAATTGAAAAATGCCAATCCCAATGGTTATAATGTTGTAATAAGCAATCTACATCCTATGATTTTTTTTTTCAAAAAATATTGAGAATTGAGTTAAAGAAAGGACTTAAAAGTTTATTTTATAATAGAGATTTTATAACTATCCGCAAACTAAAACTCCACATAATTTTCATCTCATTAATGAAAAGCTTTCCACTTATGTCTAAATCTTGAAAACCAATTTCAAATTTTTGTTTTTCAAAATAATAATTCTTGTATCTTCCCAAATTGCCTACCTAAGGAAAGAAACTACATAGCATACAAAAACTTTTTAACCATGAAGTCAAAAGTTATGAAAATTATGGGCCTTACACAAAAACCTCATCTACATATTGAATGGGTGAAAATTTCAAAGTATAAAAATAAAATTTTCATTTATAGTGAACTGCCCCAAATAGCCATGTTGCCAAGAAACAAAGCTTGGTCCTTCACAGGTTAAAGTGAAGAAAACAAGTTTTTAGCACTTTGCATGACTAGATTATTTGACTTTGAAACTTTTTAACTTAAAATTTTCTACAATGCAAAGGTTTGAAGTGTAAATCTTTATGGTGGAGAATTGAATTGAGGTTCTAGGAAAAAATATTGAAATAAAAAATACTAAATTATCATTCTAAAAAAATCATTAAATAGGAGCAGGTACAAGATAGAAGAAAAATCAAAATTGTTAATATCTCTAAGATGGAATTGAAATACACTAATTTCTTTGGTGGGATTGTTCTAACACGCAAAGTAAATCCAATACAACTTTTCTTTCTAAAAATTTATGAAAAACAAGTTAAAAAATGAATCCAATGCATTATTTTCTCAAAAGATGTTGTAATTGCCCAAAAAACAAGAGACTCCATAAATTTCATATTATAAATCCAAATGGAATGAATCAAAGCTTTCCATATAGACAAAAATATAATCTATAAGAAATAAAACTAAAAAATTGTGAACAATGTGAGCACCAAATTACCCACCCTTGATAATTCGCGAACACAAGCAAGTTCTAGGTTTCGGCTAAGTGACTCCTACCTTTGGGTGTCTAAGCGTGGTCCATTGCGCCTTCCAAGCAATGAATCTTTTTACTTAGTGCCTAAGTGACCCCAAATTTGCAAAATTCGCTTAAACTACTTCCAATGTTTTCGCCGACCGGTTGGATGGCCTGCTGTATGATCTGGATAGAACCTATGCCAGGGAAGAAATAACTTAGTAAAACTCTAGTTCATCTTGTGCCATTTCTAAAAACATAAAACTCGACCCTATCCGACCTTCCTAGCCAAAGTTATAGGTGGATGAAGTTTCACCACTACTCGGTTCCTCAAACTCCATCCATCAATTGCACCTAGCTCCTCAATTTAGAAAGATCCGAAATTTTTAGGGGTGGGTCACAAGAATTTCTCCTACCTGGACCTGGAGTTGATCCCTAGTCGGGGATTCCTAAGAAATTTCATCCAAGCCTTACCTAAACTTCATCCGCTAATTTCTGCTAACCTATAATTCGGAATTAACTTTTCTCTTTGGCCCTGGACCCTAATCGGTAGTCTCCTTCTACTCTAATTACTTCTCCGTCAAATCCAGGGTTTGGCTATTCCTCATCCAATCTGGCCCTGATCTTCATCCAGCAATAACATTCTCAATTTTGGCTTGATTTGGGCGTGCCTTAGGGTTTTGGAAAGCTACGGCCTTCCTCTTTAAGTTTATGTCATTGGAAATGACCTGACCTACATTCCTAAGGGTCTGACCTATGGGAAAGGCCTCGGCCCAAGTCACTAATCTTTAATTAGAGATCTAGGGAAAGGTTGGAAAGGGTTAACTCATACCTTGGAACTTGATTCGTTGATCATGCCCACCAGAAGCTCTCCCTCCTCCACCATGAATTCCGGGCCATGAGACAACGAACCACCATTCTAAATTCTAATCATAAAGTAATTTATTCGTTGGACTCACCCTACTGCTCTTTTCTCCTCTCCTCTTTTCTTTCTTCTTCTCCTCTTTTCTTTACTCCTCACCTCTTTTCTTTCCTCCCACACTCTAAGGTAGCCCAACTACCCTTACTCCTACCTACTAAGCTAATCTTAAGGACATGTCATGCCATCCTCCAAGGTTGAGCTACTTCTTACGTCCTATACTTACGTCTCACACTTAATCTTGTGGTGATTACCTAATTCTAATCTAAGGGCTTCAGTAAGCCTCGAAGATTTCACCTCCTATCTTATCTACTTCCACTCCTAACCTTCAAATTGTCCTTCCCTCTTATCACTCCCTCATTCTTGTGGCCACTTGCTTGTTGTTTTAGTGATGTTTACAAGAGACGAGGAGTTGGATTCCCCGCCCCGACGGTTTGTTTAGTGCAGTTGGACGCGTCTTGTTGGTCTTATTTTCCTCCGTTGATTATCATAACCTTCCCCCTTCCTTCCCCTCTCTGGACAGCCCTTCCCTAATTATCGGAACCCCACTCCCCTCTTTTCCCTCTCTGGACAACACTTCCCTGACTATTGTGATCCTTCTCCCTTCGTACCCCACTCTTGATAACCCGATGCCTAATAATCGTAACCCCACCCCTCTACTCCCAACCTTGGACAACCCGATGTCTAATTATCGTAACCCCACCCTGATGCCCAGCCCCACTCCCTTGCCCTGGATAGCTCCGATGCTCAGCCCCATACCTTCCCAGGTATCGAGGGGGCCTAAGCGTTGGCAAAGGTTAGTGTTGGCTAATACAGCCGCCGACTGATGCTGAGTGTTGGCTTGGTGTTGGATACTGGTCTAGTCAAGTTGGACCTCCTTTTTTGCTGATTTTTTGCTAACTTCTAAGGGAGATTTGGGGAATCTATGTCTATGGTTGGAGGGGGTAGGCTAAGTTCGTGGGGTGAGGACCTCACTTGTTCTCTCTTAAGTATTCTCAATTCTCAACTCAACCTCTAATTCCTATTTTGGGTGCCTAAACCTTGGTTTGTTCCCAATACATTTTAAGAACTAAATCTTATGGGTAAAGGGTCCACGTGGTCTCACAATTCTCCCATGAGGTGGTTTTAACGCACCGCTAAGACTTTTTACCCCAAGGGGGTTCAAAGCTTCACCGTCGTTCCCCTATTTAACCTACCACTAGGACCTTTTTATCCCACCAGGGTTCAAAGCTTCGTTGCACGGGCGGGACCCACTATCCTCACACCCTCGTGTCTCTCACCAAAGAATACCACATCAATGTTAGAAGCAAAAAATGAAGGGACCTACGACACTCAAAGGACTAGCGACACGGGTTAGTATTATACATGACTTGAACTAAAGGCCCCCCAAAGTAGCATCGCCAGTTATATGGGAGGTTGCTTGAGGGTTAGTACACGGCAAAACAAGGAAAGTGACCAAAAGGGTCTCTTGAGAGTAAACACACACAACTCCCAGTAACACAATAAGTTAACAAAGCTTCCAAGCTCAAGCTTTGAAGAGTTAGTACTACGCGCACTCAAGATGTAAGGGACCTACAAAGACCTTGCAAACTCGAAAAACAACAACAACGGCAAAAGTGCACAAAAACATCGTTGCAAGGCTTGTGGCTAAAATGCCACAATTCCAACATAAATTGGACCCAACGGACCCAATTACACAAAAAGGGGGTGGTGAGAGAGGAGAAGGGATGCCCTTTCATACTTTTTCTTGGGCACCCACCTCCTCTCATTCATCTAAGTTAACCTTATCTTCGTGGATTTTCATCCAAACTCAAGGTTTTCATCCTATGTTGGCCCACTAAGCTAACTTTTGGAGATTAACTCCAAATCGCAAATAGATTGCGCCATTGGCTTTAGAAGGCCATTTTTAGGCCATAGGAATCCCCTCCCCCTTTTCTATCTTTAAATCGCAACAAAACCTAGTACCAACTTAACGTCAAAACCGGAAAAAATCTCAACTTTTGGAGGTTGACTTTTCTAGCAAAAATAGCTTGCCTAGGCTCTAAAGTAGGTATGGGGGAGTGAGAAAAGACCTATCTTGGGCCCCATTCCGCTTTCGTATGCTCCCACTTAGCCGGTCAAACCTACCATTAATTTTAAATTTCGTTAGTTGTCAGGGAATTCTACAATTTCTGGTACTTTTGACAATCGGAATGTTGTGAAACTTGTAGGGGTAGCTTATTAAAATAAAAGAAGCTATATGAATTTTTAGTGGGAATTTGACACCACCTGGTGAATTTCTAATAATTTTCCATCGCAGATTTGGCCAGTTGACCGTCCGGAAAGACATCTTCTGACTATCAGAAAATTCCAAAACTTTTCGTGGAACCTCCCATGGGATACCATGACACATTTGTAGGCTTATATTTTTACTCTACAAATTGGCCTAGAGGGGACAAAATCTACCCCCTTGTTTAATTATTGTTGGCTAGGGAATCTTCCACACCAGGGGGAATCTTGTTGAACCAACTTTGCCATTGGTTCTTGGGCTTGGTTTTAACCCTAGATCACCCTCCTTGGACCTGAGATTCCTCTATGGTCCTATCTTCGCATTTTTAACATCTGCAAGTCAATAATTGAGGTTCTATTATTTCGTCGATGAAATGGGGAAACTAGAACCTATCTTCGAGATCTGACTCCTATGCCTTACCAAGTTTCCCTCACCCAGTTCTAGCCTAGAGATATCTTCTCCATGTGGATTTTTGAGCCTGATACGCCCATTACTTGCAATTGACCAATTTGTCATGATTAGGTTGGTTCTAACCTATTTACAACTTGTGGTTGGACCATTCTAGCTATAATATTCTAAAATTAGACCAAATACTATATTGGTATGTGACACACCTATTTTGGTTCTACACTCTTTTGGGGGCTTTTTGTATATAAAATTGTATTTAAATTAAAAAAATATGAAAAGAAAAGAAAAGAGTGAGCCCATAGTGATGAATTAGGGGCTCACAAACAACCATATTGGTTCACCATTTGAAAACCCAAAAATATAAACATAATCTTGAATTTGTAAGTCTGGAAGTAATAGGACTCCGAATTAAGCCACAACCATCAACTCGGGAATTTTTCCCTAATAAGCACTAAGAACTTTGGGAAGATAGGGCGAGAAGCTAGAAAATGCAATTAGGAAAAAATTGGGGAGATTCTAGGGAAAAATAGGGATTTAGAACTAAATAGATGTTAATCAAGATTTGGTAGAGTAACCAAATTCAGCCTAAAATGATGAAGAAATGAAAAAAAATACAAAGAAAAATTAAGAAAACAGAAGATTACAAATAGAATATGAAACTTAAAGTGAAGTGAAAACCATAAAAATAATAAATAAGGAAAAACACAAAAGATGTTTGTTAAACTAAAACTTTGACTAAAACACTAGTGTAGTGAGTAAAACACTAAAATAGGAATTTTTCAATAATTTAGAGTGTTTTTCAGTAATTTAGGGTCTCTTACACTAAATTAGCCCAGTCTACACTAAACTAGCGCATTTACGGTAATTTAACACGATTTGCACTAATTTGGCACATTTTGCATCAAATTAGCAAATTAACAGAAAATTAGGGCGGATGAATGTAGTTATGGAAATGAATCCATTAGGAAGTTTGGTTACAGGAAATTTAGGGTTGTAAGCTCTCTCTCTCTAAACCATTTTGGTGTTTTGAGAAAGTATGTGTTTTGAGGGAGAATTGTGAGTAAATTTGGGAGATTTAAGTATGAATTGAGAGAGATTGTGGAGAGAGACCATGTAGGACAATTTGTCAAGTAGGTTCACTTGTTTCCATGAAGAAAATGGGTGAAAGAGGTGGATTATTTAGGTCAAAAAGAAAATTGCTTGAGAATAATGGGGAAATTTTGAGTTGAAGCTTGGTCTACCAAATTTGGTAAGCAATATCAGGAGAATGGTGATGCAAATTGAGTTGAAAATTGATGGGAAGATGTGCCTTGAATCTGACTTTCCCAAAAGCCTAGGCTTGACTCATTTGGAGCATAGACAAGGCAGTGATGATTGTTTTTATGGTAGAAAGCTTGTTGCCGCAAGGAATTCACATTTGCAACTTTGGAGGGCTATATCTAGAGAACTACAAAGGAGATGGAGCTGAAATTTGATGTGATGGTGTGTGTCAAAGTTGGCTTTTCAAAAAGTCTTCTCTAGACCCATTTTAAAAAAAATTGAAGCAATGGTGGCCATTTTAGTGGTGGATAGTCTATTGTAGAATTCAAGGTTTTACTTTTTCTTTTTTTCTCTACTTTTTTCAAATTGCAATATTTATTGCGCCCTCCATAACTTGTTATTCTTTATTTAGGGAGGCTATATGATTTCATGTTAAATGGCTTGCGAATGGGATCCTTGGCTTAGTGAATGTTGTGTATGAAATGGAAGGTACCATGGATGTTTTGGATTGTTTCTAGGAATGCATGAATATTGAGTTGATTTTTTAGGGTTTTAGGGAAAGACGGAAGCTTTCCCAAAATTAGGCAAAGAGTAGGGTTGAGATGTGTGAATGATGAAAAATAACTAAAAAGTTAATTACTTAAAGAGAGGTGGTGTATACCATATGATTAAATTTATGAACTTAAGTGAAGTGAAAGAGGGGGAATCAAGGTATATGCAAATTTTTATTTGGGGTGTAGATGATATTTGTATTGCGAATAGTTTTTTGTACTTGATTTGGCCCATTTTAGATCCAAATTGGAAGCTTTTTGTGGAGGTTTTGTCTAGAAGGTTGCCTAACCTTCTAGAGCATGTGTTAGGGCAATTTAGAACTTCTTAGACACACATTTGAGTGATTTAGGGATACTACCTCTCTTTCACTTTAACTCATTTAATTAAAAATTTACTAAAAAATTTGCGGAGCCCTTTGCTTGGAGGCATCTAGGGTCCATACATTCCCCACTAGCCTAACTCTAGGTGGTTTTTTGTCATCTTGGTGAAAATCTCTCATAAATAATTTTAAGTTTTTGTGGATTTTTTTTCATATCCAACCCTCCCCTCCCCATTTTAGCTTATTGTTGCATAACTTTTCCTCTTAGGCATTGACTGAAATAAAAATTCTATTCCCCCAAAGCTAATCTATTTTTTTATTTTTGAAAAAAATTCCAAAAAATCATGACAAAGATCGATATCATATGAACTTGCCCAAAATACATATTATCCCTTGAGTAGACAATGAACTTTCATGGGTTAATGTTTTAAGGTTATATTTTATCCCTAATTATTCTAAATTCTCATTTCAATTTAAAGAAAAAAAAGCTTAAATTTCTAGACTAGTATAAGAATGTATGAATTTTTTTTTAAAAATTCAACCTTGTAAATTGCTCTTGAAATCGAGTTTCTCCTATAGTCCTACTTTGAAATGACTAATGTATGACTATAGTGCCTCACATGTTAGAAATTGATCCCTTTTTCTAACCCGCAATCATAGTTTAACCATTGATGACCCCCAATTGTTGTTTGCATGGTTGCAAAAACACCCCCTTTCTACTAGTGACTATATCATAATTTTTGGTATATACTGGTTCATTTTGTGGTACAAAATGGCATACTTAGTGGCATATTCATTTGTATTGTAGACCCTTATATCTAATTCCATGGTCATAGGTCTTTCACAAAATCAGATATTTACAAAGTGTAAATGGTAAGAAAATAGAGGCTCACAAGCTCTCCATCTCACATTTTCAAGCCCATATATTAGCACCCATGCATTCTGAGGGCACTTTTAACCCTTCAATTTTTCAGCCATTTTCAAGGTCTGTTGGATCTTGATTTTGTAAGTTACAAAGAGTTCAAGCTCAAAGTAAGATGAGTCAATTTTAGGCAAATTAATTATAGGATCTTATAAAATGCCAAGTCCTTAGCATTTCTACAAAGTTTGGTTTCAATCCAAGCCATAGATTAGAAGATTATAATGTAAAAGTGAAGGGTACTACAAGGAAATCAATGTTCTGGCATAGCTGAATGTGTGCTTTGGCTCGCTCTTTTGGACACATAACAATTTTGAAAGTTCGCATCCTACACTCATTCTCAAGGTAACCAATTTCCACATGCATGGAAACAAGTCTTGTTATTTTAGGACCAAAAATGAGTGAAAAAATGGTCTTGCTATAGTGACCAATTCATTGTTAAATTTCAAAAATTATGAGATAAATGGAAGCTTTGTCACAAATTTGGAGCCAAAATTCAAGATTGAACATGGTAGAATGAAGGAATAGAAGAAAAGATATACAAGAGGGAAAAAAAAATTGAAGAATGGCTCAAATCCAAGTGCAAGATGTGTATTCCAATGGTTGTTTGTACCCACAAACCGGACAAAGTTAAAGAAAGGAGAGCAACTTGATGTTCTAGGTTTAATCTACCATTGGGTAGCTCATTAATGAAAAAGGATTATGAATGGTCTAGGCTAGGAACCCATAAGAATTCCAAGCATCATCTTTGTCAAACCTCATTAATCTTCTACTTGAGATAGTTTTCAATGTTTTTCTCACAGAATGTTTCTCACATAGCTTGCCACATGTTGCTTGTAGAAGCATGCCAAAAGTCTCCAACTGAAATCCTAAACCCAAAGATTGGGCCTAGCCTTATTAACACTGAGTGGCATAGTTATGATCCTCCCGTCTATAAACACATGCCTCCACTCCATTGGCTAGAGTTCCCTAAATTGATGACTCTTTGCTACAACCCCCAGACCACCCATACTTTAGAAACTTTTGTAAATTCAATAGTGAATCTTCTTCTAAATTTGAATACACCACTTGATAGCTAACTTGATTATCTTTAGAATGAACCCAAATTCAAGTGATTCTATACATTCTTAAGTCTATAAATGGCCGTTCTAAAAATAAATTGACCCATTTAAGATTGCCGAATTCTTTTAGGATTAAAGATAAAATTGAAAATTGAACATTTTCTTTATAAAATCAACCAATTCAAATGCTCAATGATAGCACTACAAGGGAGCAATGTCAATTCAGACATTTTGAGACAATTCGAAAGGGTTGATTCAAACATTTTTTTATCAATTTGGATACTATTAGTCAATTTGGAGGGGTTGATTCAAACATTGTTTTCTTGTAGTGTAGTTGGGACTTAGATCTTAAGTTGGCTCTTCATCTTTGCTACAAGTAACTCTACCTCCAAGTTTCACAACCTTAGTGTCAAAAATTCTACGAAATGTTGCCATGTAGGTAGTTTTTAGTGTACCAAGCCTTGACCTTGGTAGCTCCCACTTTTTTAGCTCGATCTCTACCAATCAAATTTTAGGCTTTCAATGGAATATAGGAGTTAGAATGTAGTGGGAATCACCCCTCCTTTGGAAGCTTTGAATCATAATTTCATTTAGTTTGTGAAGTTATTCAAAGCTACAAAGTTGTTGACTTATTGTCATTGTAATAATTTATCCTACTTGAGCATGTGACAAGAAGATACCAAAATCATACTCTTCAACTATATTCATTTGTTCTAATAGTGTGTGTCATGAAATGCAATTTCATATGGTTATAACTTTTTGGAGGGGTGGGATAATTCTAACCACTTTATATGTATTAAAGATTTTCATATTGAAGAATAGTCACAAATATCATTAATAAAAATATTCCACCCTTGTAAACTATATCCACCTTATCGAAGTTTTTTTGAAATTTGCAATAATAGAACAAATTTGTGTAATTTCCACAAAAATTATTATATAGAGCTACTTTTCACCTTGTAATATTAGAGTGACACTAATTTTTCTCCTTCTCCTAACTCTTGGATCAAATTGGAATTTTGTTTAGGAGATAGAGAACAAAAATATTTAGCATGCTTGCCTATTCTTGTGCTCCTCACGTTCCCTTAGGACACTCTTTGCTATCCTCACCAACGCTTCCTACCTTATGTGTACACTTTCCCTATTGTTGCTTGGAAATGTTTCTTTGCTATTACTTCTAGAGCTAACTTGAGTCATGTTGTTTTTATTCATGGCATTTGGCCTTTGAACAAAGGTTTCAAAACATGCATGAAATTGTGCCCTTTAAGTTGCCTGCCTCAATAAGGCTTGCGTGCTAGTCCTTTGACATTCCAACTCCCAAACTTCAATCATTCAATTCATTAGTTATAAAATATTACGCAATCATGTGTAGAGAACTTAAACCTTCAAGGTGAAACCATTGTGTACAAAGAAAATAAAACTTCAATTATAGGAGGTAGAAGGTGCCAAAATGTATCCTATTCAACATGTTGTAGTAGACAATTCGTCATACAAAAGTTAGATCACCTATCTTTATTGGCTTGACTTTCTTCTTCATTGACATTCTAAAAAATATATCAAAAGATAACATTATTTTGTAAACTATCTCATGAACAACTTTATAAGAATTTAGACACTAGTAGAAAATCAGGCCTAATCTATTGTTTTGGTCTTGTTGATGATCAACGCAACCAAAACAACAAATTAGGCCTGATTTTCTACTAGTGAGAAGATAGATACAACACTCACAAATATTCAATTAAATAGATGTTATCATAATTGAAAATTGGTCTCCAACAATCACCCCATATAGGTCAACATTTTAAGTTATTATCTATAAGCTACTACTATTATACAATATTAAGGCAACCTTGAAATTATTGTAAATAAACTCATGTTCGAAGTCACACTTGAAATCATAGAGTTGTATTTGTAATATTTGGTTCTCTTTTCTCTTACATAAATCTTAGATAGATGCTCAAGCACACTTCTTTTGCTAATAATCAATCCAACTTTATCTTGATTTTATTTGGTCTCCTACACTACAAAATCTTGAAATTATCAAATCTTGTAGCCTACATCCCTTGGATTTCTAAATGAATTCTAATGCCCCATGGTCCCAAACAAAAAAACAATTTCTAAGTACATTACAAAAACCTTGTACAAAAGGTACACATCATAGTCATACTCATCAAGCAAGGTGTTAGGAGTTTATATATATATATATATATATATATATATATATATATATATTGCCCTAGTGGCTACAAAAGTTTGTTTTCTCTTTCTAAGATTTCAAGCTCATTGTTTGCTCTTTGATGAGTTGAGGTTAACCCCTACCTACCCAATAGACCATACATGGTTGCTATGAGATATCATGCTCATTTTGGAATGGGCAATTAAATTCTTTTGACCGGTTTAAAATTTTTTACAGAGAGTTTCAAAGATTACTTGTTGAAAACTTTTATTTTTCACTAAAAAAGGTCAATCCTAGATTTTTGAGAGGTCCTCAAAGGCATATATGTACCTTAGTGGAAGAGTAAAGCTTGCCAATTTCACTTGATTTGAGATCTAAAAAACTATACTTATCTATTCACTTTGAAAATGGTCCCAATGGAAAGAGTAAAGTGTTTTCATGATTTTCACCATTCAAAATTTAAACATGCAAATGTTGATTTGGAGTTATTTGCAATTTCTACTTAAAAAAAAATGGCATTTCAACAATTGCAAGGTGGATTGGGTAATGAATTTGATAGCTTTTCATTTGAACTTAATGTTTTTGAAAGTGCATTTCAGTGTGCTAACACAATTTTTAGTTGTTCATATCACCTCCAATCCCAAAAAACTAATATTTGCAAATTTATGAAACATCATGGGGAGGGCAACATAGTAAAAATAGAAAATGTGCATTTCTCTTGTTATTATCTCACAACTTCTATGCAATTTTGCACTCAAAGTTGATGTGCATACTAAGTTAATAAGCAAGCTCTTTAAACATCCATACAGTCAAATTTTTAAAAAAATTAATTGTTTCATTGAGTATAACTAGAAGTCCATGCTCTTTTTTCATAGTCAAAACACACTTGGAAAGGCTTGAACAGTTCGGGGTTAACAATGTTCTGCCAGAATTCAATGGAAAAACTGTCCTTCCAGACTATGACTATGAGGCTTGTAATGATTCAACCCTGGCAGTGCTAAAGCTTCCTCCTTGATTTTCGAGATAACTTACATTACTGAACAGCCTTAAAACCCATTAGTTTCTCGGGAGATGTCACTTTCCTACTCATATCATAAGAAGGCTTCCTTGTTGATTCAACAAGTTGCATCTAACCCTTATGTTTCGACACATTTGGCCATTAATTTTACAAGTACTTTCCTTCATTAGAGCATTGTGTTGGGACCCAAGTGATGGTGTGTTCGGTACACCCCAATTAACAAGGCACACAATTTGTCTTTAAACTTTTGTCCTTGTAAGCCATCTTGTCCCAGCTCCCAGTGAGGTGTGCCTGCCTGCCTGCTGGTTTTGGAGTGTCCCTGGAGAACTAACTAAATCACATACTCATGTCCCTGGAGTCACCAAACAAAGTGCCAGCACATCTAGAACAGTCTAGAGAGAATACCGAATGTGTAGTTAGTATGAGCTTAGCTTAGCTGCAGTTAGAAATGCATGATTCAAACATGCCTTGAAAGTCTACTTGAGTTGTTGTACAACATGATAAGGTAGCTAGTACTGGACTTCCACTTGTTAGGGCATTTATGGTACATGTGTGTGGCCATGGATTTGGCATGAAAGAAACTCTCACTATTATCATGTAGAACTTGTAAGTTGAAGTGTCCTCTGTGTTCCTGTCCAGTGAGTTGAGCCTGCCATCAAGTGCAAAGCTTGGACACACAACTGGAACTAATTGATATGCTCCCTCAAAATGACAATAAGTGTTTACTTAATGAGAGAAAGTTAGGGCGCTAATTAAGCATTCACTGGTAGTCTCAAAGACTGTAACACAAATATCAGGCAAATTGGCTGTTCAGCACAGATCCACACCTGTAGACTGGACCTGGATTTCTGCTGGCTAATGCTGTCTGGGAGAAACAGTGTTGGCATTTTAACCACTGTAGTTGAATATACTACCTTTGTCAACCCATATCCCAAGGGTCACAGGTTCTGCTTCTGGGACATTGAACAGAGTCCTGAGCACTTGGAAAGGGGGTAATATTCAACAAAGCCTCAGAATTAGAGGACCCACCTCAATCATGTTCCCTTCAACTTTGCCTGCATTTGCTCCAAACCTTCATTGTAAGCTGTCTTTCTGTTTCCTTCAAAGATTCACTGAACCAGGTTGCCTTGTGGAGTCGTGTCAGTCTTGCTGCGGCCCTTGAAGGCCGTATGTTTCAAAAAAAAAAAAAAAAAGATTCACTGAAGGTCTAGACTCTAAAGTAGAGTTTGTCGATTCCAAGGCCCATGCTACACCACAATAATGAGGTGAGGCATCTGATCCCCTACAGGTGTGGTATTACTTACAGCTAATATCGTTTACATTTAGAGCATCTCCACCCTTTCACTGTGAAAGTATCTTGACAAATGTATAGTGGGATGTCCCACCACAAGGGCCCCGGTGTGAGGACCCTACCTCAGAGGCAAGGGTGGGAGCCGGAGCCTGAACTTGAGGGGTGGGATGCTCACACAACGGGAGGCTCATATAGTGGGGCGTCCCATTGCGGTAAGCATGCGAGATGGCACCTATAAAAGTGTAAGGCACTATTACTATTACATATGCATTATGCTCTATAATGCTAGTAGTATTTATATAGGGAGTGGCCTCAAAATGCTTAATGGCCTTTTGCAAGCTAAATCATCCTTCCAAGCTCCACTTGTGAACTAGGTCCCCCGCCACGTCTCACCATATCTTCCCAAAATATTTGGATATCCAATGTTGCTTGCACTCTCACGGATGGAAGGTACTATTTTTACAAAAAAGTTGAAGAGACTATAGAAAAGAACATACTTCCTCCATCCCAAAATGATTTGTCAGTAATTTGATTGATATTTTTTTGAGCCAATTTCATTGATCATATTGTGCAAAACATAATTGGAAAAGGATCCAAATTTTACATTACTAGAATCAATAAAGAACATTGTATGTGTTCATTGCAACCTAAATAAAATTGGCCACAAAGATGTCTCTATATGGCATACTCAAAACAACCTTAAACAAGCATGACATTCAAAGTAGACAATCATTTCATGACAAAGGGAGTAATCAAAGGCTAGGATCAAGTTGATTTTGGAATTGGCATGTCCATGGTGGTGGGAGATTTTGAAGGGAAGGCTTTGCATTGGCTAAGTCGGGGGCTTCTATTGTGAAATGGTGGAGAAGCCCTTAACCTTCTCTAAAGACAAATTTTGAAATTGCAAATTCCACGAAAATATTTGTATATTATAATCACTTTGTGTACACAACTAATTGAACTTTCACATTTCATATTATGTGCTAATAAATAAACAAGCAGTAGGGAGGCCCAAGTGGCACTACAAGAAAATGGGCACTTTTGTCACTGTGAATATATGACTTCGGGTCCGGTTTGACTTCAAAATGACTGTGGCTTCTGTAATTGCATCAATTTGGCTTTGGCCACAGTGTTTGAGTTATTTTGTAGTTGTGAATGCGATTGGAAGATGCAAACTCGACGGAGTGTTGGATGATTGTTTGCCTTTTTGTCGTAACCTTTGTCAAGTTTTTGGTGGGAGAAGTTTGAAATCCAATGTGGAGGACTTAGTCATGAACAAGTACACCACTATCATTCATTGTGACTTCTATTTACTATAGCACACCTAGTAAATGACTTTGGGTTACTAGTTTAGGGATTCCAAGAACTTTTTAGTACTATTGATGTAGAATTGACCATGCTGACGTGGACAAAAGAATGACTGCCCATGACTGCGGTTAGTGATTTGCAAGTTGTGGACAAACAAGCAACGACAAAATGGCATGTGAGGTGCCATCAATACAATAATTGGGTCCACTGTTTCATATTCATTGTGCATGGCTTTTGGAATGGATATTCAATCATTAGTTCATTATCACATCACATAAGTACAAAAGGCACATGTGAAATGCAATTTTGCTTACAGATTCTAGTACTCTTCTTGTGCTAGAATGTTGTCTTCCCTTGACACTTCGATGGCACTTAGTAGATTAATTGTCTCAGGTACATCAAGCCGGCTTTGGGAGTAGTCAGCCTTGCACTCTCCACTGTTGTACTGATGAAGGTGTCTATTGTGTCTACTACTTCCCGTCTTGCTCTGGCTTCTTTGTGTAAAACAACCTTCTAGCTAGGTCTCCCTACAAATCTAAAAAGAAAACTTGTGTGGCTTAGCTTGGGAAAATAAAGGGCTTAGACATGCGAGGAAGTTTGTGCCGGAAGTTAACTACAAGAAACTTGGAGTCATCTTTGGTGTACGTGGGATTCCCTCGATTGTCCTCAATCTTCACCCACTAACACTACAGTAGAATGATTTGCGAATGGAGTGCACGTAATCTAACTGTAGTATGTCCTTCAAAACTCCCATGTAATTTGCTGAAGATTCATCGACATTGTCAGATGGTAATTGGAATACTGAAGGTTAGCTACCCTGTTATTGTAGTTCAGCAATTGGCTAGTGGTCTCGTCTTCCACTCAGAAGTGGTTACCAAAGGCACTGACACATGCATACCGAGTGGCTTTTTGTGACGGTTTCTTGCTTAGCAACAAGCGTTCCATGTCCTCTAGCTTCTTGAAATCCAAATCAGAGTCTCATAGTGTTCTTTCTATCCATTATGAGAGTGCCATGGCATCTCGATTTGCTCACAATTCAATAGTCCACTGTCTACATACACATTCGAGTTAATTGAGTACTAAACCCTCTGCATACCAATGGCAGAGCAGAACGGACGATCTATACTCAAAAGTCATATGCAAGTGACTTGAAAGTTGCAACAAAGTTTTGTGACTTTGTCCTCACTTTCCACAATCAAGCGTAAGTCATTTCAAAGTACTGAAATGAAGAAACCATTTGAAAATGACCAGGTCACGGAACATATACTACTGCATTCCTACTTGAGAGAATGACATCCCTAAAGACAAAGAGCTATCCATTTTTGCAATATTTCACACTATTAAATCTCATATAGGGTTGATGTGTTCTACTTACGCATGCAAATCCTGCATAACTGAGACGTTTGCTAGAACATATTAGTGGTCTAAGTCTCGGAGTTTAAGACTTGTCACATACGGCCTCCTTGTTCCTTGCAAAATGTCTTTAGCATTACCATACTCTTTGTCCTCATCCCATACACGTCTCTAAGTGGGCTCAAATATGTAGACAACTGCATACTTCTTTATTTTAGAGGAAATTGAATAGGTGACCCTAGTACTCATCATGTTCTAATCCATTCTAATCCCTTTAGCAAATTTGTCTATAACTTTTGATATGAGGTACAAAATCTAAAACAAATTTTTGGAGATAAAAGTGAAATTGATTTCCCAACTTTTATTAGTATAATTTTTTTTGAAAAAAGTTAATCTCCTATGTCTCAATGAGGTCTGAAATTTTACTTCTAACACAATTCCTACATTTTACATATCCCACATGGTTTGTCTTGCCTCCTACTATCCTACTTCTATAAAACACTTGTCATTTTAACTTTCTTAACTCACACACTCACTAGCTTTGGAGGTCATCCAACATGTATGCAAAATATGGGATATGGTGTATTATATATGATGTATTGTGTATGGTGTATCATTGTGGAAGTTTGAATGTTCTCATATGTGACTACAAAATGATTACTCCCCATGCAATTTTCATTATAGATTTTTTTGTACACATCACAATGAATTGAAAATGATAAGAAAATGACTTCTAATGTCCTTGGAGAAAAACTTGAACCCTAAATCCATGCCACTTGAGAATGCCTACATAATGATTTCACAATGACATACATATGATTTTGATGTGGATGTCTACGTTAGCAGCACTTGGACTACAAAATGACTATGTAATGACTTACACATGACTCTGACATGGATGTCCACGTCAACAATACTGAGACTCCATCAAGACTTCAAAATGATTGCATAATTGGCTTACATGGACATCTATGTTAGCAAAAAGTCCTTCGAAAATGGGTAGTTGCCTGACCTTTCCTAAAAATTTGCTTGTCCACCTCATCATCCACATAGACCCTCTCATCCATTCTTCATCCAAGGCTGAAATGGATGATGATAATAGAATCACAGTCATTTCAAGAATGACTTATCTGTTATGACTTCAAAGCCCTTAGTCATTCCTTAGTCAAACTTATCTGGAATGACTACATTCCAATCATTCTTCGCAATCATTTAGACATCCATTTTCTTGTAGTGTGGGTATTGGACATAAACCTCTCCTCTAAACTAAATCAAGACCATCACATCTTGAAAATCTATGACTCATTTAAAAGAGTGTAGAAAGGATGAGATTGTGACTTTAAATTTTGAAGCTTTCCTCTTTTTTAAATACTAGACATCATATGATAGTGAATGTGGTAAAAAAGGCCTTCTAACACTTGAATTAAGAGGCTTAGACAAAACCTCTCAAGCCTAATGACTTACCTTTGCAAGATTGACCTTTGGAGGTAGTATAAAGTGAGGCACATAATGTTATATCTACATCTATTATAGAGTCAATAGTATATTTTCTAAAATAAAAAGATCATAAAGGAAGTTATTTTTAAATTCATGATTAGCCTTGACCATTTTCACCACAAGATTCTTGGAATTTGCATTAAGCTCATCACTATTTGGTAGGCTTGATACAAATTCCGGGGGCTTCAAAAATTTCCCCTTTTATTGCCTTTGGAGACAAGAATGTTGTTCACATCATACTCTCCTCTTGGATCCCTTGGACTCAAAATTCAATTGGAAAGGACAAGCCTTAGTCTTCTCAATTTTTGAAGCTTTCAATGGCAGAATTTTTCTCTCCATGGCCTCTCGACTCTAATGAAGAGAGGGCCGAAGAGCACATGTGAGTGCACAATTAGTCCCCGAGGCAGTGTCATCAGACACGCCGGTGAGTGAATACACCGACAACCAAGCTGGTGCATTTGCAATTACTATCGGTTATTGGAATCTCCTTCCCCGACGGAGCCTTCATAGGTGATGCAAAGTATCTGCAAGTCCATCGAGATACTGTGAAGCGGGTGGTCTCGTTGAGGAGCACAAGAGCCGGTTTCATGAGACGATTGGAAATTCAGACCTCAGCAGCTGATAATCTCAGAATTTTATTTTATTTTCCCCCACAATGCTCCGTCTTGCATTATGCACAAGCAGCTCTCGGTCTTTGACGCTTTCCCTCTACATGCTAATCTTAGCTGTGTGCATGCTGATTATTGCAATCGCTGAGTGGGCGCTCCAGCCGAGGAAACTTAAACTAAACTAGTGTAGTCTAGCAACGTAGCCTGCACCCCTTCCCAAGATCCAGTTTTCCATAGTTCCCGGCCGCCCCCACTGCAGCAGTGTCGACAATTCAACCGTTGCAGTCAAGGCCCAGATCGCTTGCTAGGATGTGATCATACAGTAGATTGTTATCGAGTGGTTTAGGGTTTAGGCGCCATTTATGGGTCGGAGTTCGTAACGTCGATGTCAACAACAGAATTTAATTCTCTGTCAAATAGATAACAACAGACAGATTTGAATCGAAATTTAGTACCACCACTCGTCGACGTTGCTAGCTCCGTAGGCTTAATTCTATATGCATCAGCAGTTAGCCTGCCCTTACTCATTAACCAATATGGGCGATATTAGTGGAGGTTCTTTGACCACGACAAGTAGCTCAATTCAGGGGTTGGAGCTTCAGAGTGTCCATATTGATCAATCGAACCTCCGAAAAGCACACTCAGATGCTCACCTCGCACTGTGACGGAGACTGACGGAACTGAGGACTTCAATTCGTGGACATGGACTTGGTGCGCGGAAGTCCTCACCAGCAACAGCATCTACTCAGGTTTTCATATTACGCATCATTGCCTTGCATCAAGCATGGGGGCCTGATTTGGGGTTACGCCCTGTTATTAATTTTCTTCATAAGCTTTGAATGGAATGTGTGTTTTGAAGGCTCAAGTTTGCAACTGTCGAGGGGGCGGCGTGTATGTTTTCTCACACTTCTACCAGAATCAATAATTAATATATGGCTCTGACGAAACAATCACCAGATCAGTGGCACTTCGTAGAGAATTGGTTCTTGAAAAGCACTCACGAGATGATTTTGCAGGTGATATGTCGTCGTCTTCGAGCGGCTATTGCAAGGGAATCGGGAGTGCGCTGCCTGGAAACAGCTCGAGCAAGACTGACTTCAGAATTGAGGGTTGGATGAGGGAAATGGTTTGATCAATTTCTGGGTTGGATTACCTTCCGAATTCATGGATCGGCTCCTTGTCCATGAAGATGCAACAGCTCGTAATTTTCTTCGTGAACCGTGTACCCGCCTGTTCGGACAGCAAATATGGGCTATGTCGACTCAACTTCTATCGCAAGACAATCTGCTGATGGCCGCTTGTGCGATATCTGAAGTGCTATTGCGATTGTGATCATTCTTGCCTTGTAGCACGTGCCAAGAAAGAACCGGGAAGAGATTGATCATGAATGGTGCCTAGCTTATGATGGTTCTAATGCGCTGTTAGATCGCGGTGCAGGTGGCCTGCGGATCATCTGGTCCTTATAGACTGAAGCTCAAGCTAATTAAGCTCCACAGCCATGGAGCCGATGCGCCGTGTGCTGTTATCGTTAATTCTTCTATTGTTCACATGGCCCCGGGTGACCTCAAGACTGGAAGTGGAAGTACTGCTCGATGTGAAGGCGGCTCTGGACCCGCAGGGCACAATGTTGTGGTCATGGCAAGCAGACGGACAGCCTTGCTCTGGCGCTTTCGAGGGTGTGCTCTGCGACGCAGGTGCCCATTCGCAACCTCGTCACATCACCACTATTTTTGTACGTTTTTTGCAAAAGCGAATTAAATGGTACTTGCGATAATCTGGTTTAACGTTTTTGACTTGAGCGCGATTGGGTTGCTTGTCGTTGATGAATAATCAGTGGGGAGAGTGGCCAACATTTCCTTGCAAGGGCGATCGCTGACGGGGTTCATACCGGACGCGGTGGCGGAGCTCTCGGCGATGACGGGTCTCTTCCTCCATTTCAATGAGCTGGGTGGCGGCATCCCGGCTTCGCTTTCCTCCTTGACAAGCCTCACGGATTTGTACCTAAACTGGAACCATTTGTCCGGCAAAATTCCTCCTCAGCTGGGTCTGTTATCCAGCTTGCAAGGTAGTTGCTAGCTGATATACATTTCATTGCCATTACTTTCTCTTGAATGCTTATTGATGATTCAATACACCCGGCCATCATGTCACCAGTCACGTTTATGATCTTATATCACCCACTCTGAGTTGCTGGATCAAGATGTGCCAAGAAAGTAGGACTGGAGGAGAAGCTCAATTTCAAGAGCCAAGCATGCATGCTTTCATGCCACAATGACGAATGTTTTTTTCGTTTCCTGCTGGCAGCTCTGGAGCTTGGCTGCAACGATTTGGAAGGGGAGCTACCGACGGAGCTAGGCGCCCTCTCGTCTCTGGAAACGTTGGCCCTGAATTCCAACAAGCTCAATGGAACAATGCCGGCCTCGCTCGGCAACATGACTATGCTCACTCGACTCGATGTGAGCAACAACACACTGACGGGCGCCATTCCCGGTTCCGTGGCCAATCTGCCCCATCTCGTCTTCCTCGATGTGTCTGACAACTCTCTCTCCGGGCCTGTTCCCACCGGTACGCTGACCTCCAAACCAATCAGTGCCGAGCTCTGTTTTTGCGCTGTAAGAAAATATATCGAAACACTGTATGAGACAGCACAATTAACTGAAATTGCAAGAGCAGTTCGAGACTTATTGACATCCAATAAATAAATGTTGGTTGTCACAGGATTATTTGATCTCCAGCACGGGTTCATCTACATGAACAACACGGGGCTGTGTGGATCGGACGCTACCATCTCTGCTTGCCCATCCACAACCGCAAGCCCTCCAACATCCTCCCAACGAATCAAGTCCATTATGAGCATTACCACTGCCATCGTCTTCGCAATCGGAGGCAGCGCCTTCCTGATTCTCGTTTTCGTTTGTTTAAGACGCCGCAATGCGAAGCTGAGGCAGTTGGCGTTTGAGTCCAACTCCGACATAAAATCCGTCATCAAACCTCCTAACACCTCCACCGCGGCCAACCACAACAAGAACAACGACAGCAGCAGCAACACAAACAACAGCCACAGCAACATGAAAAGAGGAGTTTTGAAAGGAGCTGAGAGCGTCTCCGGAAGTGCCAAGTCTCCGCAGGACTCCTTCCATGGCAGCACACCGGATTTCTCCGTATTGGGCAGGTCTAGGGTCATGTCTGATCGAAGCACGTCCACGAAGGGATTGCCCAGCCCTGCCGAGTGGAGCTCATGGATACATTTAGGCGAGCTTGAAACAGCAACGAACTATTTCTCCGAGAAGAATCTGCTACGGAAAAAAAACCATACGGCAGTGTACAAAGGCACTCTGCGAGACGGCACGGTGGTGGCCGTGAAGGCCATCTACAACACGCGATTCACAGTCGGAGAGCAGGACTTTCCGATGGCGATCGAAGCGCTAGTGCAAGTCAAGCATGAGAATCTCGTCAAGTTCTTGGGATTCTGCTGCTCCAAAGGGGGCTCGGAATGCTTCCTCGTCTACGAGTTCGTGCCCGACGGATCCCTGGACCACCGCCTCCATGGCCGAAGCGAGTCTTCGTTGAACTGGAGCACGCGAGTCAAAATCATCCGCGGCATTGCCAAAGGTAATATTATTGCTTCGAAACCCTAGATTTTATTTCCTCCAATTCAAATAATCATCGATATTCGATCAAACCCTAAAGCTGGAATCACCATTCTCCTCCTCTCCTTGTAGGACTGGCGCACCTCCACGAAGGCCTCCTCGAGCCCATGACAGTGGTGCACCAAAACCTGTGGGCAGGCAACATCCTGCTGGACAAGCAAGGCAACGCGCTCCTCGCGGACTACGGCATGTCCGACATCGTCGCGGAGGAGGTCATGTATGCAACGCACAAAAGTCTGGCAGCGCTAGGCTACTTAGCGCCGGAATACGCCTACACTGGCGTCTTGACCGAAGACGCCGACATCTACGCCTTTGGGGCGCTGGTGCTGGAGTTGCTGACCGGCCGTCGGCCCGTGTTCTTCGTCCAGACGACGCGGACATTCGTGAGCACGGCGGCATGGGTGCAGCCGTTGTTGGAGCTCGGCAAGGTTCGTGAATTCGTCGACCCTCTGATGGGATCCAATTTCTCCCTCGCGGGAACGGCAGGACTGGCGCACATCGCCCTGCAGTGCATGGCGGACGATCCCGGTGCTCGTCCCAACATGGTGGACGTGGTGCGGCGGTTGCATGCTTCCGAGTGCTGGGCAGACATGGCCATTGATTCCTTTCTCTTCACTCCTGCTGGCGGCTCTCTCTTTGCTGCTGGGCGCCTCCCTTCCTTCTCTCCGGACGATCATATGCTCCACCACTGTCGATGACCGACTCATGGTGCTGATTCTCTCTGTACATAAATAATCGATAATATACCGGTACACTTTAATTGAGATAACAACTCGGTTGAAAAAAATTCAATGTCGCATGATTGCGTGGCATTTTGGCCGCATTTTCATGGAACCCAATATTGATGGGCATCTAAAATTCTATATGTGGTTCTGTTTCGAACATGGGTGCAGTGGATGTGCATCAGCTATCGGGTGGACTCCCTTGAGAGAAGCATTGATCTTTCTGTGGGACTGCAGGTGAATGAGAATTTTCACACACAAGTTGTACAGGTCTACCGACGTTTCCGAAGTCTCACTGCTAGAAAAAGATTGGTCATGGTGCAGTGCAAGTTGATGGATATGTACAATTATGTATTGATTTCAGAAGTAGGGGAAAGCCACATGTCCAATTCCATTGGATCCCAGTCTACAATCGTATGGTACACACCCTCAAGGCAGGGGCTCTCTAAACTTTCAATATTGCCTGCATGATGCTTCAGCTGATTTCAAATTTGTCCCCAGACCGACCAACGGCCCAGCTTCAATGTCGACACGCAACAAAATGATTTTCATTGGAAACGAGACCCGCGTGAATATCATTGCGTCACGACGGGCACTAACACTTCCGTTAATGTCACGAACAGCGTCAATAACATCCCCAAATCCTACTAATCTTGCACACTCCTTGAAATGGTCGCTACGACCAAACCCGTGCCCGCAGCTAGCCAACCAGCCAGTGATCGAGCGTCGAAAATTTCCGGAGTCCAACCCCAGATTTGGAAGCGCACAATCCCTCGAGAGTGAAAAAGCACCCCAAAGTGGGCCCTCCGTCTCAGAAGCCCCAAAGACTGGCCTCGTAGAACTTGGCATCCATGGGTAAGTCCTCGATTCGGAGTTCGTCCTCGAAAGTCACCGGCATGGGATCCACTGCGACCTCCGAGGACAGGAATGAGTGGTCGAAAATCTGATTGCCCTCCACGTCTCCGAACTCGGCCTTGATCCATTCCAACACGGGCACGACCTCGGCATGAAGCTGGGAGCTCGGAGATTCAGTGTTCGCTACAGCAGAGGCGAACTCATCCTCCGAGCTGGCGTCGTCATCCTCAGAATGCGATGAGCGGAGACAGCTGCTCTCGAACGTCTGATGAGCTATGGTCAGCGAGGCCGCGGGTGGAATGCACGTCGCGGCCGCGGCGGTGGCCGCGGCCTGGACGTCGCGTGGGGTGGAGCAGCGGACTGTTAGCTGCGGAGGCGAATCGGGGAAGTTGAGCTTCACGGATTGTCCCCTCAAGCACACCGCCGCCGCGTCGTAAGCTTTGGCTGCCATTTCCGCCGTGGGGAAAGAGCCCAGCCAAATGCGAGAGCGTTTGTTCGGCTCCCGAATCTCCGACACCCACTTCCCCCACGTCCGCATGCGCACGCCCTTGTACACCTTGGGGCTGGCCGGCTGCGCGCAAACGGCCTTGGAAGCCGAAGCCTTCTTGGCAATGCCCGAAGCGTTGTTTCGCAATGGCGCCAAAAGATTGCCCCCTCGCTTGACCTGCAACGACGCCGCGGATACCTTCTCAACCATTATTGGGACGAGTCTGCCACCCACCTAGAATTCCACAGGGACGCAGCTGAGACACCTAACGATCGACGAAGCAAGCCAGCAAGCCAAAGAGACACGGACCGATCGAAACCACGAACCAGTCGGCTCCGCCGGTCACCAAAACAGGGGGCGTTGGCCTGTTCCGTACAGGACAGGACAGGACTGGACACTAGCTACCCAATTGGGAACAGACAAACAGGGGAATGGAATGGAATAGGGGTTGAGGAAGGAAGTAACGATGCAAGAGCTTAGCTTGACGCAATGAATTTCAGAGCCTTACTTAAGCGCCAAAGACATGCATGAATGATTGATCCTCACCCATTGTGAATGCAACGAAGGTGCTGGAGTCGATACATATACGGGACAGAGGAGGCGAGCCGAGCGAGCGCGAGCGGATGGGCCGAGGGCGAGCGAGCGTGTGCGAGAGAGGGGCGTGCCGGGGTAGGGGCAAGCCGCAAGCGCGTCGGGAGTGCCCGAAACAGCCAAGATTCCGATCCGTCAGGATTGCGGGAGGATGTCGCTCACATGCACACCTTTTCGGGGACTCCACGACAAACGCTCGCTTTTCCCCGGCCCCCCCTCCTCGGAATCATACCGCCACTCTGCCAGTCAGCGGCCGCACAGTCAGGCCCTGGCTAGCTGGCTGCCTGGCTGGGGCCTGGGGTTGGATGCAGGGATGCGGCGAGCTGGCTGACCGCAAGGCCTTGGGCCCAAACCTCGCTCGATCGCGCTTTCCACACAGATCTGCTTTAACCCCGTCCAGATGTCCACGACAGAGAAGATTGAAACCCCCCCGCCATGGAATCAAATGTTTCGCGTGTAATAATGAACAAGACAGGACAGGACTGAAGAGAACAGAACAGAACAGAACATTCTTGGGCCACTTGCATGAGTGACCTTCTCGGAAGTGACCAAGTAACCAACCCATGTGGAGGCTCCGTGGCTCTCATAGTCTCATCAGATTGTGAACAGACTGTGGATCCTTCAGTTGACGAACGACCAGAGAGAGGAGATGGATAAGTTACCACTCGGGACTTGGGAGCCACTTGTGAAGACGTCACGACACACGTGTCGGCATGGAGACACGAATGGACCGAATGTGCTACTGTACGGGCATACAAGAAGTTTGATTTGGTAGAGATTCGATCTTTGCTTCACTGGCTGAATTACTGAATCACTGGGCATTCGATGGAAGTCAACTACGAAATTAACCCCTGTCAACAAATTGATGACGATCATAATAATAAGAATAGTAGTAACAACGCTAGTCCCAACTCCCAACACCAGTGTTCCCAAGAGGCGAAGACCATTGTGAATGAAGAATTGTTGACTTCTTGATTGGGTTCGTCAAAGTAAAGCAGCCGTTAAGGGGAAGTTTTGAGTGATATTACACTCAAAAAGGATATTATTTTTTTTAGGGAATATGTGGCAGTATATTTTTCATTTTTAGTGGATGAAATCTTTAAATTGTCACATATTCTTACGAAAATATTGTTCCTTTTTTGATGGATGTACATTCTTTAGGATGAATAATCTTAATTCTACCCCATATTGCACATTTCTTCCATTTATATAGATGTAATCAATTGCATCTCTCCAACAAAGATCACTTTGCGTATTGTCCAAAATAAATGAAAAAAAATCCCTCGCTAAAAGACCTTGCCACACCATCTTGAGAGTCTTGTATTTTCTTAGAAACCTTGTTTCAAAGAGGACAAATTTGGAAATTAATATGAACATGTGAGGGACCTTATCCCTACAAAAGCGAAGGATTACATGGAAATATACTCTTAATTTGACCCTTTTTTCAATGACATTCTCATGCACACTAGCCCTACAATTACATATAGTCTAAAGCTCATTTTTTACAAGTTTTTCTATTCTTCCATCTAAATGAAAATTAATTTAATTAGAACCTTGTACAAAAACCATAAAGCATTAGAATTACTCTATAATTTTTGTCTTCTTTCCACTTTCTTCTCATAAAAACAAATGTTTTGATAATTCAATGAAACAAATTGTATCTTCTTAGACTAATTACACCAACACTAACCAAAATATTCATTCAAATCAAGAATTGGAAGTACGACATAACATCTAAATTCCACAACAATTCTTTTCATCAAAGAACACTTCAAACTGCCATTTCTATTGCAAGGAGCAAAAGCAACATTTAATTGGGTTTTTTCCATATCTAATCGCACGATCCTACACAATTCAACAAGCATGAGAATGTATAAAAGAAATTTAAAAAACTTTTGACCATGTGGATTGCAAGATATTTGCATTTGAAGAGAAAAATATGGAATGTTTTGCACCTTATGAGATTATATTATTAGACTTTGAATCTTCTTAGCTTAAAATTTTTGTACCACAAATATTAAATTCAATTCAATTATATTGAAGAATTGAATTGAATGTATATAGGAAAATAATCACACACTCAACAAAAAAAAACTTGATTTTCATTCTTTGAAAAATTTCTAAGTAGAAGTAGGAGAAGATTGAAGAAAAAAAGAAATTGTAAATAGCTCTAAGATGGAATTGAAACACATAGTTGCTCGCATGTGAGCCTAGGATCTTGAGCCCATGAGCTTAATAGCCTAAGTTCCTATGTTATTGGTACATATATTATAGGTCCCTTCTATAGTTATAGGATGTTAATATTATAGGTGTCTATGTTTTAGGTACCTATCTTATAAACACCTTCCATGGTTATAGGATGTTAATACTATAGGTGTCTATGTTGGAAGTACCTATATTATAAGTACCTTCCATGGTTATAGGATGTTTATATAATAAATGCTTAATTGTATTATGGTTGTCCATGCTTTAGGTACCTATGTTATAGGCATCTTCAATGGTTATAGGATGTTTATATAATAAGTGCCTAATTATATTATGGATTCTATGTTTTAGGTACTTATGTTATAGGTACTTTCCATGGTTATAGTATATTTATATTATAGATACCTATGTTACAAGCACCTTTCATGGTTATAGGATATTCATATTATAAGTATGTATGTTATAAACACCTTCAATAGTTGTAGAATATCTACTTACACTTAGGCTTAAGGCTCATAGGCTCTCATTTCTAGGCTCACATGCTAGCATCATTGAATTCATTGAAACATACTAATCTCAATAGTGATATTGTTCTACAAAGCATATTAAACCTTGTGCAAATTCTTTTTTGAAAATTATAAAAATTAAATCCAAAACAAATCCAATAAAAAAATATTCAAGAAATTTCTATGATTGCTTGCAAAATAAAAGGCTTTGTAATTTTCGCTTGACTAATGTAGTGAATGGAATGAATTAAAGCTTTCATGATATGATTGATGAATTTAAACAAATTTATTTCAAGTTTTTGTAGGATTTTTTTGTTTCTTGATGACCAAAATTTGGACTTATGATGGCATAATTTTTGTTTCTGAGCATCGTTTGAATAAAAAAATTATATACCTAGAAAAATAATATATTTTCTATTTTCCAAAAAAATTCAAAAATTTGAGCCAAAAATTGACCATAGGGACTTGCTTGAACTATCATTTGTCCCTTGAGGGCACAATGGGAATTTAGGGATTAAGAAACATATAGAGGTTGAAAGATTTTTAAAAAGGTCATCTCTAGCGTTACTTTTTTTTCCCTCTCACTTCATAAAAATGAGTACATATGATAACCCAATAGAATAATTTCATACCATCATAAACTATTCTTCTCACACCAACTCAAATCCTCAATCAAATCAAATGTATGTACACTGAACAAGAATTTAAGAAATACAAAAATTGAATAAATTTTTCTCTTGCTCCTATATAAAATGAAAAAAATTTGCAACATTATCATCTATTATATGTCGTGTTATATCCATCCAATACTTGATCTAATTGTAGTTTTGAGTTTTTACGGGTGCACTTAGGCTAAAAAAATACTATTTAATTTATTCTATTGAAATTTCAAATGCACTCCTTTTTATGTGGAAAATCTAAAGGGAAATTTTGGAGTGATCCTTGTTTTTATCTTCCAATCTCTATATCAGCGTATGTAAATCTCCACACATAATTTAATTGAAAATTTGAGTTGATGTCAACACCTACTTGAATTTTCAACATGAGAACCTAGGCACTCTATTGACTTTATAATTTGGAACTTTTGCATGAATTTCTTAGGATGGATACTACTCATCATAATTTGCATTTGAAGCCTTATTTCATGTCATTGTGACAAATATCGCAAAAATTAAAAGTTTTTTTTCAATTTCCATGATAAATTAGGTGGCAAAAATATATTTTGAAAAAAAATGAATTATTTTCTTGGAGAATTTATAGATGATAATCAACACAAAAACATTTAAAACATTCAATTCCAAATTATGAGGAAAAATTTACAATGAGTTTTATTTTGTAGGCAATGAAGGTAAAAAAACCATATATAGTTGTCTTTTGTTCTCAATTTTGAAATTTTTCTAATAAAAATAAAATGGAAGGATAGGAACTTTTTATTGAAAAATTCTTGCCATTGGAATTAATAAATTTTCATTTTTTTGTAAAAGGTATTATTTAGGAGATTAGTTTTTTCTTTCATCTAGTATTACCTTCCACTTTAGAATTTTTTAAAGATGAATATCAATTTTTTTTTGTGGAAGTTTTTTACATATGTTTTCAAACCATTTTCCAACATATTGACTAAGTGCACAAGTTACAAGACATATGTGTTTTTTTCTAAAAAGGTTGAAAGACAAAATTTTATCCTTTGGATAGCCTAAAAAAGGTTAGCCTACATTTTGAAATTTAGGCACATTGAACTTGCAATTGGTGAAGATATTCACTCTAAAATTTTGGGAAAATGTACTTGAACCAGTTCACCAAAGGATTGCATGGTGGATTTCTTAAAATTGTAAATATTGATGAAGATTTTCACCTTGCTCCAGGGACGAGTATTTTGAAGCACTTTTGGGACTCTAACATATCGGTCCTTTAAAGGTTAATATACACATGTATCTCAACCTTTGTTTCAAACATCAAATTTTGTAGTAGTAATAGGACCATGGATTATTGATCAAACTCAACATTCTAGAGGCTTTAAAGGTCTAATTCAAGAGTAAGATAAGTATGGGGAATTTCATTAAAATGGCAATATTCTATATGTCATTTTCAGACTATGTGATTTAATCCACAAAAGTTCCATCTAGGACTAGTATAGATTTCAAACATCTAAAACTAGTATAGATTTATAATTGCATGGTCTAAACCACAAAAGTGCCAAATTTGCAAAATAACTACAATTTTAATGAAATTCCCCATAAGCCTTTATTTTCTTTCTTGGTTCTTTTAGACACCTTGGAAAGATCAAATCCCTTAGAATGAGAATCTTCTACCTTGGTCAATTTTGCAAGATTTTATATTTCATAGATTTAAACTTTATGAGTTTGATTGACTAAGAAAAAAGGAAGATAGGATGTTGCATGTTGATTTGAACCTTTAAAAGCTAATGATACAATTAGTTTGGCATTTAGATTTTTTCACCGAAAGTAGATTTTATTCCACTATAGGATTGACTTTGGAGTTTTGAAATGAAAAGTTTACTTCTCCAAGATTTCAAGGTAAAATTAAAGAATATATGAAGTCTTGACAAATATGTAAGTGGCCTTTTTTCCTTCTAAACACTACTTTTCACAATTTAGTCTTCAAACTCTCTTGTCTTGGTTGTTCATCATTTTGCATTTTGCTCTCAAAATGTTAGTTTTGAAAACTTCTAAACCTAGAAGCCTTAAGCCTTAGTGTTAAACCATCTTGGAACTTGAGCCTTGGAGTGGAAAAATGACATCTTTTCCCTTGGCTTTTCTTTATGTCATTCACAACTTCCAATACTTGCTTTGTATTTGTTTAATGTTTTGTGGATATACTAACTTCCATTTGTTTCAGTGTAATACTAACTTGTTTCGTGGTTGTTTTGTCAAAGTTAACTATCTTTACATGTTTGTGCTATGTCACTTTGTCTACTAAATTGTTTGTGTTAGTTGTTCAAATTTAACCATTTTATTGTGTCTTGCTATGTTTTATCATTTCATGTCACTTAGTGTCTTTTAACCCCTAAAGGTATTTGACTATGTTTTCACCAAAAACGCCCCAAAATTGTCATCTCTAGTACAAGTACCAAATTTTAGAAAAAAGACATTTTTGGACACATGTAATCGTAGGATCTTGTAGTAATCTGGTTTGGGAAGATGTGGAAAAAATTTCAGAAATTTTCACCATTTGGATTGCAAGATATTAGCATTTGAAGTGACAAAAAGCCATTTGGGGGCCCTGCAAAAATCCGGGCAGATGCACTCCACAAGGTCAAATCATTATGAAAAAATTTCCAAAATGGTTGTAACTCTTTGGATTCATTCTTCAAGTCATGTTGGATACATGTTTAAAAAATTTTAGATCATTTGGAATTGTACAACATATAGGAAAAAAATAGTAAATTGAAAGAAGTAGAGAATGATTCAAAATACTAAATTGTTAATAATTTATTTATGGAATTGAAAAATGCCAATCCCAATGGTGAAATTGTTGTAATAAACAATCTACACCTCAAGTTTTTATTTTTTTCCAAAAATATTAAAAATTGAGTTAAATAAAGGTCTTCAAAGTTTATTTTAGAGTAGAGATTCCATTACTACCCACAAACTACCCACAACTAAAACTCTTCATAACTTTCAACTCATAAATCAAAATGGAATGATTCAAAGCTTTCCATGTACATAAAAATCAGGAAAATAAATTTCAAATTTTTATTTTTTTTAAAAGTGATTTTTAAAGAAGTTTTTTTTGCTACCTGGGCTGCCCACCGAGCAATGAAAACAACATATCATACAATAACTTATTAACCATGTATTCAATGGTTATGAAAATTGTTGGGTCTTAAAGCTACTCCTCGGGCACATGTTGTATGAAAATTTCAAAGAAAAAAAATAAAAATTCCATCTGTAGTGAGTTGCCCGAAATCACTATGTTGCCAAAAAACACTGTTTGGTCCTTTAGGGGTTAATATGTTTTGTGTGAGTGTTTTAGTGGTGTGCCCAATGATCATCCAAGCCACTGTTGGAACCTTTAGAAATTTGTATTGTTCTTTATTTTGAATTTTTTTTGGGAGTAGATATTATTTTTATGTGATTTTGTTCCTTGTTTAGGCCACCTTGATTTGATTTAGCTAAAAACTCCCTAATATGCTCTCAAGTCATAGGTAGTCATTGCATTAAAAAACAAGCTCTAAACAAATAGTTTGTTCACTTTGCTAGATTTGTTAGGTGGACGCTAAATCCTATAAACGAATTGGGGCCCACACTGATGTGGCCTGACATAATCACTAGGTCCCATGGATGGGCCCCATGGTGATCGCGGGTCATTCGTGGCACAATTGCAGGACTGCGCCCTCAATGAAATTGCAAGACCATGCCTCGGCAGAACTGCAAGACCGCTATACGAATTTCACTGTTCAACAAGTCTTGCACATAACGCTCATAATGGTAGTTCTAGGATTTTAGGAGGCGGTTTAGGGTTTAGGTTGTCTTTTTTTTTTTTAACTATGAGTGGTTGAGCCCCTATTACATATTTCATATGGGTTGGGTTCCCTCCTACCACCCCTCATATATATAAAGCCAAGATGTCTTCTCAATTCTAAACAAAAGTAATGAATGACTTTTGAAGAAATGTGTGACGTCATGCTACATCAATGTGGGCACATTTCAAATGAGTAATCTAATGTTATGTAGAGAAGGACAACATTTGAATAACTTTTTCAAGTTCTTCCAAAACAATAACTTTTTCAAAGTTCCTAATGGACATACAAGTACAAAGCCACCCCACCCCCCCAAATAAAAAATTTCACAACCTTAAAACAATTGAAGTGTTCATTCTGTGTAAGACCCGTAGAATAATGAAAATTTCATGATGTACACACTTAGGAGACAAATGTGTGTGGAACTTAGTACTTATACATCCTTCAGGAACTTTGGAAAATGTTGCTTGAATTGCACTACAAAATATTGTTTTAGTAGAACTTCAAAAAGTTATTTCAATGTTGTCCTTTTCTGTGACATTAGATCACTCATTTGAAATGTGCCCACATTGATGTAGTAGGATATCACACATTTCTTCAAATGTCACTCATTACTTTTTGTTTAGAATTGAGAAGACATCTTGGCTTTATATACATGAGGGGTGGTAGGAGGGAACCCAACCCATATGGGATATGTAATAGAGGCTCAACCACTCATAGTTAAAGAAAAGACAACCTAAAACCTAAACCTCCGCCTAAAACCCTAGAACTTCCGTTATGTATAAGACTTGTTGAAAAGTAAAATTCATATAGCGGTTATGCAATTCTGCCAGAGCGTGGTCCTGCAATTTCATTGGGGGGCATAGTCCTACAACTATGTTGTGAACAACCCGCGATCTCCATAGGGCCCAGTGATTATGTCAGACCACATCAACATGGGTCCCAGTTTGTTTGTAGGATTTAGCATCCTGTGATTTGTTATAGGTAGTGTCAACAGTCAGTATGTCATGGGTGACTATTAAGTGACAAAGGTCAGCTGTCAGAAACGAATTACAAAGCCATCTTTTCTGCTAACTTGAGCTCTAAGTTAAGTTAAAATCCTTTTGTCTCTAGCCTGCCAACAACTGAACCTCCTTGGGAGTGCTGAACTGCTGATCCCTCCCTGTAAATTGCCCCCATGGCAATAAGATTCAGCTTTTGTAGAATGTAGATACAACCATCAAGTTCTGCGCCATCCACTAACTTAGATTTGTCAAAGCTCGATTGTCCCCCCCCAGCATATAAGTTAAGTTATGGAGAGCTCCCGGAGTTCCATCTCATCGAAAGAATTGAACTGGATGACCTGCTTCTTTTCAGTTTCTCGTTCAGCCTTCTCAGCAATTAATTACCAGCTTCATCTCAACTAAGCCTGTGATCCCCACTGAGTTTGTCGAACTCACCACCTGAGCTCATGATCTCAAGTAAGTTACTGGTAGTACCATTCAGCCCGAGCTGACGAGCTCCAAATTCAACTGACAGAAGCACCAAGATTCAAACATACCTTATATTCAAAAGGCTCCTTCATCAGCATCAAGAGATCACCCGCACCCTTAAGCACTGGACTGCAGGCTTTCTTTACAATTTTCTTCATCTTACAGAGTAAGGTTGACAAGCCTATTATCACCCTCATTTGCAATCTGGCTAAGTTGGGGCCAATTGCAAGAAGCGCAAATATTTTTCATAGGTGTGTGCTTGTTATATGAGTCAAACCCAAGTGGAATTCTAATTTTCTGATTAAAATTGTAATTTTCATGAATTTTTGAAGTGATCTGCCCTGAAATGACAAAACCATCTATAGATTAGAGTCATAAATGTTCTAGAAACAACCTAAAACCATCATTTCATATATCTATTAGCATTTGCAAAGTGACCAATAAAGGAGTGACACGATACCCTTAATGGCATTACTTCACTAATTTTGTCAGAATCTAGAGTAGATTTGACTATTTTCTGGACAGATTAGAATGCTTAAACGAATGGAATTGGGGCCAAATATAGGGTGACGGAATTGGGCAGGTCCACCTTAGAAAGCCCTCTGTTTCGAAGGAAGTCACCTATTCTGGTGCCACGCATTGGAATTGTTTCTTACAATGCCAGGCACTATAGTTAATATCCACAAACTCCGGGCAATTGACCAGTTGCTCATTGCTTGACGCAGTGGGAGGCATGGCCACTCGGGCATTTCAGCCTGTGATGGTACCTGCCCTCAACTTCCCTCGGCCTCGAGGCAGGTGCCATCACAAGTTGAAATGCCCGTGTGGCCATGCCTACCACTATACCACCCACCCCCATGCCAGCAATTCCATTCATTTTCAAATCCAACAACAGCTTGAATTGTTGAGTAGCTTACAAGGGCATGATTGGCTAACTTATCCCTTTAAAGACTGGTTGACCATATTGTGGTCAATTTGGATTCTTTTTGCTCGGTGGGCAGATTTTGGTGAAAAATCCTGGGAAGGACCAAAGGAAACGGATGTGGGGATTTGTGAATCACATCCACCTAGCTATGAATCACATTCACCTAACTAAGAACCATCCCAATCCGTGCTTGCATGTGGAAATGGGATTCAAAATACTAACGCAAAAGTCACTGTAAATACGATAATTACTAGCAAAAGATGGAAATAAATGAAAAAGATACACATGTTTGTAAAATGCACTACATGTCCAATGCATATGTACATTTAGATCTTCGTTTTAAACCATTGATGTGTTGTAATTTTAATTTTTCAGTTATGCAACAAAAGTAGGTTGCCTGCCCCCTAAATTGACCACGGTCCTTAAAGGGTTAACTACGAGAATTTCAATTGCCCCAAGGGAACAAGCTCGTCTTCAAGCGGACAAGGCAAGTTTCCTTCAAGCTAGAAAGTGTGTACAAAGTTCATCAAGGAACAAAGGTAAGAGCATTGCCACCAGTTTCATTCCAATGGACCATGGCACCAAGAAGTGGTGAGGTGCTTATTGTCCTGTGAGATGTAGTTGTGCTCTAGTCACCCAATGCTCCTATTGTGGCCTTGGTAACACCTTACATCTCTAATCAGACTTCAAGAGCCCTTCACAGCTTTCAAGGCCCACCATGCTCCAATACCGGTATCACTTAGGCCCAACTACCTAGCACTACACATGCCACGCACTCACAACATTAGTTCCCATTTCCAACTCACATTGCTAAGTCCTGGTGCCTAAGACTTCTAACACACACCCCACTCGTGGCACTTGGCATGTCACTTGGTGACATGAGGCGGAACTTCCATCTCACTATGCTAAGACTTATAGTGGCACTACTCACCATGATCCTAACCGCCCTTGGTTGTCCCCCCACTTCATACTAGGCCCTTTGTGCATTTGCTACTCTCACACCAACACTAATCGGGACTCACAATTCGAGACACATTACCAAAGGCCTAGCAAGGAGTGGGATTTCAACCAACTAGTGCCCCAGGACACACACACAAGTGTCCCAAGGAGTCTTGAAGCCGGTGATGAAGTTACATCACCACCCCTAAGTCACCGGGACTCACCAAGGCTCTAAGAGCATGTTTGTTCGGTCGGACAACTCGACAACACGACGAACACGACATCCAACACATCTAGTAGACCCCCTTGTCTGTTTAATAAAGTCAACTTTAAGGTTGACTTTCAAATAAAGCACTTTCTATTTCCCATCTTGACATATTTGAGTTTCATTTTATTGAAGTGTCTTAATTTAATAATCACGTATTACATTCTAAATTATGGATCATAAATAAAGGGAAAATTCAAATTGTCTTTACTGCTAGGATAAGGCCTTATACAACAAAATTGTCTAGTATATGCAACACTTGTCTTATACGACACGCGACATCAGATGAACAATTCGACACTCAAACCCCAAAATGCGTTCGACAAAACAACCCTATCTAAAAGAGAGTGAGGAAGGAGACCAACCCCTCCTATAGTACTCTATGTAGTCTTCGGTAGACCCTCCCCCTTGTGGGTCAAAGGGACTTGCAAAACCCCCTTGGGTTTTGGAAGACCACCCGTTTCCAACCGAAATCCCCAAGTTCCCCCTCCGTTGGGACTCCCGAACTTCCAAATGGCTTAACTTTGTCATCAGGGCTTCAAATCCCACATACGAGACCATTTTGGATATGTACGCGACGATTAGATGCTGATGGACTGCTCGCTTGTCCCATTTGGACAATTTCTCACAAAGTTATGGCCCTCCAAAGATTCGGATTCACTAGGAGTGGCATCACGCCTTCACCATGGCCCTTCTCTTGGCCATAACTTTTGGCTCATGGCTTAGAACCTCGTAATGCTTGTCATTCTAGGTTCCTTGACTTTGTATCTTTCCAATGATGTGCTATATGCCATGCTTGGTTCAGTGATTCCTTAAGAACCCCTCACACCTAGGCTTTAAGTGTCCCCGTGCCACCGGGATATCCCCAACTTTGAACGGCCATAACTTCTAACCTACTAGTCCAAATCACCCGTTCTTTGGACGGTTAGAAGCGTATTCTCAAGAGCTTTTCAAGAATGTATGACATGCCACTATGCCCTTCATAAACAAAGCGCTATTGCGCCTTGTTTGCTCGGGAGTCTCTCATTTCTCCCGTCTTAGCCTATTGCAAGGCTTGGGAAGTCGCCCCCAAGGTCCCCCTTGCTCACTAAGACACTTCAGGCACCCCAAGGAGATAGGGGCGTGACACTCCCCACCAACAACCTATTAAAATTGGATTAGCCCTCATTATTCAAATGCGACGAAGGTGCCAAGTCATGGGAAATGCCACTATGGTGCTTTGTGAAGTCAACAACTAAAGGCTATTCTTCAAAATGAAGGAGATAGAGAGAGTTTTTCAATTGAGAAAGTATTGACTTGCTTTCTGGAACTAGAAGGTTGATATTTTGAATAACTTATGATTATTTTATCAATTTGATGAGATTCCTTCCAAAACATATTGTTTTCAAGCTTTTACATGAATTATGTATATGGCATGAATTAAATGTTTATAAATTATATTTAAAATGTAATTTAATTATAAAATTTACTAAGTCTATTTTTCAAAGTTTTTTTGAAATGGTCTTGCAATCAATGGAGGTTAGAATTTAGAATTTTATATTTGTAGACTTTTGAGGAAAAACTCATAGAAGAATAGAATCTACTTGATTTGAAGATGAGTTTTGAATTAGTTTTGGGCCAACATGAACACATTATTAAAGAATTTCAAATAAAAGCTTTATCTTTTACATTATACATATCAATTATATGTACATGTCTTATTGATATTTCTAGGATTTATAATTTTAATTTTATATAAATATCTTGTATATTATATATACATCTATTATAAATATATATTAATATTTATAGGACTTTTATTTTTACTTTTATATAAATTCTTATATAATCTTTCATATTTTTTGTTTACAATTATTCTTCCCTTCAAAAGTATGAGGTGAATGCTATGTGAAGAATTGCTTCCAAAGCATCTCCACATACTTAAAGGTTATACATTGGAACAAAGTTTGTGACTTGAATTTTTATTTTTAATTCTATTACTATTTGTTTAGGATTCTCTCATTCCTTCAAAAGTTTGAGGTGTGTGCACTGTGAAGAATTGCTTCCAAGGCATCCCCATTGTGAGTGGACATCTGTCCACCCTTGGCAAATATACAACTACAACCAAGTTCTTGTGTTTGGGGCGATGAACTTCTATTCCAACGGGTGCCTAACGTCAGTCCACTATGCCTTTCAAGCAATGGATCTTTTCTAAGCCTTCTACTTCCTACAATTCACTGTAAAACCCAAATTATCCTAACGTAGAGCTAATGCCTTGATCCCTTGACCATTGTGACTAAACTAAAAGTGGATTAATACTAATACTACTTCTAACTTGAAGATCAGTTCATGCCATTTTCTAATAACCTAAATTTCCTGGTGATCGGGTGCTCTTACAAGGAGTTATGGTTGGATGAAGTTTAGCCCTCGAAGGGCCTACCCAAACTTCATCCCCCCTATAGGACCCTCTCTCCAATTGAGATGATGTTGATTTGTGGATCCTAACCCTAATCTATACTTGTGAGCTCCCAATTTGTCACTTGGGACTTCTAGTTTTGCTTTTTTTTTGCTTTGCATAGATTAGAGTATAATTAGGTGTAAAAAGCCCGAAAAGAGCCTAAGGCCAAAATAGGTTGAGATATGCCAAATTAGGTATTTGGTCGCTTTTAGGGTTTTAGGTCTAGTTGCCCTTTAGATGCCCACCTGTACATAGGTTAGAACTACAAACGGTGGAAGTTTGTAGATTTGAGTGTAATTGCCTAACTATGTCTCAACCTGCTAAGTAGTAGCTCTAGTTAGCTAAGAATTGCGTCGAGAGAAGCCTCGTGAGGTCCCTAGATAGGTCCCTATTTTCCCATTCTAGCATTGAAACTGTAAAGCCCAATTGTTAACATTGTAGGAGTTACAATACCAAGACTGGCTTGTGGAGGAATCCGCAAGTCGTGAGCCTGGAATTGGGGTCTAGAGTGTGCTAGGGGATCGACAACAAAATTCCTTTGCCAAGATTCCCTTGTATACAAAAGATTCTCTATTTCCATATAATTAGTAGAGGGTAGGATTTATCCTCTTCATCTCTACATATGCAAAGTAAGAATATGAGCTTGCACAACCATTTTGGAATTCCTCGAGAGGTCCTACAAAAAGTCTCGAAATTTTCCGACTTGCCAAAATATTCTTTCCGGACAGTCAACTATCAAAATCCATTACGGGAAATTTGTGGAAATTCCCCAGAGGGCGGTAAAATCTCACTAAAATATAGGTTAGTTTCTTTTATGTTAATAAGTCTCCCTGACAAGTTTCATGACATTTTGATACTGGGAGATGCCTGAACCTGAAGATTCCCTCTAGATTTAATAATGTAGAAATGTAGTCGAGGGTTTGACTAGCGTCGTGGGAGCATACAAGTTCGAAACGGAGTCGATGAAAGGTCTTTTCTTACCCTCTTGGACCTTCCAAATCACCGTAATCACTCACCTTGCTCAAAAAGGCAACATCGACAAGTTAAAATCTTTAACCCTTTTTTGATGGGGATGGCGCTAGGTTTCGATGGATTTTTGCGAAGGAAAAAGGGGAGGGGTATATTCCTAACGTAAAAATGGCCTTTTGGAGCCAACAGCACTATCCATTTGCCAATCGGAGTTAAACTCCAAATGTTAAAAGTGGACAGTAGAAAACTAAAGAAGTCAATGTCCAATTAAAGCCTAAATCTTAGAGAATTGGAAGAAAGACATTTTCACGTTTGGGAATGAGGTTCTTGACAGATGTGGGGAAGAGACTTGGTTGTCAACACCCCCACACGTGAGGAAATTCTAACGTGATCTGAAGGTAGTCAACGTCTTACGTAGATTTGAAATTTATAAGAAAATTAGAGTGCGTAAGGATCTCACGCTTGGGAACAAGGTCCTCAACATATTTTTAGAGGAGACTTAGTTGTCAACACCCTCACATGTGGGGTAAATCCCAAGACAATCGTAGAATAGTCAACATCTTACGTAGGACCAATTCTCGTAAGAAAATTAGATTTTTAGAGTTCCCTTCGCAAAGAATGAAGTTTCTCAATTTGTAATCTTGAAGGGAGCGAGGGTGCCCATCTTCCTATAAAAGAGGGCGCCCTTCTCTCCTCAAACACCTCATTGTAACCCCCTTTTTATACATCATTCTACTTGGGTCCATTGGGATCCTTCTTGTTGGAACTTTAGTGGTGTTGGTTTCTTTGTTTCTCCCTCTTGCTTCATTTTATAGTTCTTGTTCTCGTGGTAGTCTTTTGCTGTCATTTAGAGAGGTTGGGTTGGAACCAAACTCTCTTTAATAGTTCTTACTTTCATAGTAGTCCTTTGTTGTCATTTAAAAGGTTTGGGTTGGAACCAAATTCTCTTCTAGTAGTCTTGCCCTCTTGTGGTAGTTCTTCCTCTCCTTGCTACCCCCTATCCCATCTTGGGTGGTTGTTGCAAGTAGAAAGAAGTCTTGGAGTCCCTTCTTACCCCATTTCACGTGGTCACTAGACTAGCACGTCCTTGTCTTCTGTGATGTGAACTCTAGCTCTAGCCTTGGTCCACTGACGATGGAGAGAGAACCCTAGGTCTAGACAGTCCTAAATTGTGTGTTAAAATTCTTATCTAACGGTAGAGCCTTAGGATCCTAGGTGCCTCAAAGTCCTAGATTTGGAGTTAAAACCAAATCGACAGCGGAGCTTTGATTCTAAGCATTACTCACCTCCAAAATTTAGTTTCAAAAATAGTTGGGACCAAGTCAAAGTTTAATATAAAGAAACCCCAGTCCTAGGTCTTAGTGGTCAAAGGAGGAGCATTCCCTAAAGCCCTATACCCAACGTTTCTAACCCATGGTCAATATAGGGAGCTAAGCTTCCAAGGTAATTTTCGTCTTTTTGGCCGTAGCCGCAGCTAGTGCCATCGCTCAGTACCGGTCCCAGTACTAGTGCCAACACTAGTGGCGATTGGCACCAACACTGGTTGACCAATACCGATAGCCAACATTGGCATCAGTGGACCAACCTGACAAGCTAGCATTGATGGCCCAGGTATCGGCCAGTACGGAGGGGGCTAGGAGTTTTAAATAGGGGTTGGGGGGTTTGACCTGGGAGTGGAGAGTTTCACTAGGGACTATGGAGATTTCAGCGAGGGAATAGGGGGTTTGGCTAGAGTAGTTGGGATGAAAAATCAATCTAGGTAGAGATAAAGGACTTTAGCAATTAGAATAGAATAGAGGGGATAAAGTTTAGCAAGTAGGGTAGATCGGAGGGGAAAGAATTTGGCAAATAGGATAGAAGGATAGAATTTAGTAGTTAGGATAGATTGGAAGGAAAAGAATTTGGCAATTAGGATGGAATAGAGGGATAGGGTTTAGTGATTAGGATAGATTAGAGGGGATAAAGTGTGGCAATTAGGTTAGATTGGAGGGGAAAATATTTGGCAAGTAGGATAGAAGGATAGAGTTTAGCAATTAGGATAAGGTAGTGGAGGAATTGGAAGTAAGTCATTAGGAACGGATTAGAGAAGGGGAGAAGAGGATAGCATGTAGAATGGGGTAGGCCCAACCACTCTCCTCCACTCACTCTACCTACTGAGACCACAATAAAAAAAAAAAAAAAAGATATGGAGCTAGGCTCGCCAACCATCCTCCTTTCCAACCTACATCCAAGATGCAACCAACCTCGCGGAAGTAACATGGTGGCACGGGACTTGTTGAGGAGGAGTCTCGAGCACATAGAAGAGGAACCTTGGACTGAGGTATGACCCCATTGTTCCTCTTCACCTTCAGCTAGTTCACTGCCATGATCATGGAATAAGGCTGTAACACGCCCCTTAGTAATACTTACCACTTTAAGTTCACATTTTAGTGCTCTTTCAAACACTTAACCTTCTAGTGACACCAACGGTTACGCTCTCTTAGCTCTACACATGCCAAACACCCACAATGTTAGGTTCCAACTCAAGTCACAGGGTTCTCCATTCCTCCATGACTCCAAACACTTTCCTTCCAACTCTTAACTCCCCCAAGAAACTAAGTATGACATTTGATGACATGGGGCGGAACTTCCATTGATGTCCAAGCACTCGGTGGAGGCACTACTCCCACCGGTGCTAACCGCCCTTGAATGCAACTCAACTCCTCCCTAGGTCCAATCTAATTCATTTCGGAACTCACTAAACGAGACTCACACCATCGCCCAGTGTGGAGTGGGATACCACCCAACCGGTAACAAGGAGTGCACTAGCTCTCTACGGTAACACACAAGTGGTGGTGAGGCTCCAACACTAACCTCACCACCCGGGGCTACTTTGGCTCACCATGGCACCATCCGAAAGTGAGGAGGGAGACCACCCTTCCCCATAGTAATTTCTGCGTGATTCAGCAGCCCCCTTCTTTATATTAGAGGTCACTGGGAACCCCCAAGATGCTCCCTGTCTTAGAAGACCACCCAATTCCAAGTGGTCTTCCCAAAACCGGACCCCCAAAGACTCCCAATCTTCCCATCGGGATAACTTTTATCTTAGAGCTCCAAATCCCAAGTGCGAGTTCATTTTTGTGATCTAAATTTTTTGTAGATCACCGTCAACTATTCACTTTTTCCAATGCAATAAGTATTGAATAAGTTATGGCCCTCCAAAGGTATGAGTCCCCCACGAGGTGTAGTTCTATGAGATTCTACCCTCTTTGGATGCCCATAATTTTTGGCTCGTAGTTCACCTCCTTCTGAGCCTTAATATTCTAGAAATCCTATCTCCTTATCTTTCCAATGATATGTGTCATGCCCTATTTGGCTCAAAGGATTCCTCTCAAATCTTGTTTTCCACATCCCCATGCCTCGAGACGCAACTAAGACACTGCCAACTTTGAGGAGCCACAACTTTTGACTCCCAACTCGAATTTTTGCGTTTTTTAAACTCGTGAACACATCTTCTCACAAGCTTTCTAGGCATGTGTGACACTCTTCTTAATTCATCTAGGTCAAAGCGTTACAACGCTTTGATTGCTCGGGACTCCTAGTCCCCCTCACCCCATCTCTTGCAAGGTTTGGGGAGTCACCTCCAACGTCCCCCTTGTTCACCAAGGTGGCTCAAATATGCCTCTTGATGAGGGTCATGATAGGCTGAGGCCTAGATGCGGGAAGCACCCCTAGGGTTGAGGGCTAGTCCGTACTTAGTATCAAAAGAATAGACATAGAGGGGTTCCAACATGGATGAAGTGGGATAGAGGTCATCCGTCCTCGGGACTTCCATAAGCATTAGAAATGGCACAAACCGATCCCTAAGGAGGTAGTAGTAGTTCTCTGCTAGTTCCAACGGTCAAGAAATCCAAAGCATTAGCTCTACAACTGAAGGGGTTGGGAGTCATAGTGAACTAAAAGAAGTAAGAGGCTTAGAGAAGATCCATTGTTTAGAAGGCACAATGGACCGACGTTAGGCACCTATTGAAGTAGGAGTTCACCACCCAACATACATAAACCTGGTTGTGCTCATGTAATTGCCAAGGTTGGACAATTATACACTTACAATACTCTAGTGTGCAAATCCCAAGTTTTGGTGTGGATAGATGGCTTCTACCCTACTCCCTCCATTTTGGACCCCCAAACTTCATCCGCTCATAACTTCCTTGATATGAGTCGGTTAGAGGCGTATTTTATACCTACGAAACCCCCTCAATATCTATTCTATGATTCTGATACTAGATTTGACTTGGCCCTTGACTCTAAGGGTGCTTCTCACTTCTAGGCCTTTGCCCTATTCTATGATCATGGAAAGTGGACTATCTAAATAGAAGAAGAAGCGGTGGGGTCATACCTTGGCTCGAAATTCTTCTTCTAGGTGCCTGAGACTCCCCCTCAACGTGTCCCTCTCCGCCATGTCACCTCCGTAGGATTGGATGCTTATTGAATGTAGGTTGGAAAGAAAGATAATTGGTGAGCTTAACTCCCCGTCTTTCCCTCCTTCTTTTGTTGTGGTCTTGGTGGAGAGAGTAAGTGTGAAAGATCGGTTGGGGACTATCCTATTCTACTTGCTATCTTCTACTCCTTTCCTCCAATCTTTTCCTAATTGCTAATTTCTATCCCCTCTACTATCCTTTTACTTTATCCTATTTGCTAACTCCTGTTTGCTAAATCCTATCCCTTCTACTACCCCTTGACTCTATCCTATGTGCTAACCCCTATTTAGATTAATTTCCTTCCTTAGTTCCAAGCTAGATCCTAATCACATTGTATTAGATCCAATCGCCCTGGCCGAACCCCCCCGGTCCCTAACCGAAACCCTCAGTTACTAGGTAGACCCTCCAATCGTCGATGCTGGGCGCTAGTACTATCCAACTAGTGTTGGTATTGATACTAAGCACAAGTGCTGGTACTTGATGTTGATGTTGTTGATGGGTAGAAAAAAGGGGGCGTTGGTCTTCCCTACTTTTTATAGGAAATGACCTAGGAAGCCTAGCTCTCCATACAAATCAAGGGACTAGAAGTGTCAAAGATAGGACTCTAGAAAACACTCCTTCCTTTGGTAGCTAGGTGTCATGCCCCTATCTCTTTAGGGTGCCCGAAATGCCTTAGTGAACAAGGGGGACCTTGAGGGCGACTTCCTAAGCCTTGCAATAGATTAAAAAGGGAGAAATGAGAGACTCCCAAGCAAATAGGGCACAATAGCGCTTTGGTTATGACGGGCATAGTATCATGTCATACATGCTTGGAAAGCTCTTGAAAAGACCCTTCTAACCATCTAAAGAACACGTGATTTTGACTAGTAGGCTAGAAGTTATGGCTATTCAAAATTGGGGGATCCTAGTGGTGCCAAAATACTCAAAGGCTAGGTGTGAGGGGTTCCTCAGGATTCACTCAACAAAGTATGGAATGTGGCATATCATTGGAAAGCTACAAATATGAGTAACCTAGAATGCCAAGCATTACGAGGTTCTAAGACATGAGCCAAAAGTTATGGCCAAGAGAAGGATTGGTGAAGGTGTGACGTCACTCCCGGTGAACACGAATCTTTGGAGGGCCATAACTTTGTGAGAACTTGTCCAAATGGGACAAGCGAGAAGTCCATAGGCATCTATTCATCGCGTAGATATCCGAAATGGGCTCGCATGTAGGATTTGAAGCCTTGATGACAAGATTAAGCCGTTTGGAAGTTCAAAAGTCCAAATGGAGGTGGAACTTGGGGATTTCGGTTGGAAACGGGTGGTCTTCCAAAACCCAAGGGGGTTTGGCAAGTACCTTCAATCCACAAGGGGGGAGGGGTCTGTCAAATACCATAGAAAGTACTATAGGAGGAATTAATCTCCCTCCTCCTTCCCTCTTAGAGCCTTGGTGAGTCCTGGTGACTCATGGGTGGTGATGTAACTTCACCACCGACTTCAAGGCTCCTTGGGACACTTGTGTGTGTGTCTTGGGGCACCGATTGATTGGAGTCCCACTACTTGCTAGGCCATTGACAATGTGTCCTAAGTTGTGAGTCCTAATTAGTGTTGGTGTGAGAGTAACAAATACACAACGGGCCTAGTATGAAGTGGGGTGACAACCAAGGGCAATTAGGACTTTGGTGAATAGTGCCACCATGAGTCCTAGCACAATAAGATGGAAGTTCCGACCCATGTCACCAAGTGACATGCCAAGTGCCACAAGTGATGTGCGTGCTAGTAGTCCCTCGCACTCGGACTTAGCAATGTGAGTTGAAAATGGGAACTAATGCTATGAGTGCGTGGCATGTATAGTGTTAGTTAGTTCTAGCCTAAGTGATACTAGAATTGGAGTGTGGTGAGCCTTGAAAGCTGTGAAGGGATCTTGAAGTTTGTTTGGAATTGGAAGGTGTTACCAGAGCCGCAACATTACGATCTAGGACCGGTTTCTTTTGGAGCACTAAACTTTGACTTGTTCCCAAAATATTTTAGAAACTAAACTTTGGAGGTGAGGGCCCTGTAGCATCAAAGCTTTGCCGTTGATTTGGGTTTAACTTCAAATCTAAGACTAGGAGGACCTATGAGTTCAAGGCTCCACCATTTGGTGAGACTTTTAACATACAAACTAAGACTTTAGGACCTAAGGGGTCCAAAGCTCCATCGTCCCGGTGGGATCCACAATGACAAGAGCAAGGTGAGGCAAAAATGACGCCTTATGGAACCTAAGACACTCCCACCATGTGACGAGACACAATGGAAGAGGGCACAAAGTCCTATCTACAGTTAACGGATTGATAGCTTAAGACTACGCTACTCAAGACAAGACACCGACAAAGTTCCTAGGGTTTAGTAGCTACGAAACAAGGGCAAAGAAACCTCCACATTCCCTATCAATTGCAACGATACTAACCAAAGAAGAACAAAAAGAGCAACAAGAAAACCAAACACCGCCAAGGTTTTTGGCCAAAATGCCAAAAGTTTCAAGAAGTGGATCCAATGGACCCAAATATAAATGGATTGTAAAAATGGGGGTGTTTGAGAAGAGAAGGGCGCCTTTTTTTATAGGAGGGTGGACACCCTTGCTTCCCTCAAGGTTACAAGCTGGGAACTTTATTCACAAAGATGGAAACTCTAAAAATCTCAATTTCTTACAAGATTTGACCCTACATAAGATGTTGACAATCCTTGGATTGTGTTGGAATTTTCCCACATGTGAGGGTGTTGAAAATTAAGCCTCCATCTCACACATGTCGAGAACTTTGTTCCGAAGCATGAGAACTTCCTAATCCCAATCCTCCAAAATCTAGAGCTTTGAATGAATGTCGACTTCACCGTTTTTTTGTTGTCCATTTCTAACTTTTGAAGTTTAACTCCGATTGGCAAATAGATTACACCATTGGCTCCAGAAGGCCGTTTTTAATGCATGAGGAATTCTCACCCCTTTTTTCTCTGCAAAAAATCCATCAAAACCCAGGGCCATCCCTCATCAAAAAAGGGTTAAAGATGTAGCTTGTCGATGCTGCCTTTTTGGAGCAAAAAGACCGTCCAAGGTGATTTGGAAGGTCCAAGGGGATAAGAAAAGACCTTTCGTTGACTCTGTTTCAAATTCGTATACACCCAAGATGCCAGTCAAATCTTCGCTTGCATGGCCATGTCATTAAATCTGGAGGGGATCTTCCGGTTCGGGCACCTCTCACTATCAAAATATCATGAAACTTGTTGAAGAGCCTTATAAACATAAAAGAACGTAACTTAATTTTTAGTGAGATTTAACCACCTTTCGGAAAATTTCCACGATTTTCTTGGGATGAAATTTGGTGATTGACCATTTGAAGAGAATATTTTTGCAAGTCAGAAAATTCCAAAAATTTTTGTGGGACCTCTTAGGGAGTCCCACAATGGCAATGCAAGCTCATATTCTTACTTTACACATGTAGGAACAAGGAGGGTAAATCCTACCCTATACTAAGTATGTGGAAGATAGAGAATCTTTTGTATATGAAAGAATTTTTTGTCTACGAGAGAATCTTGGGAAATGGATTTTCCTTCCGATCCCCTAACACACTCTAGACCTCAAATCCACGCTTGGGGCTTGTCGATTCTTCCACCAACCAATCTTGGCATCGCAACTTCTACAATGCTAACAATTGGGCTTTACGGTTTCAATGGTGGAATGAAAAAATAGGGACCTACCTAGGGACCTCATGAGGCTTCTCTCGGCGCAATTCTTAGTTAACTGGGGATACTAGGGATACTACTTAGCAGGTTGGGACATAGTCAAGCAAATACACTCAAATCTACTAACTTCCACCATTTGTGGTTCTAACCTATGTACAGGTGGGCATCTAAGGGGTAACTAGACCTAAAACCCTAAAAGAGGCCAAATACCTAATTTGGCCTGTCACAACCTATTTTGGCCTTAGGTTCTTTTCGAGCTTTTTACAGCTAATTACCCTCTAATCTATGCAAAGCGAAAAAAAGGAAAACTATGAGTCCCAAGTGACAAATTGGGAGCTCACACCTACATACTTAAAGGTTAATCTTTCAAACAAAATTAGTGACTTGAATTTGTTTTTTATTTTCATTATTCTTTCTTGTAAAAATTCATAGTGATTACAAAATTTCTCCAAAAATATGGATTGTTTTACTCGTAATAGACATATAATTTCATCCCTAAAAAATGAAAATAAAAATTGTCTTTCATTTGTAGTTGCTTAATCAATGTGATGAATAGAATATTACATCGACTAAAAGGAACAATATAATTGCTTTAGTCCCTAGCCTCACAAAAGTTTTTTCCCTCTTTTATGTGCCCCCCACTATCCTCCATCACATCCACGTCAACATCCACTATGTTCATAGTCCACATTGAGTTGTTGACCAAATTCGCTTGAATGTAAAACTACCCTATATAAAGGCCCTCTGTTGCCGAGCAATTGTGAAAGTGACAGGATGAATGGCAAAAATAGTACCGTAATGGGGTGTTGGTGTGGATCCATTTGACATTAAACAAATACAACAAGCACTAAGTGCCGTTGCCGAGGGCTTGGGAAAGAATTGGTGGCGATGCTCTAAGGGAGATGAAGTACCATCAAGCTAACATGCCCTTTAAAGTCTCAGCCAACTCAGTTAATCCAAGATTTTGTAGACTATGCACCTTCCACTAGATGATTGGTAAGCCACAAATTAAAAGTAACCACCTTGCGATCTTCCAATTTACACTCAACAAAATTCATCACCAGTAGTTATCTTATTTTAACCCCTGAATGTCAAGCATGTATTTATCGAAATCCAAACCTTTCCAAACTCATTCCAATCAAACTATCACCCAAAACAAGATCCACAAAAATTGATTGTACCAATTGGTAGTGTGTGAGCCCCTAATTCATCACCAAGGGCTCACTTTTTTTTTTTTTTTTTTGGTATTTTGTGATTTTAAATGCAGTTTATATACAAAAAAGCTCCAAAAGAGTGTAGAACCAAAATAGGTGTGTCACATACCAATATAGTATTTGGTCTAGCTTTAGAATATTATAGCTAGAATGGCCCAACCACGAGTTATAAATAGGTTAGAACCCAACTAATCGTGGCAAATTGGTCAATTCCGAGTAATAGGTGTACCAAACTCAAAACCCTATGTAAAGAGGACATCTCTAGGCAAATATTGGTCAAGGGAACCCTAGTAAGGCACCTAGGTCAGTTCCTAGAGATAGGTTCCAATTTCCCCATTTCATCGACGAAATAGCAAAATTCCAATTATTGGCTTGCAAATGTTAAAAATATCAAGACATGACTGTGCAAGAATCTCAGACCCAAGGAGGGTGAATTAAGGTTAAAATCATTCCCAAAAACCAATGGCGAAGTCGATTCACCAAAATTCACCTCGGGTGTGGAAGATTCCCGGGCCACCGATAATTAAATGAGAGGGTGGATTTTATCCCCCCTAGTCCGATGTTTAGAGTAAGAATGTGAGCCTATAAATGTGTAGTGGGATCCCATGGGAGGTCCCACAAAAAGTTTCACAATTTTTTGATAGTCAGAAGATGCCTTCCAGACGGTCAACTGTCTAAACCGATGATGGGAAATTCCTAGAAATTTCCAAAGTGGCAGTAAAATCCCACTAAAAATTATCATAACTTTTTTTATATTAAGAAGATACCCTAACAAGTTTCAAGACATTCTAATAGTCAGAATTACAAGAACCCACAAGAGTCCCTGACATTTAACGGAATTTAAAGTCCACGATGGAATTGACCAACAGAGCAAGAGCATACAGACGCGGAATGGGACCCAAGATAGGTCTTTTTTCACTCCCCCATACCTACTTAGAGGCCTAGGCTAGTTACTTTTGCTAAAAAAGTCAACCTCCCAAAGGTGGGATTTTTCCTAGTTTTGGCATTAAGTTAGCACTAGGTTTCGTTGCGATTTTGAAGATAGAAAAGGGGGAGGGGTTTTCTATAGATTAAAAATGGCTTTCTGAAGCCAGTGGTGCAATCCGTTTGCAATTCGGAGTTAATCTCCAAAAGTTATCTTAGTGGGCCAACATAGGATGAAAACCTTGAATTTGAATGAAAATCCACGAAGATAAGGTTAACTTAGATGAATGCGAGGAGGTGGGTGCCCGGAAAAGAATATGAAAGGACACCCCTTCTCCTCTCTCACCACCCCTTTTTAGTGTAATTAGGTCCATTGGGTCCAATTTATATTGGAATTGTGGTATTTTAGCCACAAACCTTGCAATAGTGTTTTTTGGACACTTTTGGCCGTTGTTGTTGTTGTTTTTCAAGCTTGTAAGGTCTTTGTGGGTCCTTTGCATCTCGAGCGTGTATAGTACTAATCCTCCCAAGCTTGAGCTTGAAGGCATTTTTTTACCTTACCGTGTTACTAGAAGTTGTATGCATTTACCTTTGAGGGAACTTTTTGTCATTCTCTTTGTTTTGTCGTGTACTAATTCTAGAGAAACCCCCCATATGAGTATATGACTAGTGATGCCACTTTGGGGGACCTTTGGTTTAAGCTTTTCAATATACTAATCCCATGTAGCTAATCCTTTGAGTGTCAAGGTCTCTTTTGGTTCCCCAATACTAACGTAGTGATCCTTGGAGTAGATCAAGAGAGAGTAAAAGTTAGTAGGTCCCGTTGTGAGAGCAAAGCTTTGAACCCCCTTAGGGTAGAAAGTCCTAGTGGTTTGTTAAAAGAGGGAACCACGGCAAAGCTTTGAACCACCCTTGGGGTGAAAAGTCCTAGCGGTGTATTGAAACCACCACACAGAAGAATCGTGAGACCCCGTGGTCTCTCTCCCTACAAGATTTAGTTCCCAAAACGCATTGGGAACAAACCTAGGTTTAGGCCCCAAAAAATAGGAATTAGAAGTCAAGATAAGTGTAGGAGGTAATTAGTGAGAAATAGAGTGAGGCCCTTACCTCCACAAGCCTAGCCCACCACCCACTAGCATAAACATGACCCTTCAAGCCTTCCTTAAAACTTAGCATAAAAATGGAAAATAGCACCCAACACCCCATACCAGCCCAGCACCCCAACTTCTTAGACAATACCCCCAGTACTCTGATATCCGGGGAGGGGAACCAAGCCAAGTACCGCCGGACGAGTCGATGGCCAGGGCCGGATACCGGGCAAGAACATTAACTACCGGCAGAACCCACCAAACCTAAACTCGCAATAGTTGGATCACCTAGATAGGGCTCGTTGTAAGGGGGACCGCGGGGTTGAAATAATGGCATTGGGGATAGGAGAGAAGAGACCAATATGTGGGGGAAGGGGAAGAAGGGTCTAGTAGTAGTAAAGAAAACCAGCCAAGTCCAGGGAATAGGAAGAAGAAGAGGTGGTGGAGAAGGAGTGTGGTCCTTATGCTAATTTACTAAATAGAGCAGGGAATCCAACGCCCTACTTCCTACAACCGGTACAAAGACAAAGAGACAAACAAAGTGGAGATAGTTGAAGGCTAGGAGAATGAAAAGAAATAACAAAGGGGAAGACGACTTGAAGGAAGGGAGTGAAAGTAGATAAGGTAGGGGTGAAATTCCCAAAACTTGCTTAGGCCTTTAGATTAAAATTAGGTAATCACCACGAGATCAAGTGTGAGACATAGGACTTAAGATGTAGGACATAAGAAGTAGCTCAACTTTGGAAGATGGTGTTACGCATCCTTAGGATTAACCTCGTAGGTAGAAGTGGGGTTAGTTGGGCCACCATAGTATATAGGGAGAATAGAGTGGAAAGGAAAGAAGGAAGAGGGAAAGAAATATGATAAAGTCAACAAATAAACCCTTGTGTTAAATTATCTCATGATTGTAAGGGTGGTTCATTGTATCACAGCACAAGAGTTCATAGTAGAGGAGTGAGAGCTTCCGGTGGGCGCGATCAACAATTCAAGTTTGGAGGTATGAGTTAAACCTTTCCCAACTCTTCCAAAGTCCCTAATTAGCAATTAGTAACTCTGGCCGAGGCCTACCCCTAGGTCAGACCCTTAGGACTATGGGTCAGGTCATTTCCTAGGACAAAAAATTAAAGAGGAAGGCCATGGCTTTCCAAAACCCTAGGGCATGCCCAAATCGGATCAAAAGCAAGGAAGTTATCACCGGATGAAGATTAGGGTCAAATTGGATGAAGGATAGTTTGATCTAGGTATTGTCAGAAAATTAAGGGGATTAGGATGACGCTATCAAGTAGGGTCTAGGGCCGAAAAGAAAAGTTAATTCCGAATTATAGATTAGGAAAAATTAGCGAATGAAGTTTAGATAAGGCTTGGATGAGAATTTCGTGGGAATCTCCAATTAGGTCAAAACTTCTAATCTAAGTTGGGGAAAGTCTTTTGACCCATTCCTAAAAATTTCGAAACTTTTTGAATTAAGGAACTAGACTCAATCGATGGATGAAGTATGAGGAATCAAGTAGCAATCAAACTTCATCCACTCATAACTTTGGCTAGGAAGGTCGGATAAGGTTGAGTTTTAGGTTTTTAAAAATAGAAGAAGATGATCTAGAGGTTTCTTAGGTTAGTTCTGCCGCGACATAGGTTCCATCCAAAACATACAATGGACCATCCATTTGGTCGGCCCAAAACACCGGAAGTAGATTAAGAGAATCTTGTGAATTGGGGATCACTTAAGCACTTAGTAAAAAGATCCATTGCTTGGAAGGCACAATGGACCACGCTTAGACACCCTCAAGTAGGATTCACTTAACCAAAACTCAGAACCACGTCGTGTTCACGATTTACCAAGGGTGGATAAATTGGCACTCACATAGTGGAGATAGGCTTAGAGTGGGTGGGTGGGTGTGGGGACGTCAACTATAGTCAAATAGGACAACCTTTCATTTTTAAGAGGCCAGATTTGAGGCTCTAAGGCGCTCAAGGGTAAGGAAAAACAACCCATTATTCTCATCATGAGAAGTTTGACTTCACGCCATTGTTTAATTTTTTAATTTTTTTCAACTTAAAGACAAGGGTGAGAAATTTTGAGAACTTTTGAAATTATACTTTTTGTACAAAGTCTGAATTCGTTATGAATTTCTGAAGTATTATGTCCAAAAAGAATCTCTAAACTACCCCCAAAACCAACAAAACATTGTATCCTTGATGCTCATCATTCTTACTCACCTAAAGCAGTTACAATATTTTCTAATATGGAAGGCCTAAAAAAATCACTTCCTATAAAGGACTTTACATTGAAAAGCTAGAAGTTCCTAATGAGGTCTCTAATCACTCCATTACTATCACCTAGGACATTGATTGTAGTTCAAATCTCATTTATTGGACCCCCTGTACTAGGGTTATTCCTGAGGTGTCTACTATGGCTCTTTTGACTTCAATAGATTGCTCTACCTTAAATATGGTTTAGGTTAATTTTTTGAAGTGTCAACCAAAAGCTAAATTAGATGCAAAACCCAAAATATAGTTTACTTACCTTTGAGCCCTTATGAACCAAAGTGATTTAGATCTCCAAAATTGTGAAGGCTTATTATAAAATGCAATTTAGAATAATAATTTAATCATAACTCTTAAACAATATTTGGAAAATCTAATCTATAGATCATATCTATATGGTTGGATCAACTAGTGCACAAACTAATATTTTTCAATAAAATTTGAAGCTAAAAATTAAAAATTCCTTCCAAAATTGATTGTAGATTGAATATTTTTATTTTCAAAAGAACTTTTTTCCTTGAAGTTCAAAATTTTAAGCTCTAATCATCATGATTTTTGAAGATTTTAATTTTACTTTTTTATTCAAGTTGTGAATGAAGGGTCATTTTTCAAACTAAAAATTTTATTTTTTGAAGTCAAACTACTAATACTTATTGAATAATAGAATATTTGCAAAGCAAAGTCTTCAAAATCTAAATCATACAAATGTTAAAAAACTAACACAAGAATCTTTAAAATAAATTGATAGATGAATAAACACCTTTTGTGTATTTGGGATGTGTTTGCTTTCATCTATTGTTCAAAACTTGAATGCTTGGTCCTTTAGAGGTTGATCCATCTTTTAGTATACTAGACTTTTAGGAATTTGGACATATTGATTTAACAACTGCTAGTCAATTCTAATTCTTGCTCAAATTAGTTATTTTCCTACCTCGAAGTAGTGTATAAGTTAGCATAAGTTAGTATTTAATTTCACTAAGTTATCATCTAATCTAGGTATTTGAGATCCTATTAGCATATTTTTGTTTATTTTAACTTTTAGATTAAAATTCCTCTTAAGCATTAATCAAGCCTCTTAAATGACAAAAAATAATTGTTATTCTCAAATTAGTACTTTTAAAGCCTTGAAATAGAGGACTTGGAATGGTGTTTTCACTATGGATGAGGAAGTTGCAACCCTATGTGAGCCACAACATTGGTTGGTGGAAAGCCACTTTCCAACGAGTTTTGAGATTCTCGATCCATTGCATCTTTAGAAATGCCCTATAGTTGGATGACACCTATGAGCTACAACAGTGGCTCACAAATTAGGTGTTAATATATTTGATGCAAAATAAAAGAGATCAAAGATCACCAAATAGAGAAATTATTCCACAAGAATGGAATTATAGTAGACTCTAAGCAAGAAAGCAATGGGGGATTTGGGGCAATTGTTGTGAAATCTGTGGAAATCAATAACATCATGATTTTTGGAGATTTCTTGAAGAAGAATTTAGATTAATAAGTTGTAGAGGGTTAAGTAAAAAATGGAAAATTGATAAATTAGAGAAATTATGGAATTAATACAATTTTGGAACAAAATGCTAGAACTAGGAATTGACATTGGAAAATGAAATGAGGAATGGGGAATGCAGATTTGTTATGTACCTCCCACAGCTTGTAACTTAAAAATTACAAAGGAACTCTTAAACAAACAAATATATGCTTATTAACAAGAAGATTTCTATAAGAGCTCAAACCACCCAACCATAGAGAGAAATCAATCTCCAAAAGATAGTCTCCTCACCCCCCGAGTTCTTCTTATATATTAGAGACTATCAATAAAGACTATTAGTCTTTAAAATAGACTAAGACTTCTTTTCTATCTTTCGCTTTCTATTCTTGGTTCCATCTAGAACCATCCATTAAAGTAAAGGTCTTAGTTCTACTTCTCTAGATCATATTTCATGCAATCTATTTCTTATCCACATCTTGATCTTCTACTTGGAGTTATCTAACTCCAAATTCCATCACACTTATCATCCTCTGGGAATTGTCTAAATCCACTGCACTAGTCATCCAAGTGGAGTTGTCTAACTCCACTAAATAAATCCATCATTTGGAGATATCTATCTCCAAACACTCCAGTATCCTTGTCATCCAATTGGAGTTGTTTGACTCCAGCACACAAATCCACCATTTGGAGAAATCTCTCTCCAGGCAATCTATGCTTGTCTACTAGTGCACATTTCATCATGGATTAGTTTATCCATCAATACATTGATCCATCAAAGGTCATGACACAATCATCAAATTATCTCATCCATCAATGCATTGATCCATAAAAGGGTTGTGACAAGGGTCATGACAAAATCCCATGAGTATCACTGGCAAATGGGTTTAGATTTTGGAAGGTCTTACTCTTTGTAGCTCGTCTCTCTTTTTGTTTTTTGGGATTTTTCCTTTCTAACAAATTTTTTTCCAACAAATTATTTTGTAGGTTAAATTCTCTTTTGGATAGATTCCAATAGAAAGATAGTGAAATTTTGAAATTAGAGGAGTTGTAGATTTGGTGGTTAGCTTTTCAAAAAGCTAAGACCTTCCTTACTTGGAGTAAATGTGAATCCATGGCACATAAACAAGGAGGAAGGTTTTGCTACCGTGGAACACCAAGGACAACAATTTTAGTGTCCCATATCATATTATGTAGATAGATTTAGGAGCTAAGTTTTTAAGAGATGGTATCACCAAGTCAAGCTTCCAAAAAATCTAAGCTTACTTGAAGGGGTCTTGGTGAGGCAATGATGACTGTTTTAAAACCAAGAGGTCGGCTACCATGGAGGGCAAGTTGACAACCATGAGGAAGATCAACACTTGGTGATGGTGGTTCATACTCCTCTTTTCCTTCACAATTGGCAAAATTGGTGGTGTTGACATAAAGATAGCAATTAAAGATAGAGAAGTAGATGCCTTGTCTCATTGACATGTATTTGGGCAATTGCATGGCTAGGCTACCTACTTTTTATTTGGGTTAGTTAAGATGACTACTATACCTTCAGGGCAAGGTCGGTGAAAAATAATTATTTATAAGAAAGCTGGAAAAAAATAGAATGAAAGAGAGAAATTGCTAAATTCAAAAAGAATTAAATGACTAAGTTGTCATGTACACTGAAAATTTTTATTACTCAACAAAAAGGAAAATATGTAGTACAATTATTATCAAGAAAGGTTGTAATGGCAAAGGGCATAGGACATTTCTTTATCATATAGAGAGACTTGGGGGTGGAGAGGTTACTTTTATAATAAAATCCATTGTCCATCATAAATCCTCAAAGGATTTGGGACAATTTAAAGATGAGAGCTTAACTATGAGTGGTTGGGCTTCTACTAATCCTAACTAACATATCCCACATGGGTTGTTTCACCTCCTACCACCCTACTTTGTATAAATCAATTGTCTTTCCCACTCTTCCAAAATTAAATCAAGTGAAAGTAATTTCTTGAAACTGAATGTGAAGAGTGTTGAATTCTTTATTATATAATGTTGAATTAATAGAAATTAAAGTTTAAAGTGCCGAACCTACTTTGGAAACTTCAATTAATTATTTGGCAACAATGTGCTAACCTTGCCTCAAAGGTATGGTATACAAGAATATAACAATCTTGCCTTAGTTGTGTAGTGTTCACCACATTGATAGAGTTCTTAAAGGTTTTTATAAGTGTTTTGGAACACTTGAAGAATTGGTTGACAAATGTGTTGTGTGGTGAAGTTTTTGGTTGAAAGGCATGTTGTTGTAGTGGCCTATAAGACAACATCTAAATATAGTGATTATGTGATGCTTAGCTTAAGAAGTCTATTTCTTAGCACTACAAGAAAACAAGGCCATAATCAATAGAAGATCAATGCATTTATGTTGATTATGATAATTTCATCTTAGCTCTATTCATTTGTCAATCTTCTAAACAACAATCAACATGTTTGCGTTGATTTGACCCAAACCAAAATTTGCTCAATTGATTTGACAATCCTCTAAACATCCTCAAAGTAGAATTTCAAACCTCATTTTGGCGTAGTGGAAGAATTTTTTTCAAAAAAATTTAGACTAAAAATAGTTGTGAAATAAAGCCAAATTTCATCTCTAAAAATCTATTTGAGATTTTGAGCCTCCAATCAAAAGTTATGGACAAATTTTAGAGAGGATGTTTTGATATTGTTAAAGAAAATGTCCCTTCCAACCCCTCTCTAAACTTTGGCCATAACTTTTGATTGGAGTCTTGAAATCTCAAATGAATTTTAGGAGATGAAAGTAAGCTTGATTTTCCACATCAACTTAGTTCAAAGTTTTCTGAAAAAAGTTTTTCGATGTGGGCTAAATGAGGTCTAAAATTCTATTTTAACCACAATTCCTACTTTAGACTTAATCATGAGTAGTTGAGCTCCTACTAGAATCCTAATTTACATATTCCATTTGGTTTGTCTTACCTCCTACCACCCCACTTGTATAAAGATCTTATCTTCTCCTCTTGTGGACCATAGAGGTAAGTGACATTCTTTCAATTGCCTAATCTATTGAATCATTTTGAATAAAGTGTTAGACTTTTTGAAATTAAAATTTAAAGTGTAGAATGTGCTTTGGAAATTTTAATTAATTATTTGACATTAATGAGTTTTAGGGTTTAGGGTATTATATGTGTTGACATGGTGATCTTATATATGTAGCAACTTTGTTTGTTGGGTTTAGCTTATGTCGTAGCCTACATGGCAGATTTTTTAATAATAATATTTGACCAAATCAAGAAATAAAATCAATAAAAAAAGTGTTGATTATTTTCTAAACCAAAACCTCATAACTAATTGTCCTAATCAACATATATGACTTGATTATGACGTTGGTTTGGACACTACTTTTCTTGTAGTGTAGAGACGTTGTAGGGGTCCTACTCTCCACTAGCCCAATCTCTAGGATTGTATTACCATCACCAGTAAAAAAAATCATAGAAATTGGTGTGACTATTAGGAGCAAATCTTTTCACTAATGGTAAAAGTTTTGTGAATTTTTTTGGTAGGATTTGCGGAGTAGTCATTGAAACTTTGAAAATGTGTACTTGCCATGTGTATATGTTTTGAATTAAATTGCACTTGTGTGGATTGGGCGTTTTGAGGTGTTGTTGCTTTTGTGAGTAGGTGCTACTCCTAAATTTATTACTACTCACAAGTGCCTACAACTTGAGTACTGTACCTACCCACAAGTTGGGAGTAGCATAATTAGTGATTTTTCATTGCTTCAAAATTTGTTTTGTAGAAATAGAGACAAGATGGAAATAAAACATAAATCATAATTCTAAGATGGAATTAGACACTTCAATCCTAACATTGAGATTGTTCTAGCAAGCAATTTTCAATTTTCAATTTGAAGCCCCTCTAATTTTCAAAGTGATGAAATTTGAGTTCAAAAACAAATCTTGTGAGTTATTTTTTCAAAAAATGTTGTGATTGCCAAGAAAGAAGAAACTTAATAATTTTCACATCAATAATGTAAATGGAATGAATAAAGTTTCTTATGTAGATAACGTATGCTCTATGAGAAATTTAAAATTTTAAAATTTATTGCAATGTTCTGGGATTTTTTCTAACTTGAGTTTTGTTATTTTTACTTTAGGTGGCATTACTTTTACTCCTACGCACCAATTAAAATAAAATTATATTTATGTAAAATAATATTTTATCTATTTTAAGGTAGAATTTCACAATATCATCCCAAAAATTATGATTGTAGATAAAGTTGAAAAATCTAAAACCAATCATTTAAATGGATGGAGTCAAAAATATAATTATTTCAAAAAAATGGACAAATGAAAATCATAAATCTTATATATATATATATATATATATATATATATATATATATATATATATATATATATATATGTGTGTGTGTGTGTGTGTGTGTGTGTGTGTGTATGTAAGTAAACATGGAGATTTTTTAAAAATTTAGTGAATTTTCAAAGCCAAATTTGAAATGTTCTACAGGGGTATATTTGAAGTGCCTTCCAAAATATCCATAACCACTCACTAAAGGCTCTATCAATTTACAAATTATATTGTGCCATAGGCATGATTGGAGACATCTCACAAAATTTCATTAATTCCTGTGCGTCATAGAGTGGACAACAAAAATGAGTAGCTTTCTTGCACTTTCATGAGTAGACGAAATAACTTCAATGGTACTTGGTTACAAAAGTTTTCACCATTCCAATTTGCAACCAACTTAGTGATGAGTGCAAATTAGCAATTTCCAAAAGGATCCACGATGAGGATTTCAAGATTTTAAGGTTTCATCAACATGGTTTTCTGAGAATCTAAGTCTTTTTTTGGTCCTTTCAAAGTTTCAAAATTTGCAAAGGGAGAGGATAAATCATATGTGGTTGAGCTTCGAGTATAATATAGAAAGTACAGCTAATAATCCAACAGAAAAGAAATTCTCTTAAATTCCTCAAAGTCTAACTTGAAGGACCCTCGAAACTTGCATGATTGGAGGCGAGGCTTCTCTTGGCCATCAATACTGTTGACCAAGGGCCAGACTGGTGCCAGTTCTGCAGAGTCGAATTATGTGAGGATACTGGAGATCAGAGGTGCGAATTGGGCTCGGATTGGGCTGATATTAATCCCTGAACTGGTGTTTTAGGTTGTAGTACAAAGTTCAATTGACATTTGCTCCCAAATTCCCCTCCAAAGAAGTTCAATTATGAGCATCTGAAACACGTCCCCTCTGATGCACAGGGTTTACAGCCATACTTGGAATAGTTTTAGAGGTCCCTACATCACAAATATGGTAGGGGTGCCTTACTTGGTGCTCACATCATTTAACCCCTAAATGCCCAAGGCACCCAAATGTGGTGTTTGGAAAACTTTGAAGTTAAATAAAACCCAACCAAATTGCTATTATTATTAGTTTACATTTTTGGAGAATTCTTTTTGAAGTCTAGTTTTAGAATCAAAAAGCTGATCTGAAAAATAAAGGATTATGATTTTTCTATTGAAGATTTTGTGCAAGGATACCCAATGCAATCTTGACTTCCCATAGTGTTGCGGGCTCTTGGAAATGAGCCTCAAATACACTAGATCTTGGAAGAAAAATCACATTAAAAATTCATTTAAAAAAATTGTAGAATAGGTTTTGAAAAATAGTAAATTGATTGGGGTTGTGCATGCTAGGTCCTATAACCTCATATTTTTTTTGGGATCAACTTTTTAGAGTTGACATGCAAAAAGTGAATTGAAAATTTTTCATAGTTTTTACACCCTCATGATCAAACATTATAATCTTTCAATTTGTAAGTGATATTGTTATGTTTTCTTTTCCTATGTGATCTCTAACATGTCTAGTTTCAATTTGTACAGTTACAATTCAAAAGAAATTGGTACAACTTATGAAAATATTGACTTTTTGTTCAATTTAGAGCAAATTTCAAGAAGCTCCAAACAGGCCTTGGACATTTAGGGGTTAATAGCATGCACTGTCACTACTTTGGCTCTCCAATAGCCTAGAGTACAATGTATATAATATTGCTATCAATAGCTAAGCAGACAAGTGGTGGTGCATGAAGGGAAGGCCATAAGTTAGACATGAAGGCTGTTGGGTGTGGGATACTCCACACCACCTACTGTAGAGTCCAGGCAGAGACAGTGCATGCTACTCAATGTTAACTTATGCTTTGGGGGTCGAATGATCAACTGAGCCTATCCAACCTCAACAGGCAGACAGGGCTGACAGGCATCCCTTTGGGCTAGTGGACCTCCTCAATTCCTCTGCTCTGTAAAGGTTCATTTACTTGTGTAGTAAAAAATTTTAAAAATTTTAAAAAAATCATTATCCAAGGCAGAATAATGATAACAATACTGAAGGATAACAATATTTCAGTGTAATGTCACCAGTCTAAGTCCTGAAGTTCAGTTGTTAGCCTATGGTCTTCTGTTCAGTGCAAGTGGAGTGGTCAAAGTGCCAGCCAAATATGGGTGTTTGATATGCATTTAATGCATGCCGGATCATGCCAGTTCAACTTCAATTTTGTGACACTGGCTTCATTTTCCACTAGGCTTGACTTAGTAGGCTTGACTTAGTAGGCCTGAAATGGACATATTGACTTATATAATGCCTTGTATGTACCATAGAAATGGCTGGCTTGTCTCTGCTGAAAACTTCTTATTAAGTTAAGATATTGAAGGTGGAGGGACAAAGTGGCAAGTTGGCAGCAACCCAGTTTGCCAGCTGTGTCTTGATCCAACAGTAACTTCGACAAATGTCTCACTGCAAATCGAATATGAAGCCAGACTGATGAGACTGCTGGGAGTGCCATCTGGCGAGCCAGCATTCCACCTTGGAGCTACAGTAACTTAGCGCTGAAGGTTTCCTAAGGGAAGGTACAGTTGTTGGCTGCGGGCCATCGCTTTCTCACTTTCTCCTTGTTTGAATTAACAAGTGATAATTTAACTTAACTTACAGGAGGATTGTGGTGTCACCAAGATTCAGAGAATAAGAATGGCCATTGGGTTACACTGGTCATTAGAAAGTATCCAGCAGAGAAGTAGCTACCTCACCAACTCCAAACAGATGGCCACTTGAAGTTGATGCCATCTCATCACCCACTCCCGCCACAACTCAACATGAAGCCATACCTTACTTGTAGTGGACAACCATACCTTACTTGTAGTGGACAGCCATACCTTGTAGTGGACAAGTAGGGGATCACATTTGGAGATGATCCCAAACTATGTTTGGTGAACAAAACAAGTTTGTTCAAGAAAAAAGGAATTGTGAAGGAGCTGCCCAAGAACAATAATGCAACTATAAAAGAACTTTAACAAGAATGTCAAAGTCCACTGAATGTCTAATTCCTTATGTGAAGCTATGCACCAAGCAGACAAAAGCCATGATGATATGGAAAGTTCCTTCCATTCCACAATGGACAAAGTTGTGGGAAAAGGGTTTTGTTCACTACACTAGATGTCTTGGTCTAAACTAGACATGATATTCATCATTCAATCCATCCAACGAATCAATTACAACTGATGTACATAGATTGCTATGAGTTTAGAATTATAAGAACAATGAAATGAGAGATCTGTGGCACACCTACGACACATAATCTCATAGCCAAAGATCCATCAATGTCAATTTAGCATATAGATCTTAGGAAAGGAGTTGTTGAGTAAGTGCCTTAGCATTTGTTGAATTGATCATTGTTGTCATGGAGGATAGATGTTATTCAAACAATTAGCTAAGTTGGTGCACATTTGACATGGTTGTATATACTCTCCTTCTAGAATACCAATGCTCAAACCTAGGATGCCAAAATATTCTCAAGATAATTCTTTAGGACATGCAATTGTTGTTTCTAGATCTAAAAACATGAAGTGGTATTTTGAAATATGCCCAATTGTGTGGGGGCTTGAGGTTTCTATGGACAAGGTCATTTTTGTGAAGGACATGTAGAACTATACAAGTGCATGGAGCCATATTCTTGATGTCTTGTTTGGACTCCAAAGTAGGTGGGCATAAAGTTATATCCAACAATGTACGATCCTAAATGTGTAATCTTGTTAGACTTGCGTTGAGGAAGAAAAGGACATCCTATTTAAATTTTACATTCCCTCTTCATTGCATCTACTATGGTCTCTACACAACAACAATAACTTTTAAACTCTTTAACCCCTCAAGGCCTAACAACCTTTTGAAAATGGAGGTTTGAAACAAATTGTATATTTTTTGGTACATGGTTGTGCTTGAATTTTTTTAATTTTAAACATACAAAAGTAAATACTACTTTGTCTAGAATGCATGGAGTTTATTCTAGAAACAACAATTGTTGCACTTTTAGATCATAACAATTTTGGATGATCAACTTCAAAAGAAAAAATTGTAGCTTTAAAAGAAAAAAAATTATTAGAAGATGAATATTGTTTTTTCACTCCACATAAAAAAATTTTGGAATGCAGAAAAAAAAATTATTTTTTTATTTTTTAAAATGAGAAAAAAAATTCTCTCAAATTTATACACATTTCAAACAAAAAAAAGTAGAAAGCCCAAACTGACCAAATTGAATCCTACAAAAAAATATAAATTTTTTTCTAATTTTCAATTTTTTCAATTTAACTATTGATATTATTAGCATATTTTTTGGAAAATATTCAAAATTTTTGGAATAATTCTAATTGATTTGTGTTCTATCACAATAGATTGAACCTTGAACACTAAGATAAAATTGCTAAAAATACAAATTTAAAAAATAAATAGTAGGTCTACTTTGTTTGTGTAGAATAAAGACTAGAAATGTCCAAGAATATATATTTTTCCATCCCTACTATTCCTTTCATTGAAAAAAAATCAGTGTGCTCCCTTTTTCTATTAGATAACATTTTTTCAATAAAAATTTAAATACTTCTTACATTGAAATTTTGAAAATCAAAAAATGAAATAAGTATGTCAACTTGTTAATCTAAAAGTTCCTACTTTACAAAATATTCAGATTTGTTTCACCTTACCAAGAATTTTCCATTGAATATTTGAAGAAGACACATTATGTCCTCATAGTCCTTGAGGGGTAACACTCTTCTAAACAATCAATATAAAAAACTATTGTCTTGTCTCTCTTTTCATCTTTTAAAAACATTGCATGGTTGCTTAAGACTACTAGGATTGCATTTGCCATGCTACACAATAAGTAATAAATATAACCAAGAGTAAGATAAAGCTTGCATCTATCACAACATATCCAAGTATTAATTCCAACTCTTTCTAATAGACTAGAAGTAGCATTTCACCTTCTTCCTCAAATACTACACATCTATATACAAATTTATGAACTTGTCTTCACATATGAGGAAGATGTGTCAATTGTCAAAAAGCTATACAAAGGGTATCATGTCTCAATTTATCCACAATAACATTAGAGAAAACTATCCCTAATCTTCTTATTGCAATCGGATGTGAAAATGTACAAAAGTTTGTGTGGGCCAAAAAAATTTGGGAATACCATGAAGACGGTTTGAGTGCGAAGGACTAAAGATGTTAAGTGCATCTCAAAAAATAGAGCAACATGCAAAATATAGGCATGCAAAGTAGTGGACACCATAATAAGTTCTTTTGAACCATCTACCTCTTTTAATATTCCTCTTCTCCAACTCTTATCTTTGTATAAAAGAGATACACTTCTTTGGTCATAGGAAGCTTCCTATGTACATCATAAAATAATACCCTAGGAAAATCAACCTTACAACATGGAAGCTCAAGTTTTACAATATATATACATTGGATCCAATTAGGGTTGTCTATATTACGTCATATTGCAACATTAGCATATACGTCAGAACATTAGCCTTCAAATCCTTTGTTCATTCAAATAGGATATTCATAGTTAAGGGGATAATTTAATTTCCAATCTCAATGGACAATATAAATGAAAACAATCATGATTTGAATGGACATGATCATTTGACCGACAGGCTTGACAATTTTTGAAGACACAATGTCTTGACAAATTGGCCGTCCAATGCAACAAACCGGCCATCTAGATGACACATATAAAGGACAAATCCAACAAACTTCATCGATGCTTTTTGCTCTAGGATAAATCTTAGATTTAAAAAAATTAAAAATCTAATTTTTTTTAGCTACCTATGTTTTGAGCTCGATCCTCATGTGTTGGGATGTGTCACAATTGATGCTTCAAGACAAATTGATGCAAATAGCCCACACTATGTTGGGATAGAAAACCTTGGATCTAGTTGTTAGAATTATCCAAGGCACTTCATGATTCTACAAAATGCATCCAACAAAATCAACATTTGTCATAAAACCCAACATTGCTATGCAAAAGTGTCTTCTAAATAAAGGTTAGAATACTATAGCTATTGTCCTTGATATCCTATGTCGTGACCATGTCATTGGAAAGAAGCACCATAAGGTTTAAAGGAAAAACATAAATGTAAAGAGACAAACCAACACTTCCAACATTGACTCTCCACCATTTGACTTGCTGACATTAAACTACACAGGCTCAAACTACCTAAGGCAACACATCTACACACATTGATCTCTCTTGAGCAAGCAAGACCAAATCCAAACGCCAAAATCTATATCAACCTCAACAAATTTTAGATTGGTGATGTTAAAAACTTGAATGTCCACAAGGATCAAGAGCTTGCAAGAATGAACACAAAATCAAAGTAGTGGATCATGCACTAAAATGACAAAATATATCAGTGTTGAAGTTATTAGAACCTACAACAAATAGTAAATACATTCTAATAAATAGAAAATGTGGCCACATCATTATAAATAGCCAAAAAAAATTAAGGAGAGTGGATTATATGAATCCTTCACAATCCTTAGTGCAAATCCTAAAAAGACATACTTGCTAAAGCACGTGTCTCCCACATTAGATGAAATCCACCTATTGTAAAGGGCCGTGAGTTCCTATGAATTCCCCCAAGTTCTGGGATTGTGGGAACTTAGCCATAGCAGCTAGCTGACGTGGTTGAAGTTCGTCCACATTAGATTAAAATAAAAAATAATTCATTATTTTTTATTTTTTAAAATTCTAGCCTGAATTGGTTGGTTCCCAACATGGGAAACTTGCCTAAAACAACCCTTTAATGCTGCTAAAAAACATCTAATGTAAGGTAGTCTGCTCTTAAAGTGACCATGCTTTAAAAGCAATCATGATACATAGGTACATTTTTCTTTCTTCAATGTACCATAAGTGCACATTTTAGGAGGTGGTCGCTTTCAATGACAGTTGCATTTCAACTTCTAAAATTTGTAACTAATTCTACAAAGGTCCAAAAAATATAAAACAACTTGGATTAGATGCCAATTCCATTTTTCTTCCTACTAAAATTGAATAAAAATTGTTACAAAGGATTTTGCTTCCTCTAAAAGGCAATCAACTCTTAAATGGTCGCTTTATGAGCAAACTACCTAAACAATCTTGAACTTGTAGAATAGAATCCATGAAACTATTTGTAAACGGTATTTTAAATTATTTTTATATTACAAATAAAACACCTAGGGTACAGTTCGAACTTTAGGAGGTAAGTTTACATCAAATTGGAATCTAAGAGTTACACCTAATAAATCCAATTGCAAGATTGTGAATGTACTTACTTTCTACATCACATCAATAAACTAAAGTTTTCGAACATCTTATCATTAATTCGATTGGGTTTGGCTTTTTATCTTTTGCTTCAAATAATCTTCATCAACAGTATGCTCCCAAAATCAATTGGTTTTCAATTCAATATTCAACGACTATTGGCAGCATCATCTTTTCCAAGCGCTTTCTTCATCAACACACTCTTTATAATACTCATAGAAATCCCAATTAACTGTCTTCTAAATCCTTTCACAAGAATATCTTTCAATTAAATTCCAATTGACTCATCTCTATTCTTTTACAACTTCCATTCTCACAATTTCTTAAAATCCAATTCATTTAAACTTCATTCCATCATGTTCATAAAGATTTCCATTACAATTTATCCTCAATTAGTTACACATTTAATTAATCTTTCAATTTAATTATTCAATATAAATTCTCCCAATCGCTCATTACTGAATACTAACTTCTTTCAATTACTCCTATCAGTATTTCACATCCATTTCCACATTCATAGAATATCTCTAAACTTCTTATATTTTCTCAAAATTGGTTCTCTTCTACACTCATATACACAACATAATTCATGCATTTAATTTACTAACTCCACAACACTCAATTGACACATCAAACTCACAATTGCAAAAATTCATTTTATATTCATCAAAACAAACACAAAAATTACACAAAAATTGTTTTACCTCCACTTGGAAGGAGTCCCCATTCACCTAGGTCAACTGAACTCTAATTGGGAAACAAACAACTGAAAAGCCTAGCCTCCTACACTAATAGAACTACAATTGGCAAATAAAGCCTTTTACATCTCAAATCAATTGAATTTTGATCCTAATTGGCAACTATTGAAAGTAAGTTCCTAAACTACACTACCGATTGGTAAAAGTGACTAATAAACATGCAAAACCACCAATAGGCTAGAACTAAAAGTAACTAGTGGACGACAATATTCAACCTATTGAATCTTGAATCCATGTACAAGTTGGACCAATGATAAGAAAAAACATACATAACCTAACCCATCATCTAAGAATTGTTCACATACTTGTGGCCATGAATTATACACATTTAAAAAATGAAAAATTTACTCACATCATTACAAATTGCCAAAGAAACACAAACAATGCATTAAATAAATGAAGCTAAACATACCTACGGTAGTGCAAATGTCCTAAGAAGCATATGGCCACTCTACCATGTCATCCAAGAAGATTGCTATTCAAGGATTCCCTATTCATTGCTTTCAAATCAACTTTTTGTTTCAAATCTTGCATCCACCAAATTCTTGATGTCATCATCACTAAAATTTGAACATGGACATCCACTATAAGAAATCCATGTTTTATGCGATGCATTTTAGATGACATCCATGATGATCCAATTGCTTTTATGTTGACTATGATATCTAATATAACATCTTGATAATATTTCTATAGGGTATCCAAATAATACCTACAAAAGTGCATTGGAATCCTATTTTAGTTGCCAATAAGATCTAATGAAAATCATTTATGTTTAATGATAGAAATTGTGTTCTATAGTAATTAGTGTCAACTATAGGTACGTAAAATCTTAGTACATAAAAGTCCATCTATTGTCATATACAGCTATCAAGATCAACCTTTCATGCCAAATATTTAATAACATTGGGCAACTCAAATTGGGTAGAAGTGAAGATTAAGAATATTCCTTCAAAATCTATGTTTTCTCCATATTGTACAATTTTTATTTCCTTTGAAAAAAAATGTCCCCTAAAATTCCAATATTTCTTTTAGAATTATTTTTTTTGTCAGCCCTGATACTGCACATGAAGGTTTGATCCAGCTCTCAAGTGCTGAAATTGATTTTCCACGTCAAATTCTCAAGGGTCCACGTCGCCTCACACCATTCACAAAAATGACATAATTTGTGCTGAATCTGAGCTTCCCGTGGGGTCAGTAGTTGGGTTATTGGACACGGTAACAGACCTGATATCCAGGAGAATAATATGTCAGGGACTCAGGGGTACGGTATCGTAGCATTGGATATTATACTCTAGAACCAGGAATCTAATACATATCCAATACATATCCAATCCGGTCAACCTGGATGAGAAATGTGTTTTGGATGAGAGTTTGACACAGTAAATTACTTGGCTGGACTGCACCACGTCAGGCACAGCACCCATCCATGTTAATGAAAAGTTGGACGTGTCACTTTTATCTACCTCCGTCATTTGCACAGTCCCACATCATTGGGTCATCGGCTCATCGCCGTTATCAAGATGATTTCATGTTCCCTCAGCAACACCTCATCTAACTTTTACCTTAAATAAATACCTTAATTGAGACTGTTTTTTGTTTTTGTTTTTGTTTTGTTGGGGTGGTGGTGGTTATGGTGAGATCTTCAGAACCATGTGTTGGTCCGTTGGTCATGTTTTTGGTACCATTGGAAAGCCCTCTGCAAGGAGGGATGCATGGACTTTGTTTTGTGGCATTCCAACATGTAAGAGAAAAGATATTGAATTTTGAATTTTTTATGAATTAGAAAGCTAAAAAATTATTTTTACTCTTACTTTATATTCTATTGTGACAATGGCACTGGGCACACTAGTAACCTTGAAATTAATTACAAAAATAAGCCACAATCTCTGTAACTGTTTGATTAAAATTTGGGGAACACATGTCTCAACTACAGTTTGCAGAATGATACCACTGGCAATAACTTTGTCAATCTTGTTAGTTCACATCACACTTTTCAATAAATAAAAAATAGGATGTAATTGTGACATATGAAAATGAAGTAGGTGTTCAAATGATGTCTTAAAGGAGCTTAGGGAATTGTGAGTGCAGAGCACAATTGACATGTCTTTGCCAAATATTACTTTTTTCAAAAAAAATAAGGATTGGCCATTTTTTTTTGTCAAAAACTGCTCGAAATTATCATTTCTAATGGGTTCATCCAAGAGAAAAGAAAGGAAATATCTTTTTAGAATCTAATTGTAGGATCTTGCACTTCATTTGTATCAAATCATGTGATGAAATTTCATGAAGTTCAATCATACAAATTGGGAATTTTATTTTTTAAGATCCACCTACAATTTGAGATGACTTTGACCACCATTTGTGAAAGAAAAATTGCACTATGGACTTAGCATGAAAAAACTTTATGTTGAAGAATTGAGTTGAAAGTTTAGGGAAAAAAATTCAAAATAAACACACTTTGTTTTCATATTTGTTGCCATTTGAGCCTCCTTTAAAACCCGCTTCTTTGGGAGGAGGTGCAAATGCCAATGAAGATCCAAATGATTTCATTTCTACAAAAAAATTCATTTTGATTTTGAAATTAGAAAAATAATTGTATTGAATTTTGTAGTTTGGTCTTTGACACAAAGAACTAGAACATGATATAAAATGCTCAATATTTGGGATTCTTCAAATTTGAAACATCACTTACAAATAACAAAACTAAGCCTAATGAGTTTTAATTTTTAATCACAACTTCAAAGAAGAAAACTCATTTTTTTAGTATCAAACAAGTTAGACCAAAATAATGGCATCCACTATATGATGAATGCCTTGGACATCAAAGGGTCGTGAAAATGAAAACTGTAAACAAATTTATTTCAGCCAATTTCTTGTGCAAAATATTTTGATTTTATTTAATCCCTAAAGGATCATTGTCCCTTCGAGGGACAAATGAGATTTTGGGTAGGCACCTACGGTCTCAATTTTTGTCCTAATTTTTTGAAACTTTTTATGAAGATAGAAAAATTGATGAGATTCGTGGAAATATAATTTTTTTTTCATTTGGTGCCCAGGAACAAAAGTTATGCCCAAATAAGCTCAAAATAGGGGAGAGGGGGCAGTAAAAAAAAGTTTCAAAAATTTGAATTTTTTTATTTTTTATTTTCCCCCCTTATAGATTGTATTTTTTTCTACACGGAAAGCTTTGCTTCATTCCATTTGGATTTGTTATGAGAAAGTTATAGACAATCTTGTCTTTCGGGCACTTAGAGCATCTTCCTGAAAAAATAACTTGTAGGATTCATTTCTGAATGTAATTTTTACAATTTAAAAAAAAACAGTTCCATATTGATTCAATTGCTTTCTAGAACAATCTCACCATTGGGAATAGTGCATTTTAATTCCATCTTAGAGATACTAATAATTTAGATTTTCCTTCTATCTTGTACCTACTTGTACTTAACAATTTTTTAAAGAATCAAAACTATTTTTTTTTGTATTTTATTTTATTTCCTAGACTCTCAACTCAATTCTCCACCATAAAGATTTAAAGCTCAAAACTCTGTAATGCAAAAAATTAAAGTTAAGAAGGTTCAAAGTCAAATAACCTAGTCCCGCAATGTGTAGAAAAACTTGTTTTCTTCACTTTAAACGCAAATATCTTGCAATCTATGCGGTCAAAATTTCTGAAATTTTTTCCACACATTTTCATATTAGTTAGGTATAAGATCCTACGGTTATATGTGCAAAAAATAAAAATTTCAAAATTTTTTACTCTTTGCTCTAAAAGCACCTAGGACAAAAACACCCTTGTATTATAAAATTATTCTTTTTTCCTTGGATTTTAGTTTTTCACATTTTTATGTTATATTTTGTTTAAATCTATTTTAACTTATTAAAGCTTGTTACATTTAATCATTTTTTACTTATTTCAACAAAGTTTTCCAAGAGAATCATGTTGAATTTCTTGTTTCCATCTTAGAAAATTTCTATTGAAGTTTAGGTAATAAGAAAATCTAAGGCAAAAATGTGAAAAAATAAAATTTATGAAAAATAGATAACGTTAGTGTGTGTTTTTGTACTAGTAGGTAGAGTGCGTTTAATTATTTGTGCTTAGCAAACCTAATCCAAAAACAAAGTGTAATTTCTATTTTAAAGTTTTAGGCCTCTTAAAAAAGTTCTATTTATCATCTTGTTTGTCCCATTCAACTAAGATGGGATTGTATATTCTAATTTTGAATTCAAAAGACCTAATATTAATCCCTGGGACCTCAAATTATAAAAACCATGGAATGAGACTCCTCCATAAACAATGCCTAGAGTAAATTGTTCATGTGGAATATATGTGAACAACTTATAACTTGTTGATTACTCCTATCTTCATAAAGATCCTATTATTGGCAAAAGAAAAATTAGATGAATTATTTTAAATTATTAATTTCAACTTGAAATGCTAGAAAAATCCTTTCAAACTTGTGAATAATCCTCAAAAAAATTAGAAAGGGTTAAGCATGAGATGACTTAATTTAACTTATGATGGATAATTCACACTTGAGCCTACCAAGGGCTAGTTTTCACTATGTTTGGGTCCCACCAAATTTTCAAAATTTTATTGGTGGAGTTAGGGCTTTACATTTACCAAGGCACAAGGGTCATAACCTAGTGTACTTTAAAAATGCATATATTGATGCATTTGGGGGAGTTTTTGACTCCAAGTAAGTGACACTTGGACCATGGGTTGAGTTGAGTAAAATAAAAACACAATTCCCACTTTAGGTCCAATTTATTGCATTATAGATATAATATGATATCACTAGAAGAAACTAGCATTGGTTTCAGAAGAATTCAGGTGACATAGAATTCTGTTTTTTGCCCAAAAACACAGTTTCAACCAATGCAAAAATTGCATTTTTTGGTAGAAAACAGAATTCTATGTTAGTTGAATTCTATTGAAACCAATGCTAGTTTCTTCTAGTGTATCAATAACACTAAATTGAGCATCTTTTTGGACTAATTTTATCTATAAATCTATCCATTGCAAATTGTATGCAAAAAGTGTCCCCAAAATAAATTTTTATATTTCTTGACCCATTTTTTGACATATGTTTTCTGCATAATATTACATACAAGAAAACTTGGGACTTAAAGAGTTGGGACTTCTCTCTTCACACTAAAAAACTCCAATTTCCATAGTGAATATATTTTATTCACCCTCTTACAATTCAAGGAAGCTAAAATTGGTCTTGAATTAGGACTTGGAATATACCCTAAATTTTAAGCCCAATAAAGATATAAGACCGGTCACCTCTAAATTCTTGCTAATTTGCAATAAACTAACTATTTTTGGACTCTTTTTTGTGATTTGAGGTTGCACATTTTAGATAAGAATTTACAGGGATGGTTTTAGAAACAGGTTGCAACTAGGTGTCGTCACTTCAATGCCTTAATAAAATTTCAATACCTCTAGAGTCCTTTAATTTGACTTCTCCTTAGTGACATTCTAGAATATCTTGCATACATGCCACACTAATATTTGTGCACTTTCAAAGTATTCAATCATTAATTAAAATAATTGTCTTCGAAGCAACCTTATTCAGAAGACTAGAGTGTATAATGAAAAAACTATTATTCCATTTGGTTTAATCCCTAAGTGACTAAGCCATTAGAGGGGATTTGAGGCCTTGGGAGGGCCATTTCAGGCCTATTTCCTTGCATGTTCCCTGTGCAGTTCGGGAACGGCTGACTGCTATTGGAAAAAAAATATCTAAAAAAGAAAAAAAGAACAAAGTTCTTGGTTCTAAAATGCAAAAAGAAGTTGAAAACAAAATTCAATTTTTTTTTGATGTGGCAATGTCTCGGCCACGTTAGATTGCAACACTAGCATAGTTCTTGCATTCCCCAAAGCCTGGGAATTGGTAAGCATGTAGAGGCCTCAAATCTCCCCTAATGGCTTCTAAGTGGGTTTTTCCTATGAAAAAAGAGCTTGGCTTCTTATTATCCCCAATGAAGCAAATTGTTTATTTTTTAAATCTAACAAAATAGATGTTTAAAGAGCTTGCCCTTACTTGTGTGCATTCTAGTTTTAAGCATAAAATTGCGTGGGAATTGTGAGACTAATAACAAGAGAAGTGTATGTATCTTATTTTTAGTAAACTGCCCCTCCCCACAATGTTCCAAAAATTTGCATTTAAGATTTTGGGGGGATTTGAGGTGACATGAAGAACTAGAAATTGTGTTAGTAAGCTAAAATGCACTTCCCAAAACCTTCACGTCTAATAAAGAGCTATCAAATTCATTACACAATCCACCTTGCAATTGTTGAAATGTAATTTTTTAAAAGTAGAAATTCCAAATAACTCTAAATCAACACTTGCATGTTTAAATTCACTCTATGCTTTCCAATGGGAACATTTTAACCCCCAGATGCCTGAACTATGTTTTTCGGCAACTGACATAGCAATTTTAGGCAACTCACTACGAATGGAGTTTTTATTTTTTTTCTTGGAAATTTTCACTCAACATGTGCATGAGGAGTAGCTTCAAGGCCTAACAATTTTTATAACTTTTGACTACATGGTTAAAAAGCTATTGCATGATATGTCATTTTCAATACTTGGTGGGTATTCCGGGCAACTCAAAAAAATTCTTTAAAAATCACTCTTTTCAAAAATAAAAATTTGAAATTTGTCTTCTAGATTTATATATACATGGAAAGCTTGGAATCATTCCATTTTGATCAATGTGATGAAAGTTATGAGGAATTGTAGTTTGCGGGTAATTATGGAATCTCTATTCTAAAATAAACTTTAAAGTCCTTTATTTAACTCAATTTTCCATATTTTTGGAAAAAAAAATAAAAACATTAGGTGTAGATTGTTTATTATAATATTCCAACCATTGGGATTGGCATTTTTCAATTCTATAGATAAATTGTTAACAATTTAGTATTTTGAATCATTCTCTACTTCTTTCTACTTACTATTTTTTTCTATATGTTGTACAATTCCAAATGATCTAAAATTTTTCAAGCATGTAGCCAACTTGACTTGAAGAATGAATCCAAAGAAGGACCACTATTTTAGACATTTTTTCACACAAATGTGACCTTGTGAAGTGCAACTACCTAGTTTTTTGTAGGGCCAAAAAAAAGATTTTTGTCAATTCAAACTCTATTATCTTTCAATCTGCATGGTGGAAATTTCTGAATATTTTTCCATATCTTCTCAAACCAGCGTTCTACAAGATCCTACAGTTACATGTGCCCCCAAATGAATTTTTTTTCTAAAATTTGGTACTTGTGCTAGAAATGGCTAGTTTGGAGTGTTTTTGGTGAAAACATAGTCAAATACATTTAGAGGTTAAAAGCAAATGGATAAGTACAATTTAAAAAAATCTCAAATCAAGTGAAATTGGCAAGTGTTGTTCAAAGCCAAGGAATCAAGTAAACTTGGCAAGCTTTACTCTTCCACTAATGGTACATATATGCCTTTGTGGACCTCTCCAAAATCAAATATTTACTTATTTTAGCAAAAAAATAAAAACTTCCGATAACTAACCTTCAATAGTGCCTTTGAAATTTTTTAAGATAGTTAAAGGAACTGAAAAATAAAAACTTCCAGTAGCAAACCTTCAATATTGCCCATACAGTTTTTATAGGGCGATCAAAGGAATTCAATTTCCCATACACAAACGAGCTAAATTCTTAGAGTAACCATACATGGTTGTTCAGGTAGTTAGGGATTGAGGTAACTAAACCTACAACCAACCCCATAAGAGTCTCATCATGATTCCCATTATTATGCTCTATACTATTTTAGTTTTTGTTGGGTCTTGTTGGCATTTGAAAGACAAATTTAGATTCTCTTACCAAGTGTATTTTGAACATCTTAAGAATAAACTACAGAATTTTCGAAGTGCTTCTTATCAGTATAACCGAATCCACCCTTTGCTCTTCTGTTTAAAAAAAGAACATTCCTTCTTGGAAAGTGTACATTTCAGGCAAGAATATGGAGAGGTCAGTTTATCAACAGGTCCCTTTCTTGCAATGCACAAATTTGCCTCAAAGGTATGGATAACTTCGGTGGTCTGCAGAAATACTCTTCTGTGAATACAGAGTGACCGCCAAAATTGAGTCAAATTAACAGAGGTTCTCACTGTATCACAGGTGACATACTGGGATTCAACCAAGTTAGCTTGAATGTTTCGTGATATCAACATGATGCTGGCTCCCGAGGAAGTGCTCTGGTAAGCAGCATGTGTTAACTCTCGGTGCACCAGAACGACGATTAGGGTCTGCATCACCACGACGTTAAGTTGCTGGGATTCAACGATCAGAACAGACAGACTGGGGAATCGTCGAAGCCATCGCGGACTGAATTCGTCAGTAAGTTACATTCAAGCCGCGAGGTGACGCGCTCCCGCAATCAGCCATCGTGGACCAGCTTGTGGGGAAGCGGCTCTGCAAATACCAGGAAGTTGAATAATAATATTAATAATAGCAGGAACTACCATATGGAGAATACTGTAGATACATACATCTGAATTATTTTCAACTTATCGTGGTCATGACGCGACGTCACATCCGTCCGTCGCTGGTGCGTGCTGGCCTGCTGGCGGGGCCTTCCGACTTTTAGAGATATTTAACTTACTCCTGCACACGCGTCCCCCCTTGGTTAACCTTTGCCTTCCAGAAGGGCCCATCGACGGAGAGCCGGAGAGTCCTCTATAACGCTTGCTCAGCTTGCACTTCACTGTGCAAGTTAAATTAACCGTGCCTGTGCATCCCGATACTGTAGTACTAATAGTTCTAGAGGTCCTCCGAACCTTCAACTGAACTGGCGCAGATCGATCCGCGAAAAGTCAGACCCTGTTGCGCAATCCTCACGTGCTTGCGCTCTCACAACCAATCTCCCACGAGCTTTCGTCAATTGTCGTCAGAGTCTTCTCCGTGACCTTCAATAGCTGTGCTACTGTGCAGAGCGCATTCGGCGCATCCGGCTGGCTAGCCCTTGAGGTGCGGCTGCCCGAGTTAGCTTCCTCGGTTTGATTGCGGTAGTTGCCACCCAGTTTCGCTATTTCAATCCCAATCTTCAGGAAGCCGTGTAGATGTAGATGTACATGAACTGTCGATGCAGTGTGTATATAAGGAGGGCTCCTACTTTTGTTCTTTTCTGCGATTGAGTGCGGTTCTTTTTCTGAAGTTAAGGTTGAAGCTGAAACGTTGATTGCTTCAAGAAGCAAGCAAGCTTATTTCTGAATTGGAATTTGTGAGGTTGGGGTTGTGAGCGATTTCAATCACAATTGTTGTGCACAGCAGGTTGGTTCGTTCTGTGATTTTGGAAAGTCCTGAACTTGGAGGATTGGTCACGACCATGGTAGAGAAGAACAGGAGCCAGAGATCTGCGACGGAGGTTAGGGCGGCAGCAGCAGGATCGCGGCAGTACTTGGTGAAGAAGGAGCCTGAGAGCGTGGTGAGTCCCAAGTACCGAGGGGTTCGCATGCGGCAATGGGGGAAGTGGGTGTCCGAGATTAGGGAGCCGAACAAGAGGTCGCGCATCTGGCTGGGGTCTTTCCCCACTGCGGAGATGGCAGCTCGCGCTTACGACGCCGCTGTGGTGTGCTTACGCGGCTCCGCGGGCACTTTAAACTTCCCGGACTCGCCTCCGAAGTCTCTGCCGGAATGCCACTCGCCCCGCGACGTGCAAGTCGCGGCCGCTGCGGCGGCTGCAGCGGCTGAGCCGTGCACCCCGGTCTCCCTCCACGTGAAATCCGAGGCGCAATCTCTTGATGTGCAGCTCAAGAGCATCAAGAACGAGACGCAGATATCCCCCAAGTCGCACCAACGCCCCGCGGAGTCGGAAAATTCGGGCACCACCGGGGAGCGATCGCGGTCGAAGAACGCTGTGACCAAATCTGGGGTGACTGTTCAGGATGAGGAGCTTGATTTCACGGGCGAGTCTTCTCCCCCTCCTGAAGAAGAAGGGGAAGAGGAAGAGGAAGAGGAGGAAGAAGAAGGCTCCTTTGTGAGCTTGGAAGACGTGGAATTAGCGTGGGATGCTACCAAGTTTGACGACATCAACTTCCTGGATTTAGAGGATTTTCCAGCTTTGGAAGGCACCTCGAGGAAATTGTCGAAGTCGAATTCAGGTCGCAGGACTGTGAACCCGCAGCAGTATCAAAATTGTCGTCAACTGTCCGGGAAGTTTGAGCCCATGGAAGACCCTGTTTGCAACGTGTTTATGGTATGACTACTGATGTGCAAGGATTTGCAAATCACTGATAGAGGGGTCACGGTTTTCGTGTTTCGAGTCCTCGAGCAAAACCCATTTTCGGAATCATATCTCCGAAGGTGCAGCCTGCGGAGGAACGCGGGCATGAATTCTCTTGATTCTCATTTTAGGGTTAGGATATGGGTAGTGGAGACAGAAGGTGGAGCTGGGGCTCGATTGTCTGTCTTCGTTACGAAGTTTTATGCTGCAGTGTAAATTTAATTTCATGCGATTGTCTCTTGCAATCGATTTCTGTTGCAACATACATTTAGCGTTGCAACATACATTTAGCCGTAGGATTTTGGAAAGTAGGAGTTTTGACACTGAATTGAACATCTTGAGTGGATTGCGCTCATGTGACCTACTTGGAGCATTTACGCATTTGTTCCGAGTCTTGTATACTGTGCTGAGAGATACCTCATTGCAAAGCGAAACGCTGAGAAAGTGCGAATAAATCTTTGGAAGCATCATATTCCTGATGCAGCACTCGTCACAGAACTACTTGTGTCAATGGCTCAAAACTGGATTTGATGTGGTCTGTTTCGTGAGCACGAAGTGCATTTAATACTTCATAATTAATACAAAATGTCGTGTTTTTCGTCACTTCACTACGATTGTGGAAATCATGTTCTGTCCGGAAATCATGTTCTGTCCCAACCAAGGAGTTCACCCACTGTGGCTGGAAATTATCATCAGTACTTATACAATTGAAGTGTCGTCGAATTGAACCCAATTCTGCATCAAGTGTAAATCTTCCGAAAGTTCGAAGTCTTCATGTTGGTCATGTGAATCTTATTTCACCAAATTGAGAATTCACTGATGGTTTGTCCATGTCCTTAACAACACGCGAAAGAGAAGCTTGATTCCCATTTCTCTCAATTGGCAACAAGACCCACTAACAACTAAGAGAATTTAATCGTTGGAAATAAGAACTGTGCTCTGATGCTTATCATAATGTTTTTAAGTGCAAGCTTAGATACTTAATATCTCCAACAAGTGTGTGAGATGGTGTACTTGTCAATATCCTGATAGACGTGTCATAGAGAGGATAAGAATTACCAACCTTGAATAAATTACCAACCACCACCTTTTCGTTGCTCTTTTCCGGGGGGCATTCTAGACACTTCTCATGCCCTCATGGTATTGAAGCACTCATACTGAATTCCAGCAACTACTTGCCTTACAAAGCATGTGAAAGTAACTATAGTGAGTGAGTGCGATACCGTCCACAAGATGGTGATGGTGATGATGGAGCTGGCGCTTGTTGATGGATAACTTGACCTGAAGCTGTGAACCTTCTGCAGTCAAGTTGGGCAATCCCCTGGGCCCTGGCTCAAGTTGCGCTGCCCCCACCTGGGACAGAGCAATGAATCCCGGCCACCATTGCAGCTTGCGGAAGGAAAGAGCATTTCCATTCCCACCACCTGTGACCATCCTTCCGTCGTACGCTAAAGGGAAATGGAAAATCAGTGGGACTGACTGACACATCTGAAATTTGGACGCTTGTAAGGGAGGATCGCCCAGTCTCCGTCATTTCCGCTGCATAAATCCAGCTGCAAGCCGAAGTGGATGGGCCCGAAATGCCAACCAACGCCAACCCTGACCTGCCTGGGCTGGCTTTCATTTGTGTCAATTAATTTGATTTTTAAATGAAATAAAAAAAACAGCCAGACAACGCCGGTCCCAGTTGCAGGCAGAAGCCGCGTGGGAAACCAACAGCCAACCTCACTTGCTCACTCGCTCACCCGCTCATCTGCACGGAGGGGTCGAGCTCCACCATATCCAGACCTATTGCGGACTCCTTGGGCCCCTCACTTAGAGCATCCCCCCCCCTGGACGAGGTGCCGAGGGTCGGGGTCGGGAGCCAAAACACCCCCACCAAGGCATTGGGCGTGGTTTTCAAAGCACCAGGGCATGCCAATTTTTCTTTGATTCAACCAACCCCAGTGTAAGCTTAGAGTGGGCAGGGAAGTTTGAACTGCGCCCAGAGTCGACAAATTATTGCAAGATTTTTATGCACTTGTCCTTGTAAATAGTCCTTGGAATGTCAGTCACTATAAGAAATTTGTGTTAACCTAGCTGATGTGTTTTTGTTAAATGTAATAGAATTGCATTAAAAATAACGTAATTTTAGAATTATTATAGTCATTGTTATGTAAATCTACGTTATTTCCAACACAATTTTGTCAGATTTAACCCCTAAAGGTACTTGACTATGTTTTCACCAAAAATGCTCCAAAACTGTCATCTTTGGTACAAGTACCAAATTTTAGAAAAAATACATTTTTGGACAAATGTATCTGTAGGATCTTGTAGTACGTTGGTTTGGGAAGATGTGGAAAAAGTTTCAGAAATTTCCACTGTTTGGATTGCAAGATATTAGCATTTGAAGTGACAAAAAGCCTTTTTTTGGTCCTTCAAAAATTCGGGCAGATGCACTTCACAAGATCAGATCATTATGAAAAAATGTCCAAAATGGTTGTAACTCTTTGGATACATTCTCCAAGTCATGTTGGATACATGCTTGAAAAATTTTAGATCATTTGGAATTGTACAACAGAGAGGAAAAAAAATTATAAGTTGAAAGAAGTAGAGAATGATTCAAAATACTAAATTGTTAATAATTTATTTATGGAATTGAAAAATGTCAATCCCAATGGTGAAATTGTTGTAATAAACAATCTACACCTCATATTTTTATTTTTTTCCCAAAATATTAAAAATTAAGTTAAATAAAGGTCTTAAGAGTTTATTTTAGAGTAGAGATTTGATGACTACCCACAAACTACCCACAACTAAAACTCTTCATAACTTTCATCTCATAAATCAAAATAAAATGATTCAAATCTTTCCATGAATACATAAATCGGTAAAATAAATTTCAAATTTTTATTTTAAAAAAAAGTAATTTTTAAAGAATTTTTTTTGTTGCCTGGGCTACCCGCCGAGCATTGAAAACAACATATCATACAATAACTTTTTAACCATGTATTCAAAAGTTATGAAAATTGTTGGGTCTTAAAGCTACTCCTTGGGCACATGTTCTGTGAAAACTTCAAAGCAAAAAAATAAAAATTTCATTCGTAGCAAGCTACTTGAAATCGCTATGTTGCCAAAAAAACACCGTTTGGTCCTTTAGGGGTTAACAAAAACACATCAGCTAGATTAACAAAAATTTCTTCTAGTGAGTGTAGTAACTTTCATGTTGTCACTATAGCCACTTTCATGTTTCAATTCAAATTTTTTACACTTTGGCAAGTCCACATTGGGGAGTCATGGAGACATAGTGGTTGACACGCCCATAATGCTCGCCAAGCTTTGTTGTTACATTGTATTAAGTGCTCCGGGGTCCTCAAAATATTATCTTAGAGCATTTGTACCCATGAACACTAAAGAGACCTCATAATTCTTGTTCACCACCCTTATCACCAAATGCAACACATATATAATTAAGTGATGGACACTCAACAAGTAAAATAAAGGATGATCTTGTTATACTTGTGATGAACAATGATTCCTAGGACCAAATAATTTGACAAACTAAGATTGAGTGTCAAGAAAATATTGTAAGGACCTTGGAGCACTTATCATCCAGATTTGAAAAATATCAAACCCTTAGTGCGCAAGGGTGTGCATTAGGGGGGATTTGAAGGCAAGGGAGGGCCGTTTCAAGGTTGTTCCCTTTGATGTCCGGGAACTTTGAACTAGCCACTCTTATCAAAAAAATTTAATTAAAAAAAATTGATTTTGTTTTCAAAAATTTCAAAAAGTATGAAAAAACTAAAAATTGATTTAACCCTTAAAGGATAGACTAGTGACCGTGGAAATCATGACTTTTGGAACCGTGTGACATCATCTACTTTTGAAAAACCCAAAATAACCATTGGAGGTCAAACTACTGTAGAAGATCTTCCCTTTCCACCCCTAATTCCGAGGATGAATAGTTGCAGTTCTGTCCTATACAGGAGAATTCCTTCTCATCCATCGGACACAAAACGTTCGTGTCGATGTTTAAGGGTTAAAGAAATTCATTTCAATTTTTAATAATAATAATATTAGCTGACATGGCATAGTCACGACCACATTAGATCTCTGATGTGGCAAGTTCCCATAGTTTGAGAACTTTGGGGGACTTGCGGTCTTCTTTAGTCTTGAAATTCTTTCTAATGGAAGCTCTTACTCTAGCTTTCTCCTACTTGCTATGGTACAGGCATTCATCACTTTGAAAAAGGACAAGCTTGTGGTCAAAGCTCCATTAATTTGACCTATTAATGTAGGTTACAAAATGAAAATACATATTGCTATATCATCTTACAAGGAAAGAATATTTTTACCAATGATATTTGTGAAGACTCTTCAATATGAAGATGGTAGCAATAGGTAAAATTATTCTTCCTAGAATGCAAATACTCCTAAATTTTCACCTTGGTGAATAAACATAAAAATTATTCTAACCCCTACAATTGTGTAGTTGGTTAATTATGTATTTTTTTGTGTACTCAGGCTAATTTGAGTCTATGAATCCAAATATATGAATTTAGTTTTCTTTAATTTGTCATATTCTGGAAATAGTAATTATTTACATTCTACCATGGGGAGAAATTAGGAGCTAGGTCCACAAGACTAGAAGAAATCTAGCCTTGTCAAATGATTTGAAGTAGGGTGATTCTATTAAAATTATTTCTAGAAAACTAGTGAGGAGAGCATTTTTGCACATAATAAGGTATGCAACACATTTCATATTTATTTGTTTGAGTTCTAGTGTATGGCCATATTTGTCTAAGGTGTGGTATCTACAAAGAGTCGTTCTAAGTTCAAGTCTAAATTTTAGAAGGGTTGCTTTCCTCAAAAAAATGAATTGTCAATTTTGTTAACAAAAAAAATAAGATGCATTTATTCTACTTTCATTCATATTCTACCTAAGTTCTTTAAAAATTCAAATTAGAGGCAATTGTAAAATGCTCAAAAATGCTCAAAAATCACAAAGAAGACACAAAATGGCCAAATTGGCAAAAACTAACAAGGACAAAATGTCAGAAGTTTGACAATAGAAAATAGGGGTGGTTTGGGAGAGGAGGGAGTGGCTTTTGCACCTTTTTCCAAGGCCTCTCTTCCTCTTTTGACCTCTAGAAGTTTCTAGGTTTAACCACTAACTACCGCTAATTACTAATAAAAGTCAAATTTATTGTTGAACTATTTTCTAGCTAAATTTTGGAGAAAAGATCCAATGACTAAAAGGATTGTGCCATTGGCTTTAGAAGGCCCAAATTCTCTCGTTGAATTTTCTAATCCCTACTCCTAGTTCATTCAAGCTCATAAAAACCAATGGAATGTTAAGGCAAAAAAATGTAAAAATCATGAAGATGGAATTTGAACTTTTCAAAGATTTTGACTTTCCTAAAGTGTTTGAAGGGGTTGTGGAAGTAAGAAAAGACTCCTCTTTGGCCTTGTTTGGATGTTGCAAGCTCCTAGTGCTTTAGTCAATACATCAAATTTTGTTTAAAATACATTGGAATTCCATGGAACATCCCATTTGGATACTTATTGGTGTTTGAATGCCTTGAAACTTGTCAAGGTATGTTATTATGACTAAACATTCTATCTTTATTTTTAATTGAAATTTTTTTGCAACTTGGGTAATTTCTAAAAAATTCTCATTAGTAATTAATCCAATTGACTTTCTAGAAAGTCATTTTTAACATTTTGGAAAAATTCAAATTTTTTAATTAATTTCTAAGAAAGTCCCAAATATGAAGTGTAGGCTCACATTTTTACTTTGCACTTTGCACAAGGTCTGATATAATTACCTCCTTATAAACCAATGAATGGAGAATCTTTTGATTGGAAGAGAATTTTGGTGAATTGATTGCACTAGTAAGCTCTTGGAATTTTAAAAAAATTCTTCAATTTTCGTTCATTTTGTCCTTCATTGTGCTTGAGTTTTATTTAAGTGGGTAACATTCTATTGTTCTCTCAAAATGGGTGGTAACTCTAGTTTGGCTAATGACAAATATATCTAAGTTTAAAAGGAATTCTCTACTATAAAATACTAACATTCATTTACTCAGGCTTTGTCACATGCACTTGTCGGTCTAGGTCAATTTCTATTGTAAATATTCCAATTACTAAGCTTAGCTATCTCTTAGGCACCTAATCTTTTTCTCAAATACCTATTTTACCTCTTAGACACCTAAAACATCTTAGAAGCAACGAATTGAGGTGTTTTTAGGCACTCTAGGCTTCTCAAGGTAAAACACTATATTGATGGGGATTTTACCAATTACAATTTGACACTCTTATACAAATTTTTTACTATAAAATCTAATAATAAACTAAAAAAATGAATAAAAATCAAAATCTAAGACTAAAGTGACAACTTAGGGGTTTACACATACGCAAGTCAATTCATTAACAATGTAAAGATATAATATAACTCTTACAAGGGTGAGTGCTTAGAAGGAACTTGGATGATTGCACATTTATGTTGCTATTTATGTGACATGGAATTTTAGTGGTTGTGGATAATCAATTGTTAAAGTGGTTGATGGAGTTTGACAAACTCAAAGAGAAGCGTACACAATGGGCTCTAACATTAAAGGAGTACGACTTTCAAGTCGTACCTTGAGCCGTTTGATGAATATTAGTGTTGATAGCTTGAGTTAGGTTTGAATGGCACATGGAGGAGGGAGAAAACTCATGAACAAAAGGGGGGGGGGGGCATTGCACCAAATATTTAAATATGATAGTGATGACTAGAGACATCATTGAAGAAGTCTTTATGACCCGATAGATGGAAAGGATGATGATGAATCTAAAGGTGCTATGGAAATTTTTGATGACTTGGAGGTGATAAATTATTTGAGGCATAGAAAATTGGCAGCCATTGTATCTGCCAAGGAGATAGATTGTATTGTATAAGGAGATAAAAGGTTTGTATGGGAGGAAATTCATTTGTTTTGGGTATGGATAGATTACAACATGAAGAATGAATATAGGCACCTCACAAATGAGTGAAGTTTGTCAAATAGGTACATAGAGACTTGGGTCCCTTTGGAGTGCAGAGATTCATAATTTCTTATAAATTTACTATTATTTAGTAGAGGGACATGCAAATGCAATAGGTGGTAGTCAAATTTATTTTGTGTAAAAGAGTGTGGACATCATTTCATGTCTCTATGCCCAAGTTACCATTATTCACTACAAAAAATAAGGGTATAAATGATAGGTCCACGTGAGCCCCCATTTGTCACCGGGGACTCACTCTTTTTTTTTTTTTTAATATATTTTGTTATTTTGAGTATAGTTTTATATACAAAAAGTCTCCAAAAGAGTGTAGAACCAAAATAGGTGTGTTCCATACCAATATTGTATTTGGACTAGAATTAAAATATTATAGCCAAAATGCCCAAACCATGACTTGTATATAGGTTAGAACTCAACTAATCGTGGGAAATTGGTGAATTACTTGTTATTAGCACGAACAACTCAAACTCCGCACAGGAGAGACATCTCTAGGCTAATATTGGTTGAGGGAAACCCAGTCAAACATTTACGTCAATTCTTGTAGATAAGTTCCAGTTTTTTCATTCCATAGACGAAATAGCAAGAACCCCATTTGTTAGCTTGTAGATATTAAAATACGAAGATGGGACCGTGGAGGAGTCTACGGCCAAAGGAGTGTGACTTTGGATTAACATCATATCCGGAACTCAACAATGAAGATGGTTCACTAAAATTTCCTCTGGTGTAAAAGATTCCTTGGCCATTGATGATTAAATGAGGGGATGGATTTTATTTTGTATAGTCCAATGTGTAGAGTAAGAATATGAGCTTACACATGTGTTGGGGGATTCCATGAGAGGTTTCAAAAAAAGTTTTGGAATTTTTTGATAGTTAGAAGATGCCTTTCCGAATGATCAATTACCCAAATCTATGATGAAAATTCTTAGAAATTACCTAAGTGGCGGTAAAATCTCACTAAAAATTAGAATAGTTTTATTTATGTTAATAAGCCGCCCCAACAAGTTTTAGGACATTCTGATAGTCAAAAGTAACTAAATTTGCTAGATTCCCCAACAACCGACATAATTTAAAGTTCATGATGGAGTTGACCAATGGAGCTTGTCATGACCCTCATCACAAGGCGTGCCCGTGCCACCTTGGTGAGCAAGGGGGACATTGGGGGTGACTCCCCAAGCCTTGCAAGAGATGAGGTGAAGGGGACTAGGAGTCCCGAGCGATCAGAGCGAGGTAGCGCTCTGATCCAGACGAATTTGGGGGCGTGTGATACATGCTTGGAAAGATCTTGAGAAGACGCTTCCAGCCGTCCAAAGAGTGCATGATTTGGACTTGCGAGTGAAAAGTTATGGGCGTTCAAAGTTGTGGGTGTCCCGGACGCGCCGAAAGCGCCCTGGTCGAGCCGGGAGTGCCCTGGCCGTGCCGGGAGTGTCCCGAATATTTGGAGGGCGATATCTTTGCGAGTACTTGTCTGAATGGAGAAAGTGAGTAGTCCATCGGCATCTACGCGTCGCGCAGATGTTGAAAATGGGGTCGCATGTGCGATTTGGATCCCAGACCGCAAAGTTATGCCGGGTGGAAGTTTGGGAGTCCCAAAGTAGTGCGAATCGGGAGAAATGGGTGGTCTTCCAAGATGGGGTGCATCTTGGGGGTTCCCGATGACCTCTAGTATGGGGGGGGCTGCCGAATCCCGCAGAGAGTACTATGAGGAGGGGTGGTCTCCCTCCTCACTCCCGGATGGTGCCATGGTGAGCCTAAGTGGCCCCGGGTGGTGAGGCTAGTGTTGGAGCCTCACCAGCACTTTTGTGTTACCATGGAGTGCTTGTGCACTCCTTGATACCGGTTGGGTGGTGTCCCACTTCACACTAGGCCATGGTGTGAGTCCCGTTTGGTGAGTCCCGATTAGTGAGTCCCGAAATGAGTTGGGTTGAGCCTAGTGGGGAGTTGGGTCCCATTCAAGGGCGGTTAGCACCGGTGGGAGTAGTGCCTCACCGAGTGCTTGGACATCAATGGAAGTTCCGCCCCATGTCATCAAATGACATGCCCGGTGTCTTGTGGGAGTTAAGTATTGGAAGGAAAGGATTGGGAGTCACGGAGGAATGGGGAACCCCGTGACTTCGGTTGAAACCTAACATTGTGGGTGCGTGGCATGTGCAGTGTTAGGAGAGCGTGAACTTTAGTGGCACTAAGGTGTTAAGTGTTTGGAAAGTGAGCTTAAGGTGGTAAGTGTCACTAAGGGGCGCGACAGAGATGGAGCATACGGAAATGGAATGAGGTTGAAAATAGGTCTTTTATTACTCCCCCAATACCTACTTAAAAGCTTGGGTTAGTTATTTTTGCCAAAAAAATCAAACTCCAAAAGTTGGATTTTTACCTACTTTTGGTGTTTAATTGGCGCTAGGTGTCGTTGTGATTTTGGAGTTAGGAAAAGGGTTAGGGGTCTTTATGAGGAAAATTGGCCTTTCTGAAACCAACAACAAAATCCGTTTGTGATTTGAAGTCAATCTTCAAAAGTTAGGTTTATGGACCAGCATAGGATGAAAATCCAAAATGATAGGATTACCTTAGATGAATGAGAGGGGATGGGTGCTTGAGAAAGAGTATAAAAATGCATCCGTTCTCCTCTCTCACCACCACCATTTGCTGTATTTGGATTTGTTGGGTCCAATTTATGTTCGAATTGTGACGTTTTTAGCTACAAAGCTTGAAACAGTGTTTTTTGGGCACTTTTTGGCCATTGTTGCTCTTTTTCAAGCTTGTGAGGTCTGTGTTGGTCCCTTGCACTACGAATTTCTTGTATTAACTCTCCCCAGTCTTTGAGGCTTGAGAATTCACTTTTATTGTGTTGTTGAGAGACCATGGTTTTGTGTATTCTTTAAAGGGTTCCATCATTCCCCTCTATATCTTGTCCTTGTACTAACTCTAGAGTAACCTCCTATTTGACTTGACAATGCCTCTTTGATGGGCCTTTAGATCAAATTTGTTGTTGTGCTAATTCCATATAACGAACCATTGGGTGTCAAGTGTCTTTTTGTCCCCAATACTAACGTGGTGATCCCTAAAGGGAGTGAAGGATGTTCTACCGTGATAGCGAAGCTTTGAACCCCTCAAAGGTCAAAGAGTCTTAGTTGTGTGTTAAAAGTGGAAACCACAATGAAGTTTTGAACCCCCTAGGGTCAAAGAGTTGTAGTTGTGTGTTAGAGGTGAAAACCATGGCAAAGCTTTGAATCCTTAAAGGTTCAAAGAGTCTTAGTTGCTCTAGAAGAAAATTGCATTTTACTTGTCAAAAATTGCGTTTTACTGAATAGAAAAGTATGGGTTTGATTTTGTTGAGGTCTCCCTTTATAATCCAAAATTTGGCATTCTAACACAAAATTCTACGTTTTACTTGTTAAATTGTGTATTGAAATGCAGAATTTTGTGTTATAAAGGGAGAACTCAATAAAATCAAGCCCATACTTTTCTATTGAATACAACACAATTTCTGTCAAGTAAAACACAAATTTGACAAGTGAAAGGCAATTTTTGACAAGTAAAATGTAATTCTCTTCTAGTATTATGTGTTAAAACCACCCTCCAGGTAAACTTTGAATGCCCATGGTTTTCCCATACAAAGTTTAGTTCCCAATACGCGTTGAGAACAAAACTAAGTTTAGTCCTCTAAAAAGTAGGAATTAGAAGTCAAGATAAGCACGAGGAGTGACTAGTTGAAGGTAGAAGAGAACCCTTCGATCACTCACATCTAGCCACACAAACTACTAATCCATAGATATGGTTCCTCTCCCTCCTCCTTAGAATTTTAGCATGAAGTCAGCTATAGAGAGGAAGAACCCGAAACTCCCCAAACCAACACCTAGCACCCCAAGTTCCCCAAACCAACACCTGGATCAACACTTAAGGTAGGAACGGGATAGAGCTGGGTATCGGGCACCGGAGGGAGGGGGAGGGGCCTAGTACTGCTGAGGTGGACATGGTCTAGTAATTGTTGGGGTAAGGGCTAAGTCAGTAATTGTCAGGGTAAAAGGCAAGGTTTGGTAATGTAGGGGTAAAGGGCTGGGAAGGGTCAATTTGCCCAAGGGAGAGGGAACTCTAGGGTTTAAGGAAAGAAAGAAGAAATATGACAAGGCACGACCCTTGCTCTAAGACAAACATTGGAGTGGGGAAGCCAACTCCTTGTCTCCTACAAAAAAACATCACGGTGAAGAAGACAAGCAAGAAGGAGAGAGGAATGAAGGTAGAGGAAGTGAAGAGAATTGAGGGGTGATGAAGGAGGGGAGCATACTTGAGGTTAGATACGAGAGAATAGATATGATAGAAGAAGGATAACCTTTACTATCCTTATCTTATTTAAGCCCTTGGATTAAATTAGGAGATTATTGTGAGGGTAGATGTAAGATTAAGGACATAAGAGGTAGTTCAATGATGTAAGATGCAATAACGCGTCCTTAATTGGCTTCTTAAGTAGAAGTGAAGGTAGTTGGGCTACCAATAGGATGTAAGAGGAATAGGGAAGAAAGAAAAGGAAGAAAAAAAGAGGGGCCAAAGAGATAGATTGATTGTTGTAATAAACTCATTATATTTTTAAAACAACGGTCCATTACATCTTATCAAGGGACTTCATGGCAGAAGAGAAAGAACTCCTGGAAGGCATGGTCAATGACATTAGCTCCGAGGTATGAAACAACTCCATCCCTAACCTTTCCAATTCACCTAATTAGTGGTCACTAATTTTGGCCGAGGCCTATCCCTAAGTCATCCCCCCTAAGGCTAGAGTTTAGATCAATTTTTAAGTTAGAAACCTAAAGGAGGTTCTTAGCTCTCCAAATACCTAAGGCATGCCCGAATTGGAGTAAAAACAAAAAAGTTATCACCGGATGAAGGTTAGCGCTTAATTTGGATGAAAGATAGTTAGACATAAAATTTGGGGACAAATTGAAGAGATTAGGAAGAGTATATTAATTAGAGTCCAGGGGTGAAAGAAAAAGTCAATTCCAAATTGTAGATTAAGAGGAATTAGCAGATGAAGTTTTAAGCACCAACTAGCAGTCAAACTTCATCCATCAAGAACTTTTAGTGGAAATGTTGGATTAGCAAGTGTCTAATTAATTTGGAAATCTAAAGTTAGGGGCTACAAGGAAAAAATATAAAATTACCAAAAATTAGTAAATAGGTGGAGGTTAATCCGAACCCCGAACATTGAGGGGAGCCAATCACTAATTTAGGAAGTAGAAGTTAAGTGAGAAAGTTAGGACTTTAAGCTCTTTGGAGAAGTTAATTAGAGTTCTTAGGACCTTCTCAATTAGGGAAAAATACGAAAATCCAAGAAGATAATGAAGGATGAAGTTTAGCTGAGGGTTGGATGGCAAATTTATAAAAGTTTTCAATTAGGATCAAAATACAAATTTAGGTAGGGGAAAGTCTCTCAAACAACTCCAAGAAATTTCAAGTCATTTTGAATTAGGGAACTAGACTTAAATCGTTGATGAAGTTTGATGAACCGAGTAGTGGTCAAACTTCATCCGCCCATAACTTTGGCTAGGAGAGTCGGATAGGGTTGAATTTTAGGTTTTTAGAAAAGGAAAGGAATTTTCTAGAAGTTTTTGAGGTTGATTATTCCCGAACTTGAGTCATATCCAAAAACTACAGTGGCCTCATCCATTCGGCCAACTGATGACATTGGATGTAGATTGAGTGATTCTTGCACATTTGGGGCACATTTAGGTACTTAGAAAAAGATCCATTTCTTGGAAGGCAGAATAGACCACGCTTAGACACTCAAAAGTATGATTTATTTAGTCAAACCCCATAACCTAATTGTACTTGTGATTTATCAAGGGTGGATAAATTAGGGCTTACAGTCCACAATGATTGTAGTAGTCATTTCTTGTCTACAATGATAGCAAAATAATCATTTTGCAATCATTGTTGTGATATAGTCATTGTGAACAGTTTTTTTTTTTGTAGTGATTGTTAATTAAGAGATTGGTCTATAGGTGGAGTTTGGACTTTGTAGAACTATTATCTATAACATTATGCCACAACAAATATGTGTTGGTGATGATTGAACTTGTCTTGTAGTAGATTAAGCTTGTAGCTTTGTTAGTCTAGTGGAATGAAGGAGCAACTAATTCATTTTTGATCGAATATTCACTGGTAGAAAATGATACCCGAATTAAGATGTCCAAATCAACACAACTATGTTAAAAATGTCCCAATCAACTAAACATTGTTGATTTGGGCCCTATTTTCTAGTAGTGATTGACTCTCTTTTGAATATGCATTAAGGTATTGACATATTCAGGATGAAAATTTCTTGGCGAGTTTCAAGTCTTATATGAACAAATGTTAATTAATCATCACACTATACCATGGGACCACCTTGGGGCGGATGGATTGGAGGAGTGCATCGTGTAGACTATCAAGTGGGGGATTTGAAGTGAAGTTTGAAGAAGGGAAATTATAGAGATTAGGACTTGTAATTGCCATAGATAGTTATAGACTACTAGATTAGTAAGCAAACATCTCAAGATTTATTGTTGGCTATTAAACAAGATATTGACACCATGGTGGTTGAAGTGGATGGTTTGGACATGTAGACATGTGTCTCTGAGCAATGAGCAAACATGTATATGAAAGTCATGCCAATGGCATTAGAAAAACTTTAATATGTTTTTTAATATAAAAAAACCTTGCAATATGTCATTATTTGTAGAGATGGCTATAAGCCTCATGTATGTCATTTTTTGCCAAGGGATCATGTCTAGTTGTACTAGAAGACGCCTATGGCAATGAATGTGACAATAAGGTGCATTATTCTATGAGTGTGTGAAGTACTTTGGTTGTAAGTGTTCTAGTAGGATCATGATGGAAAAGTTTAGAAGCACTACACATGTAACAAGGTCAACCATGTCGTTTGCCACACAATTTTGGTTGGATTGATGCAAGTTGGACTAGTATTTTAGCTAGGCTAAAGTCTATGTTGGGTAGAAGAATCAAGGTCTATTCTATAGAGTGGCATTTAGGGTGCTTGAATTTGCAATGATAGGAATTTCTTGTTGGTGAGTGGTTGTATACACATGTCTTGAATGGTAATCAATCATTATAGTTTTAAGTGGAGTTTTCGTAGTTGGTGGTCTCAAGGTCTTATAGAGAAGGTATTGTTTTGGCTAGCATAAAAGAGGCTTAACCTCCACAAGGCTAGGCATTCAAATTTTGAACAATGGATGAACGCAAATACATCCCAAGCACACAAACCCACATTTTTTCATCCACTAAATTTTTTGAAAATTATTGTATTAGTTCTTTAACATTTGTAAGGTATAGATTCCAATGACTTTGCTTTGCAAATATTCTATCTTCAATAGGTACTTGTAGATCTAGCTTTAAAAAAATAACCTTTTCAATTCAAAAATGACTTCAATAGAAATTTAAAAAAATTCTCCTGAACCTTCTATGATTCTTAAAATTTTGAACTTTAAGGAAAAAAGTCTTGTAAAAATCACAAATATTCAATCTACAATTGATTTTAGAAAGAATTTTCAAATTCTATCTTCAAATTTTATTGAAAAATATTGGTTTGTATGCTAGTTGATTTAATCATATAGATATGATCTACAGATCATATTTCACAACTAGTGTTTGAGAGCCATCATTAAAATATCAATTTAAGTTGCATTTTATTATACATCTATACAAGTTTGGAAACCTAGACTATCCTTGGTCCTTTACAGATTAAACACAAGAATAATTTAATCCTATGTATAAGAAAACTTATAATGATTGGAGTACTTTTAACATATCCATTGAAGACCATGTAATTACAGAAGTACTTTTAAATTTGTGTATGGAAGAACTTTTAATCGTTAGAGTACTTTGTAACCTTAGTTCACATGAACACTTTCATCTTATATATGGAATTCTTGTCAACTTCATGATTAATTTTTAAAATTATATATGAAAATACATTTCTTCATGGGATTATTTTTTATTCTCTAAATACAAAAGTGTAAAATCTCAACTACCATATTTTGTTGTCAATATTTGCAAAGTAAACGTCAAGAATTTGAGGGGAGTTGTTTTTCAAAAGATTAGATGTCAAAACTTATTTTGTACAACTAAAGGAAAGAATAGATATTGTCAAATATTCCTGTTGAAATGATTATCAAACCTTATTTTCTAAAAAATTCTTAAGTATTCAGTAAGAAATGTTGACTTAAAAACTACCAAGTGTGTTATGTACATAAATATTCTTTACTACAACATATTAGGGGCCTACACATGTTTAAACTAATCCTCTTACATGACTCCCAGTGGGGTTCTCCAAAGAGAATTATAATATATAATATGCATGTGTGACAAGTGTGCTACAACAAATGATAGTGTCACAAGTGTACACAATGTTCTAGAATACTCCTTTAGAGATGGACGTAGCAAAAATGTGTGATTACACTAAACACACAATTAATTCAATTGTCATCTAGGTTGTCCCCCTTCACAATGTTGCATAACATTGATGATGCTCTTGAGTCCTTGAAATTGTCGTGACCATAATCATGTTGGAGTCACACAACTATAGTGGGATCCATTCCAAACACATGAAAGTTATTGATATAAAACTGAAGTGCCTTGGAACGAAGAAGTGATGATTGTTGTTCTCAACACCGTATGGAAGCAGTAAGCCGGTTTCATATGTTAAGTAATGTATAATCTACAGTAGATAAGTTAGGGATGCCGAGTTCTTCCCGCGAAAAGAGTGAGGGCAAATTAGGGTTGCAGGGGACTTGAGAACGAAGCAACCGATGTGTGAGCATTCAGTTCCTTCGTTCCTTCTTTCCTGAATGAAAAGTGACGTCGGGGGCGTTGCGGCTGGCGCGTCTGACTTTTAGTTGAGTGGTACTGACTACTGGGTATGTCCGAGGAAAGTATTCGCAAAGACCGGTTCAAATTTTCCATTCGGAGGAGCTTGGTAGCACTGTGGGCATCCGGGGCCGAGCAGACAGAATCCCTGGCTGAGAGGAGGGGACGGAGGTTTCAGGGCGAGAATTCGTTCATTGGTGACACGACAACGGAGCCGCGCAAATCTTTCCTGGATTTGGATCATTCCGCCCGATGAAGTCAGTAAGTTGGTTGGTTAGTTAGTTTATGCCTTTGCAATTCATGCCACGGAATGCTGCTGCTTGGCTGGCATTTGGGGGGTGATTATGGGAGGTTGGTGGTGGGGTCTGTGCGCCAAGCATTGCAGATTTTCTCTGGCGGCGGAGTCGAGTTGGTGACCTAACCTTCACTCTCGGTGAATGCAGCTCTGTTCGTCGTTTGACGAATTTGTGAGCCTCGGAAGCCGAATTTCATGATTTTCGATTGAGATTTTGGGTTTTCGTGGAAGTGCGGTGTGAGCGTTGCCATTGAAGTCATGGAAGCGCTAACGCCGACGCCGGTGGCAATGATGTCGTTCCAGACACAAACTCAGAATGTGGTTGCGAGTTGGGGGCTACCATTGTGGAGGCAGAATGCGATGGGTTCCATCTCATTGGGTTTGCGGGGAGATTTTCGGCAACATCTGACCCCGGTCCTTGTCGCCAGGAATTTTAGGGTTTTAGGGCGCCGGCAGCAGCGCAGTGCCGTGCATGTCAGTGCCTTAGATGCTGCGCAGCCATTTGACTACGAGTCGAAGAGGTCGCAGGAGCTGGAGAAGAGCAGCAAGCTCATAATTGGAATTGTGGGGTTCGGCAACTTTGGCCAGTTCCTGGCGGAGAGGATAGTGAAGCAAGGGCACAGGGTTTTGGCGCATTCCAGACGAGACTATAGCGAGAAAGCGCGTGAATTAGGTGTGGCATTTTTCAGGTCGGTTTGGATTGCTTTGTTTCCTGTTGTTCTGGCCAGGGTCTCAACACTAAATCTTTGTATGGCAGCAATGTTAAAATTTAAATCCCTAGTACCGTCGCTTCACTGCGCTCATTGTTCGTTCTAAGGCATATTGATTCCGAAATCTCACTGAGTTGATATGGGTGAGCTCTAATCAGTAAACTCTTACTGAGTTTCCGAATTTACATGTATGAACTTACCATTGAGCTCCTGTTGCATTCTCTAATTTGAAGTCCCTAATTTTTGAGAAGCAAGTGTATAGATCGCGATTTTGACCTCCGTCACCCAATCTTTTGTTCTCACGTGGCTCCTCGGAAGTTGTGACATTTGTCTTGAATTGAAAGGAACTTGTGAAATTCGTCATGCTAATTTATGCAATCGGAAAGTGTGAGCCGAGAAGGTTGTCGAGGTGACGGGTGATAGTAATGAGTTTCACTGTTGGAACCTTTCAATCCACAATTTTCTTGGAGAGGAGATGGTTTTGTTCCTTTGTTGTCATTATATTACTATCAATGACGGTTGATGCTGGCTTTGACTTGCCAGGGATGCGGATGATTTTTGTGAGGAGCATCCTGAGGTGGTTCTTCTGTGCACCTCCATTTTATCAACTGAGTCTGTGTTACAAAGTCTTCCCTTGCAACGGCTTAAGCGGAACACTCTATTTGTCGATGTTCTCTCTGTGAAGGAATTTCCGAAGAACCTCTTCCTGCAGGTATCAAGGACGGCCTTAGTGAAAATTGAGATTGCTCCTTGTTTCATTTTTGCGGGCATTCTTTTTACTATATAGAGTTAAGTTGATGTGATTCTGAATAATTCTCTTCCTTTGGAACATTGGTGATTGAGATACCTGATTTGTTCTTAATTGTCTTAACAGGCGTTGCCTCACGAATTTGATGTTCTCTGCACTCATCCTATGTTTGGCCCCGAGAGTGGCGAGGGCAGTTGGGCTGGATTACCTTTTGTGTATGACAAAGTTCGCATCAGAAATGGGCGGCGGTCAAGATCTGCTGACAAGTTCCTGGACATCTTCGCAACTGAGGTAAAATCTTCACAGACACGCTTTAGAGACTTCCAGTCTCCAGGTTTTAAGTTTTACACATCACTCTGATTATTAGCAAAAAAAACAGCAGGTATTTCTCTCATGTCTGTGAAGCTAGTTGGTTATCATGAAAAGCGGCCTCACTGTTAATTAGGCAGAAGATTTAACGGGATACACCGCTCTTTAGTCTTAAAAAGGAAAGTTATGAACAAACACTATCAGTAGTGCACTTCTAGCTATTCTTTATTATGTTAACTGAATTTTTACTGGCCTCTTGGTTCATTTGAGGTAGTTGATGTAAGCATCTGTCAGTACTTTTGGCTGACGCTTGGATGGGAATTTTATCTCAGGGTTGTCGCATGGTGGAGATGACATGTGCAGAGCATGATCGATATGCAGCAGGTAGCCAATTCATCACTCACACTATTGGCAGGTTAGTTTTCTCATTCCCAGCAGAAGGGATAAATCTAGGATGTTGGTCACTGACAGAGGATGATCCATTTTGGTATTGTGTTTGCATGGTTGCGTATTTTCGGTTGTTGCTATCACGTGAATTGCACTTATTGTTCAGAGAGAAATATCCTAGTTGTTTCTTCCGAACAATAAATTGCGACGCAAGGGCCAAAGCAGCTGCATGTTATATGCAGGGTGCTAGGAAAGCTTGGGTTGGAATGGACGCCAATCAACACCAAGGGTTACGAGACACTTCTAGGACTTGTAAGGCATCACATCGCATCTTTGAATATATTCTATTGAATGAAGAGGCCCCTGTTTGAGTCAGTATGTCAGATATGGAAGAGCTTCAATCAGTATCATCCATATGTTTATTGGAAGGATGTTTTGGGCCGATAAAACTGTTATCTGAAAAAGACGTTTTTCATGTTGATAGCATCTTTGACTAGGATATTGGTTTATGGTTAGTCTCAAATGCGAACCTGCAGCTGAAAAAATCGAATCGTGAGCAGGTTGAGAACACATCGGGTGACAGCTTCGAGCTCTACTATGGGCTGTTCATGTACAACCCGAATGCCACTGAGGAGGTAAGAGAAGTGATATTTTTGCCACGTTCAATATTCTCTCAAATGTTACTGCATCCGTGATGTTCCTTTCCAAATGCCATTCTATTCTGGAAGCCACGGATACATGAGCAGATTTTCTATTAAGGACTGCCGTGCTCGGCTTCCAATGTAGTGCTGAAGGGTGATTTACACTCAGTGACAGGTGTTAGTGAACCTAGCAAATTTTACCTAAGAATGGAAAACAGGGGGGCGTTTCTAAGCCAAATATAGCATCACTTCACTCCATAACCAGTCTGCGTAAGTAACAGTTGAGTTTTATCAGTTGTTTATAAACGGTGCCCTTCAGGTGTTGTTGTCTTGTGAGATTTTGTCTCTTGTTTAATGTTTGTTTAGACATTCCACTCCGTAGTTATGCAACAGCTTTAATATCTTAGATCTGCTAATCTGCTTCATACTATTTTTTATATTTCTTAGAAGATGGGCAAAGATTTACAGAATGGAACGAAATCCTCAACAATGGATTTGTAAGTAGATCATCACAGAAATTTGAGGCAACCAGTGTGTAGTTTTATGCAACACGGCTTTATATGCTTTGCAGCTGGAGCGCCTGGAGCGTGCGTTTGACTCCATAAAGAGACAGCTATTTGGGCAACTTCATGATGTTTTGAGGAAGCAGCTATTCGGTGGAGTGGACGGGGCAGCTGAACGCTCTTCGAACTCATCACTTACTAACGGAAACTCACAGATTGGAATAGTTGCAAATGGTGAGTCGAAAGTCATCAGCAATACCAACACTGCTCCCCCCGTATTTGAGGCTGTCTTGAACAAGACTATTAAATTGGACAAAGACCCTGATTCAATCTCACAGAGCCTGAATCAGTAAGGTTCTCCAATCCAGAACCTGCGAGGGATTGTATCATAGAGGATTTGAGAGACGTATGTTCCGGTATTTTCTCCACAGCATTTCCTTTGATCGACTTTTCACTTATTAGCTGCTATCTGCAGTAAAAGCTCCCAACAGCTTAGGTGGATATTGAAGTTACTGAAGTTATAAGAACTTTGGATGAATGCCTTTCTACTACTTTGAATGGATGAGACGAATGACCTTGGCGTTTTGCGTGCAGTTGATGCATGATAAGACTGACTAATTCGGGTGAATTTAGTTGGATCATGAAGTGAGTTACAGTAGTCAGTCTAGTCACTCAGTGCTCAATTCACCAACCAGAGCTGATTTCCAAAATAGATTTAAAAGGGGACACGAGTCAAATTTTTGTTTGGTGGTCAATTTTTTCAAATTTGAGTGGGAATTCTTTAAGACTAATCATATATTGGAATTCTCGTTTCAACAACAATCTAGGAGTAGAAATTCGTCGTCATATCAGTAATTGTATTTGTAAATATATATTTACATACATATGTACTTAGACGAACCCCATACTTGCACTTTTGAAGGGAGATGAATCAATTTTTTTCTCCCTAATTTTTGAGATCAATTTGTGCTACCAATTTTGGTTATATAGTAGTGATAAAAGTTATACTTTTGTATGCACTATGTCAAAATACTATATACATAGTAGAGATAGTGAAAGAATTTTCCATTGTGTATTGATGCAATTTAGTAGAGTGCACACATCAATTCAAGAGAAAATTCAATTGCTAAAGATAGTATCACTTCTAGTTATCTTCTACTTGTTGGTCATCTAATATGCATGAGTATGTCTTGGTATCATATTCTCTTGGTGGCCCATTGCTACTTTGTAATTTGACTTGCTTTTAGGTGACCCCACCTTGAATGGAAATTGAACTAGCAAAATGCTATGAATGTTTAGTAGAAGGGTGATGAGAAAGTAGATTTGGTGATGATTTAGTAAGTAATGAATGGATTCATTTATATGGAGTAGTCTCAAGCCTATTCAGGTTCAAACAACCTAATTGGAGACACCTATTTCACTAATAGTACATGGATTGTGTAGACTTGAGAAACATGTCTCCAAAGATCCACACCTAGTCATGTTTGTTAGTTCATTTTTTTCTCATAGGTCTTTTTCTAGTTTTATGGCCCATGTTTCTACTAGTGCCTTAACATACAATTTTGATAAAAAATAAAATTCTAAGAGACTATTTTGGTACAATGAATATCCTTTCTTGGTGTGCAAATGGATGTACTAAATTCTTCAAGTTATATCTATAATGTCTCACCAAGTTTTTGCCTATGTACTAAAATTGTTCCCTATCTTCTCTTGTATTCCCATTGTGTCATGGGGCTTATTATAGTAACTTTAGTAGTTACCCACTAGGTGTCCAAATTCAAATATACTGTATAAAGTTTAACCATGTGAAGACATTGTAGACCTAAAAGATTTGTTGGATGAATTTAGTATTAACTATAGAAACAAAGAATGTATCAATTGGTCCAATATCTAAAGTATTTTGGTAACTAACTTGGTTATAGGGGACCATATCCTTACAAGGTTAACTCTTGAACATTGGGTAGGTGACCATGGAAATCATCCTTTTTGGAACCGTGTGACACCATCTACTTTTAAAAAAAATCAAAAATACTCAATGGGAGTCAAACTATTGTAGAAGATCTCCCCTTTCCATCCTTGATTCTGAGGATGAATAGTTGCATCTTTGTCCTACAAAGGAGAATTCCTTGTCATTCATTGGACAAAAAATGTCCGCCACATTGTTTAGGGGTTAAGGTTCAAAATACAAGTTGTAGATGCAATATGTCTTCATCAAAGGAAAGTTCGCTTCATGATACATGACATTATTGTCCTAGTGTTGTAGATAGTCCATCAACATCTAAAAAAATTTCTAATTCCTCAAGGCTAATGCATCCAATCAATAGGGGCTGATAAAGTTAGTTTAGGATGAGGTGTTCAAAATCTAATTCTTCCTAGTTCTTATGGGAGCTAATCATGTGGCAAAGAATATATTGGAAAGTTTGTCTTATCCACACAACCCAACTCTTTGAGTAAAATTTGAGAATAACGAGAACTTTCAAAGATATTCTTTTCCACATAGTTACTCTTGAGAGGCAAATTGGAATTTTGAACTTCTGATTCAAAACCCAAGTCTAAAACCATCCATAGCTCAAAATCATGAAAACAATATGAAGGTAATATAGTTCATTTTAGTGGTTATCAAATGCTGCCACACAATGTGAGTCATATTGTATCAAAAATTGAATGGTATTGATCCTAGAATGTTGGACAAACAAAAAAAGGGTTGATGGATGACTTTTTGAGTGCCTATGGGATGGAAAAATATAGTTTTTCATTTGTTCTTTTTGGGAGAGATTTTCTTGAAGTCATGTGCAAGAGATGCTATTGGAATCTTATAAATAATATTATTAATAGTTGATTTTGCTATTGAAAGAGATGTTTGGCCTATAGTACAACTAGTGTATTTTGGGCCCTTCTACCTCCTTCCTCTTGATAAAAATTAAGGCATAATTTGATCTTAACTTGAATTGAGACCAAATAATGAAACAAATCTTATCAAGTTGAGATTCTACTTCAATCTAAAATTTTGAAAAATTCTTCAAATCTATTATTTTTTGTAAATTGAACTTGAGGCCCATGGACTATTGATTTATTAGATTTTAGAAAGGCATAGTAAATTGGTTCGTGTTACAATGTTCTATACTACAATGTACACCAATGAAGAAAATTTCAGACTTTTCAACCCTTAAAGGACCGGCCTTGTGTTTTTGGCAACATAACTTTTGGGGGCAAGTACATGTCAGTGGAGATGTGAATTATTTGGGCTGAAATTTTTTTACAAGGTGTAGCCGAGTGTGAGCCTCCAATTAGACACTAGGGACTCACTCTTTTTATATTTTGTTATTTTAAATGTAGTTTTATATACAAAAAGCCCCCAAAAGAGTGTAGAACCAAAATAGGTGTGTCACATACCAATATAATATTTGGTCTAGAATTAGAATATTATAACTAGAGTACCCCAAATTGCGAGCTATAAATAAATTAAAACCCAACTAATCGTGGTAATTTGGTAGATTATAAATTATGAGCGCACCAAGCTCAAAAACCCACATGGAAAGAACATCTCTAGGCTAATATTGGTTCAGGGAGCTCTAGTGAGGCATATATGTCAGTTCGTGAAGATTGGTTTCAATTTTCCCATTTCATCAACGAAATAGAAGAACTCCAATTATTGGCTCGCAAGTGTCTAAAATATTAAGATGAGACGATGGAGGAATCTATAGTCAAAGGAGGGTGATTTTAGATTAAAACCACACATGGAAATCAATGGCAAAGTCCGTTTTCTCAAATTCCCTCTGGTGTGAAAGATTCCCTAACCATCGATAATTAAACAAGTGGGTGGATTTTATTCCCCCTAGGCTGATGTGTAGAATAAAAACATGAGCCTACAAATATGTTGTGGGATCCCGTGAGAGGTTCTACAGAAAGTTTCGAAATTTTCTGATAGACAGAAGATGCCATTCTAGACAATCAACTACCCAAACTTATGATGGGAAATTCCTAGAAATTCCTAGAAATTCCCTAGATGCCAGTAAAATCTCACTAAAAATTATCCTATCTTATTTTATATTTATAAGATGTCGTGACAAGTTTCAAGACATTTCAATAGTTAAAAGTACCAGAACCTACAAGATTCCTCGACAACTAGTAGAAATTAAAGTCCATGGTGGAATTGACCAATGGAGTGAGAGCACATGAAAGCGGAATGAGGCCCCATATAGGTCTTTTCTTTCTCCCCCACACCCACTTAATAACTAGCCTAGGCTTCCTTACACCTTAGGAGCCTAAGCTAGTTACTTTTGCCAAAAAAGTCAAATTCCAAAAATTAGATTTTTTTCTCATTCTTGGCATTGAGTTGGCATTAGATTTTGTTGAGATTTTGTTGAGATTTTAGAGATAGAAAGAGGGTGAAGGTTCTTTTTAAAGATAAATGGCCTTCTGAAGCCAACGGTGCAATCCGTTTCTGTTTCGGAGTTAATCTCTAAAAGTTACCATTATAGGCTAGTATAGGATGAAAACCCTATATATGAGGATGAAAATCCAAAAAAATAAGGTTAACTTGGATGAATGAGAGGGGGTGGGTGCCCAGAAAAAAGTATAAATGGGCACCCCTTTTCCTCTCTCACTACCCTATTTTCTATATTTGGGTCCATTAGGTCCACTTTGTTAGAACTTTTGGTGTTTTGCCAAAGATCTTGGCGGTGTTTGTCTTCTTGTTACTCTTTTGTTCTAGTTTGCTAGTCTTTTGTTCCCTTTTGGTTAAGTTTATTGCAAGCTGTAGAGGTCTTGGATTTCTTTTGCATCTTCTATCTCTTTGTTTTGTTGTTTCTAAGTCTTATATTCTTTTGTGGTCATTTTGTCTTACGTTAGCTCAAGCCTTGAGCTCTTAGTTCTACTAACCTTAGAAAGGACATTGTACCTTCTTCCATTGTGTCTTGTTCTGTTATGAAGAGTCTTATGAGTTCTTTGGTTTTTGTATTAACCCTAGAACCAACCCCCACTGTACCTTGGTGATGCCGATTTGGAGGGCCTTCTAGTTTGCCTTGAGTGCTTGCTAACTTTGTTACACTAACCCTTGCCACGAGGTAGTGAGAGTGTCCTAAATCCCCATAGAGTGCAAACCTTGTCTTACTTTATTTGTGTCATTGTAGGTCCCGACATGATGGCAAAGCTTTGAACCCCCTTTGTCACGACCCTCATCAAGAGGTGTGCCCGTCCACCTTGGTGAGCAAGGGGGACGTTGGAGGTGACTCCCCAAGCCTTGCAAGAGATAAGGTGAGGGGGACTAGGGGTCCCGAGCGATCAGAGCGATGTAGCGCTCTGATCCAGACGAATTTGGGGGCGTGTCGCACATGCATGGAAAGCTTGTGAGAAGACGCGTCCATGGGTACAAAGAACGCAAGAATCCGAGTTGAGAGTGAAAAGATATGGCTCCTCAAAGTTGGCAGCGGCCCGGTCGCGTCCCAAGGCATAGGGACGTGGGAAACAAGGTTTGGGAGGGTTCCTTTGAGCCAAATAGGGCATGCCGCATATCATTGGAAAGCTAAGGAGACAAGATTTCTAGAATGATAAGGCTCATGAGGAGATGAGCTGTGAGCTAAAAGTTAGGGGCATCCAAAGAGGGTGGAGTCCCGGAGAGCTACACCTCCCGGGAGACTCGTACCTTTGGAGGGCCATAACTTCCTCAATACTTGTTGTATTGGGGAAAGTGAATAGTGCACGGGGATCTAAGGAAAATGTAAATCACGAAAATGGTCTCGCACTTGGGATTTGGAAATCGGAGCTAAAAGTTATCCCGATGGGAAGATCGGGAGTCTTTGGGGGGTCTGGTTTGGGGATACCACTTGGAAATGGGTGGTCTTCCAAGATGGGGTACATCTTGGGGGTTTCTAGTGACCTCTAGTATGGGGGGGGGGCTACCGAATCCCACAGAGAGTACTATAAGGAGGGGTGGTCTCCCTTTTCACTCTCGGATGGTGCCATGGTGAGCCTAAGTGGCCCCGGGTGGTGAGGTTAGTGTTGGAGCCTCACCACCACTTGTGTGTTACCGTGGAGTGCTTGTGCACTCCTTGATACCGATTGGGTGGTGTTCCACTCCACATTAGGCGATGGTGTGAGTTCCGGTTGGTGAGTCCCGATTAGTAAGTTCCGAAATGAGTTGGGTTGGGCCTAGTGGGGAGTTGGGTCCCATGCAAGGGTAGTTAGCACCGGTGGGGAGTAGTGCCTCCACCGAGTGCTTGGACATCAATGGAAGTTCCGCCCTATGTCATCAAATGATATGCCCAATTTTTGTGGGAGTTAAGTGTTGGAAGGAAAGGATTGGGGGTCACGGAGGAATGGGGAACCCCGTGACTTGAGTTGGAACCTAACATTGTGGATTCGTAGCATGTGCAGTATTAGGAGAGCATGAACCTTGGTGTCACTAAAGTGTTAAGTGCTTGGAAAGTGAGCTTAAGGTGGTAAGTGTCACTAAGGGGTGCGACACCTTTGGGATCAAAAGTCTTCGTGGGGTGTTAAAATAGGGAAATATGGTGAAACTTTGAACCCCCTTGGGATCAAAAGTCTTCATGGGGTATTAAAATAGGGAAACAAGAGAACCTTATACCCCTATGTTCCCTTACCATACAAAGTTTAGTTTTCAGAACATTTTGGAAATAGTTCAAAGTTTAGCCCTCCAAAAGCAAGAAATAAAATTTGAGTTAATAGGAAGGGACCACCGGTTGAAGAAGAGAGATCACCGACAACACTCGTACATAGAAAATTGACCTATTAATGTTAGATATACATCCTTTCCCTTTGTTTTCCTCCCTTCAATCCCCAAATAGCCAAAAAAACTAAAAAATGGAAGAAAATAAGTAACCAACAGCATGAGCCAGTAGCACCTGTCGTCTAGGTATCAACTAGCAATGCTAGCTAGCTGGATATCCGCTAGCAGGATCAACTACTGGGTTGACCAACCAAAAAGGGTGCACGTATGAAAAATTAAAAGCCTAGTGTGGGAAATTGGAAGTTGAGAAAGAGAAGAGACTGAAGGACGAGAGAAGCAATGACCAAGTTCCACCATCCTTCAACCAAGCACCAGAGCAGGGAAGCCAACTCTTTGTCTCCCACAAAACAAGCAAGAAGAGAAAAAATAGAGATAGAACTTATAGAAGAGTGGGTGAAAAATGGCCAAGGGAAGGGGACAAATTGGGAATAGATAGGAAGAAGTTGGGAGGGATAAGATAGAAAGGAAATCCCCCTACTTAGTGATGACCATTGGATAGAAAACTTAGAGATTATTGCAAGATTAGACAAAAGACGTAAGAGGTAGTTCAACCTTGTAAGACGCTATAATGTGTCTTTAGTTAGCCTTGTAGGTAGAAATGAGGGTAGTTAGGCCACCGTAGGACTTACGAGGAATAGTGTAGAAGGAAAAGAAGAGGGAAAGAAAGAAATAGGATGAAGCCAACGAGCATACCTTGTATTAATTCACTCCATTATTAAAACAACGATTCATTAGATCTTATAAAGGGAGTTCATATCTAAGGAGAGAGAACTCCCGATGGGCACGGTCAAAGAAGCAAGTTCCGAGGTATGAGACAACCCATCCCTAACTTTTTCAATTTTCTTAATTAGCAATTATTAATTCTAGCCGAGGCCCACCCTTAAGTCAAACCCTTAAGACTATAGATGAGGTCACTTCTTAGGCTAGAATCCTATTGAGAAGGTTCTTAGCTTCGCAAAAACTTAAGGCATATTAGAATCAAAGTAGAAATACGGAAGTTATCACCAGATGAAGATTAGGGCTTAATTTGGATGAAAAATAGTTTGACATAGAAGTTGATAACAAATTGAGGAAATTAAAAAGAGGATTTTAATAAGAGTCTAGAGGTTAAAAAAAAGTCAATTCTGAATCATAGATTAGGAGAAATTAGTGGATGAAGTGTTAAGTGCCAACTAGCAATCAAACTTCATCCCTCGAGAACTTTTAGTGAGAGCATCGGATTAGCAAGTGTATTACCAATTTGGAGAGCTAAGATTAAGGGCTACAAGGGAAAGATATGAACCCACCATTGAATAATAAATAGGTGAAGGCTAACTTGAACCCTGAATGCTAAAGGAAGTCAATCACAAAGTTAGGAGGTAAAAGTTGAGCAAGAAATTTAGGACTCTAGGCTTGTAGGAGAGGTCAAGTAGAGCCCAAAGGAGCCCTTCAGTTAGAGTAAATCATGAAAATCCAACAGATAATGAAGAATGAAGTCTAGACCATGGTTGGTTGAAAAATCCATAGAAGTGTCTGATTAGGACCTAATTCTAGATTTATGTAGGGATAAGTCTTTGGAACCACTCCAATAAATTTCGAATCATTTTAAATTAAGGACCTAGACTTAAATGGTGGATGAAGTTTGATGACCTAAGTAGTGGTGAAACTTCATCCACTCATAACTTTGGCTAGGAAGGTTGAATATGGTCGAGTTTTAGGTTTTTAGAAATGGAAAAGAATTTCCTAGAGAGTTTTCAAGTTAGTTCCTCCCAAACGTGAGTCACATCCAAAAATCTAAGTGGCCTCCTCCATTCGGCCTGCCAAAGACATCGGACATAGATTAAGAAATTTTTGCATGTTTGGGTCATATTTAGGCACTTAGAAAAAGATCCATTGCTTGAAAGGCAAAATGAACCATGCTTAGGCACCCAAAAGTAAGAAACATTTAGTCAAACCCTAGAACCTGATTGTACTCGCAATTTATCAAGGGTGGGTAAATTGGCGCTTACAATCATCTAGCTTCGACAACCGGCAAGGGAAAATTGGTGCCATTGTCTCCATCATAACACAAATAGTTAATCCAGGAGGGTCTTTTGGTAATAGAAGGGGTGAATTCTAAGCTTGCTATTGGAATACAACAATTTACAATTGTCGGGGATGTTGAAACTCCCAGCCCTCAAAGCTTTTGGTTTAAGGTCAAATGTCCATACTATTGAGATTTGTTGAGTCTGTGCCCTTCGAAGAGGAATTTGAAAGCAAACTTGCATAATCACTTGGCAGGTTCAAAGCACATGATGGCTATTGAAGAAGCCAACTAAATCAATTCAAAATCCAACAACTTGTTTACCAAAAGGTATAAGCAACCTAGTCAATTGTCAAGTACTAGTGCACATTCTAATCAACCAGACTTGTATTCTTAGTTCAACAAATGGATGCATCGAGACGTACGAAAGGAGGTATGTATTCCACTTCAATTGTTAATGTTCAATTCTTGAAGGGCATAATATATTGGAGCTTCCGAGATTCTCATTATACAAACAATGGGCTTACATATGTTGTGAGGGGCTTGCTAGGAGATTTGATGTCTAGTGGTGCTTGGTATAGCGAGCCGCATCTTGCTACGGAATTCACTATCGATGGAGAGGCAGTTTTAGTTAGTGGCGCTTTTAGACATAGGAAATGTCTTCGGTTTTGTACTACTAGAAAAAAAATTCCTGAACCTCACTTATTCTATGTGCGTCAAGATACCTCAACAAAATGATTTCAAGAAGAAGGTGTTCAGAGAGGATTGAGCAATCAATAAGAGAGGTTGTAGGACTATTGTCGGCGGTAGGAGAGTTGGGTACTTGACAATTGTTGAGCTTGTTCGTCATGGCAAGGACATGAGAAATAAGTTGAAGTTCAAGAAACTAAACTATTAGTCTGCAAGAGCCATAATTGTACAACTAAAAGTAAAGCGATCCACTCTTAAGGAGATGGCAAGACAATCATCTTCCAAACACAACTTGCTGAAATTCTGTAATAATCTTCTCAATGCTCATAGAATAGGTGCTTTTGGAGTTTTGAGGGTAGACCGGCATTATAGGACTTCATGAGAAACATGGCACAAAATTTGAACTATGACCATCATGGACATCGGTACTCGGAAAACAACAAATCCTTCACTCAAGTCATGAAAGTATGAGGAGGTAAGAGAATGAGCGATGTCTTAAGCCTCAATTATTGTGGATCTAATTATAGTACAATAAAGAGGGATCATAGAAGAGGAATTCAATTTGTACCTAGTGAGCACTTGGAACTTTTTGCAATTGTTATTGATATTTACAGTAGAGCAAAATGAACTTACTATATTATTGGACCAATTCCAGTTATCGTGACTGAAGACGAAATGAAAGTTAGGGGTCGAGTTGCTTGTGAACCAAAATAGGACACTATAGCTCAATTTTGTGGTCTTCCTACTAATCATGTTTGTATTTCTATTTTTAAACCTATTGCTAGATCTAGAGAGGAGTACTACAATATCCTTGAATCCATTAGATGAGATTTGGGGAAATAAGGGGCTATTTCAAGCCTTTTCTAACAATAGTCAGGGTATGGCTAACTATTGTCAACCATCATAAATATTAAAAAAATAAAATTTATTGGGTTCTAAAATTGAAAAAAAGTCAAATTTTTTTTGACTTAGCTGTCGCTTGACCACATCAGTAGTGTTGTAGTGACACAGTACAATAAGTTCCCCATTGCTATGAATTATAGGGAACTCGCAGTCTTCTATTTGGCCCAAATCTCATCTAATGCTTTAAAAACAACAAGGTGGGCGGATTTTCTAGAGTTATTGTTGTCAATCCGAAGCATGATAAACTACCTTGACTTGTATCGGTGGCATGTTGCACTTTGTGTGCGCCAATTTACCCACCTTTGATAAATCGCGAGCACAACCAAGTTATGGAGTTTGACTAAATGACTACTATTTGGGGTTGTCTAAGCGTGGTTCAGTGTACCTTCCAAGCAATAAACTTTTTCTAAGTGCTTAAATGTGATCCAAATATGCAAGAATCACTCAATCTACATCCAATGTCAATGGTTGACCGAATGGATGAGGCCGTCGTGGTTTTATTGTAACTTACATCATGGAGGAACTAACCTCAAAACCTCCTAGAGAATTTCTTTCCCTTTCTAAAAACATAAAATTCGACCCTATCTAACTTTCCTATTCAAAGTTATGAGCGGATGAAGTTTGATTGCTACGCAGTTCATCAAACTTCATTCATAATTTAAGTCTAGTTCCCTAATTTAGAATGACTTGAAATTTCTTGGAGTTGTTCAAGAGACTTGTCTCTTCCTAATTCTGGTGTTTGGTCCTCATTGGAAACTTTTATAAATTTCTCATTCAACCCTAAGCTAAACTTCATCCTTCTTTATCTTCTAGGATTTTTGGGTTTTTTCTTAATTGAGGGAGTCCTATGAGCTCTACTTAACTTCCTCTACATGCCTATGGCTCCAACTTCCTTACTCAACCTCAACTTTTCTAGGTTTGTTATTGGTTTTCCTCAATATTTAGGTTTTAAGTTAATTCCACCTATTTACTATTTATATCATTTCTACATTTTTTCCATGCAATACTTAACTTTAGCTTTCCAGATTGGTTAGAATTTTCCAATCCGACATTCCTACTAAAAGTTCTTGATGGATGAAGTTTGTCCGCTAGTTTGCACTTAGAACTTCATCTACTAATTCCTTCTAACCTACAATTCGAAATCAACTTTTCCTTTCACCCCCCAAAACTCATTAATAGACTTTTTCTAATTCTCTCAATTTGTCCCCAAATTTTATGTCTAACTATTTTTCATTCAATTTAAGTCCTAACCTTCATCTGGCAATAACTTTCTTACTTTTACTCTAATTTGGACATGCCTTGAGTTTTTGGAAAGCTACAAATCTCCTCTCTAGGATTTTTAAGTCAAAAATGAACTAACTCCTACTCTTCAGGGTCTGACTTGGGGATGGGCCTCTCCCAGAGTTAGTATTTGCTAATTAGGTGAATTGGAAAGGTTAAGGAGGGGGGGGGTCATACCTCAGAACTAATGTCATTGACCATGCCTCCTGGAAGTCCTTCCTCCTCCACCATGAACTCCCTTAATATGGTGTAGTGAACTGTCATTTTAATAATATAGTGAATTAATATAACAATTGGTCTTTCTTTTTGGTCCCCTCTTTCTTTCTTCCTTCTTTCTTCCTTTTCTTTCCTCCCTATTCCTCTTACGTCCTAACGGTAGCCCAACTACCCTCGTTCTAACATCACAAAAAACATGGTCTTCCAAGATCTTTACTATGCAGCATGTAGACACCATGTAAGCGCCACATAGGTGAGGAGAGCTACGTGGGATTTTTTTCATCTAGACCATCTATGACAAGGCACTCTAACATGACATGCCCAATTAGCACACTTTTAGGTCATTTGAAAACTTTAATTTTAATTTTTCAAATGTCAAATTAGATGTTTAAACATTTTTTGAGACATCAATTAGTGAAAATTATACATGTCAAGCAAGAATAATAAAAAATAATGATTAAAAATAAAATAAAATGAACAAGCCAAATTTCTTGAATTCAACAAGAATTAAAGAAAACTTACCATCTACCATCAAGAGAAGTTTTGATGGTAAAATGAAGGAAACAAGTTAGTGAAAATGAAGATAACAAAGGTCATATTTATATTCATTGTCCATCCATGGTGTGACAAAAGATATGGGATAACTAGAATATGAAAACTTGACCATTGTACATCTCGACACTATTTTACACATCTAAACATTGTTTTAGACATTTGGATGTCGTTTCAGACATTTTACATTGAACACAATTCTTGTTTTACATATCCCTTATTCTTTGTTTCATGTCCAACCATCCGCTTATATAAAGACCATCTCTTTTTCATCCATGGTACACATCCATCCATTTCTTTTTTTTGGTAGGGTATGCCATGTGGCTGCCCTTCCCTGAAATTTTTCACATATGGTTAACTTTTTACCATGGTCCACAATAATTTTTACCGACTTATCTATAGTCATAATGGGTTTACTTGTGAATGTGGTAGTCTCCATTTTTTTTGGTGTTTCAAAAAACATCAGCATATCTTTAATCATGTCAAATAAAATATCAACATCAATCATAACATCAACTTTGTTTTACAATAATGTGCCAATGTTCTCCCCAACATCTTCAAAAATCTATCTTCTTGGGCTAATTGCCCTTTGACATTGTTATGTTTTGTTGGATATTGTCTATTAGTGGTCAAATACAACCAAAAACGTAGATTTCTTATAGTGTAAGTTGTTTGTGTATGAATTCCAGAGACTCACCTTGTTTCTTTTGAGTCGTGCTTGTACTGTTGATTTAGCTTATTCATGCATCCTAAGTAGTCTTTTGCACTTGATCCCGTGGTTTTGGTTAAGGATATTGCAATCCTGGATGAAGGTTCCTGTGATTGTGTCTTCCTCATCGTTCACTATAGGTGTTCATCTACTAGTGTGTTTTCAGTTGCCCATTGTGGGATGCTCGTCATCCAGCCATTTCCCCCTGAACCCTTATAGTTTGTCTCCCTATTGTTCTATAAACTACAATTTTTTGCCATAGTGGGTTTACAGTCACTTAAGATGGGCTCCAATGGAAGACACTACGAGGCGATGCTAGATGGGGTGCCCGAATTGAAGTTGTTCTAATTGACTCAATGATCCCTTGTATGTTGTAGGGCTTATGTGTATGTGGAGATCTTTGGGACAACATTAGTGTGAGTGGTAGAGGCTGGCTAGTAGAGTACAGACCATTCCTGCAGCAGCTACGATATGCATGAAGTAGAAGCATGTTGTAGAGACCATAGTGGAGTATTCCTTCCTGAAATTGGCACAATTTTAGCTCCATCATGTGCCATGACATCAACAATTTGATGGAGACGCGCATATTTGTGTTGGAGCAGTTAGACCACAACATGGGTTTTTTCTCAAAGTCATGGCAGTTTCAAGCACCAATTTCAAATCATCTCCATATTTCACTCCTATTTGATCTTAGTGTCAGTGAGTTAGAAGAGCTCTATGATCTTTTATTTCATGGTTGGGAGCCATCCAAGGTTTATGTTATGCCAGGATCACATTGGCGAAGTTCATCTCTCATCTAGATGATCCCTGTAGCATGTAGGTGATAGAGTTCAACATTATGGTGTAGCCTCCTCGCTCGGTGCAGTTTTTTGTTTTTTGTTGTTGATGTAGCATATGAACATTTTTTGATAGGCATGAACTTTATGTATTTTGAATTGTGTTGTATGAATACATCTTATGCTTGAAATGGTATAGTTTTGTGTTTATGTTGAGGTTGCATCATACATGCTTAAGCATGTGCAATTTAGTTTTGCATTTCTCATTTTTAGAGCTCTACACATGTATATTTTTTGGATAAGTTGGTTGAATTTTAGTTTCCTATTTTTTTTCTAGCTATGTTTGTCTTCTGAAAATGTTGGTTCTATTTTGCTTTTTCATTTTTTGGGGCCAATTGTGCTTTTGTCTTCCAACAATGTTGGTTCTCTTTTGCTTTTCCATTTTTTTGGCTTCACTAGCTTCCTTGCATTTTCTTCTTTGTGGTTAGGTATCTAAGAATGTTGTGGCATTTTTGTCATTGAAATTGTTGATCACACTTGTGATCATACGTAGTCGTGGATGTTAATGTTGCCAATTTATGCTTCATATGTTTTCATTTTTGCCTTCCTTTAGCATTTGGTTTTCACCTTTAATGTATGTAGTGTTTGGGTTTCTGTCCCTAGTGAATTGCATATGTAGTTCTCTTCATTGCACTCTTTTGTGTTTGATTTTCTTCTTTTTTAATTTAATTTATGATTTCAAGATTCCCATACATGTATATTTCATATGTGTAACAAGGTTGAGTGTTTATTTTTTGTCTTTGCTCTCTTTTGTGTTCATTTCACTCTTTCTTGCATTTTTAAATTTTTGAGTTTTGGCTCTGTTGAAATGAAGGTTTATAAATTGTGGATTTCCTATATGAAACATATAGCAAGGTAACTTAGGCAACAACGTCTGGTAACTACTTGAAAATCTATGCAATGAATGTTGTATAGTAAGCTCACAAGCTCTCCATTTATCTTTAATCTTGGCATTTGCTTTTATTTACTTCACTTTTCTTTCTTATAAAAAAATAAGGGAGCTGAAAATTCACTCTACTTTAAAATTCCAAATAATTATAGGGAGGCATAAAATACCATGAATAAAGAAATTAGGTAATGATAGGGACCATTCAATTGTTCATGGTAAGCTAAATACCCCCCCAACTGCACATGATGTACAACCCCTAAATTGAATGATTCCCTTGAGGCTCAACACATCCAACTTGCAACAAGATCACCAATGATCAAGCATCACATTGAAGGTTCTCATGCCACCATTGCCCATACCAAGTTGCTTTGGTGGTTGAGAAGGCCTGACTTCTTATTGAGAATGCTCATGTAATGGTGCAAGACCTAACGGCAGAAAAGGTTAATTTAAAAAATTAAAATTAAAACTCTAGTTGAGGTGTCACACCCCTATCTCCTTAGGGTGACTAAAATGCCTTAGTGAGCAAGGGAGACCTTGGGGGTGACTTCCCAAGCCTTGCAACAAGCTAAAAAAGGATAAATGAGAGACTCTTAAGCAAACAAGGCGCAATAGCGCCTTGTTTAAGAAGGGCATCGTAGCATGTCATACATTCTTAGAAAGCTCTTGAGAATATGCTTTCAACCGTCCAAAGAACACGTGATTTGGACCAATAGGCTAGAAGTTATGGCCGTTCAAAGTTGGGGGGGGGGCTTGGTGGCGCCAAGACATTCAAAGGCTAGATGTGAGGGGTTCCTAAGGAATCACTCAACAAAGTATGGAATGTAGCATATCATTGGAAAGCTACAAAGACAAGAAACCTAAAATTCCAAGAATTACGAGGTTCTAAGACATGAGCCAAAAGTTATGGCCAAGAGAAGGGGCGTGGTAAAAGCGTGATGCTACTCCCAGTGAACCCGAATCTTTGGAGGGCCATAACGATGTGAGAACTTGTCCAAATGGGACAAGTGAGTAGTCCATTGGCATCTAGTCATCTCATAGATATCCGAAATGGACTTGCATATAGGATTTGGAGACCTAACCTCAAAATTATGCTGTTTGGAAGTTCGGAAGTCGAAATGGAGGTGGAACTTGGGGATTTCAGTTAGAAACGGGTGGTCTTCCAAAACCCAAGGGGGTTTGGCAAGGACCTTCAATCCACAAGGGGGGAGGGGTCTACCGAAGACTACAGAGAGTACTATAGGAGGGGTTGGTCTCCCTCCTCGCTCCTTCTTGGAGCCTTGGTGAGTCCTGGTGACTCATGGGTGGTGATGTAACTTCACCACCGACTTCAAGGCTCCTTGGGACACTTGTGTGTGTATCTTAGGGCACCGGTTGGTTGGAATCCCACTCTTTGCTAGGCCATTGGCAATGTGTCCCGAATTGTGAGTCTCAATTAGTGTTGGTGTGAAAGTAGCAAATACACAACAAGTCTAGTATGAAGTGGGGTGACAACCAAAGGTAGTTAGGACCCTGGTGAGTAGTGCCACCATGAGTCCTAGCATAATAAGATGGAAGTTCCACCTTATGTTACCAAGTGACATGCCAAGTGACATGAGTGAAATGCGTCCTAGTAGTCCCGGGCATTGGGACTTAGCAATATGAGTTGGAAATGGGAACTAATGCTATGAGTGCGTGGCATGTGTAGTGTTAATTATTTTTGGCCTAAGTGATATTGGAATTGGAGCTTGGTGAGCCTTGAAAGCTGTGAAGGGCTCTTGAAGTCTATTTGGAGCTATAAGGTGTTACTAGAGCCGCGACATGAGGTTATTCATCTTGAGACTCAATAAAAATTATTTAGTTTGACATAGTAAAATCCAAAGTGACAAATAAAGAAAAAAAACTCTATCAAATTGATGAAGCTCTTCAATGTCCCTTCTTTTTTTTATTGTTTGTTTGTTAGTGAGAAGGTGTCATTTTAAAGACATTTCAAGTGATATCATTTTTCTTACAACATTTTTATAATCAAATTTGTCCAAAAAACATATAAGTATATTTTTTTACACAATACTCGCATTTACAATGCAATAGTGTCCGAGCAAGTTGCCTAAGGCCTATATTGACACTAGCATGGTGCCAATGTAAGCCTTGTGCAATGCAATCACACAACTTGAAAAACATTTAATGTATACAAATATTTATTTGTACCTCAATATGTCTAAAATTTGTCAAAGACTTATAGAACTAGACGGAAAACATTTTGGAGGGTAGGATGATATAGTTGGGATGCAATTGTCAACATATTTATGATAATGGGTTGCAACAGATTGCTTGACAACATGTATTTAATATAACAAATTTCAATATTCATATAGTTACTATATTATTGCACAATGATTTTTATAATAATAGATCTTTATTATAATAGTATATTCCGATTTTTTTGTACAAAGAGCTTGCTTAATAATAAATTGTTAGGCAAGCTTAAAAAGGATTTTCAGATTGTTTTAGTGCTTCATTGAACTTCATGTATCCTTATAATGTCACTTTCAAACCACATAGAGACAATGATAACAAATTTAACATTAAAATTGATCCCTACAAATCATTGTATAAATTGTAATGCCCTCATCATAAGATGGTTTATAGTTACTTTTGGATACACATATTTAAAACATTTCAAAAGTTCAAAAAATGCTTAAGAAGATAATCTAGTATATGATTCTGACTTCAAATAAGGTCCAATGGAAAATTAAGCAATTCATTAATAAAAACAATGCTCAATTTTTTATTTGGTTGCATTTAGGTGTATTTACTCTTAGAAAGTGAAAGTGCATTTGGAGGTAATATGTTAAAGTTGATATACATCTAATGGTGCACTTTGCAACAATTTTTGTGTATAATAAGGCATATGATCAAATTTCTTTTTTATCCATCATATAAGTGTTTATGCAATTACTATGAGATGTTGATCGAGAAATGAATATAGGACAATCCAAAAATCTAAAGATTATAAGATTGTAAATATGACTAGATTGAAAAGACAAATTAAGGATAAAATTAGGCAAATTTGTTAAATGAAGAATGAATTTTGTTTGCCAAAATTTACAAATTGTCAAAATTTGTTTGATAAAACTTTCACTAAAATTCATATCCTACTATTGAATATTTAATTTGTACCAAATATCAATAAAGTATTTAGATTCACAAAGGCATGTGTTGGGGTCCATGCTAGTATCAATGAGTGATCCTATCTTAGTACCAATCCTCTTTTGTCAAGATGCCTTCACCTCTTAGAACTCTACATTGCTCCCAAACACCTCTACATATAAAGTCCATTTGAATTATTTTCCTTTAAAATCCTAAATACAACAATTCCATGAGCTGGAAAACCATTGTATTGTACAACTTGCAATATATAAGGCCTTTGTAGACAAAAAAATGAGCCTTGGCTCCATCAAAAGCTCCCCTATCCATACAAAACATTGGATACCAAAACAACTATTCTACTAATCTGCACATATATTGACCCCCTTTTGTAAAGACATCTAACCCACCTTATATAGTCCAAATTATACACTTCCCCATGACTAGTCATATACATATTCACTTAAAAAGCAAATTATTCCTAGTGTAAATCCCTCCCATCCATTAAAAATTAAACAATTAAGATTGTGAATATAAAAATGAAACAATATAAAACAAAAAAGAAAAGAAAAGAAGGGGGGATGAATGACTAAGCCATCTAGTGAAATGGATGAAGTAACATGCAGTCCAAACTCGAGATAACCACAATACACAAACTATAACTTAATTGTCTCAAGAGTGGGTAGGGGCTAGTTGGTTGGATCCAATGATATTTCTTGCCAATCAAATATTCACTAGCAATGTCAAGTCACAAACTCTAAGCTATCCAATACTTCACTAGGATACAAACTTGAACCTACACAAATTGCTAAGACAATGCTCTATTCCAACCAACCAAGAGCTCATTCCTTGATGATTGCATGATATAAAAAATCTATACATGCATCCTTAAAGCACATAATTCAAAAGTTCTATAAAGCCCTTTAAAAAATATCAAATCGTAAAACATACCTCATAGCTCATAAACTCAAAACACAAGTATTTAACTCACCTTCTACCATACACAAGATCATGTCATCCCAAAATAAACTAAGATCAAAAGTATACATGCACAAAAATAAAATAAAGTACCTAAGATTATCTAACCATAGTTTACTAGTTATCTAATTTTGATGTAGACTTGAGTCTACCCGAGAAAGAGATGTCCAAGGTAGATTTCACAACTATGGGCATATTTATTATGATTTGGAGACAATTTGGAGTCTCTTTTTACTTATAATAAACATTCTTTAAATTAATACAATTTGTTTAATTGAGACTTCATATGTTAATAAAAACATTTAACCCTTAAACGTTGACATAGACGTTTTGTGTTTGATGGATGACAAAGAATTCTCCTTTGTAGGGCAAAAGTGCAACTATTCATCCTTGGAATTAGAGGTGGAAAAGAGAGATCTTCTACAATAGATTGACTCCCAATGAATATTTTTGGTTTTGGTAAAGTACATAATTGCACACGGGTTCCAAAAGAGATGATTTCAACAGTCACCAGTCTGTCCTTTAAGGGTTAAAGGGTTTTTTCAAACTTTCATTTGAATGTGCTAATGACAATCGGTGACATGTGCCGAGTACTTCAACTGGAAGATGCCAAAGTCAAGCTCTACATCCAGCACAAGGTCGCAGGAAGCGGATCATTGGCCCCTGGAAAGTGGACTTCTGCGTATCAGCCTATGTCTTCCACAGTCTCGCCTGTGACGAGCACACGAAATACTCCACGCCTAGGGTTGCTGTTCGACATAATTTGAAGATAAAGTACCAATTGGACATATCCATCCAATAATTTTTTGGGTCACACATTCTCATATAACAACAACTAATTTGGTGGTCAGCTATATGTCTACAGAAAGTTTAAGAAAATAAACGTTACAGCAGTCCCCAAATATTACAGCAGATGTGCTAAATCTGCCCAAATTTGCAAAAATTTGTAGCATCGACCGAATTAGGTTGTTTTATAGCGAAAACGGAGAAAAGAAAGAAGGGTGGGCATATCACTATCTCTTAGAATTCTCTGTCTGCGAACAGAATCGTCGCAGACCAAGATACCAGTGAGTCGAAGCATTGTGCAATTCTGCTCAGATTTAAATGCCAAAGCTCCTGCACCTATTGCGAGTGGGTCCGTCCACCAATCACATTGATGTCACTCATAATGAAATTTAGTGTTTGCAATGCTAATTACAAACTGTAACACTGAATGCCAGCAACGCTGCCCATTTTAACAACACTAAAGGTCAACAGGAACACTAATTGTTGATTAAATTGGGACATGAACATTTTGTGTCCCATAGATGACTTCACTGTTGACTGTAGAAAAAGAGAATGCACCTCTTGGGTCCAATAATCAGAGTAGTTCTCTTGACTACTTTAGTCATGGGGCTGGGTCATGGTCCAAAAATCAATCGGTGTTTCCTTTACTTATGTCAAAAACAAATACAAAAATCAAGTGGTGGTGGCGGGGACTTTGGTGCGACGGGGACGGGAGAAATGGTGCCGGGATTTTCATTATCCGAAAGGAGCCAGGGCCTAGGGAGGCGTCCTAGTGGATAATCCTGGCGGGGGGCATACACGGATGGGCCAATGGCAGGCGCCCTGCGGCCATCGGGATCGTCCGCTTTATCTTCGCGAGTGGGAAGCTTTTCATCCGGAACGGGCCGGGATCGAGGGTGGATGAGGGCTCATCGCAGCGCGACGGGCGCGTCTCCTCCACTCGCGTGGCTGCTGCAGATATCCGCCTGGCCTCCACTTCATCCCGGCAGCAGCAGCACCCTCAAAACACAGGCACGCCACATTGAGAGGGGAAGGAAGGATCAGCAGGCAGCGAGCCAGCCAGTGTAGTCTGAGTCTGAGCTTGGGAATCACCGGGCAGCGAGCGAGAGCGATCGCGTCGTGAGATAAGCTTCGAGTCCGACTCGACCCCACCGCGGCTGCAGCCATGGCCCAAGCGTTGAGGAGCGCCAGCATCGCGTCGTCGTTCTGCGGAACGAGCGAGTTCGTGGGCTCCGTGGAGCGCCTGGGGAGGTCGAATGGCACCCGCGTGGTGGCCAAGTTCGCGGCCGGCACGAGGAAGGTGAAGCAGACGGCGAAGAGCACGCAGAAGAAGTTCTCGGGCTCCAGCGCCGACAGGCCGTTGTGGTTTCCAGGGGCGAAGGCGCCGGAGTGGCTGGACGGGTCTCTGGTGGGTGACTATGGATTCGACCCGCTGGCGCTGGGCAAGAGCCCCGAATACTTGCAGGTAGAGTTGGACTCGCTGAACCAGAACCTGGCAAAGAACCTGGCCGGCGACGTGATCGGGAGCCGAGTGTCAAAGAAGGCGGACATCAACCCGACCCCGTTCCAGCCCTACAGCGAGGTGTTCGGGCTCCAGAGGTTCAGGGAATGCGAGCTCATCCACGGCCGGTGGGCGATGCTGGCCATTTTGGGAGCTCTGTCCGTGGAGGCGCTCACGGGGGTCACGTGGCAAGACGCCGGAAAGGTGAGGTTTTTTCTGCTGGTGATTGTATTGCTAAATGGCGTGGAGTATAACCCGCCTGCGGTGTTTGCGTTCGATTGAATGCGAAGGTTGTCCGCTCGGTGTGGCAATGCGATGTGTATCCTGCGCTTTCGTGGGGCTCGGAGTCGTGTTTGATCGTTCTCGGAGTTTTCCTGGTGATGATCCCTATCCGCCAGTACTGTGCAGAAAGCAATAAAGAATGTTAGTGGGTCGTGGTCACGAAGCTGCCTCTCCTTACTGAAAGGAATGGATGGTGTGGGTGCTGTAGTTGAGGCTTGTAAGATTACATTGGAGTTGTGACACGGGAGTGTGGGATTGCGTTGCTCCGTGTGTTGGCAGGTGGAGCTGGTGGACGGTGCTTCGTACATCGGTCTGCCCCTGCCGTTCAGCATCACGAGCCTGGTTTACATCGAAGTCCTTCTGGTAGGACTGATCGAGTTCTACAGGAACGGGGAGTTGAACCCCGAGAAGCGTCTGTACCCGGGTGGCAAGTACTTCGACCCACTGAAGTTGGCCGACGACCCCGAGAAGAAGGAGGTTCTGAAATTAGCCGAAATTAAGCACGCGAGGTTGGCCATGGTTGCCGCCTTCGGGTTCGCCGTCCAGGCCGCCGCCACGGGCAAGGGACCCCTGGACAACTGGGCCACCCACCTTGCGGATCCCCTGCACACCACCATCTTCGACACGTTCTCGAAGTGATTTGATTAGTTTCTTGTCTGTAGCTGCAACGTCAATGCCCAGGGTTTTATTGTAAGCATGCAATGTAATATTACACAAATTTTCCAAGTCAAGTGCTGGGGTTCGTGGGTATGATGCTGTGGGCATGTATCCGAGGGCGTTGGTGTGGGTTGTTTGCGACTGCTTGCGCGTCCTCGACTTTTCTGTTTCGGTTGTGCGCGCCCTTTATTCTGGTAGTTATTCAAATGCTTGGAGAGGCCTCTTGGGCAATTGGGATAACCGGTGACATGTCCGTGATTTGATTAGTTTCTGGTCTGTAGGTGCAACGTGAATGTCAAGGTTGTATTGTAAGCATGCAGTGTAATGCTACACGAATTTTCCAATGTGCACCTCCTGGAGAACTGGATCTGTGACAGGGGCGTGCGGATGGTGTAATTGCAAGGGTTCATGGGCCAGTGCTCACGCGAGACCTCGGCATTGTCGCCGCCTGTGGTTTTGTACGGTGTGTTTTGAAGCCAGTGGTTGTGTACGCGTCTCTAATTTGGAAGATGAATCTGAAGTTGCTTGTGGTGATTTTGGTTGGATGCAATACGGGATGGATGTACACTCAATGTTTTTTTGAATCGACGGTATCATCAACCCATCTTGCCGCGTGACTTGAGGATAGGGGGATTGGGGAGATTTGTTCCTATTCGATGGCGAGAAACTTTTTCTGAAGTTGTCGAGTTAAAAAGTGTGTTGACAAGAGTGCCCTCTGGCACCCGCAACTCTCACTGAATACGCAGAGTTGAACCTTTCTCTGCCCTCGTGCCAATTTGGCAAGCAAATTCACGCCCACTACGCTCTCTTATGCACTCGGTGTCTCGTATCTACTAGATCTTTTAATTCCTCTTATATATACTGGCGTGCACCTCCAGCATCTCGTGCGGGTAGATGTACGGAGGTAATATTTTTTATTGTGTTCGTGTTCACCTTCTTTTTGCAGGCGACCGCGGCAGACATCCTTCTCGCGATGGATTGTGGAATCTCGACTTTGTTGACGACGTGACGTTTGGAGAGGAATTGTGAAATTTTGGTGCAGCGCTGGTTGTAGGCCTCCTGCTTTTTAGAGAACTTCAAGTTTGTGTGATTGTTGTTGTAGTGATGTTCCACTGGAAAGCTTTTGTCAATGTGACGTGAGTCAAGGCTATCTTCACACCGGAATATGCGAGGGAGATAGTTCATCTTCCCAACTATGAGTGGTTCAAAGCAAACTTATCAAAACTCTTCCAACAAATGTTTCCCTACCCTTGCTATTGTCATCCTTCTATTAATCTTTAGTCTTCTGAGCTACCATAGCCAGCTCAATGATGTTGGTGGCCATGGTGACAGTTGGAAGAGAATGATGGTTTGATGGATTTTCGAGTACTGCATATAGTACAAGGATGCATGAATGTCATAATTTGTCCTTCTCACCTTCCTCAAGTAGGGGCTTCGAGGTTTGCATCCCTCTTCATGATGCATACTTGAATCTAGGGTGTTGAGGTTTACTTACTTTTGTTGAATGGAAGGGCAATTGAATATGTAGGGTTTGAGTGACTTCTAGTTGGGTGAGTACTCGTAGGATGAGTGTGGGTTTTAAAACCTTGCATAAGGTGACCCCCGGTATGAAAACGGGCTTTTTTGTATTGTTGTAGGGCAACTACTAGTTTGTATGATTAGGAAAACTTTTAGTGTATGGTGTGTTCGCCAATGGTAATTGTAGGTCTAAAAAAGTTGTGTGCAGGTATAGTAGGACAAGTACAAGCTATTTTTTTGGGGGGGGGCGGGGGATTGCTTATAGGATAAGCATGTAGGAAGGAGACTTCTATTGGGTATAATACCACCTAAGGCTTAATGAATTGCCATCAAACTTTCCTCCTTGAAAGTAGCCTTAGAATGCGCACATATGAATGCACCTTGTTAGGACAATTGAAGTTAGAGAGGGTGGCCCTAGAGCCTAGGTAGGAGGGAGGTTTAATTTTTTGATGTGCTTCAATGTCAAGCACTGTCATCATGTAAAGCACTACAAACAAATTGTCTATATGGGATTAACCTCATATCAAGCATAAATCGTTGTAGAATCATTTCAACTACAAAATTTGTGGTATGATGCTTTTGGAAGCATTGATCCATTGAAGATTCAAAATAAGTGGAAAATGGTCTACAATTGCAATTCTAAATCTCCATCTACAAAGTACATATACCTTGGGTATTGAACGTGCTTGAAATGGTATGATCTATTCTGTTTTTGAAGAGCACCTATTTGACAAACTTTTGCATCACATTTCCTAAGATCAAGGAAGATCTAAGTAATGTAATATACAAGGCATGCATGGCTTCCAAAGAGGTTGAGATCTAAAAAGCCCATTCAACCTATTCAAATGCATGCTAGCCTAGTATCCAAATGCATTGAAGTTCTTCTAAGCGTATTCATATCATCTGAGCTCATTTTATCCATTCAATTCATTGAAGCCAAAAAATGTTACTAAAGACCTTAAAAGGTATTATTGGTGATGGTCTTGGAAAGTGAAGAGAGTCCAAATATAAGGTATTCTATATGTCACGCCCCTTAGTGACACTTACCACTTTAAATTCACCTTCTAGTGCTTTCCAAACACTTAACTTTTTAGTGACACCAAGAGTCACGCTCTCCTAACACTACACATGTTATGCACCCAGAATGTTAGGTTCCAACTCAAGTCACGGGATTCTCTATTCCTCCATAACTTGCAACACTTTCCTTCCAACCTTTAACTCCCATAAGACACCGGGCATGTCATTTAATGACATGGACGGAACTTCCATTGATGTCCAAGTACTTGCTAGAGGCACTACTCTCCACCGATGCTAATTGCCCTTGAATGAGACCCAACTCCCCACTAAGCCCAACCCAATTCATTTTGGGACTCAGTAATCAGGACTCAGTAATCAGGATTCACCAAACAGGACTCACACTATGGCTTAGTGTGGAATGGGACACCACCCAACTAGTATCAAGAAGTGTATTAGCACTCCATGGTAACACACAAGTGGTGGTGAGGCTCCAACACTAACCTCACCACTTGGAGTCATTTTGGCTCACCATGGCACCATTCGAAAATGAGGAGGGAGACCACCCCTCTCCATAGTACTCTCTGCGGGATTTAACAGCCTCCCCCATACTAGAGGTCACTGGAACCCCTTAAGATGCTCCCCATCTTGGAAGACCACCCAATTCCAAGTGGTCTCCCCAAAATTGAACCCCCAAAGACTCCTGATCTTCCCATCGAGATAACTTTTAACTCAAAGCTCCAAATTTCAAGTGCGAGCCCATTTTTGTGATCTAAATTTTCTTTAAATCACCATAGACAACTCACTTTCCCCAATGCAATAAGTATTGAGGAAGTTATGGCCCTCCAAAGGTACAAGTCCCCTAGGAGGTGTAGTTCTCTAGGACTCCACCCTCTTTGGATGTCCATAACTTTTAGCTCACAGTTCATTTCCTCATGAGCCTTAGTATTCTAGAAAGCTTGTCTCCTTAACTTTCCAATGATATGCGTCATGCCCTATTTGGCTCAAAGGATTCCTTCCAAACCTTATTTCTCACGTCTGCATGCCTTAAGACATAGTCGAGACACTGTTAACTTTGAGGAGCCATAACTTTTGACTCCCAACTTGGATTCTTACATTCTTTGAACCCATGAACGCGTCTTCTCACAAGCTTTCCAAGCATGTGTGACACTCCCCCTAATTCAACCAGATCCGAGTGTTACAATGCTCGGATTGCTCGTAACTCCTAGTCCCCCTCACCCCATCTTTTGCAAGGCTTAGGGAGTCACCCCCAATGTCCCCCTTGCTCATCAAGGTGGCATGGGCACGCCTCTTAATGAGGGTCGTGACACTATATGTTGGGCAACCGAAATGTAAAAAATTTATAAGTAATGTATAGGCTTCAAAAAACAAATTAAAATATTCTTGAAATCTTATTCAAATATTTTGGAATATTTATATGTCAAGAATATTATTTAAATTCTTGTCAAAAATATCCCTTGGATACTTCTAATTATTTAAGTATACAATAAATAATACCTCAAGCAAGAACTAGAAAAAAATCACTTAAGCTTCTAAATTCCATCCAATTCCATCCAATGCTAGTGTTAACCAAGACATTATGCATTTAAATGATCTATAAGAAATCTATAATAATTAGCAACAACATTATAATTATTCAAAAAAAGTGAGAAGTCAATCGAAACAATAAGTTTTTTACAATGATTTTAGTACCACTTTAAGAAAATAAAAATAAAAAGTATATAAATTAACTATGGATCATTTTTGTAATGTTTTTTTTTATCTTGCTTTGAAGAATTGCTAATAAAGACATTGGAAAAGAAAAACAAATGGAAAAATTGCAAGCACTTATATTATATTTTCTCAATGATATGAAACCTTGACACAAAAATTGATCTTTTCATTCTTGCCCCTTGTTTGTACTTTACATTAGAAAAAAATTAGGCCTAGAGAAAACCCCTTCCTTTTGAGAAACTATAACCAACGCCTCTAAATGTTGGGACAGTGACTTTGGAAATCCAAAAATACTTATTGAAGGTCAAACTATTATACAAGATCCTCCTCTTTGCAAAGCATTTCAAGGATAAACAATTGCACTCTTATCCTACAAAGAAAGATTCTTTATCATCCATTGAACAAAAAACATTTGTGGCATCATTTAAGGGTTAAGCATGTTCTTGAAAGTAATACAATAAAGCCACAAAGTTGTTCATAGTTACACCCTAACTATGGTTGTTTATGAGTTGTGGCTATTCTGAGTAGAAACTTCAAAGGTTATCCAATTTTAAAACTCATGTTTTAATTGCAATAAAACAAAAGAAATCCACTACTTCAATTATGTCTTCTATGGTTTTGTTCATTGTATTTGAATGCTTTTCTACATTGAGTTAAGTAAATATGAATCACAACTAGAGCACCTAATTTTCAAAAAACTAATTACACACATATATACTCAAGAAAAAAATCTTGCACTAATAAGGGAAGATCCAATGCATTTATTTCAAAAGGATATGAAGTATAGTGGGTGACATGTCCTTGAAATTTCAATTCCATTCACTATTTTCATTAAAGGTAGTCACATCTTCTCCCCAAACTAAAATTCTGTGAAGAATAAGAATTGAAAGGGTAAAAGTAGGAATGAAAAGTATTCACTTGCATAAAATACAAAGCTCTTCAACATGGAGAACTTGGAGACATTGAACTCATAGACATTGAAAATTGTACAAAAGCAATGGTGGCGGAACAAAAGAAACCAATGAGAAGAAGTAAAGAGGTTAGAAGCAAGGCAACAAAATCCTTGGTGTGCGAAACAGGTGAAAAGAACAATGACAATTCATAAAGCAAGATAAAAACTTTTATGATGAAATCTTCTTCATGTCCATTAAGGATAGTTACATCTTCTCACTAGAGCAAACTTCTATGAAGAATGAGAAGATGAAGAGCGGAAATGGGAGCCAATGGAGAATAGTCCTTGGTGAAGTAGGTGTGACCCCCCTTTCAAGTGTGCCAAGCATGGAGAAGTACAACTAAAAAATCAGTTTATCTAAAAGATTTGATGGAATCATTTTGGTAACATTGGCATTAGTTCAAGAACCCAATCAACAATGGAGAAATAAAACAATAGCCTACAAGAGAATTTTCTTCTTCTACGAAATCTTCTCCACACCTATTCTTCACCTCTGAAGGAAAAAAAAAAGTGCACAGAGAAAATTTCGCATAAGAAGAATATTGTCCTACTGTCTGCCAACGGAAAACCAATAGGGAGCCACACCGTCCCTATTCTATGAGGGAAAGGGGACATACTCAAGGTATGACTATCCCTATTTCTCACATCTAGAGGTGAATACTGGACATCGAGAGGATTTCCCAAACGTTGAAACAACTACCAACCAGACAACAATGTCCAGCCACACCATCCCCATTCTCTAAAAATAAGCAAGCAGTGGCGAAGGTGACTACCCCTATTTTATATTCACTACCCAATGACCATTATACGAAGTCTAAGTTCCAATCATAATAAAAGAAACCAAAGAAATGATATTCAAAGAAGAAACAGCCCTGAGATACGAGACACCGAGTGCATAAGAGAGCGTAGTGGGCGTGAATTTGCTTGCCAAATTGGCACGAGGGCAGAGAAAGGTTCAACTCTGCGTATTCAGTGAGAGTTGCGGGTGCCAGAGGGCACTCTTGTCAACACACTTTTTAACTCGACAACTTCAGAAAAAGTTTCTCGCCATCGAATAGGAACAAATCTCCCCAATCCCCCTATCCTCAAGTCACGCGGCAAGATGGGTTGATGATACCGTCGATTCAAAAAAACATTGAGTGTACATCCATCCCGTATTGCATCCAACCAAAATCACCACAAGCAACTTCAGATTCATCTTCCAAATTAGAGACGCGTACACAACCACTGGCTTCAAAACACACCGTACAAAACCACAGGCGGCGACAATGCCGAGGTCTCGCGTGAGCACTGGCCCATGAACCCTTGCAATTACACCATCCGCACGCCCCTGTCACAGATCCAGTTCTCCAGGAGGTGCACATTGGAAAATTCGTGTAGCATTACACTGCATGCTTACAATACAACCTTGACATTCACGTTGCACCTACAGACCAGAAACTAATCAAATCACGGACATGTCACCGGTTATCCCAATTGCCCAAGAGGCCTCTCCAAGCATTTGAATAACTACCAGAATAAAGGGCGCGCACAACCGAAACAGAAAAGTCGAGGACGCGCAAGCAGTCGCAAACAACCCACACCAACGCCCTCGGATACATGCCCACAGCATCATACCCACGAACCCCAGCACTTGACTTGGAAAATTTGTGTAATATTACATTGCATGCTTACAATAAAACCCTGGGCATTGACGTTGCAGCTACAGACAAGAAACTAATCAAATCACTTCGAGAACGTGTCGAAGATGGTGGTGTGCAGGGGATCCGCAAGGTGGGTGGCCCAGTTGTCCAGGGGTCCCTTGCCCGTGGCGGCGGCCTGGACGGCGAACCCGAAGGCGGCAACCATGGCCAACCTCGCGTGCTTAATTTCGGCTAATTTCAGAACCTCCTTCTTCTCGGGGTCGTCGGCCAACTTCAGTGGGTCGAAGTACTTGCCACCCGGGTACAGACGCTTCTCGGGGTTCAACTCCCCGTTCCTGTAGAACTCGATCAGTCCTACCAGAAGGACTTCGATGTAAACCAGGCTCGTGATGCTGAACGGCAGGGGCAGACCGATGTACGAAGCACCGTCCACCAGCTCCACCTGCCAACACACGGAGCAACGCAATCCCACACTCCCGTGTCACAACTCCAATGTAATCTTACAAGCCTCAACTACAGCACCCACACCATCCATTCCTTTCAGTAAGGAGAGGCAGCTTCGTGACCACGACCCACTAACATTCTTTATTGCTTTCTGCACAGTACTGGCGGATAGGGATCATCACCAGGAAAACTCCGAGAACGATCAAACACGACTCCGAGCCCCACGAAAGCGCAGGATACACATCGCATTGCCACACCGAGCGGACAACCTTCGCATTCAATCGAACGCAAACACCGCAGGCGGGTTATACTCCACGCCATTTAGCAATACAATCACCAGCAGAAAAAACCTCACCTTTCCGGCGTCTTGCCACGTGACCCCCGTGAGCGCCTCCACGGACAGAGCTCCCAAAATGGCCAGCATCGCCCACCGGCCGTGGATGAGCTCGCATTCCCTGAACCTCTGGAGCCCGAACACCTCGCTGTAGGGCTGGAACGGGGTCGGGTTGATGTCCGCCTTCTTTGACACTCGGCTCCCGATCACGTCGCCGGCCAGGTTCTTTGCCAGGTTCTGGTTCAGCGAGTCCAACTCTACCTGCAAGTATTCGGGGCTCTTGCCCAGCGCCAGCGGGTCGAATCCATAGTCACCCACCAGAGACCCGTCCAGCCACTCCGGCGCCTTCGCCCCTGGAAACCACAACGGCCTGTCGGCGCTGGAGCCCGAGAACTTCTTCTGCGTGCTCTTCGCCGTCTGCTTCACCTTCCTCGTGCCGGCCGCGAACTTGGCCACCACGCGGGTGCCATTCGACCTCCCCAGGCGCTCCACGGAGCCCACGAACTCGCTCGTTCCGCAGAACGACGACGCGATGCTGGCGCTCCTCAACGCTTGGGCCATGGCTGCAGCCGCGGTGGGGTCGAGTCGGACTCGAAGCTTATCTCACGACGCGATCGCTCTCGCTCGCTGCCCGGTGATTCCCAAGCTCAGACTCAGACTACACTGGCTGGCTCGCTGCCTGCTGATCCTTCCTTCCCCTCTCAATGTGGCGTGCCTGTGTTTTGAGGGTGCTGCTGCTGCCGGGATGAAGTGGAGGCCAGGCGGATATCTGCAGCAGCCACGCGAGTGGAGGAGACGCGCCCGTCGCGCTGCGATGAGCCCTCATCCACCCTCGATCCCGGCCCGTTCCGGATGAAAAGCTTCCCACTCGCGAAGATAAAGCGGACGATCCCGATGGCCGCAGGGCGCCTGCCATTGGCCCATCCGTGTATGCCCCCCGCCAGGATTATCCACTAGGACGCCTCCCTAGGCCCTGGCTCCTTTCGGATAATGAAAATCCCGGCACCATTTCTCCCGTCCCCGTCGCACCAAAGTCCCCGCCACCACCACTTGATTTTTGTACTCCGTATTTGTTTATACTCTGCGTTTTGTTGAAAGTAGTGTTCCATTTTTCTTCGGGGTACTTGGCTGCAAAACATCTTGAAAATCATATTTAATGTTGTGAAGTGATTTCTGTATGGTATATCCGGAAGCCTTGATCCTTTGGAAGGTATAGAAGTATGGGGACGCCGGGACCTTCTTTGCTGTTATTTAATCCGGAGATTGTTCTTTTGAGTGAGGTCATGCGTATGAGTGTATGTCAGTCGGAAGTTAAATCCGTGACTGTAGTAATTTAGTTGAAAATTTTTGTGGTGGATTTTAAGTTTTTCACATAGGTCCTGTAATATTGGTTTAGGAAGTATTTGAATCCAGAGAGATTCACGCTCCGTTTGTCGAGTCTTCTGAGGGATCAAAGAGACACTCTATCTGGCTTTTCGATGTATTTATTACTGATTTGCACAGTATTTCCACTGCCACGATTTATTTCGACCGAAGAGAATTCAGAGAGCTGTCATCTGACCCAATTCGTTACCCTAGGCTTCACGTGCCCACCACTCAGAACAGCCGGGAAAGTGTGGATGATTGTTGAAGACTACGATTCCAGAGGCGTACGTCCGCCTTCTCCTTGATGAAAGTAAGCTTACCGTAAGTTAGTTGTCAAGCCCTGCCCCGCCGCTCCTTTGAGATGCTCTGCTACAGTGGCCCTGTACTCTGTCCATTCGTTGGTGAATTGAAACGACGCCAAAATCAACGTTCTTAGAGGACAGTGACATGATTAGCATGTGGACAGACATCTTCCGCCATTTCAATCACATTAAAACGGATTCTCTCGATCATCTCGAAAGGACTGCACACTGGATACTAAGAAGCAACTGGATTCAGCCTCGCTTAGTCTAATTCTGACAAGAACTTTTGGACCTGGTACACGAGATTTTTCTGGTCCAGAGTATTCTCTATCCCGTCTCGCACCACGGATGAGGAGATTGCACAAGGGGAAATTTCTGGTGTTCTAAATTATTCACGGTCGACGACGACTTCTTGGCCACTGATCGAGTAGGACCTCGTCTCAGTCCCAGTTAACAAGTCGCTGTAGGATTGCGGGACTATTCCACTTTCGTACAAGGCCCTCACTCGCAGCCCTCGGTACGAATGTGCTTTGCTGAAAGTCTACGACCACCCAAAGTCTTTTTGAAGATTTGGTTTTCGCTGTCGTCGCTGTGTCGAAACATCTCCGTTGCATTGGACAATATGCCTATACACAGTAGACGCACAGCCAGAGTACAGATGTTAAAGAAATACTTGACGCCGACTATTATCAAACTTCCATAACTGATTTGCAAAATAGTTGAGACTGTCCAGCAGAACCACAAAGTCACTGAACAGAGTCGACGTAATAACCCTAAGTTCCTCGCCTGCAGCATAAGTGGACAGATACTGAGTATACGGAGGAAATTCTGATTCAGCATATCCGTAGGGCTTTAGTTGATGATGCCCGCGTAATCCCCCACACAGAGTATCTCCAGCAAATATGTGGTCAATGCAGTCTTCAATGGGTTTGGCTCGGAAGTAGAAACAAATTTTCGCCAAGCAGGACTCGATGACTGTCCGGTGCTGCCCTCTTGTAGAATAACCACAGCTGAAGCATATTGACGGGCTTTGTGGTGAGAAAGAGATCTTACCTAGCTCCATCGACCTTGAAGTCCAGAATTTCGTGTGGCGTTGAGAAATCGTACGATCGGCCCAAACAATTCTCCAACTCGCGTTCATCGACCTGATCGAACCCGTCGACTTCCCTCATGTCAAACGTCATCAGTAAGACCTTCCTACTTTTAGGAGAGGTGGTCGAGAATACGACATTTCCTAGGCTAGATGCGAAGGCATATGGTAGCTTGAAGAACTTGGCTACCCGGACAACTTGGCAGTTGGCACACAGCATAGCCGGCTCGGTGCCATTATCGGTTGGATGATGGAAAGCACATGGTCACTCAGTATGGTCATTTTAGAGTCTAATCTTCCTCTGGCGAGCAAGAGAATTCTCTTCGAAAATCGATACTCCGACAGTACGGTAATCAAGATATGTTACTTATGCCCTTACCGCCCTACTGTTAGCCCTCGCAGATTAACTTCTTTAAACTCTCGCTACTAACCATTTTTTTCTCCGAAGTCATGTGCTAACATAAATCGAGAACCTTCTCGCTTTTTAGCTCAGCGTCAATTTGAACATTTTCCAACGAGGTTCCAACCCAAGAACCAAGGATGGTGGATAAGGATAGACAAAACGTAGAACTTAGTAGTATGAACGCACTTCGAAAAACTCGAATCTGAATTTTTCGACCATTCTTCGTAACAGTGAGGCAATCTTCAGTGACTCTCGCGCATTCTTAGAGACGGCCGACCACTCCGCGTCACTCTAAGAACGCGTCTCCATCACCCTCTCAGCACACATAAAATCTCTCAAGCATTTCAACTAACATGACACGAACCTTCGAATCTTCTTTACATCTTAACTGGTATAGGTCCTTAGAGAGACCTGTTGTGGGAAATCAACCTCCGTTCATTGAGAAACAACGGGCCTTATGCTCAATGCAATAATCACGGTTTCCCTCCAATCTTTAGCAAGGACATCCGGCATGTGGAAATCTCGATCTCCCGCTTCTTTTTCCTTTCCCCATTTCCCACTATGATTTTCTTCCCAACGCTACAACTTAACTGAATGTCAGAAAATGCAACTGAGTGATGCGCTTTGAGTGAGCACCAGTACTTCCAAGACATTAATAAATCACAGGCGGCAATAAAGAATCCTAAGCAGCTAGAGACATCGTAGCCGTAGTTTGCTGTCTCCTAAACTGCCAGAAATCTCCACCCGGAGTTATATCTACTCCATATTATAGTGCGCATATTCATATGGTGTACAGAGCAGTTCAGAGAACTAACCTATCAGGCCACCAGGCTCGTCTACGAGCATCGTCTCTTTGAGATGGAGTCAAAAGGTTCTCCATTCTTGCATGCAAAGCTCACAGACGTACAATACTACACACGCATCACATGCATGAAAATTGGGGAAAGGAAACGGAAACTCATGTCCGTGACTGTGCACAGCTTGAACGCGCGCAATGCGAATAAGTTGGAATCCTGCACCGGTCGATGACAAGTTCAGTGTCCAACACTTTCTCTCAAAACTGCACGTCACGAGCTAATTTGCCCTGAGCAATTCCCCCAAACACTTCGAAAGCATCACAGAGGCCGACTTGCACCTACACCTTTACCAAATCCTCTTTCACCGTCTCCATATCCTCGAATTCTGCTGCAGCAAGAGCAAATCACGCTTCAATTGAATATGCTGTGCTCAAATTCACAAGAATGCGGTCATAGGAACCACAAGCAAAGATTCCATCTTCGTTCGTCCATAGATCACCCACAGAACATTCATCTACTAGTAAATATTCTTAGTACTTATTTCCTCCGTGTTGCATTCATCTATTCGTCATCCGTGCTTCATTCATCTCTTGGTCATCTATCAGGAGATCATCCATCCTTCGACCATAAGTTTCATTCATCTTTGAATCATCCTTGCGAGCCATCCATGTGTTCAGTGTTCAGAAGTGAATGCAAGTGAAGTTATGGGTTGCGTTGCTGGCCTTGCTTGTGTTTTGAATTGTCACTACTGCAGCGATGGCTAGCCGGGCGAAGCTGCTGGCAGTATTTCTGCTGCTTCACAGCGCTGCCTTGCTTATGGGGTTGCCGCTGGATGATTTAGAGGAGCCTTCTGACTTGGGGAACGTTGTGGAACTCACCGATGCGACAATTGAGTCCGCCTTGAGCCGACATGACCATCTTTTGGTTGATTTTTATGCTCCGTGGTGCAAGCATTGCCAAAGCTTGTCCCCTGAGGTGCCTCTTCTGTTCCTTGCTCACCGTCCTTCTGTATTTCCATTCGCTGGATGCTGCGGAGTTTTACTTTTAGGTCTTCTTGTTTGGGGAATATGTTTTACTCTTGTTCAATTAGGTTTTCCATGTGTTGAGCTGGAAGTGTTTCTAACTAACAAGAGAGGTATCTTTATGTGCAGTTGGACCAAGCAGCTCCTATGCTAGCAGATGGTGAACCGCCGATCATGGTGGCGAAGATCAACGCTGACAAGTACCGAGGTGCCGCTTCAAAATACGATATAAGGTCCATTCTTCTCATCATTTTCTAATTTCTCGAGGGTAGTTCACTGTGTGATTTGTCCGATTTCTAGTCAAAACATTATTCGCATGTCAGAATCAGCTCTTCTCTTGCAAGTCTGTTTTGTTTTACGTCGCCAGCATCCGAAGTTTCGTCTCTGACGTTCGATCTGGTCTAGTTGGCATGTTTTCCTTGAATGAAATTAGGTGTATCGTGATGTCACGACTCATGTCGCAGAGCTATTTTGGGAAGGGTCTGGACGAGAGATATTCGAGGTCATTGGACCGAGGTAGTCACTCTGTTGTGTGTGTGATTCCATGTGTTTACAGTTTCTACCCGACGCTGAAGTTTTTCACCAATGGATACCCTACAGATTACGACGGTCCTCACAACGCCCATGCGTTGATCACACATGTCAGACGTTTAACTGCTCCGGCCATTGAAGTTTACACCTCCGAGTCTCGGTTCCGAGAATTCCTCAGCTCTCACGGATCGGAGTTGCCCATCTTTGTAGGGTTTGGCCTGGAAGCCTCCACGTTGGAGAAGCTGGCGCATAAATACAGAAACAAGGGCTGGTTTTCTGTTCTAGGAGAGTACTCCGAGAAGGCCCATGAGGACTTCCAGTTTGACGAGAGGCATGCGCTGGTAGTGTTGCGAGGAGAAGACGAAGTTCAAGACGTTTTTTACGGTCCTTTCGAAGGTAATATAACCCATTTTCTAGGAGTCCTTAGTGATCCAAGTAGGACGGAGAGTGTGAGAGGAGTTCATCTCAAGTGATCCCCCATTAATAAAGTTACAAATGTTAACTTACTAGTTGCTAATGTAACATCAATTAATGCTAACTTTACTAACATGACACAACTTAAGTTCACTGTATTTGCGTTACCCTGGCAATAATTAACATTAACTCAGCGTTAGGGCTATATGAATCTAGTGCTTATTAACTTGTTCTTAAGAGCGTTGTCAATCTAATGGGGGCCGGGGGGATGGGATGGTGAATAATAATCTCGCCCTTTTTTTCGACGCGATCGTAACGGACTTCCTTCTTGCTCCTGCTTGCTTTTTTCTGCCCAGGTCCGGAGCTAACCAGTTTTGTGAAGCGGAACTTGCTGGCGCTGGTGACACCGTTGAATTCTGACAGTTTGAAGTTCCTCACGGGAGACGGTCGGCCGAACGTCGTCACCTTCTTGCATAGCTACTCGTCAGTTGAAGCTGATGCCTTTCTCAAGAAGATGAAAGTGGCTGCCAAGACCAATCGGGACTTCGTTTTCTCGAGTGTGGTTGCCTCCGAATGGCCGAAATTCGTGCGCCCGTTCGCCCTTGGCAAAAAGCCTGTTCTGCCCACCGTGATTATCTGGGACAAACAATTTTATGCTAAAGTGAGTCATTCTGAACACACCATCTACTTAACCCCTTCATCGTCAGGCCCTCTAGCCATATAATCAAGCGCCTACCTGTATGTCAAAATGTTTCTATTTTAATGTCTGTTAGATCCTCTTGATTCGGCCTGTTTTTTTTTAAACTTCTGGAGTAATTCTCAAAATCTGAGATTTAAGGAAACTACTGTCTATTACAAAAAAGGTCTTGACAAATCTTTAATTTTCATATATCGTAGGTCATAAGGAGGAGCTATGTGATAATAGTTAACCCTAAGCGTGCAATCCAAAAATTAGAAAGCCAACTTTGGAAGCTAATAGTCGATTATTGTAACTTTCAAAACGTATCTCTATCGTTTTAAAATGTAAGGTATTATTTCTTCTTTTAAATTGTTACGTTTTGTTTCCTTCCATGAAGCTCTCTAAAGGATTTAATTAACTCCTATAGATATGGAAATTACCACTTTGGGCCATTTTGGCTCGTATGCAAAATTTAGTTCAAATTGGAAAATTCAAGAGAAAACGATTACGTACTTGCTCCGTGGACCTTGCACGTTCAATTTGTTGCTCTTTATCATCTTGCTTTCAACTTATAAACAGGGTTAAATGTTGAGTTGAACAGCAGAAAGCCTGTACTTGTCCAATATGATGTTTAGGGGTTAGTTGGCTTTCAATCAAAACTTGCGACAGAACTTTACATTCCTGGAATCTCTAATGCTCATGCTCTCAATCTTGGAAGGAGACTTTTTAATTCCCATCACTTCCTGCGTTCTAATGTTTCTCTTTTTTACAGAGTGAGAAAGTGGATGCTTTCGTTGGAGACAAACTGGAGACAAGCCTGACAGGGCTGTTGCATGGGTATAGAGAGAACACAATCAAGCTTCAGAAAGTGAAAGGTCCCACGTTGTATGAGAAGGCCACGGAGAACACAACTCAGATGTGGCAAGCTCTTGCTCTTGTGGGCGCATTATTTTTCCAGTGGTTTCGAAAGAACAAGGAACAAGGAGCTGTTCTTCGGCAGGAGACTCAAACAGCAGGCGCACACCCAAGTGGTGAAGGGTCCAGTGCATTAGAATCAAGAGGCCCTGCTGGGTCTAGCGCTGACCCAGACAAGAAAGATTAGATTCAGGGTATCGTCTGTTTCGAGTAAGTGGAGTTTTTGTATCTGCAAGATTCTATTGGTTGGAGGGAATTGTTTTGAAGTGTACAGCCACTGAATCGCAACAATTGGAATGTGTTTTTGCCTTAGTGTTCTGCGTTGACTGTAAAAAGTCATCTTTTGCAGTTCACTCTGTATAGCCTTATAGATCAATCTGCATTCAGAGTGGTCTTAAATTCATCATTCAGTGTGACAGTGCTCTATTATCAACTTCTCAAGGTAGAATTTTAATCCTTTTAAGGTTCACAAAGTGACATTTCTTTAGTTAAAGTAACCATTTAGGGTAGCTGGGACCTAAACCTCTAAATTATGTCGCGAACGTTTTTGTATTTTGGGATGACTTCACCCAAGATTGTAGGATGGAATAGTATTGTAAATTCCCTCACTATGGTATTATTATGGTATTATTATTATTCAATTTTAAATACGAGAAGTTTCTGCCCATGGATCACCTTTGCTGGGTAATTTGTCTATTTCTTGGTATTTACTCTTGATGTGAATTTTAACCCCTTAAGTGCTTTGGTGTCCACTCTTTGGATGTTGAATGGATTGAAACTCAAGTTTTATCTTCATTATTGCTTGGATGAAAGTCACCCTAATTGGTAGAGGTACTTTTTCAAGTTGTTGTCTTATATAATGGTTGGACTTGGTGTTAATAGAGTTCATTTTGTTTTCTAAAATTACAAGTGTGCAAGTATGTCAAATGGTTGATGAAGCCAAAATTACATTGATTTTGAATCAAAATTGGATTTGCAAAAATGATTTCAGCAATTTTAAGGATATAAAAGTTTCAAAAAATCACTATGTCATGAGAACCTCATTTCAAATCCATTCCAACAAAATTTACTCCAAATATGATAATATTTTAATACTTGAAATTGAATTTAGAAAGAATTTAGAAATTTCCATTTGAAAATTTATAAAAAAATATTGATGATCATACTGGTGAATATAACCATTCAAATGGAATCTTCAACTCAAAATCCACAACTTAATTTGTATATCAATTTCAAAATATTCTTCCAAATAGTACTTTATAATGATTTTCTCAAAATGTCAAGGGTTCTTTTGATATGTGTATGATATAGATTTGGAAGACTTTGCTTTACAAATATTTTGTAATTCAACAGGTATTGGTAGGACTAGCTTCCATAAATAACATTTATATTCCAAAAATGACTCTTCAAAAATGAATTGTTTAAAAAAGTAAAATAAAAATCTTCAAAAATCATTATAATTAGGACTTAGTATTTTGAATTCAAAAAAACAAATTCTTGTAAGAATCACAAATATTCAATCAACAATCAATTTTAGAAGGAATTTTCAATTGTTGACTTCAGAGCATATTAGTTGATTCAAGTATATGGATGTGATCTATATGATCTATATAGATCATATTTTACCACTATTGTTTGAGGGTCATCAATAAATTATTGTTCTAAGTTGCGTTTTATAATACATCTTTCACAATTTCAGAAATATGGACTATCCTGGGTTCTTAAGGGATCAAGGATTAATAGCATTCAGACATTCTTGTCTCCGGCTTACTCTTCTAACTAATCAAGTTTCATTGTACCTCCGACCTTATCCCGCAAGTCCTAATGTAACTTAGATCAGTGTTTCATGGGTTATTTTGTATTTGAGGAGCTTACCATCGAATCCAAGGTAGGATCACGCTACAATTCCAGAACCATACTGCTACCAAATCTTGTGACGGTACAGTTCTTTCGGATGAATGAATGTGCCCAACTTTGGATGACTGTCGTTCCGTCTCCCTCAGTTCGTCGGTGTTTCCATGATGTTTCATCCATGACCGTGGATGAAAGTAGCCTCATCACTCCAGTGAAAGATCCGGCGCTTTCTTCCGTGGCCTACGTACTGTAGATGAAATGAAACAAACCCTGCCTGAGCCCGGCTGAGTTAAGTTAAGCTTTAGCAAGGAACGTCGCGAAGGATCGGGAGCTTGAGTGCGTTCCTGCCTGCCAAGGTCAGACTCCCTTCTGTTGTTTCGCCGCTGCTGGAGCGATCATCCACTGGGGGATTCGGATGCTTCTGTCTACCTTTGAGCAATTACATACACTTAGTTATAAGCTTAGTGGGTTTCACAACGGCATCTACAGCGAGCACAGTCCGTAGTAGTGGTCACTTAGGTTTTTTACACTCATGCTTTGGGAGCTCAGCACCAGAACTCGCAGCGTTGGAGGTTTACAAGAAGGTTGTGGGAAGAGGAGGCACATTCAAGACGTTCCTGGCAGAGCGGCTTGTGACTTCGCTCGAGGAGATTTTGCGGGAACGACCATCGTTTGGATGGTGTGATCCATTGAGGGTTTTGGTAGGTACAGGAACGGGGGATGGGTGCGGAATTTTTAATTCTTGAATTTTTAGGTAGGGTGAGTTGGGTTATCTTCAAGTGTGGTTCGGGTGGGTTAAGGCCTGGCTTTAGGTTCCGTGATGGGGGTGCGTTTTAGAGTTTTGGGTTTCTGACACGGAGGATTGTTGAGGCAGGTGATGTCGATTAAAAGATGGGGGAATGTTTTGGGGTTTTGAGGAGTCATTTTGAGTTTTCCCAGACCGTGGTCGTTTGCTGTGGAAAGGAGGGGGGTTTGGATTTGGAGAATGGCAAAACGCTCATTTTTATCGATTTGTCGGTTGAAACTCTGTTTTCCTTACTTCTAAAAGAAGTTTTTTCTCACGTGCCAAGGATTGCAGTGGTCTGGATACAAGCGAGATATGTTTCGTTTGCTTGATGGGTGTGTGGTCCGTTTGTTTCTGTAGGTATATTTTCTTCGTCTAGTTGTCGTCTGAATTTGGGCACTTAGGGTACTTGGGATGAGCTTGGTCGTTCTTTCGTCATGTTTTCGAGCTTGTTGTAGGGTTGTTTCTGCCGTTTCTGTTCACTTGATGGCTTGGAAACTTTTGTATTCGTTTCTTTTTAAGCGTAACTTTTCATCGGCACGCCCTAACAATCATTCTACAGTAGACATGCCTTGCTGTCCGAGCTTCTTGGTAGAATTTGAAGAAGGATGCACTTGTTTGTAGAATGCATGAGAGCAATACTGTTCTAGATGAACGCTAAGGTCGGTGGCCTTCTTGGGGGCGTTTTTGTTCTGCAGGTATTTTCGCTTGTTTGGGAATGTTGGATGGTTGTGTAACTGCACTCTGCTGGGGCTCTTTGATGACTTAAGAAACAGTAAGTATTATGGTGAAAGTCGAGTTTGTCTTGTGCTTTTAGGTGTCAGAGAGATGGAGGGGACGGAGAGACGATCTGCTGGTTCTATGTTCTCCATTGCAAATTGATATGACGATCAGTTTGAATCTCGTCGGACAGGAATTGTGATCCTAGTGTTTGTGAGTTGATGGTCGTTGTCTTCGTTTTATTTTGATCTGATTCTTCTCTTTTGATTGGGATGCCAGAATCGAAAAGTGAAGAGTCTATAAGCTCTACAGTGGAACAACATTATGGGCGCCACTGGACCATCAGGAGGTTTTGACATTCATAATTTCTTCAACAAGGCCCCTCCGGGACCTTATCCTCCTCCTCCTCCCCAATACGCTTCTCATCCACCGTATCCTCCTAATCAATTTCCTCAGAATCCAGGCTCTTTTCCTACAAATCCTGGTACTTCTTTTCCCAGCATGCCTCCTCAAAATTTTCAGTATAATACACCACAACAACCAGGGCAGCCTCAAGTATTTCATCCATACGTGCACTATCAGCAGGAGCATGGTTTGCGGCCACCCAACTACACTGCTGTTCCGTACAATCAGCAGCAGCAGTCGCCGCCACAGCAATTTCCTTCTTCGGGTGCTCTTAATTCCCTACATCTTAATCCTCCTCTTTCATCCCTCCCATTGTCTTCCTCGTCTCAAGGCAGCGGCGGCCCAAACCAGGCATCAACCTCTCCTTTGGATGGCGCCCGCCTTATGGCTCTTTTAACAACAAATATTGGAGCTGAAGCACCTAGCAGTGACGATGGTTCTTTCCTTTCAGGAACTCAACAAAGTGCCGGTGAACGACCCCGTCCCTCTCAGGGAATTATCCAAGATATATCTATACCTCCACCTGCATTGGCTCCAGCTTTGCCCACAGCTCCACCGGCCCCAGTTGTTCAAGCCAATTCCTCCGCGTCTGTGAGACCGTCTAGTGACAAGCAACCGCGAGGTAGGCCTCTTTGGGGAGACCGTGTTGTCTATGATGTGGATGTTCGTAAACCTGGAGAAGCGCAGCCTCAGCTGGAAGTTAGTCCTATTACAGTTTATGGATCGGATCCACTTTTGGTCGTTGGACGGCAAATTGCTGTGAACAAAAGGTACATTTGCTATGGTTTGCGGCAGGGCACGATTCGCATTCTGAACATTAATACGGCATTAAGAGCGCTGCTTCGAGGTCATACACAGGTACTGGAAAATTTGAGTCTAAATATTCATTTACTTATTGCGCCGTAGTGTACTTGCTCTTTTACCAGCTGAGGGATACGTGGAGCTTGCTGTGTGTATGCAATATTCATTATTTCATTCATGATGGCAGAGAGTAACGGACATGGTTTTTCTATCAGAAGATCAGCACCTGCTTGCAAGGTTCGGACTCTTCACCTCACCTGTACACTTTTTCCGCTTGACCTCTTTAGAAACCTTACTCAGTTCGGGAGTCTGTATATGAGCTATGGCCTTATTGTTCCAACATTTGAAAGTTTAAATGTGAATCCTTTATTTCTTACTTAGCCGTAGTGTATGCCGTGGCACCACTGCACGAGGCTCTACCATGGTTTACGACTTACTTTCAGAGTTATGAAAAGTGGATGAGGTAATGGAGTTGGCATCGTATTAACCACATTAATTCGTTGGCCATCGTTTTTACCGATATTTTTTTATGTTGCAGCGCAAGTGTAGATGGACGCATTTATGTGCGAAGAATTTTAGAGGGACCATCTACTGAGGGTGGCAAGATACTTATTACAGAGCAGATATTGCTGGCCATACAAATTCTTGGGGACTGGGAGTCGTGTCATCCACGTGTATGTTGGAATCTGCAAACGCAGGTATATGTTACGTCTTGTTAGGACGAGAATCTACCAGCCATGTTTCATGTTTGTGAATCATTTGTTTTCTCGAGGGATGTGTTTTAGTTTGATCAGCTTTGATGTGCCATTAAATGATGCTTGCCATTTGCCTTTGAACACATATGTATTTGTCAATATTTGGCATTGCTGGAGATTGCTTTTGTATCCTTTTGTTTATGTTTCGTTGAAAGTGGCGTGCTCATATTTGGTGCAGGATGTGTTGGAAGTTGCGATTGGGAAGGTTGTTCTTAGCATTAATGTTGTTAAGGTACAGCAAGCCGCACCTCAAGGAGGTTTTTTGCCCGATCAACCTCTTAAATGTCAAGTGGATAATCCACTAGAAGGAGTACATGTAGTGGGTACACACAACGGCACTGTCACGGATTTGGCTGTGCCGTTCTTCTCTACTTTCAGAGTGGCATCAGCCTCAGAAGATGGCACGGTATGTAGCGGTTTGCTGTAACTTTTCGGGTTTGGAGACCATCCTCTGCTTATTGTTATCCGCTTCCGGAGGCATGATTCCTTTTTATCGCTGTGTACTATTCATGTTTGCAGGTTGCACACACATCTTAACCGTATCCCTGACAGTCTATTGTTACATTGCTCAGATGCGCATATGGGGGAACAACAATCGAAACCCATTGTTGAGCATACTGCCTCATGCTGGAGAGCCAGTGGCTTCAGTGGCCTTTTTGTCTGCACCGCGACGTCCTGATCATCACGTCCTCCTTACTGCGGTATGCCTTGTTTTTTCCTTGTCTCCTAAGCTAAAATGCTAGAGCATGCTACTCTAGCATTATTCTGCACAACAAATGGATATGAATGCTTGCTCGAGACATATATTACATCTGATGAGAGTGGGCGGTTTCTGTTTTTGCTGAAACTGAATCGACATGCACTTTTTGTAGGGACCTTTGAATAGAGAACTGAAACTTTGGGCTCCAACGAATGGTTCAGAGGAGTCGCCCTCAAAGTCAGATTCAGGAGCATGGCGCTGTATACAATCACTCGAGTTCCAGAGCTCGGATGCCCCTGACGGCAAGTACGAGAATGCTTTTTTCAACCAGCTGGTCGTAGCACCTCGTGCTAGCCTGATTTTACTGGCCAATGCAAAGAGAAATGCAATATATGCAGTTCATGTTGAGTTTGGTCACAATCCGGCGGCTGCACGAATGAACTATCTGGCAGAATTTTCTGTTACGATGCCAATTCTTAGCTTAACAGTCACCGAAGAGGCCGTCACAGAGACTGGCGAAGGCAAGGTCCAGATTTACTGTGTTCAAACACAGGCTATTCAACAGTATGGGTTAGATGTTTCGCAGTGTTTGCCACCCGCGAATGAAACGGTCTCCGAATCTCTAGGACCTCCTGAACGCTCTGGTTTAGCAGCTATTCAAGATTCTGGCCGATCTGATGGTGGTGTTCCTGATTTGATAGATATGGGGCCTGGACCTAACTCTGGTGTAAGCACTCGAGCTTCCACTGTTTCCAACGTCAATGTTTCAGCGAGAACCCCAGCTGTCTCTTCTGCTTTTGGGAGTCCAGTTGAAGTTGGTCGTTTGGACGTCTCAACTGCGCATCACGTGGAGAAGAGCAGAGCAATGGATTTCGCTACCTTTTTGCAAGCTCCCGCGCAGAATAGTGCAGAGCTGTTTGCGCAATTGTCCAGTAAATCTGAGGTCGTATCTCCTGGGGGCAACACTAATCCACCCACTTTACGGCGATCGCGCTCAAGGAGTCCAACTAGAACTCCTGATGCTCATCATGTCTCCGTTGGGTCTAAGAAGGGAGAAGATATTCACGAGGTTAGTCCAGAGTCATCTCCTTTGATGCTACCTCTTAACGTTTCAAATCTGGACAGGGTTCAGTCCTCCTCGAGCAGTACTTCTGCAGAAGAGCTTCCAGATAGACAGGAGAAGGACGGATCTGCGGACTCAGGCAGTGCTAAGCCTTCCCATATAGCACAGCAAGGTGGTCACCATCAGGCTCACCATCTGATAACACCTTCGGAGCTCATGAACCTCGCAGCTGGTTCTAAGCACTCGGAAGCCTACGGTGGAGCGGCTTCAGTTTCTGGGCAAGAGCAAAGTACCAAACAATCAAAGGTACCGGCTTTCAAATCTATTGGTAATACTGACGGGTTCATTGCCGCTGATTCCAGCTTTGTTTTGGAGAAAGAGGTAGCGGAGGCAGAAAGCTTGGTTGTTGAAGACGACACCACTGGGAAGGAGGTTTTGGTGTCTTCATTATTGGATTCCTTCGAAACAATTCAAATCGGCAACGATTTTATCGACAGAGAGCCCTCAGTGCCCCAGGAAGCCAATACTTCTCCTGGATACCTATCCGATCGGTATGCAGGGGGAAACTCACAGATTGAAGAGGGCGAAGTTTCTGAGCACAAGGACAGGCCCTTGATTGTCACGGATGAAGTCAATGAAAAGCTACGAGACCTCACTTTCAGGGATGCTAGTGGCGACTTGCCTTTGCCTCCCCCGCAAGCAACAATTGCAAAGGGGAGGAAGAACAAGAACAAGACAAACGTTGGTGGAATTGGCTCTGGCTCTGGCTCTGTACTTCCCACCTCTCAGTCACCAAACCTATCGATATCAGGATCTAAACCTGAAGGTGAAACAAGCCATGTTGTGAATCCAATTTCTTTGTCGATGCCAGTATCAGCTCCTGCTCCTGCTCCCATTGACCCTGCTTTCCTTGCTCAGGTGGCTTCAATGCAAGAGTCGCTGAACCAGGTATTTAATTTGTTAATTGCCGTCAAGGGTCTAATCCACTTGGTCTATCCTGCATGTGAATCATTTGAAATCCTGCCTCTAAAACTGACTCGGGACCACCAGTTCTTATCTGGGTTTGTAAGTACAAACTTTATACTTGTGAAGCTCTTATCTGGGTTTGTCACAGTTGGTGACTATGCAGAAGGAGATACAGAAGCAGATGACTGTTATGGTGGCTGTGCCCGTGGCCAAGGAGGGAAAACGGATGGAAGGTACACACGCTTTACCCTGTTGTATGGCATTTTTCATTACGGTTACTCTATTGAGAGATATTGAATGACCATCAGATGAAAGTTGGATTTGTTTGTGAGGCAGCTGATTATGAATACTGGGGTCCTCCAATTCTCCTGCAAGTACTTAGTTTTTAAGTTTCACCTAGGGCAACTTCATATGCTTCAAACTTGATTCCTAAACTGATTAATTAGGAATATGTAATTGTGACGCCAACCTAAGAGTAATACAGAATATGATGGCACCAAGATGTCGAAGTCAAAATCACTAAGCCTGTTGGATGTCGCAATTAGGTCAACAAACATTAAAGTGTCCATAACAGGTACAGTTTTCAAAACAGATACAAACATGCGTTTGTATTATGTTTTATTCAATTTTTTTTTATAAACAAGGTTCTCTCAACAATGAATACATATATAAGAGTAAAGCATGAAAATTGGAGATTTTTAGTAACATGCCAATGTTGAAACTGGTTTCAGGTGCCCTAGGGCAGCGGATGGAGAAGGTCCTGAAAGCACATGTAGATGCTATGTGGGCACGGTTGGCAGAAGAAAACGCACGGAGAGAGAAGCAAGAGCGTGAAAGAGTCCAGCAGGTTACAATGCTTCTTACGAATTTTGTGAGCAAAGACATGCCAGTTGCTTTGGAGCGAGGATTTAAGAAGGAATTCGCCACCATCGGTCCAGTTGTTGCCCAGGCGGTTCTTCCTCCTCTTCACAAAGCGGTCTCGACAACTGTTGCCGAGTCGTTCCAGGTAGCTATTAGTTGGACCTCATAGTTGAATATGGCTTCTCTTTGTTCCAAGAAATTCGAAGTTGGCTTACCACTTCTCTCAATATCGATCTGTAACTTATCCTAAGCAGTGGCTCTTGAAAGTACACGTTTCATGCTCAGAATTGTGTTTTGCTTGGACGTTTTGTAATGCAGCTACTGAATTTTTACTCCCATATTCAACCTTGGGTATGGTAGCGCATTCTAAAAGATTGAATCCTTGGCTGGTTTCCTTGCTGCAGGGTTTTACAGAGAAGATGTTACCCCAACTAGAAAAATTGGTGGGTGCGAAGTTGGAGGGGACCGTGACGCGGCAGATACAGACCCAATTCCAAACTATTGGTCGACAAGTCTTGCAGGTAATTAGACACTTTTATGACAGTGGTGGATAGGAGTAGAAGCTGCTAGACTGTTTTTTCTATTTATTGTGGTCTATTTGGCTTTTACATTCTGTTTTACATCATCTTGTATTTTTTTACATTATGTGCATTTAATTGGGGCCCATTAAATTGACTGAAAAATTTAGTTTGCGTCATTCTGGTAGCGTAATGGTTTTTCTCCAATGCTCGTTAGTGATTTCATAATCTTGAGGTGTTCCTTGTTTATCGTTGCAGGAAGCGCTGCGGACGTGCTTTGAAAGCTCTGTACTTCCAGCTTTCGAGCGAACTTGTCGAAGCATGTTCGACCATGTGGAGTCGTCCTTTCAGCACGGCATGGCTGAGTATACACAGCATGCTCAAGAACAATTACTTACCTCTCACTCTGATCTTGCTTCCACACTGAAGGTTTGCACCCACCCACCCCACCCACATCCACTGGTCTTACGTGAAACTCTGTTTGTTGATTGGATTTATTATATATTGAATATTTAGGTTTTAAAGTGTTAGCTGAATGAAGCCTTATACTCTATTAAGTCTTCATTGTTTGTTCTGCCAGGATACAGTGGCATCTGCAACTATGCTTGCAGATTCCTTGAAGGGCGAGTTAGCAGATGGCCAGAAGAAGCTTCTGTCACTTGCAGAAAGTGCAAATGCAGCCCGCACTCTACCAGTTAACAATCAGATTAATGGCGGCCTTCCTGACAAGGTCCGTATCCATGTATGAACTGAACTCATAAAATGAGTAGGCTTGTCTAATGAAGTGCCTTGGTGTTTAGATTTGGAGTATATTTACTTGACGTAATTTTTTTTTTTCACAGGTGCTTTCTTTACAACATCTTGAGGAGTCGCTGGATCCTACGATAGAGCTTTCGAGACTTTTGAAAGAGGGCAAGCTTGAAGAGGCCTTTAACAAAGCCCTATCTCTCAGTGATGTCGCTGTGGTATCCTGGCTTTGCATGCAGGTACATAATTCTGCTATCGTTTATGTGATACATCTCGTAGAAAAAGGTTTGTAGTGGAATATGTCACAAGGTTCTTTGTCAGTTGCTGTCAAGTAGTCACACGTATGTACGGTGCATGTCGACAAGAAATTAATGTGTGTTCCATGTGTATTTCTTGCAATTTTTGGCAGATGGATGAGACTCATCTTTTCAGTACGGTGCCACTGCCACTTAGTCAGGGAGTGCTGCTGTCCTTAGTGCAGCAGCTGGGTTGTGATCTGGGTAAAGACACAGCTCGCAAGCTTTCTTGGATCCGGGAGGCAGCACTGGCGTTGAACCCTGATGACCCCTTGTTGGCTCCTCACATGCGACCTTTCCTTCAGCAACTGTATCAGAACTTGCACAAACAAGTAGCACAAGCTGTTCCGGGAGAGCAAGCGAACTTGAGACTTGTCATACATGTGGTTCACTCCTTATTAACATCTTGCAAATGAGTAGAGACTGGCACACCTTTCATCAAGAGTGAAACAGCGGGTTCAGCCTTTGGGGTATGGGTTCGGAAGTCCAAAGTGGAAGGACCAAGTACTTGATCCCCACGGATTGGCATCTTTCTGTCCATTTCAGGATCAGTGCAAACTGAGAAGAGTTGGTCACGAATTCTCTCATTGAGTGGTCGGTCATGTTAATGTTAAAAGGTTGGAAATTCTGCTTAAGTATTTTGAGATAGTTGACGGACTAGAAATTTGTACAGATACATAGGCAACATTTTGGACAGTTTAGGCTAAAGTTATTTTGGATTTCCAATTTTGGCTTTAGCCGATCTATCTTCTCTTTTATGGCCTATGCTGGGTTACAATCTTTGTTAGAGTCGGTAGTTTTGAAAAGTTTGGTTGTGTTTAGTACTGAAGGTTGCTGGTTCAGGACTTTTGATTTTAATGTTGAAATTGTCGTTGTAGGGTTTTAATCTAGATCCTGCCTCTTGGGTGGTAGCCGGTGCTCTGTTCATGGTGCCCCTGAATTTCATGCAGGTCAATCTATGAAATGGGTCCCTGCTGCACAGTTGTCTCTTTTCATTTCCTTGTTTCTTTCTGTTTTCTATTTCTTTCTGATCATACTCCAGTGAAGTTTAGTTTGTCTTCCTGATTGTATAGCCATCCATCTCCAGTACTGAATATTCTTATGACATCGATGTGTTTATCATGTGCTTAACTCTAAGGTGTTATCTAACACCTCAGATTCTCCAACACCCCAAGGGTTTTTCTTTATTGAAGACTTTCTATAGATAAAGATGCAAGGTTGTTCTAGGAACTAAGGGTCTCTGCACACTTGAGACACATTGTGATGATAAATCCATATTTGGACACTTACTTTACCTCTATGTTCACACCATGTTACCGAGCCTGTCACTTAACACTGCCAAACCTATTCTCTGTTGACTATTTGAATCATATTTCTCTGAATGCCATGAAATATGGTGGGGTTTGACCATATGAAGATTTTAATTGAAAAATCTAATCATATCCTAGATTTGCATGAAGAATTGGCAATGCTTACTAAAGCTATTGTTCCCCTGCCGTTTTCCTCGCATGTTCCTTGCTTTGGTGGCTCTCACACAATTCTAGCTTCATCTCTTGCTTGTTGTTGAGTTCTTGCAATGATTTTTGAGTTCTTGTAGTAGATCTTGAGTTCTTATAGCCATTCTTGGGTTCCTACAACAATTCTTGAGTTCTTGTAATAGTTCTTGAAATTGTACAACGATTCTTGAGAAATTCTTGCACTTACAACAATTCAATGGCTACCAATTGTGCAACAACTTTTGTAGCTTCTATGAATTTAGATCAAAGCATTGAAAGTAAGAATTGCATCCTAATCTATCTATTGGTAGTTTAATTTTTGCTTATAGAAGAAGTCAAAAAATTATCTGGGACAAATATGTTGTAATATTGAAGTATTTGTGGTAAAGTAAGTGTTTGCGATATTGTATAGAATTCTTGCAGGTATTGTATGGAATGCGATATTGCAGTATTATAAAGAAAAGACAATATCTTATTATACAACACGAATCAATTTGCAGGTATCGTTGGATTGTCAGATCATGAGAGGATCATGATTGGACAATATAAACCATTTGCCACAATAAAAGGCAAGATTAAAGCTCTAGCCACTGTATGTGCAACTTCATTTGGTCCCACTCGTCCTACAGTTGTAGGAAAGCTCGATCCACGAAATCCAAAAGTCCTTGCTATAGTAATTTCAACTTGTCCAAGCAAGTGCCCTCGCAAAGAACAACAATCAAATTGGACATAGGTTGAAATCTCCTCACTCATCCAAGCAAAGTGTGAGAAACTTTTTGATGACTTGGAAAATCACCATGAGCCCAACTTGATGCATTGAGAAAATACACAATGGTCCCAAATTTCAGCTCGAGTGATGGAGATTTGTGGTGAACTAATAGAGTGCAATCGAGATGCAACACCATGCAAGGATAAATGGGGTACACTTTTGGTGGATTACAAAACAATCTTTTGACTATCACAAGGCAAGTGGCACCAATTCGTATTGGACTATGAGTTCTCAAAAGCGCAGTGAACTCCATCTTCCTCGAAATTTTCAGAAGGAGAATTATGACAACATCGATGAGTGGTATCATGTGAAGCCAATTATGAATCCACTACATACTCGGGATCTAAGTCAACTTGGAGATGGTGTGTACAAGCACACTGAAGCATTTGCATCTCTTCAACATAACGAGTTGCAAAATGGTGTAAATGAGGAAGATTGTACAAATCATTCTGATGCAGCTTTGTTCCAAGCTCAACAACCTTGTGTTGGTATGTACTACAAAACATTGCCTTTTTTGTGAATTCGACCTACAATTTCTGATTCTCCTACTCCCCTTGCTAGACCTTTGTACCATTCATCCATTACCCTAAGAAGCTTGCACTTCCATCTCATTGGTGAAGAACAATCACATTCATTGACATACAAGAATGAAAACTCGATGAAATCGATCCACCATTCCATCAAAAAAATTCCTATTCATTTTTTACCTGATTTCCACCTTTAGATGCTCTTCCAAAGACTGACTCTTTGTAAGTTTAGATTGTTCAACTAGATGGACACTTGCACTATCGTAGTGAGGATTACTAAGAATACTATGAAGAAGTCAAGGTTTAATAAGCTTAGCTGGACCCTTGTTCTTGCATTGGAAGTTCAGCACTGTCTCTACTATTCTAATCTCATTCTTTGAATTGTGTAGGCAGTAGTTTCCTTGAAAAAACTATCCACCCAAGAAGTGCTTTCACCAACTTTGACCAGAATATTCCACGCAATTGTAGTACTCCAACTTTAAATGGGCGAGGAGCACACTTTGCTGCAAATGGGACAGCTCTTAGCACCTGTGTAGGTCCTGTTAACTTGTTATCATCTTCTGAAGCATCTCTCCAAGAAATAACTTGTAAGTATGGCAACACTGGTCAAAGACGAAAGTCACTTTTAGGCCATTCTAAAATTGCCGAAGCAACTAACTCATTGGGAGAGAAGCTTGTGATCACACTGGAAAAGTTGAATGAAAAAGATTCAAAGCTACAATGGGATATGTTTCATGAGCAACTCAAGTACAATAGAGTGCGTGATCTAATCAATCAAGAAAATGCTCATTTGACCCATGCCAACCAAGGGAATTTGGTACAAGCAATTGCAAGTCTAACACAAGTATTGAGTGCCAGTCTACAACTTCAATCTTTCCCAGGTCAATCCTTTAGTCATACTCACCCTCCCTATAGTTCACCCCAATTGCCCTATAGAGCTTCTACAAACTATGGCTTAGCTACTAATCGTGAAGCTCCACCAACCTATGCAATAGCAACCTACAGGGCTCCACCAACCTATGGACCTACAACAACAACAACACCAGGTGGACCTACATCAATGTGGACAAGAATTGTTCAACATACTACACGTGGCACTATGAATGGAGATGCCTCCAATGACAAGATTGCTTCTCCAGAGAACCTGCTCTTTGCATACAAATATTAGTGATGTCAAAGATAAGAATGGCATTTGATTGCTTGTGATAGTATGTTTTCAAAAAGAGAAAAGATTGTGGAAAATTGGTAGATAATGTACTTACTTTGGGAATCAAATCAAGTTATGTTATCTTCCAAGGTATAGCCTCAGATCTTGTCAAATTGTTTCTGCTTGCGGCAATTGAATGTCTTCTTATTCATATGGAATGTCAGATTCCGTATCTTCTGTCGATTTGTTGAAACCCAATCCTTCAATGCATAGAGTTTCTAAAAGGCGTTCAACCTCAAATGTTTCTTGCCCCAATAGTAAATTGTGGAGATAGCAACATGCTATAACCATGTCTGGCAAGAATGTCACATGAAGTTCAAATTTCTTTCCAAGCTTACAAAATGTCTGCTTTAAGATTCCAAATGTATTTTCAACCACACTCTTGCTATGCTTATGCTTTCTGTTGTACAATTCTTCAAGTATAGATAATTTGCCTTCTTTGTGCGGGGTCAAAATCCAAGGGAGCAAAGGATATCCCTTGTCTCCTAGCAGATAAGGTCGAAATCCTTCATCTAAAATTGGCAAGCCATCAATAAGTTGATTTTTTTCTAGCACTTTACAAAATAGACCTAATCTTCTAAGAACCCAAGAATCATTCAAGCTTCCTGGTAGGCCAACAAATACGTCAAGGAATTTCTTTTGGCGACTCACAACAGCTTGTCAAATGAGACTATATCCATTGGTCTTGAAATAGTAATAGTCTTCCGAGAAGTGTGATGGTTTCGAGATGCTAAAATGAATGGCATCAATTGCACCAATGACCCCTGGCAAGCTGCACCATTCCTTGAACTCATCCATATTGATTGCTACTTGCTCATGACTTGGCCACTTGATCTCATTTTTTAACATAGTATTAATTGCATTTACAACTTCTCGTAACACCTTCGATATAGTTGATAAGCCAATTGCAAAAAATTCAGAAACTAATCAAACTATCAACAAAGGGGCTCCTTGAACAAGCTTATAAATTGTTGTTGCTGTTCTCACTCTAATAGGAATAGCTCTCCAAAATTTGGTATCCTGTTTTTGAATGAATGGTTGAAGACTTGTAGTTAATTGGAACATTGCCTTCTTCATCATACGAAAGTTTTGAATCCACCGAAAGTCATCATACTCAGTGCATAAGAAAATTGAAAACCGTGCTGTTGATCATGGTTTAATCCAAAACCCTAATTCCTCGTCCAACAAAATCCTTGTGTTACCAATGCAAAAATCATCAAGAATGCAGAATAAAATCTAATGCATTTGTGTGATAGCACTATGCACATGAATAACAGTTTCATTTGCCAATTCTTGCTCTTCTCCAGCATTTTGCACCCTTGCCATCTCTATCAAAATATTTTGCAATAGCAAAACTAGTACTATAACAAATGCAACTATCTCGCTAGGCTCAATGAACATCGTCACAACTTTAATTCCAATACAACGCACTCAATTCTTCACTCAAGCTTCACTCAATTCAAGCAATATGTAATCGATTTTGTCTACCCTAGAAAGTAGGAAACGCTAGAAAACAAGAGTGATGTTCAAGATTCTAGGGTTTAATCTTGCTTAATCCCTATCATTGCTCAATGACTGAATCGCAAAATCACTCTAGAAAAAATAATCAATAGCAAGAATCACTCCTATCTTATCCCTGTCCATGAAGACCCCCTAGCCATGAAGCCAAAGACTCCAAGTTCTTACTCCAAGTATCATTATTAATGTGAAACCCTAAGTTTCTAATTTTGCTATTGGAAACCCTACTCAGGTCTAGAAACTTCGAAAACTCCAAATCGTACTGTTTAGTGTGAATGAAATGAGTTCTTTTGAAAAATGTGGTGGTATGCCATATCACCCTTTTGCAGGTGTGAATGGACCCTTAGTGCTAAATGAAAATGTAGGATGAATGATATCTGACATTATTCTTTCATCAGTTACAAATATATCAATTCTGATTGTAGCACTATATTGTTTATAACACTAAGGTCTACAACCTGTTTCTATTAAGGGCCCCATTTTCAGGAATGATGGGAATTTGATGAGGTTTAGCAACTTCATTGTTGGGTGATGAATAATGCATTGACCCTTTTTAATAACACATTTTAGTTTTGCACTTCTTGGAAATAGGTTTGCCTACACATTGAGAACAAGTCAAATTGTAATCTACACTTCTTTAATTTTTGTAGATTCCAAATTTGATGAAAAATTAGCAAAAACTAATGCAATCTTCATTATTTCTATTATCTTATTAGAGAAAATGATCCCCCATGACCATTGTTCAATTAGACATATGCTAAAATGTATAATATTGTGAGAAATAGGTCATATATTTTAGATAGAGTGACACTGGCAAGTTTCATACACTTCAAAAAATGTTATAAATAAATTGAGAAATTAGATTTTTTCCCACAAACTTTGGATATGTCAAGGTATAAGTTTCACTCTTATAAAATGATTTTTCAAAAGATTCAAATAAAATTTATAAAATTTAAAATTTGAACACAAATTTATTGGTGAAATTTTTTTTAACACAAGTACAAAATTTTCATAACTTTGTAGCAAGGGGAAGGAATTTCTTGAAGCAATTTTATGGTACAAGTTATATGAATTCTAAAATTTGGCAAATTCTATGAACCCCCAATAGTTGTGTTTTTATAATTCATTCTAAAAATCTCCAAAAAAATTATATATATTTTATGCTTATCAAATTATCTACAAACATTTGGAGGATGTTTGAGTTTATTATAGAAAAAACTAAATATTTGGAGTCATATTTTAATAATTTTTTGCTCAACAAAATTTACAATTCATTAATTTTCTACCTCAAAACTTCTAAAAGAATTCACATTCACTTTTTGAAGAATTTTGAAATTTTGTACTTGTGTTAAAAGATTTCCTTCATCAAGGAATTTGAGTTAAATTGAAAAAATGTCGTATTTTAAAGTTTTGAAAAATCATTTTATATAATTGCATTACTAGTAACTCAACATGTCCAAAATTTGTAGAAAAAATCTAAGTTCCCAATTAGTTATGACAAGTCTTGTACGCGTACAAAGTATTTTGAGAGCAAATGTATGTGACAAGTTGTCAAAGCTTCCTAGTAGCATGGTTAGAATATAAATAATGGAAAGGGTGACTAAAATTTTGGAAAAATATTGACCTACATCCCAGTGTCATAAAAATGTTTTTTCGATTCTTCCTTGAATTGATAGTTGAATCTATCTCCCTTTCAAATTTTCTACTTGTAGTAGACAATAAGTATCTATTATGTATAGGATACAAGAATATTATCTTATTCGAAGAGTACAAAAATCAGTAATACAAAGAATACATATTTAAGAATAATAGTAATGCTATCAGTATCCGCATCTGTAGTATTAAATTCCAATATGGATTTGAAATGTGAAATTGGACTTATGGAATGCTAGACTAGTTCTTCCAAATGAATCCGATGACAAAGGCAGTTGCTACTAAATAGACAGTTAGTGTATCACGCAATCAACTGATGCTCTTATCTTGAAATCAGTAATATGGGCCAGCATCAACAACAGAACTGAAGACGAAAAAAATGAGTTTAACCCCTAAATGCCCAAGGCACCCAAATGTGGTGTTTGGAAAACTTTGAAGTTAAGTAAAATCCAACCAAATTGCTATTATTAGTAGTTTATATTTTTGGAGAATTCTTTTTGAAGTCTAGTTTTAGGATCAAAAAGCTGATCTGAAAAATAAAGGATTATGATTTTTCTATTGAAGATTTTGTGCAAGGATACCCAATGCAATCTTGACTTCCCTTAGTGTTGCGGACTCTTAGAAATGAGACTCAAATACACTAGATCTTGGAGGCAAAATCGCATTAGAAATTCATTTAAAAAAATCATAGAATAGATTTTGAAAAACCATAGATTGATTGGGGTTGTGCATGCTAGGCCCTATAACCTCATATTTTTTTAGTGACCAACATTTTAGAGTTGACATGCAAAAAGTGAATTGAAAAATTTTCATAGTTTTTACACCCTCATGATCAAACATTATAATCTTTCAATCTGTAAGTGATATTGTTATGTTTTCTTTTCCTATGTGATCTCTAACATGTTTAGTTTGAATTTGTACGGTTACAATTGAAAAGAAATTGGTACAACTTATGAAAATGTTGACTTTTTGTTCAATTTAGAGCAAATTTCAAGAAGCTCCAAACAAGCCTTGGACATTTAGGGGTTAAAAGAGTCTCATGTCGAATAGAAATTATAGGGTAGTGTTCCAATTGTTGTTTTTTCCAACTTTGAATGTTCATATCTTCCAATCCACATGGTCTTAGACAAAGAAATTACAAGCCCCTATGGTTAGATTCCAAAATTTTATTTATTTATTTATTTTTGGACAAACGTAGCAGAAATGATAGTTTTGACTTTTGAGTGGTTTTTGATAGAAAAATGGTCTTGGTCCTACATGTGTTAGCTAAGAAAATGTAGCTCCAATAATCTACTTCTTACTCCAGTTTATTTTATTTTTTAAATTGTTAAAATTATAATTTTGGTGATACTTTGAAGATAGTATTTTGAAAGCTCAAAATATATCACTTTTGAACTTTGTCTATCAAATTTCTCTTGGTTTGAACTCAAGAAATACATCAATTATATCATAATGCTTGCCACTATTATTTCTATTTCTTAAAAACAATTCATATCATTTTAAGTATTTTGGAATTACTATGATTTTTACAAAGATTTTTTTTTAAAATCATATAAAGTTCAATTTGATGTAAATATGAAGAAATGAGATTAAATTTTAAACATATATTATCACATGAGAAAAATATCAAATTTTTGAAATGTGTGTTTTGATGTACAAATCTAATGAAGTTTGAACAAGCCTCAACATGAAATGTCCTTTAACCCCTGAAGTTCTTTGACTATGTTTTCACCAAAAATGTTCCAAAATAGCCATTTCTAGCACAAGTACCAAATTTTAGGAAATTTTTTTTTTTGAACACATGTAACCATAGGATCTTGTAGTAAATTGATTTGAAAAGATCTGGAAAAAAATTCTGAAATTTCCAACATGTGGATTGCAAAATATTAACATTTGAAGTGACAAAAATCATTTTTTGGGCCCTACAAATAATCGGGTAGCAACACTTCAGAAGGTCACATTTTTATGAAAAAATGTCCAAAATGGTGGTGCATCTTTGGGTTCATTCTTCAAGTCAAGTTGGCTATATGCTTGAAATTTTTTGAATCATTTGGAATTGTACAACATATAGGAAAAAAATAGTAAGTAGAAAGAAGTTGAAAATGGTTCAAAATACAAAATTGTCAAGAATTTAATTATGGAATTGAAAAATTCCAATCCCAATTGTTGTAATGTTTTAATAACTAGTCTACATCCTAGGATTTTATTTTTTTCAAAAAATATTAAAAAATTGAGTTAAATACAGGATTTCAAAGTTTATTTTAATGTAGAGATCCCATAATTGCCTGCAAACTAAAATTCCTCATAACTTTCATCTCATTGATCAAAATGGACTAATTCAAATCTCTCAATGTATATATAAACCTAGAAAACCAATTTCAATTTTTTATTTTTGAAAAAAGTGATTTTTTCAGATTTGCCTGGGCTACCCGAGTTCAGAAACAAACTACATTTTTCATCATAACTTTTCACTTGTATACTCAAATGAAATGAAATTTAGCACTCATGAAAGATATTCCTTGTCCACACCTCATCAAAAAAATTCAGCCTAAATAACTCAAATCTCCACTTACACATACCTGCCCAAAAAAGTTATGTTGCCCAAAACACAAGACTGGTCCTTTAGGGGTTAAGGGTTAAGTGTGTGAGTGGTTGTATGATGAGACTGAGTGTTATTTGGCTATAGAGTCTGAATGCTGTTGCAATTTGTAGTAGCCTAATTGTGTGATATTTTTTTACTGAGTGGGAGTTTGTTGTCTTGATTCCTGTATTGATTTGAATTCAGATTGGATTGAGATTTTATGCTGCATGTGCATTACCAAATTGGAATTTATTTCACTATGTGTTATGAATGTAAATGTTTGAATTTTATGATCAAAATCTGAATGGCGAAGTACTTAATGTCTGTATTGGATTGTAAAATTCTTTGATTTGGATGGTGAGTTTGCTATGGTTGAAAAATAAGCCAATTGAAAAATAATAATTTTTATTGTTCCTGTTTGTTTTGAGACCTAGGAGATGTATTGAGTGTGCAATTTAGAGTTCTTGTCATTCTGGTTGTGATGTTAAATCAAATAGGAATGTAGTCTGTAGAGTTTGAGAGTACCAAATACGATATAAAATATGTAATTGTATCAATCCAATTGGGAAGTTAAATGTCTTGTGCTTAGTGGCTGAGCGTTGTAATTGTCCAATTAGGATATTAAGTGATAGTTGAACAAAGGGTAAAGCTAGAGTAGATTAAGTTAATTCTAAGTTGATCAAAAGAATATCCTAGTGTTGCTTTATAGATGATTATATGATGGCAATTGTGTATTCTAAGGATAGGGAAGCCAATTTGATAAACAAACATTCAAGTGTCCTTGATGAAAGATTGGAGTCAAGCTATTGTGCAAATCAAGCCAAATTAGAGGAACAACATGAGGAATCCATATTTGGAGCAAATTGAGTCTTCCCCATACAATAAATTGAAGAAAGTCAAAATGTGAGTCATAATCATCAGCACACACACTTGCAATGGATGATCACAAAGCACAAATCTTGTGAAAAAAAAGAAAGAAGGTATTTAAAATTCTTGAAAATTTTCAGAAATTAGTGTTCAAAAACTCCAATTAGTCCACAAAAACACTATTACAGGCTAAAAATCAATTCAAATGCCAAACCAATTGTACGGCCGTTGGATTTCTTGGCAAATTTCACATTAAGTAGGCATAAATTTTATTGGAATCTAAGATATAATGCCCTCAAAATTGAATTTCAAAATTTGTACATAATTTTTTTATTATTTTTTATTATTTTAAAAATTAGAATCTTAAAATTTCCAAGTTTTGGAATTTCAAAATCTAACCAAAATGAAGATTCCAGAAATTTAGCTTAATTTATAGATTATATAAACCTTTTAGATTCCTAGATTTTAGAAAACGCAAGCCTCTGACCATAGGCTTAACCAAAAAATAGTAGAAAATTAAAACCCCTATATCTTCCTCCAAAGTCACTCAAATATCACAATTTTTGGAACTTACGATAGTTTGTATACAACTCTTCTACTAGTGCAACAAACATGAGTAACTGTATAGAATTTGAAATTTTTTCCTCCCATCCATTTCTCATCCACTTCCAATCACTCCAAAAGCAATCCAAATTTGATAGAAAATGCTTGATAGTTCTTACAAATCTAGCTAAACCACACTTAAAAAATTGAGTTAACTTCAATTCAAGAATTTGTTAAATCTAATCTTGAAGAATATGATTTTTTGGGGAATGAATAATGTAAGCATCTACAATCATAAGTCAAGTTATTTAGTTTTTTCGAATATAATGAGTCAAGTTAATGCATTATGAATTAATCTAAACCTTCAATCCTCTTTATCTTCAAATTGAAGATAAATATGTTTTTCATATTTGAGATGTGGTTTCAGTTTATTAATATATTTGGATTTATCTTCACTAATTGACCTATAATGCCTTAGTTGAGTTTTATATAATAGTTTAATTGGTTATTATTTACAGACAGATTCTAGGACTTTCATCTTTATGATTGGATGAATATTTTCATTTTTTTCAAGTATAAAATTTATCCTTGAGTCAAGGATAATATCTACTCTATAACTAATGTATAATCTTATTGCGCAAAATGGATACTCGTGGTGTAGGTGAATTTCAAGTTCTAATGCCAACTTTGCCAGTTGGTTGTGATGCCTGCAAAGGCATCCCTCCATCTTCTTGGTATACCAAAGGTGTCACTCTAAAAAATGAAGCTGGAGTAGAGGTGGCAAGAGGAATTTGTCATAGTGTTGATGCAGACCTTATTGTTGATATGGATGGGAAGTCACTTGGTGACGACCGGATTGCCATTCAAATTGTGGAGTCCCTCTGCAAATTTGAAGTTCCATCGTCATGGATGTGGTCAATGCACTCTTGGCCTATTTCGAGGATCTACTTGTATGGTGCTAGCTTGTATGACCATGAGCAAACGTATTTATTTAAGATTGCAGCTACCGCATTGGCTTAGCATCCTCAATTAGGAGTTCGTTCCTATGTGAGTTCTTGAGAGAGAAATGAGCCAGATAATCCTCCTAGAAAAGAAGCTCTTCTTATGGCTCAAGCAATCAATGCAGTTTCTTCCATCATTTGTTGCCGGGAGAACTCCTTGCAACCATTACCACGTGGTCAAATTCAAGCCATTTGGTTCCAATTGTATGTTGAAGGTGGAGTATACTATCATAAGTCATGTTTGCTTGGCATGTACAAGCAAATCCATCATGATTCTAGTAGGAGGGAGATGATCACCTTGGCATCTCATGAAGTTTGCCCCTCTGCTTGGTGCACCATCCATGGAATATTGAGAGTTACCTTCTATAGGTACAAGGAGATGGCAAGGAATGAGAGGCAGCCGGAGCACTATGGAAATCTTAGCATGAAGAAGCCACGGACACATACAGTACAGGCGATGGCCACACTTCGATTACTTCTTGAGAATACTGCAGACCAGATGCCACACAAATTAAGGACCTTGCAATCTGGGGAGAAAGTTTCATCCATGGTCTTGCCATCAGCATTTAGGTGGAAGGAGACGTTGCCGGAGACCAATAAGGTGAATTCAACATTTCAATTGTAGCATATTTTAGCCAGCAATTTGAGCAACAACCAACCCGTTTCATTTCCTGAATACGCTCCAAAGGCTCATGGTGACAATTTCACACGTTGTGGAGAATGCGATAGATTAAAGTAATTGAGGAGCGCTTGCACTACACATTTGCGGGCTCTAGATGTGTGGACTAAGAAGTTGAAAGTCCACTTTGCAGGGTAGCGGGCACATAGGGAAATGTATTATGCAAACCGCATGATTTCTAAGATGCACCCAGACAAGTTGCTTACAATCATCCATGACAAAATGGATCACTCTAAAATGGCTTCTCCTCATTACTCTCACAAGAACAAGGGGACGGATTCTTTCATGAAGATGTCGGTCACTGTAACGGGCATGTTGCTCATGGTCATAGAGACATCCGATATGCACACTATAGCCTAGACATTTTTCCAACAGACTCGAATCATATAGTGGGGTCCATTGCAAAATTGTTGCGGGATCTTGAGTCTAAACTAAAGGTTTCATCGCAGCGGTTGTTTGTCAAGGATGATCTTCTTCATCCATTATCATAGGCTAGTTTAGAGGGGTTAGAGATTTGTGAAGAATCCCTTCCCCCTTGCATTGTCGAAGTTGTACCACCTCAACCTCTTCCTTCAACTTTGACTCTTCAACTTGACAATGCCTCAGGCGACAATAAGAACCATTGGGTTTTCTGTTCTTTGCTTGTATACAGAGCCATCTTCCGTTAGATATACATCAAATTCCTCATTGTTGGACACACCCACGAGGACATTGATGCTCTTTTTGGTTGGTGGAGTACAAAGTTGAAGACGAATGACTACCCCACAATTCTAAGGTTGATGAAGTCCTTTATGGATTGGGAAATGCAACTAGTGATTCTTCATCTCATCGAAGAGGTTCCTAATTTCAAGAGATTTGTGGATGGGTACTTGCACACAGGTGATGATTCTCTACAAGGCTTGATGCAATACAAAATTATTTGTACAAACAATGATTGGTTGCTGAAAGAAGGCAGTGGAATTTGCTTGTGGAAAGAGACAACAGATGGGCGCCCGAAAGTGCCAAGGGGAAGTCCTTTACCTTTGGCTCCGCAAGTTATGCATTGCTTTGATGAGGTTGGTAAGGGTGTAGATAGCTACATTGCTTTGTGGGGGTGCAATGGCTAATCAAGACTTGTCTGGAGAGTTTCGACGGAAGAATGAGGTAGTGAAGAAATATTGGGAAGGTGTGAGAACTGCTTTGAGTGAGCCACTTTTGGTACATGAGACATTGTAGGATGGATTTTGGCCACATTCAATCATCTCCAACGAGGAGGAAGACCAATACCTAGATGATAGCACGTTGCGTGAGGAGTTCGCAAAAGATGCACCCTTTGTAGGTCATAGGTGTGATTGTCCACCTTCTTCATTCCACGTTGGCCGTAATGTGTATGTTGGTTACTTTGTTGTAGTGTGTCCTGTTGATGGTGACCTACGCCCATTTTGGCTTGCTCGGGCACTTACGAACCCTAATCCGGATCTAGGGCATGTCAATTCCATTTAGTTGTAGTATTGGACGCCTACGTCCTTTCAGCACATTCATGAGGATACTTATTATGGATGGGACACAAAACAAGGGAATTTATGGTGTGAGGATAAGGCTATCTCTGCGAGATGGACTCATACAAATTGTATCATGACTACTTGGAAGCTGCAGGTTAGAGTAGAGACTTTAGATCTGAGGATCAAAATTCCTAAACCACAAATTGCTATCATCAAGGCATCAATGGAGACCTATGTGTCTGTTGAAAGCAACAATGCATCTTTGGCATGAGGATAAATAGTGTATAGACATAGGAAGTATATAGATATATTAGAAGTTTGTAGGTTAGTTTTTTGAATTTCATAAAATAGGATAAAAATTAAAAAAGGAAAAAATAGGAAATTTTTAAAAAAAATATCTAATACTTTTGGAATTTTATATATTATATTTTGGATTACTTCTTTAGAGAAGGAAAAAAATAGAAAAATTAAAGAAAAAAAAATAGTGCACAAGGAAGAATAGAATTACTGTGCACATTTTTTAGTTCATTGTACTGATCTTTTTTTCATAATTGAATATGATGGATGTTGCACAATACAATGAATTTGAATTGTTATTTGTTGAACAATATGGTGGATTTTGTGGTTTCTTTATTGTATTTTAATAGTCTTGATTTGTTTGATTTCTAAGGCTAGGTGCACTTAATATGTATTTGATGATGAGTAATTATAAACTTTTCTACATAAGCGTATACCATATGTTCTACAATGAGTTTAGAATGAATTCCATATTATGAATGGTCCTAGTTCAAATGTATTTGTACTTATTTGGAAGTCCTAGACTACTGTGAAGTGAAGCTAGTCTACCCAAAGAGACAACAAGTAAATATGTGCACTTTGAAATGGACCAATGTTCTTTCAAAAATCATTAATTCTTACAAAAAAATTTCATTCTCTTCGTATATTATAGTCTCAATTTATTGAACTATCTCACTTTAATGAACACTTTTGTTTTCTATATTTAGGTTCATGATTAAAATGAGACTCCACTTTCTCTCATTTTAATGAATATGGCCTTTTTGGTTTTATGAAATACAACTACAAGTCCACAACATGATTTTAATATTTAAAGGCTTAATTAAATAGCTAAATTCATGCATAATAGAAATGCTGCCATGACTTTGATGACCTAAAATCTATCCCAAATTAAGTTCGTGAAATAAATTGAAACCCTAAACATGACATCTATGATGTTTTTTTCATTTCATTTTACAAAATATAAAGACTATATTATTTTGATATTTTAATTAAATCTCCCAATCCATGCATAATCGAAATATGACCTTAAATTTGATGGTTAAAAATGTCCATTGAAAATAAAGTTAAATATTTGTTGTATTTAATGGTTCCAATTCAATAAATCAAAACCATATGTTACATAAATGTTCTAAAATATTTGAAAGAAACACTCTCAATATTTTTAACAAACCCTATTTTCAATCATAATTATTTTTGAAGTGTTGAGATGATTTAAAATGCCATGGGAAATGAAGTCAAACATTTGCTATATTTATTGGTACCAGCTCATGAAATTTCAACCATATGTTATATAAATGTTCAAAAATATTTGAATGAAAAGTTCAAAATATTTGTAACAAACCCCATTGTCAATTGTATTTATTTTTGAAGCGTTATAGATGGCCATGGGAAATTAATTTAAGTACTTGTTGTATTTAATGCTATCCACTTCTGAAATCTCAACCATATGTTAGTGGGTAACCATATGTTAGTGGGTAACCATATGTTAGTAACTAGCAGAACACATTCCTATCATAGCACATAAACACAAATTCATTAGTCATTGATGTCATATCTAAAATTCAAATACATAGTGTCTCAAAATCATACCAATAGATGCAACTAACTTACATAGAAATGATGCCAAAATGGAACTAAATACTATCAACATTTCTATTCACAAAATAATTGTGAAACCAATGAACCCGTAATGCCATTCTTATACTCAAGGTCATTTTCTAGTTTCCTCTTGTTCTCATCAACCTTAGTATTTGCTTGGGAAATAACAAGAAGACAAATGAAATGAAGTTGGTACTAGTATATATATATATATATATATATATATATATATAGAGAGAGAGAGAGAGAGAGAGAGAGAGAGAGAGAGAGAGAGAGAGTCAAATTAAATAGAATCAAATAGAAGTCACCTAAACCCACATACCACCATGTTGGAAGTTGACTTGAAAAGAACTCATAATCTAAGTAATAAGATAATAGAAATTGAAGTCATTTTATAGATTAGTATAGGAAGTCTAAAGGGACAAAAATGACAAGTTCAAAGGGCAAGACTAGACTGTGAAGGTCTGAAGGACACTTACCTCAAAGGGCAAGACTACACTGTAGAGGGAGGACACCCACCTTAAAGGGCAAGACTACACTATAAGGGACACCCATTGTTGTCAAATCCAAGTTGTCTATATCGTAGTCCCTTTTTTTAAAGATGTATAAATTTAGATAAATACAGGACACACCGCTAGTGATTTTCACAATCTCTATTTAAAACAACATGGAGATTTATTGAGCAAGTAAATAGAAGAAAGACATCACAATAACCAATAGTGAAATCTAACCCTCTTGCCAATGTAACACTATCATATTGTCAATGATGTAAAAAAACAAAGCCACGTTGTTCAGAACATGACCATCCATTCCAATGATTCCATCATACCCTTGTTATGCCTTTAACATCCTTCTGTTTCCTCGCAAATTCTACACAATAGAAACAACTTAGGCCTCATAGTCCTTGGCATGCTAATATTACATAAACCATATCTTATTTTTTTCTAACATCAACAAAAATGAGGGTTTCTTATAGTGAAAGGTACCATTGGGATTACTTTGGTAGGACTAGACTTGAGTCTTTTTTTGAACTTATAAAGCTCTAAATTATTTTGACATCGTCATTTTTTTAATAAATTTATGGATGAATAGTATTGCAATGCATTCCTTCAATAAGTTGGAAAAAAAATTTCACAGGATTGGTAAGATCTTTAGAAGGATGTAAATCACCAGTTGCAAGGCTAAATTTAGTGTCTATACTATAATATAGCACATGAAATGGATATTTTTATCCAAATTTTTTATACTTCTCAAGCATTCAGTTCTTAAGAAGGATTTTTAGTGATTAAATTTTAAACAAAAAATAGTGTAATTTTTTTATTGATTAATTAATTTTTGACATTTTCTTGATTTATTATTTAAAAAAATTTAAACATTCAATTCCAAAAATAGCTTACATAGGGCCCTTGATGTGAATGATAATTATATACATATTTTGTTCTAATACAATCATCATTCGGATTATTTTTTATGGGCCCCGTTAGGAGACGCTTAGGTTCCCCTAATGGGGGAACTTCGGGGATATCTCTGGAACGCAGTGACAAACACTGGGAACGTTGAGATTGAGAAACTCACTGTGCAAAGTCGCACTTTAGAAGCAATAGTTCCTTTTAGGAATTCGACGAAGCTTAAGGAGATACAGGGATTTCACAAGGTGGGTCTAACAATCTAATGCAAGGGCGATGAGATTTTAGTTTTTTTTGGATTGCGTGTGGATTTGGCTTTGCGTGACGGGAATTTGCAACTCGTAGTCGAGTATCTTGAGAAAGCCGCTGCGAGGGAGATGATATTTTTAGGGTTTTGGGGTGAATTACGAGAAATTCTTTGCGGATTTGGCAAACTCTAAACCATGGCGTTGGTGTAGAGGCTCGCGCAATTCACCAAAAAAGAAGAGAAGTTGCAAGTGTCGCTTACTATGCTGCCCGCTCGTTCGTTGAAAGCCACTCCGTCATTGTCTGATGCAGGGAAATGGAAATTTAGGGCTCAGTGCACTGCTTGGCCTCATTGGGTGTATTGACAATTTGATGCGTATGACTTGGCAAGGCGAGCTGCAAGTAACCTCTTGCAATCCAAGTATACCATTTGTGATAGAGCAAGTGTAGAAAACACTTTTTGTTAATTTGTTGTGGATAAATAGTTTTTGCATTTCATAATTCTACTTTCCAATTTTCTAATAGGTTTCTTCAGTCAAGTTGGCGATATGAAGCGACTTCGTCTCTCTCAAAACAAGAAAGTCATCATTTGAATTCCTAATCATTTTGAAGATTTAGGCATTGTTTTGGGGGTTTGAAGTTGACCCACACTTCCAAGTGTGTTTCTGGTGGAGTGCATAAGATTTTCCTCAAAGCTGATGAAGTTTAGTTACGTCAGTTTGTTGCACAAATATTTTCATCAATAGAATTTGTCCTAGAGACAAATTCTGCAAAATCTCATGCCTTTATTTTTATGATCTTTTACATGTGACCAAATGTTGGAGAAAGTTTTTCATTTTTATCCGTTGTGTTCGCAGATAGGAAAATTGAAGCATTATGCATTCGTAGAGTTCAACTCTCCCAAGGTAGGTTTTTGGCTTCACATAAATATTTTCCTTGTGAAATCGTGTAGGTGTAGTGTGAGCTCAAACTAAGTACATCTGCATCACATTAAATCTCTTGGTCCTTCAGGACCAACGATCAATGATTTTCAAATGTTCAAATCAATTGATCGTATTGTGAAAAAACAATTCAGATTGGCCTGGTTTTATATCATCAAAAAATCAGTGAAGAACATTGCACGTATTGGTCAAAAATTGAGTAAAATTAAACAAATAAAAATCTCCATACAACCTATGCAAAATTGTTATGAAGTTTAAGAAGATTGGTTCCTTTCACAATGGCTTTCAAGCTATCGTTAGACCAGTTCTCGATTTCTCCCTTCATTGCTGATGAAGTGCCATTCTATTGATTATAGACAATCTGCCCACTTTTCTGCTGATTCTTTGCAACTCTCTCGTGCTCAAGTAGTACAAGCCAGTTTGACAACGCAATTGGCTACCCCAAGGAATCATGATCTGCATACACCTTCAAAATTAATTATACATTTACGTAATGACACATCGCAACCTTATCAAACTGGTATTCAGTTCAAATGTCACAGATACATGCAAATACTGCACTCTTTTTTTGCCTTCTTCATTCATACAAGACTTACAATGCACCTTTTCTAGATTGTAAAGCTCTCAATGATGTTTACATAATTGTATATGTTGACCTCATGACAAATGATACATGATGTATAAAATCTTAACCTTGAAGATTTGGTCTTATAACTAAGGCATATCTTTGCAATTTTGAATAGAATAGTTCAAATGGAGGCTTAAAAACCTATTATTGTCCACCCCTAAAGGAACAAGGATTTCATAATTTGAAAATGACCAATTTTGAGAGATAATGTTGATATAATAAGATTTGAAAAGTTCCAAATTTCACATCACCGTAATCAATGAAGACATCAATAAATTTGGTCAAGAGAAAGTCCCTTAAGACTTCTCAAAACTGCTAAATTGAATATAAGGCCCACGTTTGGTTTATTACCTCTCCACATTGTCTATTAGATGCAAGGATTTACTACATGACAAATGAAAATATGTAGTGTCATCAAACATCTTTACTTTATACAAGAAGTTCATTGTGCTTGGAAAAATTAAAGAAACTGCCAAATCCTTTTCAAAAATATCCTAGATTTGCCAATATTTGGATGAAAGCTATCAAAAGATTTTTTTTGAATGAAAGTACATATGTAGATGAATCTATTCATTTTTTCTTTACTTCCATTCATTCTAAGGTGCAAATTTTTTCTTTCTTTGCAATTCTTGTACAATAAACAAATTCTGGGATGGAATATTTGACAATGACATATTAATCCATTCCCAATGGATGAAAGGACTAAATTGTTCTAAACCTTTGTTATGGTTTCATTATTTTTTGAATGAATGTAATCAATTTGGATTAATTGAATTTGATAATTTTGGATGAAAAATATTTCTTCATCCAAACTATGCATGACTCACCCATATCCATGCATGCATATTAACCCTTGCAAGAATGGAATTAAAAAATTTTGAATGGACAGAGAGTCATTGGTATAGTAAACTTGCCAATCACCGCACAGACAAAATTCAAATCCTTCTCCGTATAAATATAGAGACTTGTATGTTTTGAAATTTGACATGATCATTAAATGTCATGTTAAGATTCACCTTCAAAAAATAGAATGCAAAAAGATTTCTTCCAAAATTTTTTATTGCAATTTAAAGGCGATGAAGCTAAAGTCTAGTTAAAAATTCCTTGCAACTCTTCACCGCATGGTATGCGGTCATTGGGTGGTGATACAAATTTTTTTTATTATTGCAATTGAATTGGTAGTTGCATCATGCGGTGAGTGTATGGTAATTGGCAAAGGTTGTTGTGTGGTTTTTGGATGTGTGCGATAATTGGCAAGTTTACTCTAATCAAAAATTAATATGCCCAATTTTGCAAGGGATGGCAAGTAGTCCAGTTGACTAGTTCCGGTCCATCTGCCATTTCCAAATTTTGGGTGGTTAACCCTTGAACACCGGGCTAACTTAGTGACTGTCGAAATCAGCCATTTTGGAACCGTGTAACATCATCTACTTTTAAAAAATAAAAAATACTCATTGGGAGTCAAACTATTGTAGAAAATCTTTTGTTTCCACCCCTAATTCCGAGGATGAATAGTTGCACTTCTATCCTCCATAGGAGAATTTCTTTTCATTCATTGAACAAAAAGTATCCGCCTCATCATTTAGGGGTTAAGTAACTTATTGCTTTAGAAAGAGTAAGTTAGTTGCACCAATATGGCTATTTTCAATGTTTCAAAGATAAAGACTATCAATATAAAAAAATGAATCTTTATAATAGATCCAACTTTCTTCAACATATGATTTTGTAGGTGATTCTCAAGGGCCCACACGTCTTGTTATATTGAAAAGGATGTTCACATGTTTTTACTCTTGAATATTATAAAAAATAAAAAAATATTCAAATTCTAGCAAAAAAATTCCTTTTCTACTCTGTCATATGATTATATATATGTAATTTGGGGGGGATTCAATCACATTGTTATTCATTTGAAATTAGACCCCTTTTCTACCATTGAAAAACCTAACAAATTGACATCTAAACTTCAATTAGAGCTTTAATAAAGAATATATGATATTTTGATGAATAAAAAAATATTGGTCAGAACATGATTTAAAATACTAATCAAAAGGACTAAATTACCTATAATTAATAGATTAGCTTTCAAAAATAATAGCTAAGAAGTTACATTGTGTCTTAACATCAATCCTCTTGTTCTAGTTTCACCATCAAATATAACGACTTAGTTGTTTGTTATGACATGTAACATACTAACATGGAAGTAATATGGCAATAAGGATGATAATGTGTCAAATGAAAATTGTTTATTCTAGTTTAGGAACCTTAGGTCATATTAAAACTTTACTTTATATAGTAGTTTAAAGAGAAGTTTATTTTCCCCTAATTTACAATTATAGAAGTTAACTTAAACTTTAGAAAGAATTATAGAAGTAAATTTTGACTTTACTTTACTTACTCTTATCAACTAGGGCTAGGTATTTAAAGCCTTGAGGCTTCTTAAACTTGAGATATTATTTGCTAGATTGGTGGAATTAAATCTATTTGAAAGTGGATGTTGTTGTATCTTGCATAATACAACAAGCTTGTCTTTAAGCTTGTTTACTAATGGTAGACTGTAGAAGTTCTCCGTAAGCTAAAGATTTTTTTTAGCATCCTATTGTATATTGTATTAATTGGTAATTAGAATAGGGGATGTAAGTTAAAAATTAGGATGGGGTTTTTGGAAGAAGCAATTCAGCTTTTATGATCCTCTACTCTACTTATTAGAACATAGAAATTAGGGTGGAGATTTTGAAAAAGAAATTCAGCTTTTACAATCCTCCATTCTACATATTGTAATATGAAAATGAGACTAAAAAAACCAGTAGTCTAAGCTTTAATCCTACTTACAAGGTTATTAATGTTTTAATTTGTATGTGCAAAAAAGATAGGATAAAAAATAAGAAAATGCAATGTCAAAGAATTTGAAGCTATAAAATCTAAATTAAAGGTATATATTTGGAGGATATTCATTTTTTATTTTACATTCTTTAATTTCTATTTAATAAGAAGCATGAAGAAGTATGAGGATATCTTCTAAATAAAGACATTTACCTTAGAATTCTTTTATTGTTATTATCTTTGAATCTTTTGTTATTTTATTTTATTTCTTTAATATTTTTTATGTGTAATAATGTTCTTGTTTTTATTGTCTTTTGTCTTTCTTTGTTTTTGTTTAATCTATATTTAAAGTATTTATTGAATTATTTATTTTTTTGGCTTTCTTAGAGAAGTTACAATATGAAAATTATTTTGAAGTCTTTTTTATTCAATTGTTTATTAATATTATAATTTTTGAATCATAGGGGCATATATCTTTCAATTAGAATGGAATTTTGAAAATTATGATGGAGAGTATATAAACTATATTCCTCAAAAATAAATTTGTATTAACCCCAAAATTTTAGTTATTTAAGACAAGACTTCTTAAGAAGTAGTACTTGTGGCAAGATACTTGCCTTTTAAGGATATGTCTACAAATTCATCCACAAAGTATCAAGAAGTTACATCTACACTTATGAGTATGGTCAAAGGTGCTAGTGATGTAAAGACTAATTCAACTAAAAGGTCTAGTAAAATGTACTTTGTGGGATCGAAAGCATGTACATTTTCAATTTTCAATTTTTTCAATTTTTTTTAAGGTATTCTATATAGTTTATAATATTCATATATTTCTTGTTCAAAATATGTAAGTATTATTGATATTTTTTTGTTTCTATGGATTTAAAGGTTTAGGTAGTGGTTTAATCGTGGGCCACTAAGTATCAAAAATGTGGCATCTACATTAAATCTAAATTCATGATTGTATTTCAGGTGCCTAATTATTTAAATAAAAATAGCCACATGTCAAGTTCTTTTATAAAGAGAGTGCACTAATTCAAAAATTGGTGAACTACATGTGACTTGAAATTTTGGTCCTTTAAATCAAATTTAAGCCTCTATATTAGTGTTTAAAAATTACTCACACCGTATTGTTTGGAAAACAAAATGGAAAATGGAATGAAATCTTAAATTTTTTAAAAGGGTGGGCATGAACCAAGCCCAATCATAAATTCATGATGTAGGTAATCTTACGAATTGATGTATCTATTAAAAATGTGTCAATATTGTTGTCAATATAGACAACTTTTCGTGAAGTCTTCTCTATCATCACCCTAGTTGCATAGTACCCTAGTATCTATTTTTTACTACAATTTGTGTAGAAAACAACTAGAATTCAACTAAAACACAACTACAATTCAACTAGAAATGAACTGAAAAGCAACTATAGAACGAATTCAATTCGACTAGATTGCAACTAGAAAACAATTAGAAAAGACTACAATGTGACTAGAAAATGACTATATGGCAATTAAAAGACAACTAGAAAGTAACTACACTGTGACTAGAAGACAACTAGAAAATTGTCAAAAACAAAACCATTTCTAGTTGTTTTATAATCATTTCTTAGTTGTTCTATAATTGTTTCTAAACCTTTCCTAAAGTCATTTTTTGATTGTCTCATATCAATAGTCCCATGTCAATTGTCAAGATTACTATTAAATTGGGCATATAAGACTTGTGAATTATTCTACTCTTATGTAATGAATTCTATTAATAGAATCTAAAAAATCTATAGTTTGTAGATTTTTACATTTTCTAGATTTTAAAATCTAAAAATTCTACAACTTACAAACAAGTCAAAAACAAGTTGCAACTAAATCACAAACAAGTTGCATATGAGTCACAAACAAGTCACATATGAGTTATAAATAAGTTGCAAATGAGTTGCAAAGGAGTTATACATTAGTCACAAATGAGTCACTAACAAATCTCACATAAGTAAATACCATGTTAGTAACCAAATCAGAAAGATTCATCAACAAAGTTCCAAGTAAGCTACAAGAAGTGAACTAGCCCCTTTTTGCCGTGCAACTACAATTTGACATGCAACTTGTCGACATCGACTACTTATCTCCAAATTATCACCAGTTATAGATATCCAATGCAACCCTAAAACTAATTGCTCTTTGTGGTCACAAAAATCCTCATTTTCTTCTAGTGACCTCTCATGGTGCGTCAAACATTACATGATAGATTTTGGCCAACTTCTAGTATTTTCAATGAGAAGGAAGACAAAAATTAGAGCAATGACACATTGCGTACAGAGTTTGCAAAGGATGCACCCTTTGTTGGATGTGGGCATGATCATCCATGTCCTTTGTTCTGTATTGTCTGTAATGTGCATGTAGGTCATTTTGTCAAGGTGCATTCCATTTATGATGACTCGAAGCTGTTTTGGCTTGCCATGGCACTTAAAAATTTGAATTTGGATCGCGGATAGGTTTATATGATCCAAATCGAGAATTGGGCCCTGCTTCAAGTTGTCATATCAATATGGATACATATATTGAATAGGACAGAAAGCAAGGAATATATAGTATGAGGATTGGATGATCCTACCCAATCAGTCAAACATAGATTGTATCATGACGGCTTGGAAGCCACGTGGAAAAAAGGAGAAGAAGATCAACTTCAAGTGATTACAAGGGTTACAATTTCCAAACCACAAATTAGCATCATGAAGGAATCAATGACGGCCTTTATCTCTGGTTCCAACAATGATGCATCTTTGGAAGAAGCTAAGGAATAGAACTTTGTAATTATGAAAGTAGACTATTTTTCTTGGGATTGAAGTAGAATGAGATTTTGTATGAAATATTTTGAAATGTTTGTAGGTATATGTTGTGTCTTGTCTACTATGATAGAATAACTATATAATGATTTTGATTTCTATTAATAGTATAATATTTTTTACTTCATTTCTATACAATACATTTTGCATTTTTCTTATTAAAAATTCTTGGATACAAATGTTTTTCATGTGAAATTTTAGCATCACAAGTTTGTAGATTAGTGCTTTGACAAAAGCAAGTCTCAATTTACATAAATGTTTTACTTTATAACATATTGGTCTATTTTATTTCTATATTTATAATGAAATAAATAAATTCAAAAGTTAATTGCGGATTCTTGCTACTTTTTGAAGTACTAGCAAAATATATAAAATGGTATTTTGACATTTGTAAGTCTCAATTTATTGAATTGTCTCAATTGAATGAACCCTTATTGTATTTTAAATATAGAATAATATTAGAATTAGACTCTAGTTTGTCTCATTTTAACAAATCAGGCCTTAATGGTGGAAAGATTGATCTAAGTACCACGTATTTGAAATAGATGTCTTCAAAAGTTAGACAAATTGTGGGCCTCCACCAATCATGATATCATCAAGAAGTCTATGAATGCAATAGATGTTGAAAAATGTTTCATCCCTTGTGATTGTTTTGTTATACTACATAAGGTGAGCCATTTTGTCAAATGTCCACTACAAAATTAAATCTTTTCCATTAGATTAAAGAAGGTTTGTTAGAAAATCTATAGATAAAGACAACTACAAATCCTTTAGAACTTACAAAAAGATCAATGCTTCTCAAATATTATTTATATAAAGAGAATTATTCAATAGTAGACATAGCTAATACTTTCAAATGTAGATTTGATGGCTTCAAAGGAATTGAAATTTCTTTGTCTATAACATCATCCCCTAATTTGAGTGCCAAATGAAACCATCAAGAAAGAGCATCCAATTTGCCTGGTAGGTTTTGAAGACAATAGGTAAATTCTAAAAAAGTAAGGTTTGAATTGGTCACTTTATAATACAACCCTAAATCAAATGATTAAACTTTTTGAAATATTGATGAACCCTTGTTCATTGTATCCCTACTTTTAAATGAATATTTTAAATACATGTCCATGGAATGTGAAGTATGCATATCCAGACTTTGTAGGACATTTCAACTCCTAAAATGCAAGACAAATGTAAACAGCGAAGCAATTGGGGAGAGCGTATGTCTACCTTGTAGGCACTTCTGCTATTTCCAAAATTTGTGAAAAAAACAAATAAATAAATGTACACTAATTTTGTTTCCATCAGTTTTTCTCCAAATGGCTTTATCCACGCTACTTAAAATAGTCCAAAACGCCTGCTGTCGCAAGAAGACAAATTAAGGAGCGGGAATAGGTTGTGATACCTTAGTTCACAATCAACTACATTCAATGATAACCTCAAAACATGCTTATACAACGGCAACTCAGTGCACTTCAAGTGGACAAAAAATGGACGCCTCCGATGTAACAGATGCATTCACGAGGAAATCTTTCAAAGGGCAAGCGGGAACGACATGGGGTTCACAAGCAACAGTAGATAGAGCAAAATGGCTCTCATTACAGTTTTCTTTCCTCTATTGGAACTTATTTACTCCTATTTCCATTGCAAACTAGTATACATCAGTCATGACTGCACCATCAAAATTGCTTTCTCCGACTGCCTAGAATAATCGTCTGCTTGATTAACTATGGGGACAAGAATGAATCGAGGTACAACAAGAAACTACGTTACAAAAATTATTTCTTACCCCGAGTAGTTCTTACTGATGGGGCACTCTTTCGTCGCCCAGACTTGAAACCACCCCATTCTTCATCACTATCATCATCGCCTGATACATCACACACCACTGCTACACTTTTCCTTCTTAACATTGGACGACCTACAGGCTGCCCGTTCACGTGACCTGCCTCAGTGTCAACTGGGACACGACCTGGTCGTTTCTTTGTTGGAATACTTGCTGTATAGGCCGAGTAATCAACACAATCCTCTTTAAGCAAACGCTTGAATGCCTGGTGGTATACAACAACATACATCAATACTAAAAAAATAGACAAGAATAATAGCAGACCCAAAATTTTCAGGAACATGGTTATTGACTTCGTGTTACAACGTCAATCACCTTATATTGCTCTAACATTTGCCGAACTGTTAAAGATTCAACCGGTAGTTCCATCAAGTTGAACTCTTTCACACCCTCTCGTTTTGCAAGCATATCACCAGGCTTGATAACCTCCGTGGGTTGATACGCCTATCATGCGCAATTTCAATGGTCGGCAGTGAAAACCATATTCGGGTCATCAGAAAAGTGCAAGGCAGGGATTAATAATTAACCTTCACGATTCAAAAATTTACCCTCCACCAACTTTACAATGAAAAGTCTGAGAATTTCTGATAGATGTGACACTGACATATACAAGACGAAGCACACTATGCGGAAGGCACGAAACACAGACAAATACGAGGCACATGTGAGACAATATCTACCGAACACAGATGCAAAATTGACTAAACAACCAAACCTGGCAGCGAGCATCGTTTAAGCTATACACAATCTTCATATGCCTCTTCAGTCGAAGCAGCAAAGCCAAAGTCATGGCTGAATTGCAGTACCCCTACACCGTCCATCCCAAGAACAATAATTAAAATATTAGAGATAGCACTCATACAGCGAGAAGGATCTGTGCAAACATTGTTTATCCTTGAAACTATTCAAAACTGCTGTTGAACTACTAACATTTGGTTCATGAGTTCAAGCAAACAAAGTCAAAAAGTTTAACAGGCCGGAAGTACCCTGAGCTTGTCCACAGCTTCGTCAGGGATGTCCGCCATATCAATGAAAACCTCCTTTTTTAATTCCGGTAGTATAAAATCAGGATTCAAAGTCGCCTCTTCCACTCTTTCTCTCTCAGCTGCAATACTTTCAAGAACCTCCTTTGTTGTAGCCCCTAAAGCTCCGTCGGTAATGATGGTCTTCATATTTGCCTCCAACTCTCCGGCACGAACCTGGACAACTCTATTTATGGAGTAAACAACATAAAGAGGTTCGTCTGGTATTCCAAATGGCAGAGCTGACAGGATCTCTGAACAATATCTGTAGGATCAAAGAAGCAACGATCAGACCCATAGGTAGGTAGGTAAAACATATACTATGGAAATCTATGCAAGAAGATATCCTTATGTGCTTGCAAAGCAAGTGCTAAATACACGTTGGCCTACAGCTCTACATATGCACAGGAAACAGAAAAATTTCTTTGGTACCCGCAGTGCTCAAACACCAGTTCATCATTGACTTCAAAACAAACAAATAGAAACGAACTGAAGATAAATTGAGGATGAGCATACACCAAGAATGGAACAGGCTGTAAGCCAGACGCCCCGAAGTCAAACTTCCTGATAACAGAAGATAAGAACTTGTTTCGGGAATTTCGAGAGGTTCTAATAAGCTTGTAAATTCGTGAGATGCCCAGCTTCGCAAAAGATGCTGGGCTGCTTCGATCATTGGGTTTTGTTGCTGCGACCTTCATGGGAGAAGTCCTTTGCACACAACTTGCTGCTCCAGATTGAATGAAAGAGAATGACAATAGGAGACCATCACCGAGACGACTCTCGAAGAATGAGGGGTACCTGCGATACCAATATCTGAGATTAGCATAAATAGTAGACAAACCTACGAAGACGCACAAAAACGGATGGATTTGAAAATGATGGTGACAAGATGCTACCACATCATAACTGTCGCAGTAAAATATCATCTTTGAAGATAATAAAGAAACACATACTTCTCATTCATGAGTAGTAACAGTCGATGGGCAAGTTTCCAGTTTACTTCCACCTGATCGACTTCCAATGCAATGAGCTCAGGAACACAAGTCATTGGATGCACCAAACCTTGTCGCAAGACTATCTCCACCACCTGATACAACAAAATTTTAGAGAATAAAACAAAATCAGTACTTCACTTCATTACCAAATTAACGACTACAGGTTCTTCCATGAAATCATATTTGTCAAAGGACTACGCGACGCCTAAATCACTGGACAGGATAAACATTGGGCACGCACATGAAGCTCCTGTCATAATCCCGTAGAAAGGTAAATGCAATTTTTTTGGAAGAAATTTTATGCCTAACACTAAATGAACTACAGTTTCTTGTGCACATGAGATAGCAAGATCGCAAAGCTTAAAATGGTCACTTCAAAATTACTAAAACCATTTCTATCACATTGAAGCTCTAAATGAAAAATGACAGACCTTCAACCCAGTTTGGCGAACTTCCTCGTTGAGATCCAAACATCTCTCCAGGATTAAATCCCAATGCAACTGGATAATGCCACCGCAAATATTGCTGTCCCCAGCACCAGCAGCTACTGGAACGGCACAGTCACCAAGAGACTTTTCATTCACACCATCTGTCTCCCCCATTTTTTCTTCCACATCAATAAGATAATCGCTGAAATTTCGAAGCATTTGTATCTGCAAATTTTAAGTCATTTCAGCTCAAAATAACATAAGCAGCACAAGTCTACCAAAGCACATACAATAAAGCTCAAAACTATTATAAAACGATTCTAAAAGTAAGAGTATACGACTCGTCAAACGTAGATTGCTACACAAATTATGAAAATCCAGTGCAACGCTATGCTGCCCGGAAGTCCCACCTTGATGCGAGAATCAGCAGCGGCATTGAGCGTGGTTTCCAGAATTTTGTCCATGTTCTTGATCATCATAAATTCAGGCCTTGCAATAAATATGAAACCCAAAGCCTACAGTGCACCACACGAACGATAATTCCTTATAACATAAATAACGTAACCAAATATGGACGCCAAAGTAGTAAACAGTCCTCTTCAGATATCAATGATAAGTCAGCTAATGATACCACTTCATCTCATATATAATCAAAAAAGTTCTCTGATGATATACTGAATTAGCAATCAAGACAACTAGACGACCTCTTAACTCAGTGTATCAGCAAAACTCATAAGTCTTCTCTCCGCAACATAGTCTATTCCAGGTATTTTTTCTCCCATATGCAGCATACACCCATGCAAAACACAGAAAGACAGTTCAGAAGAAATGAGAGATACTTCTTCCCACCTGCAGCGCCCGAACTTTAATATCAAAATCATTCTGTCCGAGGAAATATTTGTACAACTCCAGGAACTGGTTCATGTTGATATCTTCATCATCAAAGGCCTCTATAGCTTCGGCTCCAAATCGAGCAAACGAACCCAAACAAAACAAACATCGCAAGATGTTCTGCACAAACATAAAATAGACTTCACGTAACAGTTGTTCCTAGAATAACAGTAAACAGAATCGCATTCTAAATGACAATAGTCTCAAATGCTTTCAAGAGTATTCTTCCGAGAGGAAATCAATCACTTACAGATTTCTCAGCAGCAAAGGACTCCCTTTTCTGGCAGTCATCAAGAAGTTTAAAGAACTGGCGGACAAGGAACTCAAAAGAAGCGACTCGTTTCGAGGCTATCTTGCTCAAAGAACAAAGGCTCCTGATAAATGCCACACAGAGATTGCAGAATGACAATATTGATTTCCAACAACTTCAATTCTGTATGAAAAAAAACTTCAGAAGAAATTGATCCCTTACATTCAAACCCTGCACGATCTCCAGAAGACAAGACCAGTCGCAAGGACAAATTCCATTGGTAACATATCTGGACTTTAAAACCTACGTGATACATATAACATAAGATAACCGGAATTTACTTTATGCATGCGTGGACGACTGTCAGAAAAGTGCACGAGGCAATTAGATGGCGCAGATCATGTTCAAGCTCCTCCACAAAGCTCTGAGGTGGTCTCCGTAACAAAGGAAGAACAGTGTCAATCACGAAGATAATACTCTGTACCAATTGCGCTGCATCTCGGCTTAAAACCTGGTCACGTTTGCCAGCATAAAACTGAACTTAAGAACCTTAAACCCGGGTAATATCGCAGCATTTCCAAACAAAGAAAAGATCAAAACCATGAATGACAGAGGGGTATTCATTTCTGTTTGCTTAGTCCAGCCCAATCTAGAACTGGTGTTCAAAGAAATGCTGTGTTTTGCATCTCTATACGCAAGATTTCGGATTCCCAAGTTTCCACATTATGGCATGCAAACTATATCAGTCAGCTCTGTGTGTGACAATACCACCCTAAAGCAATGCATCATGGGACTCTATGTAAATCACTACATAACTCCGATAAGTTCTACGAGAATGAAGAAACAAATTAAATTGGTTAACACCCTAAATCATTCGGCGCATCAGTTCTAGAAGAAGTGAGAGCAGTTAACACACTTGAGTTTTCAGATAAGGCTGGAGAGTCACGGCAAAGCGAGATGGATCTGATGGTGGAGCGCACAATGTAGGGTCAACAGTGCAGAATGCATGTATTGCCAGAACGTAAGGTAAAGCTCGAATATCTGAATCATTCGTAGCTGTTTCTTCTACCTGCGGGCATATACATGTGAGATAAACCGTAGTGAATGAATGCTTGTAAAATACCAGACATAAAGTTCTTCGGATACTGATTCTAGTAGCAGAAAAACACACGAAAGTTTACTCTCCAGATCCACTTTTTTACGAACTTAAAATTCAATGAACACCAAAATTACCTTAAGCACACTCTCCAGCAAGCACTTGCACATCAACTCACAACGAAGCCTAACAGCAGCTTGAGTCACCATAACTGTTGCTGAATTTTTTACATTTTGAGAACAAAAATCCAAGGATAGACTGCGCTTTATGATAGTAACCATGGCTTGGTGGCTTGAAAGATTTCTAAGCACATCAACCAGTTGTTGCGCCTTTTCTGCGATTTCCAGAGGAACTGCAATTTCATCACCCAAGTAATGGGTATAATGACCTGTCGGTTCTTCAAACCATAGCTCAAAAAAGGTCTTCCCAACAAGATCCTGCAGAAAGGAATTTTTCATATTAAAAGCTGAGAAGTGTGGCGCTAATCACAACAAGCAGGCCCCAACGATGAATCATCATGGTAGTGACAATGTCAACTACGAGTGCAGACAGACTCAGGTAAACAAATAGGAAAAAATGTTCAACTAGTTAGAAGCAACAACTACCTGAATACTAGATTCTTCATCATTGATCCTGGAGATGATGCGCAGACAACCATCTGTAGTCTTGGAAAATCCAGCGTTGGACAAACAAACATCCCTAATTATCTTGATAACACGTTTTCGAACACTTACACCGGTATCCATTATGCGCTCGGCGATTTTCTCAAAGTACTGCAAGCTCCAGTACCACGAAGACATTACTATCATAAGATAAGATCAAGGGACCAAGAATAACGACTTTGCTACCATCAGACCACTAGGAAAAGAACCTTGCTTTTCGACGCCAACAATAAAGATCTTTACGGCTATACTCTACCAATAGAATCTCCTGCCAAGAGGAAAATAGGATGGGATGCTGGGATTGTTCTTACTGAGGAGGATGCAAAGTCGAGCAAAGATTCAGAAACAGAATCTAAAAAACTAGACAGAGGAAACACGAACCAAACCTTCAAAGAAAAATCAGGCCGACTGACAATGTGCCTTCCGACAAGCTCCATGGCTGCTTCTCGAACAGAGATGGCAGAATCAAGAAATCGGCCTTCTACTGCCCTCTGCACTCGCTCGTCACCCAAAACATTGGGATCAACTTCCACAATTGCACTGACCTGAATGATATTTGCAAGCAGAGTGAAGATCACATGGTGTGAGAATGAGTTAGATACAGGAAAATAATAGTTGTTCAACGTACATAATTCAGCTTTTCACACGAATAACCAGGAAGATTGCAAAGATTCCGTATACTTCAAACAAAGAACCAAGATGTTAAAAACAATACCAACACTAAAACCAATATGTTAACAATGAAAAGCATACCGCTCGCAATGCTTTTGCTCTAGGAGTGGGTGAATTATCTGTCAGGCTGACCTGCAGGGGCAAAGAAAGACAGTCTTGCAATCAAATAAACCATTAAAAGCAATGGGCACCAAATCCAAAACCTCTTGCAATTGCGTGTAATGCGTGAAAAACAGAATCGTGAACCAAAACCCTGAACCAGAACTCACTCTAAATATACTGACCTTAGATTCAATCTCAACTAAAGCAGGTGAATTAGGTCACTCACTAATAATCTCTCCAGTATCTTGTCAAGCCCTCTCGCAAGTGGTCTCTGTTGACCCAAAGCCCTAGAAATCCGAAGCGCCGCATCACGAGATAGAAGAGAAGGTCCAACGCCAAAGTCCTGAAGAGGTGACTCTGAATTCCAACGATTTTGATAAAATTGGATGGTATGTGTGGTTTGCACCTCGTCTCGTAGCCACTGGCACAAATAAAATCTGGAAAGGAAACCCACTCAGTTCAACTACACATTAATCTATCAAGAGTGGACTGCTCCTTGAGACATGTACCGTGAAGCAGCTGTGCCACAATCTCTGCATCAATGAAATAGGCCTAAATCGACGGTAAATCAGGCATATATGAACTAAACAAAGTCATGAAAGCCTTGATAGGTCATAAGGTTAAATAGGTTGGCAGCTCAGTAACTATTTCTAATAAAGCGTGTTCTTGTATCAGTCACAATCGTAGTATGGAATGCACTGTGAAGCAAACAAAAGCCAACTATGAGGAGCAAACCAAGAAGAAATCCTGAAATTTTTATATTTTTAAAACTTTCAGTAATCTCTGAGAAAAATAATTTGAAACAAAATTGATGTATCCCTGCTTGCCAAGGCCATTCCAATTGTACTAGAATCAAGGAAAACGTAAGTCACGCAAAAAACAACTAAAACTAAACTAAACTTAAGTTTAAACTTATTGACTAACTTCATACATTTGATGTTGAACCCTAAACCCTGAAACCATGATACCTTGATACGACGTACAAAATGCTCCCTAGGAGACGCTGTACTGGTCTAACATAGCGCAAGGTGTCGTACCTGCGAGCAGAAGCTGCTGTGCCATCAGAGACAGTCAACTCTTGAAGGTAGTTTAGTAGAATTTGCTGCACAACAAGTATTCCTCTCTTCATCATTCCTACCTTCTCTGCAAATTTGCATTCCGAGAAAGACTTGTTTCCGTTTGTCTGATCTTCATTGTCCGGATAAAGACACTCAATCTGATTCCTACACAGACAGCAGTGACAAAGCCAACCTCGATCAACTTTATCATGCTTCGAAAGTCCAATACAATCCCCGTGGAACCACCGATTACACCCATTGCAGGACAGCATGAGGCTTGAAATCTTTCCTTCGCTGCACACTGCACAATTCCGGGCTAACGAGGCCTCATCATCGGAATTAGCATCATTGTCCTTGCTCTGAAGTTCTTGCAAAATCCACAGGTTGTCCTTGCTACAAATAACAGCATCCTCTTTCAGGCGAGCTGCCACCTGGCCGAGAAGGTCAACTGACGTGCCCCGCAAAACAGCATCTTTTGATCTAATGCCAGCATTACCAAATAGAAGTACACAGAAAACCTGCAGACGACAAGTTAAAAAATGAACTTTCCTGAACATGTGTTAAGCGGACAGGAGATGGTATCAGTTATGAAAGACTAGGAATAGTGACTAAAAATTGGAGTGTGAACTTAATAAATGGAAAACATCTCAAAATAGAATCCTTATTCCTTATCGGGCTGAAGAAAATCCTTGAGCATATCTGTTTGGAATACATACAGTAGCCAACAAAAATAGACTTGAAAAGTATAGGATCATATGATACCTGAAGAAGAAGGCTTGCCGCAGGAAATTCTGGGACGTTGAGTGTTGTCAACAAATCCACAAGCAAGTTGTCCACTATACCCTTCACATCTGCGCCGTCAGGAGTCTTCGGAGCAGCCCAGCGCTGGAAAATATTTTGCCAGAAGTGACTTGTAACCTCCATAGCAGGCTCAAAAACCTTCTGAAGATTGGTGTCACCATTTTCATCATTGCGTTCTACCTCAGAATTACTCACGGCCCCAACCCCAGTGAGGGTGACACTACATTGTACCAATTGCAATATAAGGGCTGTGAATATCTGTATTTGCTTTGGCTCTTCATCTGCTAAATGGTAAGACCGTAAACTCCGTTTTGCTAAAGGTAGCTTCCATAGTAGCGTCACAAATTCCTCAATAATCAATTTTCGATGCTGCGGATAAACCTCTGATATCTGCGCAGAAAAACTTTTTTTAAATTAAAATTTTAGGAGATGAATTGATTTCGATACGTGGCCATTGGATACTACTATACATGCAGCATCCAAAAGTCACTTGTTAGATACGGACGTAATTTACAAGCAGATAATGTACACATCTGAACAATGTAAAATTATAAAAAGAACCGATAACTACCCTACACTAGAGAAGCAACACTGAACACAAGTCAGAAGGTACAGAGATGTTGAAACGTACCGCACAAACTACACCGATAGCCTTCAGCTGCAACAACTGGATATTATCGACGCCAAAAGTTTCCAGCATTGTTTTCATAAGCTGCAGAACACAACTGTCTAGAAGTTTCAAAATAGGCAAAAGCTCCTTCAAAAGTGATAAAATACTGCACAGCTTGTGCAACACACTTGAAACAGCGCCGGACTGCCTGCTCAAAACAAACACGAAAGATTCCAAGGAACAATTTGTCAGTCTCTAAAACCCTTCAACTTAAAGCCTGACAAAATAACTCATAAAGAGACCAAAGAGAATTATTATAAAAGTAGGAACTCCTGGCGACTCAACGTATGAAAACTGAGCAACATCTCATCTTCTCGGCAACAATAATGTACCTGAAAATTCCAGGGAACAGAAACCACAATTTCGAAGATAGGATTCAAAAGTCAGAGACAGCACGCAATATATGATTGAAAAACCATGAACATTCACCATAAATGACAAATTAACTCCACTAGAACACACAGGAAATTAGTTCAACACCGGAATTTGGCATTGACTTACTAAAAAACTGTCCCACGGCAGTTGAAAGAATAGACGTATTTCTAAATACACATTGCTCGTCTCTATATTATTTAGATGTACCTGTGAATATACATCATACAAGCTTATGTTTTCCAATATAATTGAGAACAATAGATAATCCCATCTTCAGAAAAATTATACAGAAGAGACCAAATATTATGTCATAGTATTTTCGAAGGCAAAAATTGATTTCACTCTTTCAATACCGCAAGCGGCTTTCAAGACAGGGTCTTTGCAATGTTCACCAATCACATGGACTGTTTAAAAATAAAGTGGCCCACGATAATTTTTACCAGACATTGATGAACTCATAATACGTAGTGTGTTATGTGAAAAACCATTGAACTTTGCATTCCTTAAAAATTTCAAACACCACCACCTAAAGAGGCAGTTCCAAGAAATTTAAATGACAACGACAAAAGATAGATTAAAGGCAGCCATACTTGCTTGGAGCAATCTTTCTAATTCTGGCAGGTGCCTTGCTCTTCTTTCGGCTTCTTTTGGCAGAGCTGCTTCCATTCTCAAAGGCCTGAAGATATTCACCATCATCTCCTACAAACATACAATACAACTTCAAACGTGAGCGTGATACGAAAAAGGAGCACCAAAATCAGGTATTCAACGAGACATGAATGCCAGATTGAATATAAAAAATGTCAACCAAGTTCAAAAGTTGAGGACCCTGTATGATCATATTACGGACAAAATACTATCACGAATGAAATAGGTGTTACCTTCATCTCCAGCCCCTGCAGAACCCTTGTGGATCTGGCGGTAACCAGAATCATATGCTATAAACACACTATGCACAATTTGAAACCTTGCAAAGTCGAATATCCTTTCAATAATCTGAGGTCAAGTACAAGAGGGCGTTTATAAGAAGAGTCTTGTTAAGATAAAATTAAATAAATTTCGGACCAAATGAAAGTAGCATTTTTCTTGGACTGGCCGACAAAGATGGGAAAAAACAAGCAATATCGAAACTAGATTAGAAGCACGGGCTCATGTAGTCAATATCAAAATCGACATTAATAGTTTGTGATGGAATTTGTTACATAGTTTTCACATAAATTTAATGGAAGGAGACTTTAAGATGCATACTTGAATTTCCTTACTCCAGAATCCAATAGCTTCTATATCCAGGAATTTAAGTAAAAATTAAAATTATGACAGCAGCAAACAGGCAATGCAACGATCAATCCCTTCCACAACAGTTCGGTCAGTAAACAAAACATTTTCAAGCTGTGTAACTTCTGAGTGCACCTCTTCTTTGTAAACCTGCTTCGCCATGCTTGAACCCGTCATGATAGTCAGTGATATATGAACCGACTCCAACCCGGACATTACAGCCTCAAAATTCATACTCTCTCCCTGCGAATCACACGAAAGAAAGCACACACCGTACGGTATAAACAACGGGATCAACGGGTTCATACGCATAGAAGCTTGATATGCAGGGAACCCAAAGCCTGCCTTGGAGCAGGTACAGAACAAAGTTATAAAGGTCTCAATCACTTAAACTAGACTCGAAAATCTAACGTAGCGCTCAAAGGGCGAGAAAAGGGAAGCCAACAGCATTACGAATTAGTGGCTCACGATCTTGCGACTGAAATCGACAAAAAAACATGCAAGTCCAGTGCAAGAATGAGATACCACTTACATCATCATCCTCGTTCACCTCCCGTCCGTCAGCGCGCTGAACATGCTGATCAAGCAAAATCAGAAGCCGTAAGAGGTAACCTACAGGAAGATTTTGAATGATGTTCTTTGACCGTAACTTTACAACGAATTCCCCAATGGACCTAATTTCAGCAAGAGACAATGAAGTGCCATCAACGCCTTCGTCGTCGCCAAAAGCCTCTGTTCGTGTAAAAATCTCATCGAGCAGCTCACAGAGTTCATTGACAAGGGATTCTGCAAAAGGTCCAAATGGTACTATAAAGATCTGAACAGCCAAACTATACAATACACAGGAGCATGTAGAGCAAGAAAGGAGCAACCAAAACTGACACGACATAAAAGTACACGAAATCCAATGCACTTGATTTCCACGTTCTCCTCTACATTCAAACATAAAACCAAAGCCTACAAAGCACAGATGAAAAACCAGGGATTTCAAGTATTGAATGTGACGTAAGTCAAAGGTGTGTACAAAAGCAATACCCTGATTGCTCTTTCCCGAATTCAGCAACCCAGAGGCCGGGGTTTTACATTGATGTCTCTCAATCTTCGATTCAGTAGCCTCTTTCCTTTTGACCATGGTTGCTCTTGCGGGAGATGGTGAGTTCTACAAGCAGAAAAATAAAATAAAATGTACATTCATCTTCAAACCCTTCCACGAAAATCAAAATAAGAACTTCAATTCGGAAAAAAGAAAATTTAAATGAGACCCGAACATTCGCACCGTAATTGACATACAAGGACCTTCAGATAATTGATGAGGCCCTTTCAGACTGTTTGGACCCACATAATCCAGAGCATCTGCCTGAGACTGACGCCTTTCAAGAGTAGGAATCCGCCATGCTCCACGATTATGAGTTCCTACAGAGCAATATTTATAAGAGGCTAGTAAAAAACAAAGAGTGACTACAAAATTGAAAACAGTCAAACCCAATGTCCATGTTTACGAGTACGGGCAAACACAGCATCCAAACAGAGCATCCAAGAAATTATTTAACGTGAGATCTAAGAGCCAAGTAAATAACTGAGGAGGAAAATCTTCAACAGCAAAAACGTACTACATGAGTTACAGCTTGGCATTACCCAGGAGTTTGTAAGAGAATGCATCTGAATCGTGCAGAAGAACAGCAGCCATGAGACTACCACGTTCCGCTGACATTTGACAATCACCGTCTTTCGCTTCCTCCAGGAGGAACCTAAATGCAATCAACACAGAGGGAAATTTGAAATTCCTGAGTTGGCCAACATTCCAGTGGAGATCAAAATGGCTAAGCGAACACTTCAAATACAAGGATGTCAAGCTCCAAAGTGGAGAACCTGAAGTTTTATAGTCCAACATAATTAATCACCTAGACTCCAATCAGATAGCAGTGAAGACTTGCACACACACTCATTATGCCGACACCTTGATAGCATGCTAATATCCAAAGCCCAACAACGAACTCTAAATGCTACATGGAAATCAAATCTTTCCAGAAGCACTTACTTTGGTATAAAATTATATGTGTCACAGGCAACGCACATGAAATCCACCAGTATCCAAAAGGAAGAAAGCCATCTATTGAGCGAAAACTGTTGTTCCCTCTCTCAAACGAATGTGCCACCGAAGTGATTAGCCGACTTCTAGGAAGAACTGAGAAGAGCAAACCACGAGGGCTCTCAGACCAGAAGACTAAGAAATATCAGTGAATATGAGCACCACTGATATTCCAAATTAAGATCCTTCCTCTGAAGAAGCGCATCTGCCCAAGCGAGAGTGTCATACAACATCTTCCGAGCCTCCGCATTAGATATTAAGGTGCCTGAGAGTGACTTCAATTACACATGCTAGAAGAGCTCCGAACTATCTGCTCGACAGTACCATCAATTTCCTAGTCCACCCAAACCATATATGGCTCCCTAGAATCGAGTTTGATTAATTGAGCTACTGAAAGACCGCAATTTAAATTGAAACTTCCGTAAACAGAGGATAATAACAGAACGGTCCGAATTTCTCCATCAAATTCTGGCACTACAAGGAGACCTCCTTGAAGAGGTACCTGAAACTCAACAGCGATTGAAGTTCATTCAGCGTCACACGCCATGCTTTACATCGCTACCGCAAATTTTTGCAAGGGAGGACACAGTCAGAGACACACTAAATGCTTGGCCACTACAAGGCCCTCTCAGTGTCGACTCCATACGTCTTGTCTCCCACTACTAACTGTATTGAAGAGTAGATTTACTCTTAAAAACCTAGAGTGCTTGATACTCGAGCAATTATTGAAAAGATCAAACTACGGGTTGAAAAGCGTGAGGTACTTACAAATAATTAATGTCAGTCGCTCTGAGAAGCTCAACGATTTTGCCAGCTTGAGAGTTGATGACTGCTTCACTCCTGCCCACCAACCTAGAGGAAACTTCATTGTCGTTTAACAGAGAGAGCTCTAGACTACTCGAGCCAAAACTAACCGGAAGAGTGACCAGGGGTAACCTCGCCGCTACCTCCGTATACGTAGTGTTCGTAAGCCTGTAGTTTTCCATGATGTCTCAATCAAAACCCTCCGAAAGGTTCAAAATAATTCCCCATCGAAGACATTCCTTATTTCGCATGCTCGTAACCTCTCACGTTTTACGTTGCCTAGTCAACCGACATGCACAAGTTGAGGCGGATACTGATGCAAAGCCCTCCCTAGGGTTCCACATTTTGAAAAAATTCCACGAACACATACTCCAATTTCATGGACTCAAGTACCATCCAAAGCCGATGGAAAGTTCAATGAAAGTCGCCAGCAATTCAATAACAGGCACGTACCTTCCTCGAGGATATAAACCGCCCATATCTACAATCAACTCCCAGTTCATCAGCAATAAACGTTGAAAATGGAAGCTTCAGAAACCTCGGCCAGGAACGACTGACTCAAGTCGTTGCCCAATCCTCCATACACACATAAGATATCAAACCAAGCAGCACCCTGTAATCCTCCGCTCTCCTCTTCGAAACCCAATCCCTGTCACGATTACTTTCCTTCCCCTAAAGAGCAACATTACGTTCAATAATTTCTTCCACTCGCAAAGGATCCACCATAGCAAACTACCGGAGAACTCCGCCAAGTTCAGGAAGAACCCGGACTCCACGAATCAGCGAGCTCCCAAATTCCCCCGAATCCCACGCAGACCTCCACAGAACCCTGAAGAACCTTCCTACAGTCAGAAAAGATAGGGCAGGCAGATAACCTATCAAGACAACTTCATGAATAGCGAGACCAACGAATCGTGACGAAGATGGCGGTGGAAGTCACGCTTTTCTTCGTGATTGATATGAAATGTCCAACATCATCTCTGTAGTCTCAAAAACCAAATGGACCACCCCCATTAAGTCGAACGGGTTAACCCGTTCAGGATGGAGCCTATGATCGTGTAGTCAAACTTAACCCTGACACACAGACACACAGCCACGGACGAAAATTGTCCAATGAATGACTCACTTTGTAGTGGATTTTTCATCCATAATTTTTCGTCCACAATTTTTTTGGTGGGGTAAGGGCATGCAAAGCCTTGTAAGGCATCAACTGCCCACATTGAAGGCCTCTCTTTTTTTAACCCATAAATGTCAACATAGATGTTTAGTGTCCAATAAATGACAAGGAACCTCTCTATCTAGGACAAAATTACAACTATTCATCCTTGGAATTTTGTGCGGAAAGGGAAGATCTTCTATAGTACTTTGACCTCCAATGTGTATTTTTTATTTTTTTAAAGTAGATGATGTCACACAGTTCCAAAAGGTATGATTTCCACGGTCACCAATCTGTCCTTTAAGGGTTAAGACCACAAAGATTCCAATTACAACAACAGACTCTTCCTAGGCAACTTTAGGGCAGATTTGTCCATCTCATGAATTGTGCATGTGGGCACCTATGCTGTGTGGAGGAAGTTGTCAAAAATATTTGAAAATGCAATAAGGTAGAAGGCTCAGAAAGCGCCCATCTAAAGGAAAACAACCCTTTGTGAAAAAAGCTATAATTGAAAATATTTATCTCATTTTTTCAATAGGAAGAAAAATGAAGAACACATTAGAGGCAATTTTTATCAAAAATTTCTGATTGTGCATGAATTAGAAATGATTATTCAAAGTGGAAGGGATGTAGGTCACTACTTATGCTAATAGGTTCTACTAGTAATCAATAAAAACATGGCTTTCAATAGAACAAGTGAGTCTAGAAAGTGATAAATATGATGCTTAGGTTGTTCTTGTGAGTCCTTAATGTATCCACTTGATGTCAAAAATGACACCATGGGCATATCTACAATCCCCACAAAAAGGCTAATGAGTCATTACTTAATAATTCACTTCCCACTATTAATAAGATTTTATTGCACTCCATTAACTATACTTCAAATTTAGCTCAAAGTATTTTAGTTAAGAATTCATTTATGAGTGAAGAGCACACATTCTAGTCACCCCTTTTACTTGAGGATAACTCTAAAATCATGTACATAGGACTACAATTCATCACCACACAAAGTTTCTTCCATATGAACTACCCTCTGCACTATTTTTGGCACTTTTGTAAGGGTGGTTCTTAATGCCCAAACTATTTTTGAGCCATCTCCTATAGTGGGGGCAAAGGGCACCATGTCATGTTAGTTGGTCATTGTAGGCAAACCAGCCTATGGAAGTTGGTCAATACAGTGACACAATCAATGAGATGTTGTGCACTACTATTAGGCCATATATTTATGAGCTTTGGACTTTTTTTGTAGTTATCATTACTCTTTGTGATGGTTGCATTGAAATTCTAGCAAATCAATCTAGACCTATCTACAAAATATTTCAATGCACAAGAATAGAATGAGAGATTTTAATGTAAGCAATCTTTTATTCAATGACAAGGACAAGCAACAGAGCACCCTCCTCCCCAAACCTTGGTGTCACTCCAAAATTCAACCTCTTCTACTTAATACATCATTGGACTTATGAAGGATGCAATTTCATGATCAAAGTGGTCATCAAAATGCTTCAATTATTGAACCAATAGGTGCATTCTTTCTTTCTACAATGAACAAGAATCCATCAATCACTTTTTGGCATGAGAATCCTTTAAGGCTTAATCTATATGCATGTAGAGTCTTCTTCAAAATTGACAATTTTCAAAAACTAATTTTGAAGTGCTATTTGGAAGAATATTTTGGAATTAATATACATATAAAAATTGTAGAGTGTTAGTTTTAGACTCCATCTATATAGTTAGAGTCACCAATGCTATTACCAATTTCTTTTAGAATTAAAAAAATCAAAATTCCTTCTAAATTCAATTACAAGCAAAATATTATCATCTTTTTAGTAAAATTTGTTGGAATGGATTTGAAATTAGGTTCTCTTGAAATTGTGATTTTTTGAAATTTTTGTATTCTAAAAATCTATGACCTCATTTTTACAAATCTAATTTTGAACTAAAGTTAGTGCAATTTTGGCTTGGTCAACCACGTGACATATTTACACATTTGTAATTTTAGAAAAATATGTACTCTACACAAAATAGTGAAATTAGATTACACCATACTAATTTCTCAACATTTGATATTATATAAAAATTTATTTTTATTTTACAAGAATGCACTACTTTTGTATTAGGTATTAGTGTGATTAGAACTCATGAACCTCTATGTGTACAAATGAAAATATTGTAGAAGTATTTGCTGACTTTGATGGTTTATAAAGTAACTATCTTAGGGTAACGCACCCTAATTTCATTATTTTGTGTAGTAACACCAAATTCAATGATTAGATATGACAATAACTTCATAAAATCTCTCTACAAATTAGGATGACTTTCATCCAAAAGTAATGAAGACAAAACTTGAGTTTCAATATGTTCATCATCTAGAAAGTAGACCTCAGAGAGCTTGGGAATGAAAATCCCATACTTTATATACACTATTTCTTTTCTATTTATAATTGAATTTTTTTGGTTTTATTTCTTAGTGATGAAATCACGTATCTAATATTTCCTATGAAATTTCAAATTTTTTTTTGTGAAAATTTCAATTACCATGAATTTTTGTAAAAAATGAAGAAAATTCTTATCAAATACAAATCATATTCAAAAAATCTAAAGTATTCGAACTTGAAGTAAATTATGGTAAACTAGTCTATGGATGCAATCCATAGTGTAAATTCATAATAAAAAATACATTTCTTAGGCCTCAAAATTGTGGCCATGTGTGAGCCGCATAGATAGCACCTCGACCTCAGGTGGGTGTTTTTTTGGCTTTTGCTGACATTTAGTATCATTTATAGTTGAAAAGACCGAAAAATAGTGTTTACAGCATGTTTGGTAGAAGTCCCTACAAATGCACTATATTAGTTCTAAAAGTTTGGAAAGTACCTTAAACACTTTTCTTTTTAAGTTCGAATGTCCAAATTAGGTGTTTGGCACAACAATTAGGGATTTCGAGTAGTTAAGCCTTGTTGCCAAGAATAGGTAAGAACACCTAATTTGAATTACAGTAGGTTAAATCTCTGGGAAATAGTGATAGAAGATTAGATTATAGGAGTTAGAGGGTCAAGGTAGGAATTGGTTCTCTAGGTCCTAGAAAAATACATAGGTGACTAATGAAAAGTCACCATCTGATTCCCAAAAAATTGGAAAAGTCACTTTTTATTTCTTATAGGTGAAATCCACAAGTTCAATGATTATACAACCAATGGATGGAGAGAGGTTTCTTTAGCTTAAAAACATGTCATGAGTACAACAACAAAGTTGGTCTATGAAGATTCCCAAGTATGGGAATGATTCCTCTATGGAGGAATTAATTCAATAGGTGTTAATCTAACACCCTACTATAAAGTGCAAAATAGACATGAAAATTTGCACTTATCATTTGGAAGCTTCCTAGAAGCTACCCAAAAAGTTTCATAATTTTTTGTATTGTAGAAGATGACTCCATGGGAAGTCAACTACATTTATTGACATTTGGAAATTTATAGAAATTACCAAGGTAGTGGAAAAATCCCACTAAAAATTAGGGTAGTGTGTTTTAGCATAAATAAGCACCTTGCCAAATTTCAAGACGTTCCAACATTGAAAAATACTAGAATCAACAACAATGATTATTTTTAATAGAATTCTAAAATTCTTGATGAATTGACTGGCATACCCAAAGTGTACGACGTCTGATTGAAGTCAACTTGGACTCTTTTCTTACTTTATTAAACCTCTTAAAGAACCCTAGCTACTCAAAACTTTGAAAAAAAGTCAAACTCCAAGTTTTGAATTTTTCATCTTTTTCACTACTTTTCAAAACACTAGCTTTTGCTTGTGAAATGGGCCGGGAGTCGGGGTCAAGGGTCTTAAAGAGTAATTTGGTTCTTCTATAAACAATGGCACAATCCATTTGGCGTTTGGAGCATTTCTCCCAAAGTTAGAATGGCTACAACAATAGAGTAGATTTTTAAACTTTAATTTCTAGTTTTTCATAGGTTAATTTTTTAGGTAATTTGAGGGGGGAGGAGGCCTTGAAAGAGTAGAAAAGGCCGGCCCTTCCCCTCACTTTACACCCCTTTCTTCATTTTCTTGTTTTGGCCAACTCGAGGCTTTTTGTGCTTACTTTTGTAACCGGCCAAACCGTGACCACATTGTTCGGGTTTTGGTCATTTTGTCAAAACTCTTGTGTTTTAATTGCTATTGAAGCTTATGTGACTATTGTTGTATTTTTAAAGCTCTTTTTAGAGGACATTGAGGTCCCTTTGGAAGAAGCCTTGCTTTGCATGCATACTTGTCTTCATTACTAACCAAGCTTTGTTTTTGTGAGATTATTGAAATACTAACAAGCTTATTGTGTGGTTTAGTCTTTGGTATTTAAGTACTAATTGTCGGCAAGTTTTTTTGAGAGATTTCTCAACTCTAAGTTGTAGCAAATCCCCCTTGAGTTTGTTACTAACCAAAGTGTTTGAATTTGAATGCCGTTGTGTCTTTTAAATTCCATCCTAGGTCCTTTGGAGTGGAATCTCACACTTTGGTGCAAAAGTTCCCTCTAGAGCATTGATGAAGGAATTTTTGGTCTTGAGTATTGCTATGTCATTTTGAGAGTTTGGGTGAGAACCAAACCTCACATGTTTGTACTAACCAACTTATGGAAAATTGGCCCCAAAATTAGTGCTAAGCCGCCATATGGTGAAGCTTCGCCTTTGGATCTAATTTTCCTTGAGCTATTTGTATTTTAGTGCTTTAAAATTTGGGCTTTAACACCCTAGACAATGAAACTTTGTTCTTAGACATATTAATTCTGTCTTTGCTTTACTTCAAAAATGTCCCCATATGGAGATCCCAAGGTTATTGGCAAACAACCCCCATTTGAATTTGGGTTAAAACCCACAATTAGGAATTTTAGAGCAACATCCAGTTGGGCCAATACACTATGACCTTATGGCCGATAAAGTAAACCAACCTATTACCACCCTCATTTGCAATCTGAGTATATTAGGACCAACTCTACAAGGGGCACATATTTTTTCAGAGGTGTGCGCATGTTTCATGAATCAAACCCAAGTGAAATTGTAATTTTTCAATAAAAATTATAATTTCTACGAAATTTTAAAGTGGTTTGCCCTAAAATTACAAAACTGCCACTAGACTAGAGTCATAAACGTCCTATCCTATGTATCTATTAGCACTTGAGTATCCACCAATCAAAGGCTAACACATTACCCAAGTTGGAATTAATGCATTGAAATTGTTAGAATAATGAATGGATTTGGGTGAATTCTATAGTGGAGATGGGGCCAAAAATAGGGTGGTAGTTATAGGAAGCTGGTAAAAATGGGCTGGTCTACCTTATACAATGATCCAATAGGCTAGTGCACAATGACTTGTCAAGCCCAATCATCTAATTGAGTGACACATAAACTCATTAAGTGAACCATCTTGTTCAGCTACATATATCTAGTTACCATTAACCAACTGCGATGATGTCCATAGAGCCCCTTTTTGCGTTTTTTTATTTATTTTGAACACCGCGCTTAGTTTTGTCACAAATAAACTTTTATGTGAAATTCTTGGTGCTAATTCGAACTAAAATTTAGTTTTGGAAAACACTTAAGAAGGGTCTGAGAAAACTAATAGCAAATTTGGCACTTTGAAGAATTTCCAACTGGAAAGGAAAAATTCAGATTTGGAAAGGTAACCAAGGATCAAACATACTAGGTTGTGATCAAGTCAACCTGGTTGACTTGCTAAGCATCCGCCCCCTCTAACATGGCCAGCACACCCTAGGCATCATCTGGCTCCTCAGATCACATTGAAGCTCATCTGTCTTTCAAATTCTCAAAGTTCACACTTTGGATGTTATGCTACCAAGTTTCTATTCACTTAAAAACTTAGAATTGAAATGCAAGTGAGAGAGGTTTAGTAGTAAATGTTCGCAAGTTAGAGAGTGAGTGGAAGGAAAGAGTTGTAGGGTGATTACAAGAAATACTTGTCCTATTTTTTGTCCCCTTGCCCTCGAATATATGGTTTTCTGGTCATAACTTTTGCATCATAAGTCTGTTTGTCTTAAAATTTGGAATAAAGGTGCACATTAAAATTTCACACATTTCATAATTTTTTGGTTTAAAAAAAAATTACTTTACTATTTTTAAGGTGCTTCCCAATTGGGTGTCTACCTTTGCCATTTGGGGGGTTTGGGGTCCAATGTTGTACCCAAAAATGCAAATTGGAAGCCACAAATTGGAGAAGTTGGAGGTGTATTCACATTCCAATGATGGACAAAGAAATTTTTGCAAAATAGCTTTGCATGAGGTGTCTATATGGGGCCAAAGTGACCATTGTTTACTCACATTTTTCGTGCAGGAGAGAATTTTTCTTGAATAAATTTTTGGTGCAATTCGAGAGCAAGCTTGTCTACAAAAATGACATTTTTGATGGGAATTTTTTGAATTTTTTTTAAATTATTGAAAATGAAAAGGTTCATAGACCCCTTTTCTACTCCCAATGGCTTTTATAGTACTCCATAGTAGTCTGTAGTACTACAAAGTACTATATAGTGTTGAATCAACAATTTAGATTTGTAGGTGCCCCAAATTGATGGTTGAGATTCATAGGCACAAGTTGACGCACATAATTGATAGTAGTCCATAGTAGCTTTCCAAAAAGTCATTAAACATCAAAAATAAATACAAACTCCAAAATTATGCTCAAATGAAAAAGTAGCTTAAAAATTGGATGAAAAGTTAGAAATCATTCAAAAGAATCAAGGAAAGAATCTTAGAATCTAGAGTAGAAATAGAAGTAAAAGGCAAAAAGAAAAGTCAATTACCAAAGTAAAAGGTAAAAGAAATTGATGGATGAAGTTTGATGAACCAAATGTTGGTCAAACTTCATCCGTGAATAACTTTTGCTAAGAAAGTCAAAAGTATAAGTGTATAACCTTTTTCAAAAGGTCACTTTAGTAACTTTTACATTAACTTTTTGTAGACCTATAAATTGCAAGTAGAATTAAAAGTTAAAAGATAGAGTTAGAACAATAGGGAATTACAAGGAATCTTTGAAGGAATTTTAGGAACAAAGTAGGGCTAGAATATTTTAGTTAATAATTTTAGGGTTTCAAAACTTGTTTAAGCTTAGAAATTAGATTAATATTGAAGAAGTTAGAGTAGGATGAAAGTCAATTACAGTTGACTAGACCAAGTGGATTTCAGAATTGAGAACTTAGGAAGAAGATAGAAAATAGAAAATAACCCCAAACTAAAAGTGGATTTCAATAGTTAGCATAGAAGTAAACGACGGACAAAGTTTCAACCATTAGACTAGAACCCAAACTTCATCTACAATTATCTCATTGTAAGAGAATCAAATTTGATAGTTCTTTATGATTATGGAAAGGATATTTAAGACCCTACAAACTGACCTATATAATTCCTTTGATTTATTAATCCTCTATGGTCCTAACTTGGGAGATAAATGCCAAGGCCGAAGTTGTTTACTAATTTGTTTGCAGTGGTTTAAGTTTTTAATTAGGAAATTCAATGTACACTACAAGAAAACAAGGGTATAAATGACTGCAAACAAATGACTATGTGCCCGGTTACATTGGAAAATGTCTGCGAATTCCGTAATTGCACCACAGTTTCACTATCCACAATACTCAAGTCATTTGGAAGTCATTTGATCACAATTCATGGATGAAGTTGTGATGGAGTATAATATAAGTTGTAGACATTCATTCGAAATGGTATCAATAAGACTATAAAAAAAAGTGGGGTATCCTACATGGACGTTGAAGTCATTAACTGGGTTTTCATAGACTACAACTATCAACGATTGTTTTGCGACTTGAGAATGACATTAGGTTGGAAGGAGGCCTCCTTGTGTTTATTGGCAGGAAGTGCAAGTAGGGCACTACACTACATGCCCAAGACAACATTTATAAAGATGCTTTGGGATGTGACTACAACATCTATTTTTTTGGCAAGTTGTGACTTTTTGTACAACTCAAGGATACGTAGGGTAGTTTGTTAATGTGGACTTCAATCACTCTCTAATGACTACAATGTGATTGCCAGGGCAGCGAAAAGGCATGCTAAGCTGTTAGGCTATATAAGTGCATGTCACTTGGCATCACTGCAATCTCACTCTACAATCCCTTGAATACACCATGTGTGGTTATAAGAATTTGATTTTTGGGCCGAACTCTTCTTGTATTAGCAGTAGTAGGTACTCTTTGTAGGTCAAGAGAAAAATCAGAGTGCACACAATATATGACTACACAACATATATCTGCTTCTTTTCTTCTATTAGTACTCTACAAATAGAAGATTTTTTGGTGTCATGACACGCATATTTTTCATGTACGCCAAAAGCAAACACCAACTCTATGTTGAAATGGCTACTTCAATATCCTGTAAGGTTAGATGGAGCGACTAGACCACCTCTATAGTATTCACTATTGTATGATTGACTACAACTTGGGGAGGGGGAATCTTCAAGGCAACTACTTCTAAGCGATTATTATATAAAAAATGATGACCTTCCAGTATACTTTCTAAGTATGTTGTTTAGATAGAACCTCCTTGGGATCAAACCAACTCGTCAATGAACGGAATTAAAAGATGCCAAGCAAGTACAATACCACATACATATATTATTGTAGTCGACTAACATCTTTTTCTTTGAAATCATGCATTATTGGTGGCCACCCTTTCCATTTGTTGGTGTATATTGTCTTTGTCTTTAGGGTCCAAACTCCTATTGATATGCCAATGATGACTTTTAGAAACTTGTGCCATAGTCATTATACTACTTTTGAATACTTCATATGATTCAGGTTTGAATTATTAGGGTCCCAGCAAACATACAATAATGTATTTAGATGGAGTCGACAATAGTTGTTGAGTCCCATTTCTCCTTTACATAAATGACAACATTGCAATTCCAGTGCCATAATAGAATGACTTTTTGCAACTACCAAATGACTACTTATAAGTCTTGGACTACTATGCACCTACTCTACTACTACTTCAATGCCTTGTACACTTTGATTCAATATGTAGTTTGCAAACATCTTGTGAAGTCATTATCACACTTTCCTTGCATGAGGTGAGGAGACCTAAGACAACTATATACTTCCATTACCAAAAGTTTGGGCCGTCCAGAGGGCCTACTATCGTGCATCTTAGTGACACTTACCACCTTAAGTTCACCTTCTAGTGCTTCTGAAGCACTTAACCCTATAATAACATCAAGGATCATGCTCTCCTAACACTACATATGCTACGCATCCACAATATTAGGTTCCAACTCAAGTCAGAAGTTTTTCCATTCCTCCGTGACTTCCAACACTTAATTCCCACAAGAAATCGGACATATCATTTGATGACATGAGACGGAACTTCCATTGATGTCCAAGTACTCGGTGGAGGCACTACTCTCTATTGGTACTAACTACCTTTGAATGGGACTCAATTCCACACTAGGCCCAACCCAACTCATCTCGGAACTCACCAAACAGGTCTTACCATGGCCTAGTGTAGAGTAGAACACCACCCAACCTGTATCAAAAAGTGCACAAGTACTCCATAGTAATATACAAGTGGTGGTGAGGCTCCAACATCAACCTCACCATCTAGAGTCACTTTGGCTTACCACGGCACCATCTGGGAGTAAAGATGGAGACCACCCCTTATAGAACCCTTTGCAAGATTCGGCCCCCTCCCATACTAGAGATCATCAAACCCCCCCAAGATGCTCCCCATCTTAGAAAACTACCTAATTCCAAGTGGTTTCCCCCAAATCGAACCCCCCAAAACTCTCAATCTTCCTATTGGAAAAACTTTTAGCTTAGAGCTCCAAATCCCCAGTGGGAGACCATTTTTGTGATCTTCATTTTCCACAAATCACCATGGACTACTCACTTTCCCTAATACAATACGTATTGAAGAAGTTATGGCCCTCTAAAGGTATGAATCCCCTAAGAGGTGTAGTTCTCCGGGACTGCACCCTCTTTGGATGCCCAAAGTGTAGAATCGAAATAGGAATGTCACATTCCAATATAGTATTTGGTCTAGTTTGAGAATGTTGTAACTAGAATGGCCCAACTGTGAGTTGTAAATAGATTAGAACCCAACTAATCATGACAAATTAGTCAATTAGGAGTGGTGGGTGTACCAAGCCTGAAATGGAGAGCACATCTCTAGGCTAAAATTGGTTGAGGAAATCCTAGTGAGGCATATAGGATAGTTCTTAGAGATAGGTTTTAGTTTCCCCATTCCACCAACGAAATAGCAAAACTACAATTTATAGGCTTGCAGATGTAAAAAAACCAAGACTAGACTGTGGAGGAATCTAAGTTCCAAAGAGGGTGGTTTGGGGTTAAACCCATGTTTGCAAACCAACAGCGAAGTCGGTTTGCCAAGATTCCCCCCAGTATGGAAGATTCTCTGGCCATCGATAATTAAACGAGGGGGGGGAAATTGTCCCCCTGGGCCGATGTGTAGAGTAAAAATATGAGCCTAAACATGTGTCGTGGGATCCCATGGAAGATTCCTCAAAAAGTTTTGGGATTTTTTGATAGTTAGAAGATGTCTTTCCGAACGGTCAACTGCCCAAATCTGCGATGGGAAATTCCTCAGGTGGCAGTAAAATCCCACTAAAAATTATTATAGCTTCATTTATGTTAATAAGCTGCCCCAACAAGTTTCACAACATTTCAATAGTCAGAAGTACCCGAATTTGCCAAATTCCTTGACAATTAACGAAAATTAAAATCCCCAACGGGTTTGACCGGCAGAACAAGAGCATATGAAGGTGGAATGGAGCGCAAGATAGGTCTTTTCTCACTTCCCCATACGTACTTAAGAGCCTAAGCTAGTCACTTTTGCTAGAAAAGTCCCCCCTCCAAAGTTGGGATTTTCCTCAATTTTTGGCATTAAATTGGCGCTAGGTTTCATTGTGAATTTGAAGATAGAAAAGAGGGAGGGGATTTACTTGGAATAAAAATGACTCTCTAAAGCCAATGGCGCAATCCTTTTGTAAATTGGAGTTAATCTCCAAAAGTTAACTTAGTGGGCCAACATAGGATGAAAACCTTGAGTTTGGATGAAAATCCAAGAAGATAAGGTTAACGTAGATGAACGAGGAGAGGTGGGTGGCCCGGAAAGAGTATAAAATGACACCTTTTGGCCTCTTACATAACCCCCTTTTTGTAATTGGATTTGTTTGGTCCAATTTGTATTGGAAATTGTGGCATTTAGCCATAAACCTTGCAACGGTGTTTTTTGGGCATTTTTTTGCCATTGTTGTTGTTTTGGAGTGTGCAAGGTCTTTTGTGGGTCCCTTGCCTTTTTTTTGATTGAGCATGGTATTAACTCTTTCGAGCTTGGGCTTGGAAGCTTTAATTAACTTCCTAGGTTGCTAGAGATTGTGTGTATTTACCTTCGAGATACCCTTTGTGGTTACTCACCTTGTTTTGTCGTGTACTAACCCTAGAGCAACCCCCCATATGACTGGCGATGCCGCTTCGAAGGGCTTGTAGTTCAAGTTATTGAAGTTATTAACTCGTGTTGCTTGCCTTGAGTGTCCAAGGCCATTTCTTGTCCTTTGTCCTTATCCCTAACAATGATGTGTTATTCCTTGTTGAGAGACACGAGGGTGTGAGGGTAGTGAGCCCTGCCGTACGACAAAACTTTGAACCCGTGTAGGGTAGAAAAGTCCTAGTGGTGCATTAAAAAGGGAAACAACAGCAAAGATTTGAATCCCATGGGGGGGGGGGGAAGGTCTTAGCGGTACGTTAAAACCATCCTACAGGAAAATCGTGAGGCCTCGTGGTCCCTTTTCCCACAAGGTTTAGTTCCCCAAATGTCTTGAGAACAAACCAAGGTTTAGGTCCCAAAAATAGGAATTAGAAGTTAAGGTTAGCATAAGGGATAATTAGTAAAGCCCATGCCTAAGCAAACTTAGCCCATCACCTACTAGCCATTTCATAATCTTTAAACAACCCCCTTTGTACAAACTAGCATAGGAAAAGAAAAAACAAACATTCTAGTCACCCTCGCAGCCCACAACACCCTAGCAGCCCCAACACTTGGACTCTACACCCTCAATCTTGATACACGGGCATAGGGGTAGTCAAGGCTGGGTACTGGCGGCAAAGAGGGGTTGGGTTCACAGTGCCAAGTAAGGAGGGCCAAGGTTCACAATGTGGATAAGGGGAGAGTCAGAGTTACAATGTTGATCTAGGAAGGGTTGGGACTATAGTGCGGATAAAAAATGGTTGGGGTTACAATGCGAGTAAAGGGAGTCAGGGTTCACAGTGCAAGTAAGGGGGATCGGGTTTACAATGCCGGTCCAAGGAGGGTTGGGGTTACAATGTGGCAAGGGAGGGCGGGTTCATAGTGCGGGTCCAAGGTTGATCGAATGAAGAAGGGTAAAAAAAAAGAGTGTAGCCTTGCACTAATGCCATAACTAGAGTGCAGAGTCCAACACCCCGTCTCCTACATACAAAACGAGGACAAGGAAGGTAAATGACGTAAAGATGGCGGAGGGCCGGGGAAATGAAGATAAATGACAAGGAGAGGACACTTGAAGGATAGGAGTGAAGGAGATAAGATAAGAGATGAAGTCCCCGAGGCTCACTTAGGCCATTAGATTAGAATTAGGTGATCACTACGAGATTAAGTATAAGACGTAAGGATAGGACGTAAGAAGTAGTTCAACTTAGAAGAAAGTATAACATTTACTTAACATCAGCTTAGTAGGTAAGGGTGGAGGTTAGTTGGGCCACCTTATAGTGTGGGAAGAAGGAAAAGAAGGGAGGAGGAAAGAAATAGGAGAAAAATCAACAATTAAATCCTTGTACTAATTTATTGTATGATTAGAACGGTGGTTTGTTGTCTCATGGCACGAGAGTTCATGGCAGAGGAGGTAGAGCTTCTGGTGGGCGTGAACGGCGACTCAAGTTCCAAGGTATGAATTAAACCTTCCTGACCTTTCCTTAGGGCTCTAACTAGAATTTTGTGGTCTGGACCAAGGCCTACCCCTAGGTGAGACCCTTAGGACTGTAGGTCAGGTCATTTCCAGGGACACACGCGTAGAGAAGAAGGTCGTGGCTTTCCCAAACCCTAAAGCACATCCAAATCAGGTAAAAATTGAGGAAGTTATTGCTAAATGAAGTTGAGGATCAAGTTGGATGAAGAATAGTTAAACTCCGAGTGAGATAGGGAACTAAACATATTAGGAGGAGGCTCCCAAATAGGGTCCAAGGCCGATGAGAAAAGTCAATTCCGAGTTGTAGGTTAGGAGAAATTAGTAGATGAAGTTTGGGTAAGGCTTGGATGAAAATTCAGTAGAAATTCCTGATTAGGGTCCAACTTCAGATCTAGATAGGTTCAATCTTTGTAAACCATCCCCTAAAATTTCGGATCTTTCTGAATGGGGGAACTAGGTGTAATAGATGGATGAAGTTTGAGGACTTGAGTAGCAGTTGAACTTCATCCACCCATAACTTTGGCTACGAATGTCAAATAAGGTCGAGTCTTATATTTTTAGAAATGGCATGAGATGAACTAGAGGGTTCTTAGGATAGTTCTACCTTAGGTTGGGTCCTACCCAAATCATCCAGTAGGCCCTCCATCCGATTGGCCCAAAACATTGGAAGTAGTTTAAGTGAATCTTGCAATTGGAGGTCACTTAGGCACTTAGTAAAAAGATCCATTTCTTAGATGGCACAATGGACCACGTTGAGACATCCAAAAGTAGGAGTCATTTAGTCGAAACCCAAAACCTGGATGTGTTTGCGAATTATCAAGGATGGGTAATTTGGTGCCCACAACTAGTCCTCTTATGATGCTCAACCTATATGTTTTATCATCCTTGGTATTTAATTACACCGTTAATCAATGGATGGATGAAGTTGAGGCTGGAGGATGGTGGGAATGCCAGAAGTTTGTTATCTCCACTAGTTGGAAGTGCCACTTGGCCCGCTATTTTGGATTCTAGAGCTATCATTTCTTCTAGTTTACAAATAACATTAGAGCTACTACTTTGAACATTAGTTTTGGTTTTTCATTACCATTTCGCCGCTTATGAGGCACTCTTTTAGAGTATCTAAGATGCACTTAGATTCACTATTAAGAAACCAAAACTTAAAAGAAAAGCATGAGTAATGCCATGATTCAAAAAGTTTAGAGATAGAATGAACCATTGGAAAAACAAGTGTGATTAAAGAAGAAGTGATTTATGCAATCTACAATGAGAAGAAGGCAAATTCACTAAAGTAATTTGGGAGGCAACAGTGACATTGAGTATAATGGGTTGAGAAATGAGCACATCCAAAAAATGAGAGAAATTGTGGGAAGATTTGGTGAGTGAATTCATAATTTTTTGAATGGCCATTGATTTCTAGACTAAGCATAGTAATGTCTACAGCCCTAACTGAAATCCCTAATTCACTCCCAATTGGTTCCATTGTCATGCTCTTGGATGATCTAGGATTTTGTCATGCATGCTCTTGGCACTACTAGAAAATAATGTCCAAATTAACAAAAAAATGATAATTTTTTGTTGTAGTGGGTATTGTATTGACCATTTCAACAATGTTTTGTTGATTTGGCACAAGTTAACAAAATGGAAACAAATTTTTTGTTGGTTCAGATAGTACAACGTCCAAATAAACAAAAAAATCAACACTTTTTTGTTCACTTTCACTTACAAGAGTTTTAAATTAATTTTTGTCATTTGGGCAATGTTTAAATAACCATGGTTGGAAATCTATATACAATAATAATTTTTTTTCAACTTAATCATTCAAAATTAGTGTTTTTTTTTAACTCAAAAGACTTTGAAGGCCTATTTGGCATAGTAGAATAACATTTTTGATAAAACTAGAAACAAAGAAAATTTGTCAAACCAAGCTAAGTTTCCTCTCCAAAGATCCATTTGAGATTTGGAGTCCTCCTAAAAAAGTTATGTGAAAAATTCACAGAACGGTAAAAATGAACATTTATTTTGACATTTTCAAACACTGTCTCTGATTTTTGCCCAAAACTTTTGATTGTGAACTCCAAATCTGAAATGGATTTTTGGAGATGAAACTTATCTTGGTTTGTCAACTTTTCTTAGTTCTAAGTTTTCTCAAAAAAGTTATTCTACTATGCCAAAAAGGCCTATGAAGTCTGCTGAATTTACAAAGCAAATCAAAAAAACTTTAAAAAACTATACAAATAAAAAAAAATTCTTCTACTTTCATGTAATCTTGTAACTTATGAGGTGTAATGGGAAAGTCCTTGGACCTCAACTATGAAGTTGAAGATTTGAGCTTCTAGGGTGGTGTGAGGGAATATTTGCCCACCTTTGGCAAATATATATGCACAACTAAGTTCTTGTGTTTGGGGGGTAAACTCTATTCTAATGGGTGCCTAACATCGGTCCATTGTACCTTCCAAACAATGGATATTTTGTAAGGTTTTTAAGTCCTACAGTTCACCGTGAACCCCCAACCTTTAATAATTGTGGAGGTACTACTTCGATCCGTCGACCGCTGTGGCTTCCTAGTAAAGATAAAAGTGTCTAAGTCTACGCCTACTAGCTTGTCAATCAGTTTATGCCATTTCTAAAAACCTAATATACTCGAGAATTGGATGTTCTTACAAGGGGCTATGGCCGGATGAAGTTTAGCCCTTGAAGAGACGACCTAAACTTCATCCATCCTTTTGGACCTTCTCCTCAACTCGGATTACTCTAATTTTTGGACAATAATTCTACCCTATGACCTAGTATGCAAGTTCGAAATTTGGGCGTGTATGAATGAATTTCACCTTACTTCATCCATGTTGGATCACAAACTTCAACGGCTCATAACTTCCTCATTATGAATCAATTTGGGGCGTATTTTATACCCACGAAACCCCCTCAATGTCTATTTTAAGATCCTATTGCTAAATATAACCTAAACCCTAGTTCTTGGGGTGCTACCCACTCCTGGGCCTCGACTTTATTCTATGATTGTAGAAATCAACAAGCTAAACAAAAGGGGGAGCATTGGTGTCATACCTCAACTTAGGGATCCTCATCTAGGTGCCCAAGGCTCCCCTTCAACATGTCCCTCACCACCATGTCACCTTTGTAGTATGGCATGAATGTTTGGATGAGTTTCATAGGTTGGATGTGGATACACTTGGTGAGCCTAACCCACCGTATGTTTCTTTCTCCTCCTTCCTTCCTTTTTTTTCTCCTCCTTACCTTCTTTCTTCTTACCCTCATTCCACATGGAGTGAGGTGGTCGGCCGGCCAACTATTTCCTAAGCCTCAACTAGATGAATGATGTCCACTAGCCTACTTCCGTGCAATAACTTCACTAACCTACGATTAATGACCACTACCATTAACTCCTAATCAATACCCATGTTCTTCTAACTACTCTTAATAGTAGAGACCTTCTCCACACCTCATATTAGTTCTTTTCTTTCCTTCTTCACCTCACTTGTGTTGTGATGGTGGTAGAGGCAGTTCCGTAGAGAAAACGAGTGTGTGACGTCGTTTGGGTCTATTCTACTCTATTTGCTAATCTCTACTCTATTTTATTCTATTTGCTAATCTCTATCCCTTTTAGTTTCCTTCTATCCTATTCTAATTGCTAACTTCCACTCTCTCTAATTCCATTCTCTTCTACTCTATTTATTAACCCCTACTTATGTTAATTGGCTTCTCTAGTTTTTCCTGGACTCCTATGCTAGATCTCGAGTTTCCCATGTGTTGGACCCTAAATCGCCCTTGGTTGGACCCTGAGTTTCCCTTGTACTGGACCTCGATCACTTTGGATGAACCCCAATCACCTATGGCTAGACCCCAATCACCTTGGGCTGTTGGTATTGAGACCGCTATTAGAGGGGGGTCTTTTTGGCAATGGTGTAGGGTGCTGGCCCCTCCTTCTTGTTGGAAAAGATGACCTTGACAACGTGATTTCCTAATGTAGATAAATGGGCCTAATAAGAATGTTAATAGGACCTAAAGAACACACCTATGCTTGGTAGCTAGGACCTAGAATCAACTTTTGGGCACTGAACTTTGACTTGTTCCCAAAATGTTTTGGGGACTAAACTTTGGAGATGAACACTACTTAGGGTCAAAGCTCCATTGTCGATTTGGATATAACACCAAATCTAAGATTGGAGTTGTCTAAGGGCTCAAAGCTCCGCCGTTTGGTAAGACTTTTAATACACAATCTAAGATTCTAATAACCTAAGTGTCCAAAATTTTGCCGTCCAAGCGGGATCTACAATGACAAGGAGAAGATAAGACAATGTTAGCACTCTATGGGGACCCATGATGCTCTTATCACCTCGTGATAAGGATTAGTATGGCACGGTTAGTAAGCACTCAAAGCAAACTAGACGCCCCCAATGCAGCATCTCCAAAGTATAGTGGAGGGTTAGTTCTAGGGTTAGTGCACTAAACCAATGGACACTCGAAGACTCCTCAAAATATGACAAGACTCCAACAAAAGGAGGCATGAAGCCCTCCCTAAAGTTAGTAGGACTAAGAGCTCAAGACTTGAACTAACTCAAGACAAAACAACCACAAAGGAACCTAAGGCTTAGAAACAACAAAACAAAGAGATACAAGGTGCGAAATGAACCCCAAGATTTCTACAACTTGTAACAAAACTAACAAAAGGGAGCAAAAGAGTGACAAGATTAGCAAAGAAAGCAAAGGGACTAGCAAAAAGAGAGCAAAAAAATCCCAAGAAGACAAACATTGCTAAAATTTTTGGCAAAATGCCAAAAGCTCTAACAAAGTGGACTCAACAAACCCAAATACGAAATGGGAGTAAAATGAGAGGAGAAGGGTGCCCCCTTTTATAGGTCGATGGGCATCCTCGCTCCCCTCAAAGTTACAAGCCGGGAACTCCGTTTCCACGAATGGGAACTCTAAAACCCTTGATTTTCCAAAAGATTTTTACCTACTTAGGATGTTGACAAACCCTAGATTGCCTCAGGATTTCTTCCTACACTAAGGTGTTGACAACTAAACTCTCTACCACTCACAAAGAGGGAACCTTGTCCCCAAAAGGGGAACTTCATAACCCTAATCTTCACGAGATCTATGGTTTTAATTGAGTGTTGATTTCTATGCTCATATGCTAGTCTACTTCTAACTTCTAGGGTTTAACTCCGATTGACAAACGGATTGCACCTTTGGCTCCAAAAAGCCATTTTAATTTTGGGAAATCCACAAATCCTTTTTCCTCCACAACAAAACCCAGTGCCATCCCTCATCAAAAAAGGATTAAAAATTTAGCTTGGAGATATTGCCTTTTTTGAGCAAAGTGATTGGCTAGGGAAATTTGGAAGGTCCGAGGGGGTAAGAAAAGAACTTTCATTGACTTCATTTTGACTTCATATGCTTCCAAGACACCAATCAACTCCTCGCTCGTATTACTTTGTTGTTTAATTTGGAGGGAATCTTTCAGTTTAGGCACCTCCTACTATTGGGATGTCGCGAAACTTGTCAGAGAACCTTATTAATATAAAAAAAACTGACCATAGTTTTTAGTGAGATTTTATGACCCTCCGAAAATTTTTCATGAATTTCTTGTAGCGAATTTCAGTAGTTGACTATTCGGAAAGGATATTTCTACAAGTCAAAAAATTTCGAGACTTTTTGTCGGACCTCTTAGGGAATTTTACAATGGCTATGCAAGCTCATATTCTTACTTTGCACATGTAGGGTTGGGGAGGATAAATCCTGCCCTTCGCTAATTACGTAGAAAATAGGGAATTTTTTGCATATAAGGGAATCTTAGTGAATGGACTTTGTTTCCAATCCCCTAACATACCCTAGACCTTAGATCCACGCTTAGGACTTGTGGATGCCTCCACAAGATAGTCTTAGTATTGTAACTTCTACAATACTAACAATTGTCCTCTATAGTTTCAACGATGGGATGGGGAAATAGGGACCCATCTAGGGACCTCACGAGGCTTCTCTCAGGGCAATTCCTAACTAGTAGAGGCTACGATTTAGTAGGCTAGGGCATAGTTAGGCAATTACACTCAAATCTACTAACTTCCATCGTTTGTGGTTCTAACTTATGTATAGGTGGGCATCTAAGGGGTAACTAGATCTAAAACCCTGAATGAGGCCAAATACCGAATTTGGTTTGTCACAATTTATTTTGGCCTTACACTCTATCTTGGGCTTTTTACACCTAATTACCTACTAAATTGCGAAAAGTGGAAAAAAAAACCCATTATGAGTCCCAAGTGACGAATTGAGAGCTCACAAGTAGCAGCCTACCTTGTGAGTTGCCTACTTGACATTTTGAAGTGCCTAGGTGGTCTGCCCATGTGGTAAATTGCCTATGTGGCTTCCATTTGACTGATGTAGCACTTGCTACATATCAAGTGCCCATTGGTAGAGTTTTTTAAAGTTTAAAAAGAAATATTTGGTCATGACCAAATTAACAGAAATATCAATACTTTTTTGTTGAACACTATCCAAATCAACAAAAGATTAGCATAAAAATCCAAAAATTTTTGCAAATTTTTTGTTGATTTGGACACAAATTTTCTAGTAGTATGTACTAGTAGGAGCTTTGGAGGCAATACTTCTTCTGTAAGAATTTTTCCCTCATTCTACATATTGACCTTGTGATTTGAGCAACCTTCCTCAACCACCTCAAAGCTGAAATCTAGTGGTGCATCATCTCCAAGAGATATGCACAATTCTTGGCACATGTAGGACAAAGGCCATGTCTTTCCAACTTCAAATACTAGGAGCTCCACACCATGAAACATGTACTACATAAACATAGTTTCGACTACCTCCACATGGTCAATTGGCTCCCATGTTTTGCTCCTTGGAATCATGCGCTCCCTTGAGTATTGGAAATTCACGTACAATCAAGTGTACAACGTTTGCCTTCCAAGGTGATACCTGCACTTGGAAGCTCTATCAAATTGAGTGAACTTGACAATTACCTATTTGGTATGCCAAAATTAAGATGACCTTGGAACTATTGGAACCATGAAGATACTAAAAGTAGATGCCATAAATACCTAAAATTTATAGAAGGAGTTGACAAGAGTCACTTTACAATGTCTTCACCAATTACAATCTTCTCGTTCCACCTTAGATCCATCAAGCTACTAAGGAGTTTCACACATGGTTAGATAATAATGTATAGTGTAGGTGTCTTGCACACATATGCGCTTGCAACAACAAAAAGGTCTACAACGACATGAATTAGGAGGAACCACTAAATGTGCCCAAACTTGCTTCTGGTAGATACTTTCATCACTTGGTGATGGTCACAACCTTGGGGGATGCACTCCTTAAAAAAATAAGGATATAGTTGTGTTGAACACCAGGTATTTTATGGGGGGTATTATTTTTTGTCTATTGTTTATTTTGCACCCTATCATTATGTAATTTTTTAATGTGGCTCATTAAAGGAAGGGCATACATCAATTTTAATTCTCACTTGTAATGAATATATCATATGCTATATTAGTTCAATTTTTTTCCCTACTCACAATTACAAAATTGAATATAGGGTTCACAATTAAGGGGCTTCTTATCCCTTTAGTGCTTTGACATCTAGAAATTCATATCTAATTCCACAAAGCTCTAAAAAAATAGAAAACAACTTGAGTTAAATGCCAATTCCATTTGTATTTCAAAGAAAACATTTCAAGAAGTCCAAACCATACATCAAGAAGAAAAAAAAACCAAGACAAACCTAACAATTTCACATAGACTAAGTGAATGGAAGCCATCTTTGATAAAAATGCTTCTATTCTAAGCTTGTTTTCAAGAGTTTGAATGATAATGCTTGTGGAAACAACAAACAATGGCTAAAATATAAGTCCTACTTTAGCTAAAGAGAGAGAATTCAAGCAATTGTTCAATTTCAAAGCTTTATGATCATACAACCAAAAAGCATTCTTAGCTCTTTATGAGATGTAGAGACCTTTGTGAGGAAATCAACATGTAAAGTAGCAAGTACATAAAGTGTATGTGGTTTAATTACTTAGACAAGTCCAACATACCATCATGGGGCGAGCTTGATGTGAGAATTTGGTAGTTAAATGTACTTATATACAAATCAAGACAAATAACTCATATGGCCCTCCAAATATATAATGGCTAGATCAAGAATCTTTACTAATTAATATGTAATGTGGTTATGAACCTAAACCTCATTAGAGATTAATTGGAGGCCAATTAAAATGCTTGGTAAGGTAGTTTATCAATGTGTAGTTGTTGATAAATACAACGCATATTCATTTGTGCATAAGAAAAGTCCAAGCTAAATACAACACAAATTGCATGTGATAGGCTGATGATCCTCATTTCATTCTCAAACTAACATTGGTATGCAAGTTAAATAATCAAAGTTGAAAGAATCAAGAATAAAAGGACAATTTAGTGTAATTGTGGGGTTAAATGCCAACCATAATTGAGGCTTTTGTCCCACTAAATTAATAAAAAGGGGATATCCTAAGTCTAATTTTTTCCTAAATAAATGCATCCCATTATTCCACACCCTATAGTATTTATAATACATCCAATGATATTTTATATACACTATAGTATAATCAATCAAATTATAATTTTTAGCACCATTTTTTTTAGCACCCTACATTTGTTCGTACCTATATGGCTACTTCTACCACTTACTGCACCCCTGAGGACATAACCAAATTTAGTGCAGTAAGCCTCGATGGTGTGCATATCAAGAAGGGGCCACTGTGGATCCAATAGGTCCAGCAGAGGTAAAAGGCCATATTCGTTATACTGAGACCTTTCGCAATCTCAACTTATCCTCGACTCGAGGATAAACCGTTTTATCTCTTTACTGGTATTTTTTTATAAATAGATAACAACACCAACTTTTAGAATTTCATTATTGGATCACTATTTGAGCATTATTTATTTTTGGTTTCAATTCCTAATTTTTTAAATGAATTTTTCAATAACTAGCATTCTATCTCAAAATCTACGAAAAGTCTCAATATAATGAATATGGCCTTGTAGAGGCTCTACACATCCATACAACTCTAGCAGGGTTAGAGGAACATACACTTCTTGAAGATAGAAAGTGCCATTTTCCAATAAGTTGTGGTGAGATCTTCCATTTCTCATGGATTTTTCAATCTCAACATGAAGCACATAGATGATACTAAGAATGGACTTTGGATACATTAATTGTCAAAGTATGATAGATAGAGGTAATTACAATGTCTCAACTCCCTCATCTCCTCCTCTACCTCTAATTGCAATTGCCAACACATATAAGCATGGTGAATCTTCATTACATCCAACTCCATCTTTGGTGCACATGATGAATCCGAAGCATACATCATTTTGAAGTGGAACTTCAAAATTTTCCCCTTGTATGCTCCACTAAATGAGTGACCCCCATGCCTTGCAACATCTCTTCCCTACTCTCCGGTTCTCAGGTTGATTAGTCACCCAAGATCCCACTTCTAGCTTCATGGGAATCCATTTCCCAAAAGTGTCTTTGTCATTGTGGACAACAACCCAAGCTATCTCATCTCTCGAGCGACATGCTATATCCACTAATCGGTTTTGGTGACAACACACCAATCCAACACAAATTGCTTAAGTCCCTCAAATGTGTGCTAAAACTGACTCTAAACAAGTGATCGCCTTAAAACTAGAAATGAGAAGGAGATGGATTTTGCAAGAAGTCAAAAAGAAACAAGATAGATGGTCCAATTTTGGATTGGGTGGCCAACAACTTCCAAGACACTAGGAGTCAAGCTAGAATTGGCAGTATGAGGTGGCTAGATGTAACACATATCAAATGTACTAAGTACTAAATTCCAACCCATCATAACCCATTATACACTAGTTGTTCCATATTTGCTCTTGTCCTTCCCTCGTTGCATCTTACAAAAATGGACAAATCATATCTAAAGTGCATAAGTGGCTTGTAGTAACATTGGATGTCGGCTGATTTTTCATTTTTGGGATTTCAACTCACAACCTGAATACAAAGACCTCCATAACAATGGCACAAGCAAAAATTGAGAAGTACTTTCTCCAATATCAATCAAGTTAGTGGCACCTTACACCATGGTTTTTCTGTGGAACTGATTGGAAATGCAAGCATGGATGCTCCAATTGGCAAATGAATCTTGCATTCGTATGGCAATGTTCTATTGGAAAGCCTAACAAAACATGGATTGTTTCTATTGGAGCTTAGCCACCTGAAAACACCCAACCAATGATAGATAAGCTAGTGTATAAAATAAACAATCAGTTGGATGGTCTAAGAGGCAACCATTGGGCCCAAGAAATTTCCACAATTTGTTTTAACCAAGTACAATAGGAAGTCTTTTTCACTAGGCGACTGAACGTTACTCCATCCAATTGTATTCGAATGACAAAGAGGTCCATGAGAGCCCATCATACTAATTGCTACCTCCCAAACTCCATATGCCTCACTCCACTTTTTGTGGGAATTGCCTCAAGTCCAAGAGGCACCCATCATTGCAATGTATCATGCTTTATTCGTTGTGTCCAATTTTTTTTTGGTGATTCTCTTCGCCCTTAGGTTTGTCTTGATTATTTTGTGTTTCAATCAATTTTGTTCTAAAGTCTGCTCAATATGTTGAATCGGAGATCCATCCTTAAAACGCAGAGGTGTGGACATCCTGTCCCAGATTATATCAATGAGCAAAGAGGTCCTTCCAATGTTGAAGTGTTGGATGATCTGATCTCAAAAGTGACATTGAATGATGATAGTTGTTGCAAATGCTTCGTTCAAGAAGAGATGAGGAAAGGTGATTGGTCTAAGCCAATTGACTTGAGAGGAATCCCAAAGGACATAGCTAGTCAAATGGTAGAAGCAACTCCATTTCTTTGTAGCTCCAAATCTATAGTGTATGATGCTAATTTTTTTTCAAAGCTTGACTATGGGCTTATGCAACTCTGGAGTAGTGGTGGATGATGTGACGCCAACGGAGTGCTCGGACAATTTGTGGGCATCTATGTGGCCTCTCCATGAAGATGGTTAGTCCGCTGGGGTAAAAAATTTTGGATGCAAGACCTTGGAGATCCAAGGAGACTTTATGAAACTTTATAAGAAGGTCTGTGGTCAGAGGGCGGACCATGGATGTTTCCCTAAGAAATTTGTGTGCATTGCTACATTGCACCTCATCATGAAGCAACCCATGAATTTTGTTGATTGTGCCTCTAGGAGAGCAACAATGTATCATGCAACGGCCTAGGACGTCAGGGCAATACGCACCACGGAGTACAAAGTCTCTCAAAGCTTTGCCAATTGCCTTGACTAGAGAGCGAATCCACTTAGGCGAACTCAACGGTGCACTTTCACTTGTGGATGAATGTCAGACTCAGTTGAAGTCCTTGGAAGCATAGGTAGAGGACCTCCATCAGCAAGCATGACGTTGTGAAGAACAATTGGAGGCAAGAGGGTTGCTAGTGTGTGAATGTGTGAGAAGAATTTTTTTTTACCAAAAAATGTGTGAAGGACTTATGACTGTGGGTTTAGTTATTTTTTCTCCCAAAATTGATGAAGGACCTATGACCATGAGTTCAAAATTTCAAAGTTTAAGTGACTTCATAATTTATTTTTTAATGTTTTTTTAGCAACAACCAATTGCACTTTAATTGCATAGAAATCATGTAATGTCATAGTGTAAAGCAAAATAAATCACACCAATCCAATCATAATGAAAATCAATACAAAATAGTTTGACTCAAGAGATATGTTAATCTCAAGAATCTAAGTTGCAGTGGACTTTGTTGACGAATCTGTGCAGCTAGATGAATCTAAAGTCTCCCTACCCTCAGATGTTGATTCATCTATAAAATCTAGAACATTTAGAGCATATGTATGTTTACAGGATTTTGACTTAGAACAACCAAACTCTATGAACGTCGATGCCATTTGCTTAGCACACATTGGAAGGTCAAAAGACTTCTCTGGACTAAAGAGAAGTCTTTGTTTCTTCAGCAACGCATCTGTTCCAATCAGTCCTTCATGGTTGCAAATAGAGTTCATACAAAGTTAGATTAATGAAACATTAAAAACAACTACATGTACAAAAAATTCAAAAATCTAAAAACTTACTTATTAGCTCTAGTCTTCTAAATAAACTTTTGAGGCACCATGATCATGGCGTCAGGATCTTGTGAGGCCACTACTTCAGCTGGTGCAACAATTGTCACCACAGCGGGAGCGGTCTTCCTCATTCATAAGAAGAGGGCGTTAAAAATGTCCTTATCCTCCTCTAAGGCCACAATGTGGCATCCCGTGCTGCAACATGCTACAATCAATGCACCTAGAATAAACAATATCCAAATCATTAGTTGAAGGACTCATTTTGTGAATGAAAATTTGAAACCACTCCCTCTCACATAGCAAGACGAATCTGAAATTTTCGGTGGATTCTTAAAGTGGAGATTACCGGGTGTGAATGCAGACCTGACAACTCTCCACCAGCCCAGCCACATCGTAGGAGGCCCTTATTAGGACCCCTGAGAAGGTTTTTGAAGACTGAGCACTTTGAAATTTGGAACTTAGCTTACGTGCTGAACTGACTGTAGCAGAACCCTGAACCCTAAAGTTCTGTCTTCTGGGGGACATGGAAAGATTTTAGAGTACACCAGAATTAGCGTCGGTGCAGCCAGTGACCGAGTGTGGGACAAGTGAAGGGTTGGGTCCGGTACGTTACGGTACGTTACTCCAAGTTTGTTCTGTCGAAGAGTGAGAAGCCAGCCCCGCCCGCTCCGGAAGCAATTGAGTGGGATGATCTTCCCCTCTGGAAACCCTAGAATTCTTTGCGACATTTCTCGCTCGCAAGGCAAGTTTGCGTCTGCCCTGGATCGCAGACGGCCCGGTTTCTCACCCTTGCTCGTTTTGCAACTCTGCCGGGCGAATTCTGTGCAAAGTGTGCATGCGTCCCTGTGCCTCTCCTTCTCTAGGGGGCTTTCTCTGTCCCGTCTGCCCCTTCTGTCCAGATGAGCAGCGCTGGTTGAAGTCCTCCGTTCCTGCCATTGCCACTGGGTACGCCCGTGCCTTCCCCCCGGTGCGGCAGCTTCCCCTCATGTCTCGAGCGACCGATCTTACCGCCTATAGCATTTCGATTTCGTTACTCCGAGCAATTCTCATCTCCTCGTATTGTCTTTCATGTCACGTTTGGATATTTAGCGCGACTGAATTGCAGCCGTGAGGTTTTTATCCATGTTCCCTCGGTATCCTCTGAATTTCCCTTCTGCAGTGGTCTGTTTCAACACTCTTGTCCACCCACATGGATGAGCCGACGATTTTCGTGCTGTGGTTTTGATCCTCACCACCTTATCGTTCCAGCGATGGATTCGTCGGGTTTCAACACTGGAAGGGCTGTTGCAGTCCCATTGGTGCCACGTCAGGGAGTCGTTTTTGGCAAAGCAGCTGCGGCGGGAAAAGCTGTAGTTGGAACGGCTGGGGACAAGGCTGTTGCTGGATTATTGCCTGGATCGGGATCTGGCTCTGGCAGGCAGATGTTTAAAGGTGCTAGACCAGGTGCAGAGGTTTCCAATGCGGACACTGAACAAAATGTGCACGACAGGAAACCCAGCCCTACTCGCATGCGGAAGTCAGCCTCAGCTTCTGCTCATCCTCCTGTTAAACAGAATCCGGGTGGAGCAATCTTCAGCGATGCCGAGCTGCAAAGGTCAGTAATATCTGCTCAGTTGAAGGTAGTGAGAATAGACTATAGGACCAAATAATAAATCAGTCGTGTCGGGTTAAGTTAATTTTGATGCCTGTGATTTCATTTAGGCTGTAAGCCGAGTTTTAACTGACTGGAATGAGTGGTACAGAGAAGCGAATGCAAAAGCTCAGAGACTTCTACGATTTTCGCAAGGTCAGGAAACTTCCGAATTAGCATCCCAGCCGACTATTGGCCGTGTCTCAGGGAAGGCAGAACATCGATTTCCCCAGCGAGAAGCTCGACAGCCGAGCCAAACCCTAAAGCCCTCAGTGGACAATGCACAACTTGACACGATGGAAACGGAGGCCCTTGGGGAGGACTTCAGCAGCACAGAAGCCATTGTCGGTACTTGCGATGACATGTGCTCAGGTAGTTTTTTCCTTAATGATTTTTCAATTTCCACTTGGTTCCGCTTTCCTTATTTAAATGCGTTTTGCCTAAGGCCTACTTTGAAATAGAATTGCGAGACCGAGCCTTTTCTGAAACGTAATTTAGGGTGTCATTGGCTGCTCCATGTGAGATAGGGGTCAAGCAAATTGCAAAATAAAGTAGGGCTAAGGAACTGATTGAAGGTGCTTCACGTGCGTGCTGTGAATGTTTTCAAAGAAACCGAACGACACGAACGCGAGAGAAAAGGTGACCTTGACAAATTTGAAAGAGTAGATGGTGACCGTAACCTGACCAGCATTGACTTGGCAGTTAAGAAGGTACGTACGGTTTAACAGGGTATTGTTATCTGCATTGGCTTAGCTAGTCTATTGTCATATGCACCTGACCATTCAAGTCACTCAATCTTATCTATTTCAAGCACGAGTTCACTCCTGAGCCTTCAAATCTGTTTGGAGCAAGCTGAAGTGAGTTTGAGTTCGGGGTTCCTATATCTTAAATGCTCGTTCTGGCTTTTGTCTGTCTTTCTAAGCATCTTTCCAAATATGTGTGGCGATCCTGTGTGATAGTATGAAGTTTAGTCACATGTGTTCTCGATTGTCAGTGAGAGTCTAGAAAAGACTCAGCTGGCATTGCGTTAACAATGCCATTGAAGTTTGTTGCCCTAATAAGTTCTTGGCCTCTGGTGATCCTGCAGTATACAAGGACTCCTTCTCGAGAACCTCACTTGATTCGTCCTCTTCCAGTTCTTCAAGTGACTATGAAATATCTCTTGTCGTTGATCAATCAAGTTTATGATGAACGACTCTTAAGGCTCCATAGTTTTTTATGGGATCGAATGAGAGCAGTGCGCATGGATTTACGAATGCAGCATATTTTCAATCGTGAAGCCATCACCATGCATGAGCAGATGGTGAGCTTTTAACACCACGAGTATAGCTTATCTTACCGAATTTCTTCGATAGCGATGAATTTTTTTGCTGGGATGTAGAGCTTTGCATGCATCTTGTCCGAAAATATAAAAATTCGCTGTTTAGTCGTTATTTTAAATTCCGTAAGGATTCTCTTGTGGATTGTTTAATTTTTGTACTCCTGCCAAATCTTGTTTTTATTAGGTATTAACAATTTAGTTTGATGTTATTTCCCAGATCCGGTTTCACATTCTCGCTATGCACGAGCTTTGCGAGTACAAGAAAGGAGAAGGTTTCAACGAAGGGTTCGATGCTCATCTAAACATTGAGCAGATGAACAAGGCCTCTGTAGATCTCTTTGAGATGTATGATGATCATCGAAAGAAAGGAATTCCAGTTGAAACAGAGGCTGAATTCAGAGGCTATTATGCTCTGTTGAAACTTGACAAACACCCAGGGTACTCTGTAAGTGAACCTGGCCCAACAGCCCAAATGTCTGCCACAATTTATCCTTCTATTTTGTGTAGGTATTCTGACTTTGGAAATAATATAAGTCAACACTATTCTGAAATTTGTAGGTTGAACCTGCGGAGCTATCTTTGGATCTTGCAAAGATGACACCAGATATGCGGAATACTCCTCAAGTTTTGTTTGCTCGGGATGTTGCCAGGTCTGTTACCTTTGTGTCTCTTGCATTGCTAGATATTGATTTATAATATATTCTCCTTTTTGGTTTGCACGTATTCGTTCATTTGTTGGTGGTGCCACTCGAAGTAATCTTAAATTGCTGATGTGATGCTGTCCCTAACAGGCATATCTTTTTTCAATAATCGTCATTTTGGCTCTTACAACTTTAAATTGGTCAAATTTTGGAGAATCGGTTAGGTCATCTCTCTAACCAGGTGTCTTGGAATGTGTTCAAATTTGCACATCTCCAGAAGATGTTCTTCAGGGATGTCTGGGGTTTGCGATCCCCATCTTGTCAGAGTTGTTATTTTCTTATGGTTGTAGTTTGCCAATCCTGTCGGTGTTCTTGGTAGCCAATATTGCAGGCTGGCAATTAAGAGAACTTGATCAATTTCTATCTGGAGTTTGGCAGTTTCTCAAAGCCTGCATCATCGTTGGGTAGCAATTGAAGAATGCATATTTGGACTTCGCGAAAGGATGCCTTATTGGTGTAGTTTTTGTTTGGGCACGACTTACAGTGTACGAGATGGAGGCAGCTATTGTGCTCTACACTAATGCGCGTTTTCTTGACAGACATGATTATTTGATGGGTATTTTTTCCGCTTGGCTGGGTGTGTAAACTGGATTTGTCAGGGCTTGCCGTGGGGGCAACTATATCTCATTTTTCCGTTTAGCGAGGAAGTCCACATACCTTCAAGCCTGTCTAATGCATGCTCATTTTGCTAAGGTAATCTTTATTTAAGCTTCAACGATGAGAATGCAGGATGAGAATCCTTTTCAAATTTCTTCCTTTAAATTGATACTGCTCTATGTTTGATTCATCACACCAATGATAGTATCTTTTGGCATGTTTACAGCCGACAGGATTTGAGAACTTTTTCATACTTTCAAGTTGTGGAGCGAAATTTTATTTATATTGCTGGTGAATATAGAAATCTATGCTCGTTCTGTATTACTCGAGAATTGTGTGTTGGGGTTTCAGCTGTAGGTTTAAGTTACTCCATGAATTAGAATAACCTGATTCATAACCCAGTAAAGAAGCTGATAGATTCTGTATGTTTGCTGCAGAATCATGACATGAAATCTTGAGTCTTGTCGGTACTGATATGTGATATTTACTGATTATGTAGCTTCGAACTGAGGCTTTAGCAATACTTCATAGCGGTCTACAGAAGAACCAGGGTGTCCCAATCACACAAGTTGTGAAATGGCTCGGTATGGAGGTAATTGAATCAATTCTACTCATTCCTCAATTCACGGCTTACACCGAGAGGCGCCACAAGAGACAGTGATTTTAAGAATTCAATTTTACATGTCTGTTTCATGTCCAGTGTCGGACAATGCTCCTTGCGAAGGGTTGCTTGTGACCAGATTCTTTGTAGGGTTGTCGAGAATTGGGAATGAAGGAAAATATACACGGGGATATCTCTTTAAGTTGTTTATGTGAATTGTTCTCTTTGGCAAACAGGGTGAAGATATTGAAACTCTGGTCGAGTATCACGGCTTCAGCTTGAAGACTTTTGAGAAATTGTATGCTATAAAGGATGGACCTTTACTCAATCGTGATGCAGAATACCAAGCCCGTCGGTCACGGTTAGTAGAAACAAAACGCTCTTCAACTATTGTTGAGGATGTGGAAGGTAAGGGCCAGCAACAGGCTTTAGTTGATAGCTGGGCAGCTACTCCGATGACACCTGGTATGCAAGAAGAAGAGATGCCGGACTATGAAGAGGATGATCCGCTTTTCCCCGCAGAGGCGTCCCAAGCATCTCTTTCGCTGGGGCATTGGACAACTGCCCCAGGAAGATCTAGTCCGGGTTCCAGTCAAGGAGTTGACGACATGCGTATTTCTCCTCCCTATAAGGCCACTTCATCTTCTAGAGAAGGTCAGACTACACTATCTGCAACTTCTTTCAGTTCAAGGACGTTACCATTGTGGCCTACTCCTCACCAGAATCACCTGATTCCAAAATCTTCGACAGAGAACCTAAGTCCACAGAGGGGCCGGAAGCGGGAATCGTATCCTGGGCGTCTAACCCAAGACATTGACTTGAAGGAGGGAAATAAGAAACTTGTAACGGCAGGGGGAGCAATTGACGTAGAACCAGAGGAAGAAGAAGAAGATGACGTACCTGATCCCGGCCCAACTTTAGAGGAGATAAGGGCACAGAGAGTGCTCGAGTTGGAAGTTGAGAAGGAGATAGAGAGGGAGAAGGAAAGGGAACGTGAGAGGAGGAAACGAGCAACAGAAGAAGCTGAAGCTGCTGCTGCTGCTGCTGCTGCAAAGTGGGCAGCGAAACTAGCTGCTGATGCTGAATTGAAGCTGCAGAGGCAAGAAGAACAAAGGCTGGCAGCTTATCGGGCGGAGGCCAGCGCTGGGAAGAAACGACTATGGCTGAGGTAATTTTGACTCTAGCTTGATTATGCCGGCCTTAGGTTATTTACCTACATCCTGTCTCTTGTTCCCCAGCTACCTTACTCGCCTTCAAATTTCGCCTCTTTCACCTCTTAGATTTTTTGCATTTCGAAAGGAATTTGTTCCAACTACACCTTCACTAATGGTGCATCTCCTTGGCATGAAGTTGTTGAATTTTTGTTTTTGATGTACACTTCCGTTGCCGATTTTCATACAGTACAAGGAACTGACGCATGCCGGTTTCTGTCAAATCAGACGATGGAGACGCAGGGCTGCATTCATGGCAGAGGAAAAGCTTCGGCGTAGAATAAGGGCAGAGGCTGCCTTGGGTTCTCTCTCTGTTGGACCTCCTCTAGCTGCTGCTAAGTCCGATGAAGACGGGGTGAGTTGTACTTTCGCTTACCATCCTTCTAATTTAGTTCAGGAGGAAAAACTTTACAATGGATGGGTTCATAGTGGACATTCAAAAAGCTGTAGTTCCGAGTATAAGAACAGTGCTATTTATTTATTTTGGCTATTGTCGCTTGGTATTGGCAGGCACTCAGAACACTAACGAACAATGGATCTGCACGAATGACTATTGACCAAGTTGCGAGGGTGCGTTCAGAGAAAATTCGTGAGATGTGGAAGCCTTTAGATATCGCTTCTTTAGTTCTTCCATTATTTGAACACAAGTTTCCTTCCACGAAGTTCATCACGTTCAAATTACTACTGTCAGTGGGCGGTACAGATGCCTCAAACATGGCTGGGCAGTGGTTATCCAACAAGTTGTCAAGAAGACAGCTTGTAATTCCAGAAGTTCACGCAGATGGCCGTACTCCAGGGTTGTGGTTTGAAGCCATGAATGTTGATGACAGCAAGACATCACATCAAGAGACTGCATTGCACGGAGCAAGTGGTCTTGTGTTCCTTGTACGTAAGGGACATTCAGTTATCGAGGAACGACTTCGGTTACACTCATTAGTGGAAACTTTACCTGTTGGAGTGCGTCTACCTTTACTCCTGCTCTACTCACCTAAGGAACGCAATATTGAAGCGGAAACAGAGAAATTGAAGGCCTCCCTAGGGTTGTATGACTTCGAAGGACTTCGAATAGGTTGGCAGAATGTGTCGCCTGTGTCATCAAGCAATGATGGAGGCTTATTTAGTGATGGATTCCTTTGCGGAGGGTTAGTATGGCTAGCTAACAGTATTCCTTCGCAGCCCAACTTACGGCCTATACACATCCGTGAGTTAGTCACAAGCAACTTAGATGGACATTATAAAATTCTCATGGCAAGTTCCCCCTCAAAAGTTACTCCTGAGCGGTGCATAAGTATTTTCAACCGCTCATTAAGGTCAGCTGCTATGGAGATTCGGAAAGCTGTAGGGGCCGCCCCACCTCACTGGCCAGCTGAAGAGGCCGAATCCGAAGTCAATGGTGTACTACCTGGTATTTTACCCCAGCAAGGGTGGAATGAACCTTATCTGTTGGATCCAATTCATCACGTTTTGCATATAGCTGAGCTACCCAGATTTCCTACGATTGAGCAAGTTAAGCCAGGCTCCCCAACAAGTGCGTGGGAGAATGTGCGGTATCAGAAGGTAGTATTGTATTTTCTGCAGTTCTTTTACACTTGCCAAATTATTATATATATAAGACTATCTGGCTTTAGTATCAATTTCACACGCTAAGCTCTGCTCAATTATCACCGTAAATTTTACCATTTCTCTATTATTCATGTTATTGTTTGCTGATGTTTCTCACGTTGAGTTCAGGCAGCAGTAGAGAGGGCTATGCAAAAGTACTTGGCTCGTATTGATGGAATAAACGATGACGATCCGGTCCTTATTCGTCAAGCACAGACGATGGTACGAAGGAACAGCTGCCTGGAGTGGACTGAGTCGGGACGTGTGCTGGTTCCTCGGTGGGCAAACATTTTCCAAGCCATCTATCAAACTCGGTTACTATTACTGAACAGTGAGCCTCCCCCATTTGTCTACGTCGTATCAAGAGACGAGGAGGAGATAGTGCGACCACTGGAACTCGATGAAGTAGAACAACAGGTTCCATTCGCAAGTGAAATTGCTGCTGGAACACCGTTCGGAAGTTCGAGACACGTCAATCTCATGTTCGACGATACAGAAGAACGAGAAGCAAGGACGACTCTGCAAGAGAAGTTGTCTTTAGCGAAGTCTTACACCGACCGGTTCAGTCGTGGAGATTTCCAGAGCACAACTCCGTTGAAACAGCAGACAAACCCAGGGGAGATGGAGGACACGTTGCAATTTTCGATTCAAGCAAATACTTGGTCAATCTTTTCACCGTCATTGGAGTCATGGCAACGAAGTCAGCCCGTGTCCTTGAAGAAGAGGCGATTATCGCTTTCTCCTGAAAGTGTCATCCAGTCCCTTCCCAGGAACTTAAGTACTTCCTTGGCGTCAGTAATCTCGACTGAGAGCTCCAGTGTTAATGAGTTACAAGCGCCTGGGTCTCACGGTTTTCCACTTCTTGAAAATGGGCAAGACCATGAAGTTACTGGAACATTTGAAATCCCTCGCTTACCAGAGGAAATACTTATAGACAACATCGTCATGAAGCTGAGTCATGATGTGGACCGTTTGCTACGTCGCGCCAGCTCGGATATGTGCTTCGCGGACACCCAGGTTGCAGCAGATTTAAGTTCTGAAGGAGCGATCAATGAGAGAAGTTGTTTTCGCTCTGATAGCAATTTACCTTATGACGGGACTGTACATTGTGGAGATAGTGAGCGTATTGAGTCACGTGCATTGACCAATTGCAGTGATATGGGAAGCATTGATGATATGTTGGAAAGGTGCTGGAGGGCTCAGAAGAGCATTGATCGCAAACTTGAAGATACTTTCGGCATTGATTATGATAGTTTGCAGAGTCATTTGTGATATTTGAGGATTGAACCCTAAACCCTGAACCCAATTTCCGCTAGTCGTCTACAGCTCCTGACGGCGTTTTTGAAACCAGGTCTGATGAGATGGCAACTCGGCAGAATATTTAGTATTTTTTTCGGTTCAAATGATAAATCTCCCATCTGCAAAATGTGTGAACTGGAATTTTAGATTTAGATCTGGATAGAGGCGGTCTTTGGTTAGAGAAGAACTCTGCCCTCTTTTCAGGCCGGCTGTGAACAAAGGGTTTCTACCTGCGAGGTCCAGCACTTTCGCCCACCATACCCAGGTAGGAAGTCCAGAACTTCTCTCCTGTTCATGTATACTATAATGTATTATATCGCACTGGCCGTTTTCTTTGTGTATTTTTCTTCGAGAAAAGAATATCCTGGCTCTGTCTGGTCATAGTTGAAACTGGAGACCTTCCTGTCTGCAGACCTTTATGGGCCTGAACCATACGGGTATGTGAAAGTCGGTAACTGCAACTTATTTGTTGCAAATATTGAGACTCATGTTCTTAAGTAAATTACTAGGTTGAATGTAAGCTTTGAATCTGGCACTAAGGGAGGCATCCCATTTCCAACCACTTAAGCGGTTACACCTATCTGGATGGCGAGTTTCGTGGGGGGGGAATTTTTCCAGTGTGCAGAAATAGAGTGAAGAAGGTTTCCATAATTTTCCAGATTTTTATTTTTCAAAACATAAATATTATGAATTTTTGAGTGGAAGATTCCGTTCCTCCCACTTTGATCATGTAGACCTTCACGTTTCCCACAAGGGCTGGTTGCAAAATCCACCCAAGAATTGAGAGTGTTGGAAAACAATCACAATGTGCCACAATTGCATGGGGAATTGTATTGTATTTTATCAGTCATCTCCTACTGCACAGAAAGAGAGTAGTTCATATTATCAAAAGGGGGTGGTAACTAGGAATGGGTTGCCTTAAGGTAAGAGGGGTAGAAACTACCCACTTAAGAGCATTCTAGCTTAGGATGTCTTCTATGTTGATCAAAGCATTTTCTAACAAATTTTCAGAGAAAGAAGAGAGGGAGACACATCCATCACAATTTGATTTGTAATTTTTAGAGTTAAATAGAATTAGATATGATTTTCTAAAGATCACAATAGTAGGGTGCTTTTTGAGTCCATTGGTACTGCCATGAAATGTCAAACATTTGTCCTTTAATGGTGCAAATGGAGTCCCAAAATGAAGGTGTGCTAACCTTAAACTGCAACAACATGGTGCATTTAATTGTCTAGGATGATATAAAGTCTCCCACCACTCATAACTCCACATTATGTACATTGAAATTTTGTTAACTTCCTAATCTAATCAATCTCCAACCACTCCTAAAACTATGCAATGAGAATCCCAAATTGACACCAATACTTTGATGGGACATTTTTCATTCCTACCTAGTGACAATTCATGGTACACTCTAGGAACAGTTCTTGGAGCATGGATAGAATTTGTCAACGATGCTAGCATGCGAGCTTGGAGTGGTGAGCTTGTGAGTTGCAAGTGTAGAGCTTGTAAGCAGTGAGCCCCCAAACTCTTTTCTTTTTTTTAAAATTCTCCCAAAAAAATTTGTTTGTATTTTTTTTCCAAAAATTGAAGAAATCTTACTATTTATAGTAAATTTTGTGACCTATGACTATGTCCCCTATGACCATGGATTGTGATAAAGTTGTATACTTCATTGTTCTTGATTTTTGGGCTATGCATTTAGACTTTAAAAAATTTGTGCAAAGTTCAAATAATTTGTTTATTCATTATAACAAAGAATATGCCCACTACTTCATGTAGAGTAGACTCATGTCACTCTGGCAATAGTGAATTGTAATTTCTGGAGTAACTATAATGAATACAGAGAACTGTGTCTTTTGAGTATCACATATGGATTGGGATTTCCAACATGAGCTAGTATGAGAGGGCATGTGAAGGATGAGTTGACAAGTGACGAGTATAGGTCAAATTTCTATGAGAAATCATTGTGCTAGAAATCTCACTCCCATTCGTAAGTATGTTGTGCAAGATAATTTTAAATTATAAGATTGATTCTAAGGTGACTTTAATTCAATGCCACATGTAAACATGTTACCCGAATATTTAGAAACTTATAGAAATATATGAGCTATAAAAGATCAAACACGTCTTACAAATAAATGACAAAAACAAGACATGAAAGTGAGGACTTTAATGAATAAAAATAGTGCCCTAGAAATTGAAAGAAAAAGAATGAAAAATGAGAAGTGATGATATAATTGGGTAGTAAATGAAAAGTAAATGGAAGAAGAAATTAAAGTTAATTAAAAGAAATGGAAGAAGAAATGGAAGGGAAATGGAAAAAAATCAAAATAGGAGTACAAGGGATATTAAAAAAATGTCAAAGAAAAAGAAAAGAAGATGAAAAAAGAATGTCAAGGACAACCAATAAAGAAATAAAAGACAGTGAAAAAATTAAGAAAGAAAACAAAGACAAAGGATTAAGAAGAAAATGAAGTGGGGTTTACGAATAATATAGAATGAATGGAATTAAATAAATTTTAGTATTCATGTGTGCAATACTACATTATGATTTTGCGTCAGTCATGGGAACTTGCTTTAAAACACTTCATTGATGAGAGATATTCCAATACTTAGGAAATGTATAGACATTTTTAATTCCATGTGTTGTAAATCATTTCAATCATAACATATGTAAATGAATACAATACAAATAAAGTATAAATTTCTTGAAAAGGCATCCATGCCTATCTGAGAACTATAATAATTCCTACTTGAACGAAAAGTACTTTTAACTCATTGAAGCTATAACTAGGTGCCTGAATGAATTTGTCTTCATTGACATCCATCTTGCAGAAGTAGCTATACAAATGGTACAAGTGCTTGCAATTCACGTATTGTTGTCGGCCTCCAATAGCAGAAACAACCATATTTATAAGGTCTAGGCATGTGCATGTGGGAAACATGCCATCTGTAATTCAATAGACATTTCTATTATGGTCTGCCCTTGTCTCTAGCGAGACTATTGCACCTAGGCCTAGTTGGGGGACTAATGTTACTCTAAGAATTTGCCATGTATTGTTTCTTGCACTCTCCCACTTATTTCGTTGCTCTATAGTTGGTGCATTTGCAATCCTTTGAATAGTTCGGTTGTTCCTGACTATTGGATATGCATCTGGATTCTTTGGTGGTGGTTGGTTAAATAAGGCAATCTGAAAAATCTTGGACATGTTGAAAAGTCAACGTGGCGACAATGTAGGACATTGTTGAAGTCAAAATCCCACATGCTTCAAGAGTAGAGTTTCCTCTCGATGGAGGTGTGTTCCTCAGAAAATAAGCCAAACCTCCAGCACTTCTAGCCAATCAATTATCCACTTTCGTTTTGAACCTTTTACACAATGTTCAAAGTCATTTCAACAAAACCAAAAGTCAACCACCACTTCTCGCTTACTACCATAATCTACTTTTCTACCTTGATAGGTTGGAGCAAGGGTTCCCTTCTTTCCCCTTGCAATTTTGACAGAGCACTTGATGTTCAATCCCTGTTATTGAGCATGACATTTTGCATTTGATTTGTGGCTGATCCTCCCAATATGCCACTTTGATGTGTCACAATCACTTTCACATGCAACAATGACATGTGGAGAAGTATTTGCCTCAAACTCTTTACCTTTACCTTCTAAGATCTTCATATAAGTTGTTGTGGACCTCGTATGCACTCACGGTTGAGAGAAATTCACTTTGTCTGGTCTATATGAGTCTCTAGCATCTTCTATGGGTATATCCAACTTCCTCTTTGTGCTTCTAAAGATCTCTTCTCCTTTCAAATGAGGTATTCGATTTCCAAGCCCCTTTGCTCCAAATAAAGTGTTGAGTGCTTCTGTAATTTTTTTCGGATCTTTGCTTCGAGTGGCAGCCCTGAGTTTTAACTCATTCTTCGATGGACTAGAGCCATGTGCATAACCTCTAAGGTATGCTTGATAATTTGTCATTTACATCCATGCATGAATACTATCATCACAAGTGGCATCAAACAAGTGGTTTAGGGTTTTTCCAAACATTTGGAGCCATTTGTTATGAACCGTTTCAGATAAATTGCATGATGGTAGGTTGAGCATCTCCTCCAAATTCAATTTCTAGAAATGAGCGCAAGTTTAGGGAAGAGTTAGCACTTCATTTTCAAAAACTCATAGACATTTGTAATCGTAGACTCATTTGTAGTCCACTAAACATGTCCTATCATATAGTGAAGGGCATTCAAAGACAATTTCAAATGCACATATATTACTATATAAAAAAAGAGCAACACAATATTCTTTCAACTTATTGGTACAAGGAGGTACTCACATACTACATGAATACTCCAAAAATTGCATGTTTACTTCAAGGTACTCCAAATAGGAGGTCTATTAAACACCTCAAAGACTTGCATTAGACCCGGCATTTGTTTTTTCACTATTTGATGGATCCCCTAGTTTGGGTACCTTGAAAGAATAATTCACAGAATTTTAAATTATAATATGAATTTCTTTCTTTATTCTATATCAATGGATAATAAAGAAAATTATATGTAGCACCGTAGGTTTACCTTTACAAATTAAAATCCTCTTATGCATAGAAATAACTACTTCACTCACTAGGTCCATGAAGCCTCCCCATTTCCAATACCGAAAATGCCAAAATGCTAGCCAATGGTCTAAGTGATGAAGTGCTTCTTCATTTGTAGCTCCGGATGATAGCCACCATGATCGAATTGCAAGGTAACATGTCTCTGCCTAATCCAAATGCTTGGAATCTTTGTATTGCTTACAAAGAGAAATAGGTTGTTGCTGGAGTGCTTCCTTGATGTACTTTAAAGTGTATTTATAAAGAAAACTACTCCAATGCAACAAATATGTCTTTTTATGATTCTCCATTTCCTCATTCGCAGATTCACTACCATAGACAATCTAGACTACATTCCAATTGGCTATAGTGTTGTTTGCCATGAATCCTTTAAAGTTTGGATTAGCTACTCTGTGTCGCTCCATGACATTGTTTAAGCTCCTCCAAATTGTACTTTCACCTCGGTATCCTCGGATTACATATCGCACACTATAATAGTCATTACTTTCTTGTACTTGGCATTGTACACATGGAAGGCCATTGTGGTCCACTCTTTTATGCGCTTCATATGGTCAAACATCAACCAAGCATTCTGCAGATTACTTCCTAGTTGCATGTGCCTTACAAGGTCCACTCTACTTCTAGGTCCTTTCGCAAGAATTTTGAAGATATAAACCTTCTCCTTCCCTTGGCTTGGGAAGATGATATCGTGTATGAATTCAAACTTTGACTCCTACTTCATGGTCATATTAATGTTGTCAATGATCCCACCTCGATTGTTTGAGCGGAAAGAGGAGATCACGTTCCGTATATTTGGACTACTAAGATATTAGAAGTAGTCCATTACCTCCTCCATTTCCTCCCTCTTCAATATCTCCTTCTCTCCATCTCCATTGTGAAATAGATAGTTGGTTAAGAACTCTTTACTAGCGGAGAGAGCAATTGTTGAGTTTGTGGCCGTTGGTGTGTTGGACACTTGCTCTTCAATGAGCCCATAGATTTCCTTCATAGAATCTTTGTACATACTTTTCGCAACTGGGTGGTTGTGCTCTCCGAAGTGAATAGCAGCCCTACTCATTTCTAGGTTATTAATGAAAGAATAGTATATCCTAGCATTGTAGAGGCTAAGATATGAAGGTGGTTTCCTACACACTTTGCAAACTAGGGTACAGTCTTTGGGAGGTCCATCCTCACCTACAAAAAGAATTGGTGTGAAGCCACTCCACTCTGTTTCATTCTTCTTGGAAGTTTTCTGTAAATAATCACAATTTGGGTTCACACAAGCAAGATGGCCAATACAATGGGACTTATGGAAATTGAGGTTGTCAAAGTTGTTGATGTTTGTAGTGATGAGCCTACACCATGGGTGTCCATCATAGTGCTTGTCCATTCCTTCCAAGCTTCGCGTCGCTGATGAAGATGAAGTAGAGCGGCATGGCGGTATTTCAAAAATGATATCTCCATCAAGTATTGCCAGAAGAAATACAACACGTTGGTGCTTCATGACACTCAGATCCATTGTAGACAATTCGATTTGAAATCGATGCATGTTGGCTAGTTTCTTCAAATAGTCCATTATACTTACTCTACCATTTGGATAAGGATGCAATAGAGGATGAGACAATAAGGACTACAATTGACTATTTGATGGACTTCTAGATGTAGAGTTCAATAGGGCCCTTTCGCTCATTGTAGTTCCAATAGAGCATACTGGATTTCTAAGGGTCAACTCAAGAGACTCTCCTTCCAATTCACTAGATAGTTCTATGATTGGATCTAATTTCTCTACCTTAACAGCATGAAGTAATGAAGGCTTTTGAAGAATCGGAGAAACTTGAGGACTGATAGTAGGTGAAACATCGTATACTACATACGGCATATCTACTGTAGAATTATCTAACTGTCGACTCAAAATCTCAGTCGAGGAACCTAGCATGGAAAGAAGAAGTTCATATGCTCTATAGTTCCTAGGGAAAAAAGTGCCAGCAATGTCCATCATCTTCTGCAAATTTCACAACAAGGACAAATTCTTTCACCTTGCTTGACTCTGACATCCTTTCTTCTTCAACATAGATGGAAGATTCTACAAATCTAAATCGGACATGTAGAAGGTGTTTGAGAACTCTAACACATCCTCCCTCTTCTATTGGAAACAAAAGAAGTACCTCGTGACCATCTACTCTAATGCAAGCCATCTTCAGAAATCATGCATAGAGTAATCAGAATAAAGACCCATAATCCTAAGCATGGGATGAGGGTGAGTTGAATTTGAAAGAGCTCAAATGGTTCATCACCATTAATTACAGAAGACTATCAAATACTACTAGTATTTGACTCAGCATTTGTTGTTCTCTTCAAAAATAGATCTTTCAAATCTTTTTTTGCCAAGCCCTTTGACACCATTTACTTCTATTATAGTACCATCATGTGCCACCATCCATGGTTTTCTACCCGAACACCATGACAACTAGACGTCACACGACGTCTAGTAGAGCCCCCAAGACATCCAATAGAGTTAAATTTACCTTTTTGCCATTGATTTCATACGAGCTCATACTTGTATAACGAGTCTCCTGCGAGGCAATTCTGCCCACGTATTTAAGCTTGAAGAAAACTTCAAAAGCCCTTCAAATTCCTTTGGGAATTTCCCGTTTCCAAAATATCAAGGGTCCAGCTTGTCTTTCTCCTTTGAGTGTCGGATCCGATGGCTATGGCTGGTGCCTTAGCTAGACCCCCAAAATCATGAGTTGAAAATTTTTACTACATTAGATTCCAAGTTTTGATCGTAGGGTGTTAAATACTAAGTTGTAAGATACTGAGTTGTTAGAGACTAAATTTTTAGATACTGAGCTGTTTGATTTAGAATTCTTTCGATAATTTCCCCAAAATGGAGCTTTTCCTGCATCTTGATCTCGAGAGTTTGCGATTCAAATTTGCTGTTGATTTCAGCAAGTTCTGTTCTCCTTCTAATCGACAAAGTTCTTGGATACTGAGCTGTTAGATTCTTTTTAGTTTCAATAGTTTCTAGCAAATGGAGCTCTTTCCTGCGTCCTGATCTCAAGAGTTTGTGATTTAAATTTGCTATTGATTTCATACGAGCTCATACTCATATGACAAGTCTCCTATGGTGGCGGTTTTGCCCACGTATTTCAGCTTGAAGAAAATTTCAGGGCCCCTTCAAATTCCATTGGGAATTTTCCGTTTCCAGAATATCAAGGGTCTGGTTGGTCTTTCCCCTGTGAGTATCAGATCCGACAGCTATGGTTGGTGCCTTTGGTGGACCCCCATGAATCATGCATTGAAATATTTTGCTTCATTAGATTCCATGTTTTGATCATTTAAAGTTAGCCCCTAAAGTTCCTTGACTACCTTATCACCCAAAACCCTCAAAAACTGCCATTTCTAATACAAGTACCAAATTTTTGAAAAATATCATTTTTGGACACATGTAACCGTAGGATCTTGTAGTAATCTACATTGAGAAGATGTGGAAAAAATTTCAAAAACTTCCACCATGTAGATTACAAGATATTAACATTTGAAGTGACAAAAATCCTTCTTTTGGTCCTGCGAAAAACCAGGTAGCTACACTTCACAAAATCCTATTTGTATGAAAAAATGTCCAAAATGGTGGTGCTTCTTTAGATTCATTCTTGAAGTCAAGCTGTCTATATTCTTGAAAATTTTCATATCATTTGGAATTGTGCAACATATAGGAAAAAAATAGTAAGTACAAAGATCTAGAGAATGATTCAAAATACTAAATTGTTAATAGTTTATTATTGGAATTGGAAAATTCCAATCCCAATGGTGGAAATGTTGTAATAAACAATCTATACCCTATGATTTTATTTTTTTCCAAAAATATTAAAAATTGAGTTAAATAAAGGACTTCAAAGTTTATTTTAGAGTAGAAAATCCATAAGTGCCCGTAAACTAAAATATCTCATAACTTTTGACTCATTGATCAAAATGGAATGATTCAAAGCTATCTATGTATATGTCAATCTACAAAACCAATTTCAAATTTTTATTTTTGAAGAAAGTGATTTTTTTAGATCTGCCCGGACTGCCTGAGTTGAGAAACAAACAACATATTAGGCCATAACTTTTGACTCATATTTCCAAATGTCCTGAAATTTAGTGCATATGAAAGATATTCCTCGTCCACACCTTCTACTAAATTTTGGGCCAAAAACATGGAAATTTGTAGTCACACGTACCTGCCCAAAATTTCTATGTTGCCAAAAAAGGCACCTTGGTCCTTTAGGGGTTAAATACTAAGTTGTTAGAGACTAAATTATTAGATATTGAATTGTTAGATTTAGAGTTCTTTCGATAATTTCCCCAAAATGGAGCTCTTCCCTACAGCCTAATCTCGGGAGTTTGTGATTCAAATTTGCCGTTGATTTTAGCAAGTCCTAGGCTCTCGCAAGTCGATAGAGTTGTTAGATTTTGAATTCATTAGCATGATCATTTGTATGGACTTGGATATTATACCCATAGATAGTATGTATAGAGATAGTATCCACCAAGTCTTTACACAAACATAGAATGAAGTTCAATTTTATAAAGTATGTTGATAGTGAGTAATTCTCTGTGAATGTTTTGTCTGAATATTTATTGATTGATAGAATTAGCGAGATGGATTTGTTGAGATGAAGATGAAGATTTAGCAAAGGAGACTGATTTGTGGGGTGTTTTAAGTCTTGGCTATATTTTGGGGCTTCTTGGCAAGGAATTTTGATTTGCTTCTTTCTTTATTTCATAGAACTTGGCTTCATAGATTTAATTTTTCCATTTTTAATGTAAGTGGACATTGAGAGATCCTTGAGGTTTCATAGTTTTAGAAAATATAAACTAGAAATTGGGAATCTTTTGGAGAATAAAGTAGATGAAAGTATTTGCGTAGTCACAAATGTTGGGGGTCAAGTTGATATTCTAAAGTGGACCGTCGAATCCGACAGTTATATGTCTAGCATCTCTTGGACCCCCAAGTTGTGGGATTTGGTTTTCTTTATTATTAAATCTTGACCGTCCAATTATATAATTTTGAATCTTTTTTGTTATTTGATATGACATGATATAGCAATCTTATGAGATTGTACACTTCAACATGTTTTGAATTAGTAGTATCATATCTAGATTTTGGTAAATTATGAATACTAGAAGCCTAACGTGATCATATTTGATTGTTCAAGTGACGGTCAATTTTTGCAACTTAGCCTCTTTGATCTTATTAAATAGGAATCATCTAATTGACATATTGTTTGTGTATTATGTGTTAATTGAAAAATAGGGAGGACGTTCAGGGAGCATATGAATACCCACTGTTCAACATCAAAATGTCCTAGTCATTCATGACACGAGGCCATCCCAACCTTTAACACCGGCAAACCAAGTTCTAGAGGTTTACAATGATGAAAGAGAAAAGGAAGGCAAAGGGGAAGACGTGGTAAGTTTCAATGACATTATGGATGCCACTAACCATGTTGCAAATGCTTTTGAGGTCTCATGTATGAGTTGGATGAGCGACCCCGAGGCACTTAAACACCGTCGACATCTTGCTAGAATACTAGAATTGGCTAGATGCAAGATGACAGTAATGTCTCCAGAGAGTTCTGAGATGGAGTACAACTCTGAGAGTGAGGGTTCTGTTACTATTGATGGTCCAATGCCAGAGGACACATGTTAGTGTCAATGTAGCTCTATTCAAGGTAGACAAGAGGTCGTGATCATACATTTGAGTTCCGACTCAGAGGAGGATGTAGACATAGATTGATTGTACTCAATTGGAATCATTTTGTAGACATGATGATTTAGACACTTGCATGTCTAGTAGTGCATGTACTTGTTGCACCTATCTTTATGTCATTAATGGTTTCATCTTACAAATCTACGATGATATTGCATTTGTTTTTTGCAAGTACAATATACAAATTGTGAATGTGTTTTTCATTTGAAATTTGATTCCACTATTCCAAATTTGTGAATATTGATAATTTTTAATTCTTCCTCAAATAGATGGATGTATCTCCGATAGTATTGTCCCAAGATGAGACTATACTAGAGACTCAATACAACGATGACACCCCTCAACCAGACATTGAAGGTGAAGACAAAGAGGAGTTTGTGGAAGAGGAGGTGGCGGTAGACGTCTTGGAGGAGGAAGACAAAGACTTGGACAAGGACGAGTTGTGGTCGTATCACAAAGTGGATTCTGTAAAAACCATCATGTCACTGAGGATGAAGCTTGACCATCTTTCCTGACTACAAATTTCACTTTGTCGAATGGTGGCCATGCCTATGGTAAGGCTAACTCTTGCATGTGATTTGAAGTTGCTTGAGCAAGAGTTTAATAAAGGATATTGTGATAGAGCCACGGTATTTTATGTCACCACAACAAACGAAGCTGGAGAAAGTTCAACATTCACGGAGGAGATGGAGGAATGGGATTTGTTATAGAGAAAGAGGAATGACATTTTCAACGCCCAAGTTGAATCCGTGCCTAAGCTAAGGTTTTTGAAGAACCTCAAGTTTTTTGTTTGTGACAGTAATCATAGGTTGCTTTCGTGGATGAATCACATCACAAAGAAACACTCAAAGGATTGAAATTGGCATTGTGCTATGGACTCTATTGTTTTAGATACGAAAGGAAAAATAGAATTGGTCATGCATGTTAGGTATGACATAAACAAGTGAGTTATTTATCCATACTTTGTGAATTTGGTATTTAGTTTGACTTTGAATTTAATTTGTGCATTGTGCGTTTGAGTGTTTGACCAATTTGGCGTGCAAAACTAACAAATGCATTCACTATGAATTGTAGGTCCATAGAGGATTCTCATATGAAGACCAACTGTGAGCCCCCAATTCGTCACCAGGGGCTCACTCTTTTTTTTTGTATTTTGTCATTTTAATTACACTTTATTATACAAAAAAAACTAAAAAGAGTATAGAACCAAAATAGGAATGTCACATTCCAATATAGTATTTGGTCTAGTTTGAGTATATTGTAGCTAGAATGGCCCAACCACGAATTGTAAATAGGTTAGAACCCAACTAATCATGGCAAATGGATCAATCATGAGTGATGGGTGTATCAGGCTCAAAACCCCACATGGGACGGACATCTCTAGGCTAGATTTGGTTGAGGGAACCTTGGTGAGGCATAGGAATCAATTCCCAAAGATAGGTTCTAGTTTCCCCATTCCACTGACGAAATAGGAGAACCCCAAATTGTAAGCTTGCAGATGTCAAAAATACCAAGGTGGGACCGTGGAGGAATCTAAGGTTCAAGGAGGGTGGTTTGGGGTTAAATCCATGCCTAGGAACCAATGGCGAAGTCTGTTCGCCAAGATTCCCCCCGGTGTGGAATATTCCCCGGTCATTGATAATTAAATGAGGAGGTGAAAATTGTCCCCCCTACGCCGATGTGTAGAGTAAAAATATGAGCCTACACATGTGTCATGGGATCCCATGGGAGGTTCATCGAAAAGTTTCGGAATTTTTTGATAGTCAGAAAATGTCTTTTTGGATGGTCAACTATCCAAACCTATAACGGGAAATTCCTCAAAATTCCCGAGGTGGCGGTAAAATCCCACTAAAAATTATCATAGCTTCATTTATGTTAATAAGTTGCGTCAACAAGTTTTACGACATTCCAATAGTCAAAAGTACTCGAACCTGGAACATTCCCTGACAATTAAGGGAAATTAAAGTCCACGGCAGGTTTGACCGGTGGAGTGGAAGCATACAAAAGTGGAATGGAACACAAGATAGGTCTTTTTTCATTCCCTTGTACCTACTTAGGATCCTAGGCTAATTACTTTGGCTAGGGAAGTCAACCCCCCAAAGTTGGGATTTTCCCCGGTTTTGAGCATTAAATTGGTGCTAGGTTTCGTTGTGATTTTGAAGATAGAAAAGGGGAAGGGGGCTTCCTCCATACTAAAAATGGCCTTCTAAAGCCTATGGCCCAAACCTTTTGCAATTCGGAGTTAATCTCCAAAAGTTAGCTCAGTGGGTTAACATATGATGAGAACCTTGAGTTTTGGATGAAAATTCAAGAGGATAAGGTTAACTTAGATGAACGAGGAGAGGTGGATGCTTGGGAAAGAGTATAAAAGGGCACCCCTTCTCCTCTCTCACCACCCCCTTTTTTTGTAATTGGGTCCCTAGGGTCCAATTTGTATTGGAATTATGGCATTTTTAGGCACAAACTTTGCAACGGTGTTTTTTGAGCACTTTGGCCATTGTTGTTGTTTTTGGAGCTTGCAAGGTCTATTGTGGGTCCCTTGCCTTTCCTTTTGATTGAGTGTAGTACTAACTCTTCCAAGCTTGAGCTTGGAAGTTGTTTACATTAACTTGTTACTAGAGCTTGTGAGCATTTACTTTGGTGGGTCCCTCCCGACCATCTTCTTTGTCGTGTTAGTGTACTAACACTAGAGCAACCCCCCATATGATTGGCGATGCCGCTTTGGGGGGCCTTTAGTGCAAGTCATCTACGTTGCTAACCTACATTGCTAGCCTTTGAGTGTCAAGGTCTCTTTCCCTTCTTTTTTTTTGTCGTTGTACCTAAAGTCGACTTGGTATTCTTTGGTGAGAGACATGAGGGTGTGAGGATAGTGGGGCCACCATACAACGAAGATTTGAACCCCCATAGGGTAGGAAAGTCTTAGTGGTGCGTTAAAAAGGGAAACGATGATGAAGCTTTGAATCCCCTTGGGATAAAAAGTCTTGGCAGTGCTTTAAAAAGGGAAACAATGACGAAGCTTTGAACCCCCTAGGGGTAAAAAGCCTTAGCAGTGTGTTAAAACCACATCACAGGAGAACCGTGAGACCTCGTGGTCCCTTTCCCCACAAGATTTAGTTCCAAAAACTTGTTGGGAACAAACCAAGGTTTAGGCCCCAAAAAAGTAGAAGTAGAAGTCCAAGTTGAGGGTAAAGAATGATTAGGGGAAGATCACATGAGGACACCCTCCCACAGACCTAACTTACACCTACAAACCATAGACATGGCATACCACAAACCCCACTAGAATCTCGACTAGAATTCCCGGAAAATTAGCAACACCAAAGGTCAATCTAGAGACCAAACTAAGCCAACTAGGGACCAACCCCTCTAGCCCAGTGGACCCCCAATACCTAAGGGGCCAGGGCCAGGCGTCGATAAGGGCGGATCTTGGTACAAGCGACACCAGCAACTGCTGTCCACCAGCCGGCAAGGCTCAAGTGAGGTCATTGACAAGTACGGTGTCCGATGTCTGGGTGAGGAGGTGGGTGGGAAACAACAGGGTTCACTGTTTGGGTATCAAGTTGTGGAATTTCGGGCGGGATTCTATCTGGGTATCGGGGGGTGGGGAACAGGCGGGGTTCATTGTTTGGGTGTCGAGGATGTGAGGTTCGGGCAAGGTTCACTATCTGAGAAAGGGGGTTGTAGGGCTCAACAGGGCTACTATCTAGGGAAAAAGGGGTGGCCTAAGCAAAGGTTGGGAAAACAAAGGACCGTCTAGGGCTACAGGGAAGAAGGGGATTGTCCAAGAAAGAAAAGGAGGAGGCTTATAAAACACTAAACCTTGTTAAACTAACCGTCGAGGTAGGGAAGCCAACTCCCCGTCTCCCCTAAACTACCACCAAGACGACAACAAAATGGACAAGAGAATGAAAAGTGACGAGAGAGAAAGACAATTTGAAGGTTTGGAGTGGAGGTAGATAAGGTACGAGGAGAGAATCCTCAAGGCTCACTTAAGCCCTTGGATTAGAAGTAGGTAATCCCCCCAAGATTAAATGTGAGATGTAAGTGTAGGACGTAAGAAGTAGCTCAACTTGGTAGAGGGGATGACACGTACTTAGGATTATCTTAGTAGGAAGATTGGGGTTAGTTGGGCCACCTTAGAGTGTGGAAGAAAAGAGAAGAAGGGACGAAGAAAGAAATAGAGAGAGAACTCAAGAGTTAAATCCTTGTACCAATTTATTTCATGATTAGAACGGTGGTTCGTTGTCTCACGGCATGGGAGTTCATGGCAAAGGAGGTAGAGCTTCCAAGTGGCGCAATCAATGGCTCAAGTTCCGAGGTATGAGTGAGACCTCTCCAAACTTTCCCTACGGCTCTAACTAGAATTTAGTGGTGTGGACCGAGGCCTACCCCTAGGTGAGACCCTTAGGACTGTAGGTCAGGTCATTTCCAAGGACACACACGTAGAGAAGAAGGTCGTGACTTTCCCAAACCCTAAAGCACGTCCAAATCGGGTGAAAATTGAGGAAGTTATTGCTAAATGAAGTTTAAGATCAAGTTGGATGAAGAATAGTTAAACTCCGAGTGAGATAGTGAACTAAATACATTAGGAGGAGGCTCCCAAATAGGGTCTAGGGCCGAAGAGAAAAGTCAATTCCGAGTTGTAGGTTAGGAGAAATTAGCAGATGAAGTTTGGATAAGGCTTGGATGAAAATTCAGTAGAAATCCCCGATCAGGGTCCAACTCCAGATCTGGGTAGGAGAAATCCTTGTGAACCATACCCCAAAATTTCGGATCTTTCTGAATTGGGGAACTAGGTGTAATAGATGGATGAAGTTTGAGGACCTGAGTAGCGGTTGAACTTCATCCACCCATAACTTTGGCTACGAATGTCGAATAAGGTCGAGTCTTATATTTTTAGAAATGGCACGAGATGAATTAAAGGGTTCTTAGGATAGTTCTACCTTAGGTTGGGTCCCACCCAAATCATCCAACAGGCCCTCCATCCGGTTGGCCCAAAACATTGGAAGTAGTTTAAGCGAATTTTGCAATTGGAGGTCACTTAGGCACTTAGTAAAAAGATCCATTTCTTGGAAGGCACAATGGACCACACTTAGACACCCAAAAGTAGGAGTCACTTAGTTGAAACCCCAAACCTAGTTGTGTTTGCGAATTACCAAAGGTGGGTAATTTGGTGCTCACACCAACCTAGTCCATACTTTTTATCGGGTTCAAAAGTATGGACTTCTTCCCATCAAGCGCTTCAATGAGATGTTGAGGCCGTCTGAGCTGAAACGGTGTGGGGCACCAAAAACAAGGAGGATTTAGTACTCTATACCACTAGAGGTCTTCATGACTTTTGTTTTCTGGGTGAGGGATTATTTGATTAGGTTTACTCTCGTTTACTATGGCTTCTCTTCAAATAGACATTCTAATATATTTTGACATTAGTTAGAATATGCTTCTTGTACTAAATTCTTTCTTTTATTTGGCTAATTATTTGAGTTTTCTCTTGTCATTAGCTTTGTGTAGCAAGAGATAGCCCAAGCAATGGATGCTGCACTTTGAAAGTACAACAAGATCACGCTAGAGCAAGAAAAAACAGTCAAGGGACTCGCCTATGCCATGAGAGTAGGAGGAAAGGAAAAGACATGCAAATTGAATGTCAAGATGATGAAGTTGGTCGTAGTAGCCAATCCCACTCATAAGCCAAAAATTTTACAAGAGGTAAGTTTCCTGCACACATTCTCAATGCATAACAGTAGTCTCACATGGATTTGAAATTGTAATTTACATTGTGGATATTGTGGGGTAGGTGGAGAAACATTGGAGTGCAAATGAGCTTCCCGAGATGACTCTCAAAAAACTCCAAATGGTAGCCACTTGCAACACCACTCCTTTTCACAAGACCAAGTTTCTGAAGTGGTGGAACTCCTCAATGCCGTCATGTGATTCTAGACGGTTTCCACCAAGGCTTATATCCGAGACATTGTTGGGTCCTTTCTTGAATAGATGCATTTGGTATGCCAGGGTAAGTGTTTCATTTACAATTATTTTGATTTTGGGATCTTAAGAGTTTTAAATTAAGGAATTTGTAAATTTTGAAAGTTTTTATAGAGTAATATGTAATTCTTGATTAATAACTAATTTACAATTTTTACAAATTGAAGATGTGGCTGTAAAATACTTCGAGAACATGGTGAAGCAAGACAATATCAACATCAACATGAATCTTCCACTACAACCCAATAGTTTGTCAAAATATATAGAAGGTTGGAAGAAGAAGGTCTAGGATCAAGCCTTTATGGCTCACCTGAGAGGAACAAACTATTTCAAAAAAAGTGACAATTTCATGACTTATGAAGGGTCAAAACAAGCAGTGCGAAGGGTGCTTCTTTGGTATGCCTCAATTATTTTATAATAATTTGATTTATAATATCTTTGTACTTCAAATTCTATTATGTCTTGGTTTTGTAGGAAATTTCTATTTAAACATGGGGGGTATCCTAGGGTACCTTCCAAACAACTGTCGGATCCAATAGTGGTTTGGGAGGTACCTTAGAGACCCCCCATTTTTGTTCACTCTAAGTTCTACGATGTAATATTTCTACATCAATTCTTTGTAAATTCAAATTCTTGATTCAATATAGTACTACAATTTTTTTAAATTTGAATTCTTATTTTCATATAGCATTTCATGAGGTTGAAATAGCATTTTTGTCTTCCTTGATTTTTTGGTATTGATCTTCAATGTTGTGTTCTATTTTTTGGTAGATACTTCAAGCATGAGTTGGAGGCAAAAGGGGCAATCAAGAGGAAGGACTTACCTCCATTCATCTCAAATTTTCTTGACCGTAGTTCGGTGGATTGTATGTACATAGCAAATCAACTCCGAACATTCACCACAACTCACCTCAGTGGTAGTGAATGCTACATTGATTGCCCCATCTCGTACACGCATCCATCGGAGGTTCAACTTTGAAACTCTTTGGAGGGAATGGGAACTATTGATATGGATGTGGATGAGTTTGCAAGGCTTAGTGATAAATAGAGGGAGAAGGACATTGCAAAGAGGAAAACCAATGACAAGAGAAAAGCAGCGCAGATCTAAGCTGCTTTGGAAAACAAAGATAAGAAGGAGGCAGAGTGTGTGGCCAAGTTAGCAAAGAAGAAGGAAAGGAAGAGGGAGAAAAAGGAGAAGGCCAAGGCAAAAGGGAAGAAGAAAGAGGATGGAGAAGGTGTTGTTTCCGCGTCATCAACGATAGATTAAGGCTCTCAGATGGAAGCCGGAGCATGCAGTGGAATGAAGAGGAAGGCCGTACTACCGAAGTTCACCGAAGAGATGGTTATCCAAGGCACACAAGTGATTGCCATAGGTGACGATGATGATGTTACATTGGAGGAGTTAGTGCTCAACGTCTCTATTGTAGACATTGTTGATAATGAAAACAAGGAGGGACCGAATTGCTACAATAAGGTCATGGACTTTCTCAAAAAGGTAAATGAAATGTATTATTCAATATTATAAACTTTCAATATATTAGTATATTATCACATCTTGTCTATGGTGAGTAATCATGACTTTGAATTGTTTTGGTAGATGGAGGTAGGAAAGGCCACGGTATACAATGGGGTGGTTGATTAGTGTCCAAGGTTTGACCTCATGCTTTTCGACTACCAAGAGAACTTGCTAGTGTAGGGGGTATCATTTCCAGAAAATCATGTGCCTTATTGGAACTTAGATCCAGAATACAACATGATCTATCAAGCCTTTTTCTTTGCAGAGAAGCATTTGCAAGATCACGGTTGCATTGTGGTGTTCCATTCGTGGAGTATGGATGCCAAAAGCACCATTGTCGGACTATGTAAGGAGCCCCCCAACATGGTGAAAAAGAAAGAGTGGATGGGCATGAATCGGGTGCACTTAACATTGGCCATTGATAAGAATAATATGGTATAATTTCATTCATTCTTCAAAATTTTGTTTGCATTCTTGATCTCGTAATTTTTCTCAACTTATGTTTTATGTATGTGTTGTTGTATACTCTCAGACTTTGAAGTTTGGCATCACCCTCTTGGTAAAAGACCGTAGTGCAAAAGGGATGTCCAATTTCTTTTTCAAGCGGTCAACAATAATGTTAAAGGCCAAAGTTGACCTCAAGCGTGATGACTTGTTGATCAACTACACCACCAAGGACTCGATGTTGGTCAATGACATGGATCGAATGCCATGGCGTGGGGCTCGAGAGAAGGATGCCCACTTCATCCAATTTATAATTGAAGGGACTACCAAAGAGGGAGATGTAGTCCTTGATTGCAAAGCATCTATGGGTGAGTTGCAATTGTCACAAGTGTGTTTCTAATTTCTATGTCATATAGGAAATCATTGAGGTATTGATTTGTGGTTTTCTTCTTAGGTGCCTCCATTACAGCATGTCATGCAATGGAATGCCACATTGTGGCATTGGAGGCAGATCAAATGATTTTTCTCTTCCATCCTTGAGCTCATGAAGAAGACCACTCCTCCAGTCATGATAGTTTCTGTTAGCAAAGCACCTACGATTATAGCATCACAAGATCCAAATGCAATGATCATAGTACCTCGCAAGTTCGTTCAGGGAGATAGACCTAGTAAGTAAGTTTCTACATTTTTGAATTATTGGTTTGCATGGTACTTGTAATGCTTCATGAATCTAACACTCAATCATTTTTATTTGCAAGAGTGAGGGATTGATGTCAGTCGATGCAATCAAGAAAAAACAAAGACTTATCTTGAGTCCAGAAAGTCCTTCAATCTTCCAGTGTATGCAGAGCAGCTAGCTTTGGCATTTGCGGAATTTGGTACCTTAAAACCCAAATGTCGTAAACCTTCGTACACTTTAAATGTCTTACAATTCATAGACGGATTAGCATCCGAGGGGAGAGAGACTTCAGATTCTTCTAGTGACATGGATTCTACAATAGAGTCCATTGCGACTTAGGCTCATGAGATTGATGTATCTTATGAGTCAACCCATTATGATTGGATTTGTGTGTTTTATGGCTACATGTTGAATGATTCATTTTCCTTGACTCTCATCTATTGTTGGTTTTTTCTTGTAGAAAGTCCTTTTGGATAAAAGTAGGAAGTGAAAGAAGAAATCATTCCAACACGAGAATATAGAAGTCTTCTTCAAAGAAATATTGTACCCTAAACCCTATACCAATTATAGTCTCTTACCAAAAAATAGATGGTAAAAAATCCCAAACCTGTACATAGATAACCCTGTCCTAAAATATTACCCAAACCAAATGGGTGTGAGTAAAAACCCAAATTCACAATACCATAGTCTTCAAGAAAAAAAATAGGGTGTGAAAAAATAATTACAACAATAGAAGTCTTCTTCAAAAAATGTGGTATGTAAAAAATTATGAACATGACCCTAACCCAAGAGTCTTGATAAAAAAAATAGGGTCTGAAAAAAACATTACAACACCACACTCTTCAAGAAAAAAAATAGGGAGTGAAAAAATAATTACAACAACAAAAGTCTTCTTCAAAAAATGTGGTGTATGAAAAATTATGAACATAACAACAACCTAAGAGTCTTGATAAAAAAAATAGGGTGTGAAAAAAACATTACAACACCACAATCCTCATAAAAAAAATAGGGTGTGGCAAGAAAATTAGAATAAGCAATCGCGTTAAAAAAATTAGAATAAGCAAAATGAATAGTATAAGAAAATGAAGACCCTAACCCTAAACTAAAACGCTATGAAAAAGTGACAGATAGGTGCATATATAAATACCCTAAACCCTAAACAAAATGCAAATGTCAAAGCATGTTCTTTTCCTTAAATTCATGAGTCACTCACAAATTGAGAAAACAATGAATTAACTATTCGGGAATTCAATATTTTGTGCATTCACGGTCATAGATATATCCACGGCCATAGGTACCTCATTGATTTTTTCCACTTCTTTTTTTCCCATTCACAAGCTCACGCTCATAGGCTCACACGCTAGCAACCCTGGTGGACTTCTTAAGGAGCACAATTCTTGTTGCTTTGTCCTCCAAAATCTGTGGTTTACATTAATGGAATGTCCTTCCAAAGTTTGTGTGTTTCAGCCTTTTTAAAATATGGTTCTCGTACCACCATAGCATTTATGAGGAAAAATCACAAGATGTGCTCCTTTTATATACAAAGTGATTTTTTAAACAAATAGTAGCCTTCTCAAGGAGCACATTTCATGTTGCTTTGTCCTCCAAAATCTGTGGTTTGCATTTATGGAATGTTCTCCCAAAGTATGTGTGTTTGGGCCATTCTAAAATAGGGTTCTTGTACCACCATGGCATTTATGAGGAAAAATCACAAGATGTGCTCATTTTATATACAATGTGATTTTTAAATCAAGTAGTAGACTTCTCAAGGAACACAGTTCATGTTGCTTTGTCCTCCAAAATTTGTGTTTTTTATTAATGGAATCCTCCCAATGTGTATGTTTGGGCCATTCTAAAAAAGGGTTCTCATACCACCATGGCATTTATGAGGAAAAATCACAAGACATGCTAGTTTTACATACAATGTGATTTTAAAATCAAGTAGTAGACTTCTGACAGAGCAAATTCATGGAGCTTAGGGCTCCAAAATCTATGCTTTGCAATAATGGAATGGCCTCCCCAAGTATGAGTGTTTCAGCCTTCATAGAGTAGTTTTCTCGTTCCACCATGGCATTTATGAAGAAAAATCACAAGATTTGCTAGTTTTATATACAAAGTGATTTTTAAAACAAGTAGTAGACTTCTAATGGTCCAAATTTCATGTTGCATTGGGCTCCAAAATCTATGGTTTGTATTAATGGAATGTCCTCCCAAGGTATGTGTGTTTGGGCCATTCTAAAATAGGGTTCTCGTACCACTATGGTATTTATGGGGAAAAATCACAAGATATGCGAATTTTATATTCAAATTGATTTTTGAAACAAGTAATAGACTTCTCACAGAGAAAATTTCATGGAGCTTAGGGCTCCAAAATCTATGGTTTGCAATAATGGATTGACCTCCCAAAGTGTGTGTTTGAGCCTTCGTAGAGTAGTTTTCTCGTTCCACTATGGCATTTATGAGGAAAAATCTCAAGATGTGCTAGTTTTACATACAAAGTGATTTTTGAAATGAATAGTAGACTTCTCAAGGAGAGAATTTCATGTTGCTTTGTCCTCCTAAATCTGTGGTTTGCATTCATGGAATGTCCTCCCAAAGTGTGTGTGTTTGGGCCTTTGTAAAATAGTTTTCTCATTCCACCATGGCATTATTGAGGAAAAATCACAAGATGTGCTAGTTTTACATAGGAAGTGATTTTTAAAACAAGTAGTAGACTTCTCACAGAGCAAATTTCATGGAGCTTCTATAAGAAAAGGGTTGGATATCCTTACTTTGCTTTTGTACATCTCTCATGCTCTACAGTCATTGGACATAACATGCCTTAAGCCTTTGAGATGCTTTTCATAGCTTGCAAGGATAAGTGGACACTTGCTCATAGTGGTCAAATGCTTATAAAAGAGGACTTGGCTCAATGGGTGTCTCATGCTCTAAGAAGTTCTTTATCCAAGGAGAATATAACTAGAGGATTTGAAGGTACTAGCATATACCTTCTCAATGAAAATGCTATGAATGCTAAAATAAGCCCAATGAAGCCTATGGCAAGAGGGCATGTAAAGAACATGTAGAAGCACATGGTACCTCAAGTGCAGCTAACACAGAGTTTGAATTACAATGGTGGCAAGTATAAGAAATTTTAGATGAGATTCCTGATGAGATATTGCAATGCCACACAATATTATGTTGATTTACATGGTGATGAGGAAGACAATCCAAAAGAAAACAAAGCGGGTAGCACATTGCAAGGACAAAGGATAGCAAGTCATCAGTACCAAAGCTTTATATATATGGATCTAGAAAACTAATTTCAAATTTTTATTTTTAAAAGAAGTGATTTTTTTTAATCTACCTGGGTTGTCCAAGTTAAAAAACAAACAACATTTTGCATCATAACTTTTCACTTGTATACTCAAATGAAATGTGATTTAGTACTCATGGAAGATATTCCTTGTCCACACTTTGTAAAAATAATTTAGCCTAAATAAGTCAAATCTCCACTCACATGTACTTGACCCAAAAAGTTATGTTGCCAAAAACACAATGTTGGTCCTTTAGGGGTTTAGAAATATTCACCTTAGAAAATTGATGTTGTTCACACTTCTTAATACTCCTTCCATCCCCAAAAGATTGTCTACTTTGAATGTTACATTCTTTCAAAGTTGTTTTGAATAAGTTATATAGAGATTTTCTTGTGGCTAATTTTATGTAGGTTGCAATGAACACATGCAAAGTTCTTCATTGATTCTAGTGATATTAAATTTGGAACCCTTCTTAATTTTGTTTTTCACAACATGATCTATGAAATTGGCATAAAAAATCTCAACAAAATTGTGGACAATCATTTTGGGACAAAAGGACTAAGATTCTATAATAAGATGAAGGAATATCTGCCATATGCCAGCCAGCCAAATATGAGCCTTCCAATCTCTACATTGTTCAAAAAGTGGACTTTGGAACCTCTTAAGGTTAATCTTCCAAACTGAAAGGAAAGAAGTTGAGTGTATGAAAACTTACAAATATTCAATCTACAATCAATTATAGAATGAATTTTCAATTCTTAGTTAAATTTTTTTATTGATAAACATTGATTTGTGTGGTAGTAGTTTCAATTGAGTGTGTGGATATGATATATTGTGTATGGATCATATTGACAATTGTTATTCAATATCCAATAGTTAAATTATCCTTCTAGATTACATTTCATATAATTCTTCTTGATTAAATTTGAAAATTTGGACTACCACTAGTTTTTAAGGTAATAATACTAGTTGGAATGTAAAAATGTGTAATTATTGATTGTTAACTATCTCCTTTTATTTCATGTAGGTGAAGCAAAATTGTAGCTAAAGTAGACAATTAAATACCCAACCAATTACGGTATCCATTGTAGAGTTCAATGTAAATTTCCTTCCTTCAATTCCAAATGAAATTCTTATAAAAGTATAGATGAAGAAAATTATGATGGATTTTTTTGATATACTTTACAATCCATCTATTTTTATGATGGACTTTACAATCCTTAACTATTTTATCCATGTGTTCAATGTCAAAATTTGTTAGTCCCAATTCCTTGATTTTACCCTCTTGTTGAAGCGTACAAAGCCACTTGATGGAATCAAAATAACGTCCATCACTGAAATCCCACCTATTTTAATACAAAGCAAAATTGTTTTTTCATCTAAATAAATATGGGCTCATTAAAGCCAACCATTTAGTTGGTTGTTTTTATTATTTTGTAAAATCATAATGCAAATTTGTATTCATGTGATATTTAATTTCATGGAGAAAAAAACTTGAAAGCCAAAGAGTAAATAATAACTTCAATAGATGCAAAGCAAAGTCCAAGTCAAAAAAATAACCAATATTGTGTTGTAATGAGTATATTCACTTTAAATAAAATAATAGACAAACCCTTAATATACCAATGAAATTGGACCATATTCAACATTTCTACTCCCATCCGTTGCCAAGATCAATCTAAAGTTGCCTCTACTATTGGTCTTGTGTTGGAGCCATTGTTACATATGGTTCTCACATTATTGCATCCTTCCTTTTAGCTCAAAGAACATCAACAACAAATCCTAAAAGATAAATTACAAAAGTTATCATGATTGTTAAAGCATTCATAATGCATAAATCAACACAATGGCTTTACCATAGCAAGGAACAAATTTTGTCAAGCCAAGCAGATGTTTTTGGTCCAAATATTCCTGACAAAACATTCCATACATCTCCTCAGCAGGTCCATTTGCACAACAATAAGAAGTTCAAAGTTGAATTCATGATGCATGAATGAAACTTCACAATGTACAAGATTACAAGAATAATAAGTTACAAAACTTAGCTATATATGATAAAATTATGAATAGTGAAATACTCCAACTTCATGATAAGGTCTAGATTTTTTAACAATATAGATATTTACTTGTATCAACCATGTCAAAAACAATGAATCCAACAAAAGCATAGAGTTTCATCTCAGTCACTATTTTTTTAATATCAATTGCTCCATGTCACCCAGACACCTACCACATTCCTTTATATACACAAAATAGTGAAATTAGGTTGCCCCTCACTAATTTCTTCTATTCTATACTATACAAATATGTATATGGTTATTGTAGAAGGATGCAATAATGTGAGAACCATATGTATTGCATGGGTTGATACACTAGTTCTTGACCCAAGTTTAAAGAGTTGCATGTGCCTCCATGTGGACAAGTAGTGAGTCATGAGGTAACTTCTTTGTAGAAGACACATGCAACCTGTAATTGTTAAGGCAACCTAATTTCACTATTTTGTATTAGCAAGTAGAGACTTCAGAATCAATTGACAAAACATTTTTGTGTTCAATTCCAAAAGACCCCATGAACCAATCTTAAGGTAGACACGCATTTTGATGGCAAAATATAGTCAAAATTGGTCTTCAAAAAAATGATTAATACTTAAAAGTCATAAGTTACATAATATTTTTTAACAATAGACTATGAAAAATCTTGATGACTCTATTTTAGATCAATTAGATGGAAACAAACAAAAAACTTAGAAGTATGGAATTTAGTGTCTGTAGAGAAAATGCATGGTGTTGTGTATATGGCATGTTGTCTATTCCAAGGGTATTGATCATGCATTGTTGTTTAGAAATAATTTAGTTAATTTTTGCAAGGGTATTAAATGCAATTCCATAAAAATGTTGTGAGAAGTAAACTAACAAAAAAATATCCCTCTAACTTTGGAATATAATTTTTTTCTATTTAAACCCAATTGCCTTTGTATTTAGAAAAGTGTTGTTTAACACATGCTCTAAATAATCCTATTGTAAGCTTTTATACAAACTAGTATAAGTAAAAATAAAACTAGAACTCAAATTAAGTTTTTGAATCAGGGTTCTTAAAGATCAAAACATGGAACATCTAGAGAATGAATCTAAACATGCTAGTATGAAGAAAACATTTCTTGATACAACAAAGGCACAAAGACTTTTAAGAATTGGCCATATAATTTGCTAATTTGAACAATCTCTTGCAAATGCAATTTGTTCTGTTTTGTAACAGAGAAAATATTATTAGAAAAAAGTTTTGACTAACTATCATAATGGTGGAAATTTGTAAGCTACCAAGCTTGTGGAGTGGAATGCTACTGCCATCATTCTTAATACAAGGAGTGACCTCTGTTTTGGGATTCAAAATTGTGCTACTTAACATGTCAAATTCATTTGAGTTGTTGACTTTCAATTCTTTCAGTGAATGATACATTCCATCATATGCTTTCTACCTTTGACCAGTGTTCTTGTCTAATTCATTTAGATCGCCCATGTTAGACCCATAAATCTCATCAATTGTCTTCATATTGTTTAGATTATTAGACTCATACATCTCATCCAATGTCTTCAAGCTAGTGTTCATATTGTCCATGTGTTGTCCATAAATCTCATCCAATGTCTTTGGTGCATTCACATTGAAGAAACTCAAATGGATTGACCTTTGATGTATTCCTCTTTTCACAAATTATTAATCCAACTTGAAGACAAAAGTATATCTACAGCAATAGCTACAAAGAGATTTTCTAAACATTTTGAAGTTCAAATTTGAATACCATTTTATTTTATTTTAAAAAAAAATCATGAAAAAAAATTGTTGTGAAATTAACTTGTCAATTTCACTTGTCAATCTCAAAACATATTTTTGTGCCAAGGCTTGACTAGCTTGTCATAGATGGTTGCAAGTGTGACTCATCACCAACCAACTAAATTTTCATTTGTTTTTGTACTTGAGTTGAAAGGCAATGAAATTGTTTAGTTTTTTTGGATGTAAGGAACATGTTATATGTAACGATATGTATCCATGCATAACTTATATGTTCACCTTGTTTAACATTGTTCAATTTTTTATATCATTCTTAAAATGCATATGGTATGTAGGCTCAAAAGTGTTTGATATATTTGATACATAACTAAGTAAATGAAAGTATATTACATTTTTTTTCAAGAATTAATTAGTAACTTGTCTGAAGGATTTTGTACATATTTTGGCAAGAGAAATGGCACTTGACTTATTTAGTACATACCATTAGGAGAAACATGATCTACATAAACTAGGCACAAAATAATGACCAATAAAAAGACCCTAATTAATCTATTTAGACATGTGGCTATCTTTGAATCATTTAAATTTCTAGCTTATACAAACCATATGTCCACTAGAATATATGGTGGATGTTGGTGGTATCTCTTTTGGAAATATTTTGAAAGTCCATTTCTAAAAGATGTCCAACTATATTCAAAGGGTGGTTGCAAGAAAGACTGAACATTTTTGGTAGTATTTTGCCCAAAATTGCAATTTTTGAGCTCATTACTATGAGTATTATAGTACTACAAAACAAAACAATCTCAATTGTTGATCTGAAAAATTGACGGCTACTAGTACTACTAACTACTTACAAGTACTAAAACAATACTATTTGAAAAAAATGACAGTTTATCACAAAAAATAGATACAACTAGGTATAAATTAATAATAAATAGAAAATCATGAATTAAAAAAAAACTAAAAATTGTCCATTTGTAAAGACTTGATAGTAATCACATTCCGCCAAAATGTAGAAGTAAAAAACATCTTCAATGTTCAAAATTGTGCTTGCAAGGAAGCCCTATTTGTACAAATATAGAGGCCATAAAATAAGGTATTTTTAGATTTCCTTCGTAGGCACATGTCCTCCTATTGTGGGAATGGACCATAGAAATTTCAATTGTCGATCATTAATTTTTTGTACTCCACAGTATTAAATACCCCTAAACCTCAAAGTGTGACAAATTAGCAAAATTGACTTTTAAATATAAAGTGATTTTTAAAATTAAAAAAAAAAAGGGATATGAATGCATTCAAGTTATCCATCTCCAATGAAAATTTCAAATTTATGGGTCTCTATCGTCAAAAGTTCTAACAAAAAACAACTTTATTACAGCGATTATGACACAAAATAGCACCAGTCTTTCTTGCAATCACCCCAAAGCTAACTTATACTCTTCTACATGCTCCCTCCAAGCACACATTCATGAAATTTAAAATACAATCAATATTCCTTCAATCTCTCTAAATCCATAAAATCCAAATTGGATAAGCAAACAAATGTCCTACATGATATTGCTAAAATCCACCAAGTATGCGAACATATATCATCTTGTATATGACCATGTATGCCAACAAGCTGATCAAAGAAGTGCCTGACAAAGTTGCCTATGAGGTTGCAAAAGAAGACAATGCTAAAAAAAATACAACTTGTATGGGAGGCAACCCATTCCTAATCATTGTCCCATTTTAGCAATGTAAGATGGAGTAATTCCAATCAAGAGGTGATTAGCAACCATTAATTATGGCACTGCTCTCAATGCAATTGTATCGCATTATGATTGCCACAAGTTACTCAATACCCTTGGTGGATTTTGCAACCAGTCTTTAATCGGAAATATGAAGGTCTACATGACCAATATAGGTGGAACAGAATTTGCCGTTTAAAAATTCATAGTAATTATGTTTTGAGAAATAAAAATCTGAAAAATTATGGAAACCTTATGAACTCTATTTGTGCACATGGAAAAATTTCCCCACTATTGAAACCTTCCTTGTAGATACATGTATCTGCTTAAGTGGTCATGAATGGGTTGCCTCCCTTAATCTTTGTTTGTGGTTGTTGTCTTCTGTAATCTTCTAGTCATGTTTGTTGTAGGCTTCCTTGGTGCATGCATGCACCTTTCCCACTAGTGTTAGTTGGTTTCTAATGTATATTTTGTAATTCAAAAATATTTATTGGTGAATCATAGGATACATAATATTTGATTATGGATTTTGGTTTTATAAATATTGATGTTTTAGAAATCAAGTTTGCAATTTCTCGCCAAAAAATTCAAGAATCTTCTAAATCCTCTTAGCTTAAATTTTTGGCACTACCAATATTGAATTAAAATTTTTATGTTGAATAATTGAATTGAAATTCTAGGAAAAAATTTAAATAAAGAAAAATGGTTAAGTAGAAATCGATGTTCAATTCCATCTTAGAGCTATTAAAGATTTAGTTTTTCTTTCTATCTCAATGATGAAATTGTTCTAAAAAGCATACTAAGGTTGTCCTTGAGTTTGTTTCTTAAATTGAAAAAACTCAGTCCAAAAGAAAATCCAATATATTCTTTTTGCAAGGAGATGCAATTATTGCACATAACATAAGAAGCTCCATAACTTTCACATCACTAATCCAAATGAAACGAGTAGAGGCTTCCTATGTAGATAAAAATATAATGTATAAAAAAAATCAAAAAATGTATTTTTTATTTCAAATTTTGTGGATTTTTTTGCTACCTAGTGATTGTAGTGAGTTTCATTTTGTGCTTAACGTGGCATAATTTTTTCTCTGAGGAACTAATTGAAATAAAAGAATTATTATTCTTGAAAAAATTGTGTATTTTTACCCTAATTAAAATTCAATTAATATCAACAAAAATGGAGATTGTAGGAGTTTTAGTACTTAAAATCCATTTGACTCCACAATGACAATAGGACTTTAAAGGGTAAGGGATTAACTCCTAAAGGACCAATTCTATTGCAAAATGGTCAAATATCATTTATGAACTCAATTTAACCTTTTAAATTATTTCAAAATATCAATTTTTTATTTTTATCACATGACACTAAATTCATTGTGTTGGTAGGATTTTTTTTCCTTGAAAATTTGTCATCATTATAAGTTTTGCAGCAAAAAATGAAAATAACTTGGTCAATATAACCCTAAAAAATCCAGTAAATAATTATAAATTTAGAAGGTATAATTAGCAATGAAAAGAAAATTTCTCAAGTAATAATCAGAAATACCATTGAGTGACAAGCTAATAATATCTTCAAACCAAATTTTGTTGTCAAGGTAATAATACCCTTTATATAGTTGATAAATTAAAAAAATGATTTTCTTGGTAGACAAAATTTGATTTTAGAATATAGATGTTTTTCTCAAAAAAACTAAAGGAAAGAAAATAATATCAATTATATTTCTCTTTGTGAAAGTAAAATGTATAAATAAAACTAGAGATTCATTGTTCTTTGTGCTACAAGTGATGCCTATTCACAATTAACCCCTAAAGGACCAAACTGCGTTTTTTGGCAACATAGCGATTTTGGGTAGCTCACTATGAATGGAATTTTTATTTTTTTCTTTAAAATTTTCACACAACATTTTCCCGAGAAGTAGCTTTAAGGCCAAACAATTTTCATAACTTTTGACTACATGGTTAAAAAGTTATTGCATGATATGTAATTTTCAACATTTGGCGGGCAGTCCGAGCAACCCCAAAAACTTCTTCAAATATCACTTTTTTTTAAATAAAAATTTGAAATTGGTTCCTCAGATTTATATATACGTGGAAAGCTTTGAATCATCCCATTTTGATTAATGAGATGAAAGTTATGAGGAATTTTAGTTTGTCGGTAGTTATGGAATCTCTACTCTCCATACCTACCCGCAAACTAAAATTCCTCATAACTTTCATCTCATTTATCAAAATGGGATGATTCAAAGCTTTCCTTGTATATATAAATCTAAAGAACCAATTTCAAATTTTTATTTTAAAAAAAAAGTGATTTTTGAAGAAGTTTTTGGGGTTGCCTGGATTGCCCGCCGAATGCTGAAAATTACATATCATGCAATAACTTTTTAACCATGTGGTCAAATTTTATGAAAATTGTTGGGCCTTAAAGCTACTCCTCAGGAAAAAGTTGTGTGAAAATTTCAAAGAAAAAAACAACAAAACTCCATTCAGAGTGAGTTGCTCAAAATTGCTATGTTGCCAAAAAAACGAAGTTTGGTCCTTTAGGGGGTTAAAGGATTCAGTGCTCCATTTCCATATTAGGAGACCTCAACAAAAGAAATTCCAAAATTTATAAGAAAAAAATTGCAGTCAAAATCAAGTGTGGTTATTTTGACCACCATTTCGTGCAGTCCCAAAACCACTACACTCTCCCAAATTCCTCCAATGGTATATTACACTCCCCCAAATTCAAAAAAATGCAATGGAAAATTTGAAAAGAAAAATCTATAGTTGTTTTGGGCTGTGCAAAATGGTGGTCAAAATAACCGCACTCGATTCTCAATGCAATTTTTTTACCAAGTTTTGTTATAATGAAAGTAACCAAAAGGTACTATCTAGTAATAAGATTACCCCTTCATATTTACCCTACAAGGCCCTCTGCTACAAGCCTAAACCCTGCTCATTCCACTACTTAGGGTTTATGTGCTTCGTAGGGTCTCCCAGCAATAGCGTTGAGGTCGCCGCTGGTACAGACTACCCTGCTCTGACATGTTGGAGTAAGGAGGCCGATTCTTCTGGGGCGACAGCCACTCTACCAAGACTGCTCAGTTTCCTGTTCCGGTAGCCCACAATTCATCAGAGAAGTTGCATTTCAAAGATGCTTCACAGACAAAGGAGCGTTGATTGATGGGAAACAAAGACTCCCCTGCCTTGCGGTGCAAGAATGGCAGGCTGCTACGGACTCAGTGATCCGTACCACGACTCATTTCAGAAAGTCAGCCTGTCAGATCAAAGAGCTGCTCATTTGGGTCCCTCAAGTCCATGCACAATCGATTCAACCGGAAAATCCTCGACACCGCAGTAGGGCACCATATACCCTCGAATCCACGCATAATTCACATTTTCCCCACGCGTAGCTGTGCATATTCTACCGACAATGCACCTCCGCCGGAGCTAGCTAGCGTCGACGTCAACAGTGGACAAAGCATACATTATCTAGATCTCCTCCAAGCTTCAATTCCAAGTCTGTACATGGATTCGATGCACGCACTTCTGTCGCATTTTTGACATTCTTATACTTGGATTGCAAGCCAACTGACTAGCTAGCTAGTAGCATCATTCGGACTTGTGAAGGGAAACGTAACGCTGGTAGGAACAATGCATTCATGCTTGTTTGCAGTACAAATTTCATTGAAGCATCGATCATTTGAAGTGACGAAGAAGCAGCAGAACGTAAGTCTGTTAGTCGTTCACGGTTGTTTCCATTGCAAACTTGTTTATATATGTCCAATGTAGTAGTAGCACCATTAATTCCAAGTGATGAAGAAGTGTAATGCATGTTGGTTCTAGCTAGATGAGATTAGTGCTGGCCTGTTCGCAAGTACTAATGGTAGCATCATTTGAAGCAATGATTGAAGAGTGTGAACTCGAGTTGGTTATTTGCAATCTCCTTACATTAAAGTCTGTATAGAAATCAGCTCACAGGGAATTTGTAGGATTCAATTCCTCGATCTCTGGGGTAAGAGTGAGAACAGCAGGGAAATTGTATGCAAGCCCTTGTCATCACGCAGGGGATTTGTACTTTGTTCCCCTGTCTCACCTTCCCACCTTGCATATACAGCTTCTCTGTGTAACGTTAGTCCTAGGGTCGATCGAGTCTATTGGGGCTTGTGCTTCGACATCAGCATCATTTGATGTAACTATAAGTTTCTTTTGCAGAATAGAAGAATGAATAGATTTTGCTGGGATTCACTTCTGCTCTGCTACATCGTGCTGGTGGGGTTCTCCGCTGTAATTGTTGGAGATGAAGGAGGGGATTGCTTGGATTCAAAGGAAGTCCAGGTGGTGGAGCTATCGAATCAATCTTCCATCAACTACAATCGCAGATGTGGTATTATATATTTCCGTTCCTCTTGTGCCATCTTTGAAGTACTCGTGTCAGTCGGTCACTTCTGTAGTGGTCGGTCAACTGGATGTTGATGAATGAGAAGGCAGAGTCTAAATAATGGTCATATTCGTTACCATGGCATTTACGTTTCAGAGGACAAAGTTATGGGGTTCAAGTGCCCAGAGCCCTGACACTAGGACTTTTGCAGATTTGAAGGTTCAGGTGAGAACTGAGAAGTTGAGATCTGTGCCACTTGCACTGAAATCTGCCATTTTAACAGTCTTAACTTAGGTTTATCCTGATTGCCATACACCAGAGTATTAATAGTATCTGACCAGTGTGAAATTCATTAGAGCAGCTCCAATGCAACACTGGAACATGCACAGGAACGGTGCCAACGGGACTTGTAGCGAGAAACTGCTCCCCAATGCAGCTGTTGTACCCTACGGCATTTTCCAGGGCTCTTCACATGAGAGCCCCTGCTCGGTATTTTGGGGCGATTTGCTGAGCACTGAAGAGTATACTGGAAACTTGGATTCTCTGACATGACAACAAGTGGTAGTGGTTCCAGGTACCAGAAGTGTGTTCTCACCAAAAATACACTCTCCTAAAATCCAAAAAATAATGCTTACCGTTCTTGGAACAGTTGCTGCATTGGGGGCGTGGTCACAAATGACAGGCCGGAAAGTGGCCTGGCCCGTCCCCTGCTCCTGCAACAGACTCTTTTCTGACAACATCACGGGCCCTTTCCTGCTTCAGCGTTGGAGCTGCTCTTAATGGGCTCATTTGTACCGTCTCTGCAGAATTGCTGGCGACTTGCAACCCTTCCAACTGCTCCCACAGTGTTTGTAAGCCTTTGCTGGGGGATTTAGAGGGCCTCACCTGCACGACCGTGAAGAACAAAACGTTTTGTCCTGCGCCCGAAAATGGCATCACACCCAGCACGAGCATGAATCTCGATTACAGACGGGGTTATGTCAGGTACGTTAATTAGCCCAATGTTGTTTAAACCCTCCCAAATAATGCTTCTGCTGTTTCAATGTTTGTTCATTTCGATCTACAGGTGGTTTGAAGTGCACTAGTATTAACTAGGATTCCAATGCGTTGACACTTAATAGACACTTGCTTGAAATCTGAAGATTTAGTGCGAGCTCCAGCAATTTCTAATGACCTCTTATGTGATGAAGCCTCAAGTGAGGCTTTAGTTACAACAGGATTTTCAACATAATTAAATTGACACGTATTTTCCAGGAACGTTTAGACAACATCGTAGAGAATGATAATCCTGTGGAAGATATACAGGGAAGTCTCCCTATAGTGTACTGAAAGTCCTTACCACTGGTACATAAGCTCCAAAAATCTCAGTGAAAAGGTTTTCTGTGTAATTTAGTCTACAAGTTCTAATTTTACAAGAACCCTCGTTTACATTTCAGTGTTGCGTATTGATCGACCACTTTACACTTGAATGTCTGTGTTTGTAGAGTGGCAGCGTCTACAGACCTGGGCAGTGTGGATACAATGCTTTCCATTTGTTCCCAGAGGGAGCTGGATCCTTTGATGAAGTCGTTCACGTCGACCAACCCATCGGCTTTCACTCGATCGAACTTCGCATCAATGGATGGGTCGTGGAGAGTACTTCCAGGATCGGTAACATTTTGAAACCCTCCTAATTCTATGCATTCTTCTGTTCTATGACAATTCTAAAAGGCCTTCATCATACACTCTTTGGCTAGTCAGTAACATTTTTATAGTTCACACCCATTGGTTCACATCAATCAACAAGACTGTGATGAAAGGGGATATTCATAAAAATTTACGAAGTCCGTTATAGATCGTTTTTGTACTCACTTGGAGTTGACCAGAGGATTGTGAACCTCTGAATTACTCCGTAAGATATGAATGACAAAATGACGAGGGGAGTGTTGGAATGAGAAGGTTGTCAACGCTTTTGTAGTGTATTTGAAATCTCAACTGTGCAATTTAGAGAGGAGTAGAATTTCAAGAAACACTTGTGTTATATAAACACATTGGGCAGCACTTCTCCAAGGTGATCTGCATCATCATGTGCCTTTGCAGGTCGACTTTTGATGTAAAGAATTATATAAATTTTTTTCACTCTTTTTAAAAAAAAAATCTAGCAAACCCCTAAATGTATTCGAAAATTCAGGATGCGCGTTCAGAAGGGAGACTCTATAGAAATGCACTACCGCATAATCAACAGTGCATCGATGCTTGCACTCCTCTTCGGCCTGACTCTTCTGCTAGGATGCACGAAGTTGGTCCCATTTCAGGTAGTGTATTTGGACGAGGAATAACATCACACCCACAACTTTTTTCGCAAGACCACATGTACAACAAACAGGCAATAACGATAGCAACGTATGAATAAAAATGATACAAGCACTTCACGCCGAAGTTAGGATCACTCAAGTTGTAAACGATGAAACGAAGAAATTGTGGGTTTATGTGCTATCCTGATAAAACTACTACTACAATCACTTCGAGCGGAAGGTAGGGTCAGTCAAGCCGTAGAGGGCGATGAAACTCACACCTAGGAAACCATTCACGCATGACAAGACGAGAGCCACAATACCACGGGGAGTGAAACCACTCGGGAGAAACGACTGCTGCTTGTTTTCGCCAGCCAGGTTGAGGAAGTCCATCGTGTTGCCAGCTGCGTTGCCAATGAACGGCACATCTGCGGCCCGGCATACGTCGTAGTGGTCCTTGGGGATGGTTGCGGGATAAATTTCTTGCATTTGTGTGGGAGCTTCGATCAGGAGCATTCCAAGCCCTTGCGACAAATGCCAGTCGATGTGGCAGTGGAAAAACCACACGCCAGGGTTGTCTGCCACGAAGCGGATGACGTAGTAACCTCCTGGTGGGAGCACCATGACGTCTCTTCTCATTGGGACGGCACGGAAAGCGGTGTGATTGCTGGGATCAAATGGCAGGGGGTCGCTGTCTGCGTAGTCGTAGAAGTGCTCTCCGTAGGAAGGAACTCGCTCGAGGACCTGGAAGTTGTGCCCGTGCAGATGGAAAGGGTGAGAGCCCCCGTCGTTGTTGTTGAGAACGATCTGGACAACATCATTGTGATTGAGGACGAACGAGTGCGTGTAGTCCCCGTAGACCTTGGCATTGGTGGACAAATTGCCGGCCGACAAGACGGAAAAGATAGTAGGCACTTTGGGCATCGTGTAGCTGATGTTGTCTAGGAGAGCATAGCCCTTGCCATCCTTCAAGATTTCCATGTTCACGGCCACGGTGATCTCGTAGTCCGGACCCGGCAGCAGCGGCATTCGGTCGTGTGGGACAAGCGAGAAGTCATCGAACGGAACGAGATCCGAGGATGTGTCGACAGTCATCTCTGCTTGGTCGTGTGGTGCGGCTGAGTTGTACTCCAACCAATTGGTATTATTCAGCTGCAATTGAGATGGAATCCCGTCGAGAAGCTCCGAGTCTGCCACAGTGACAATCTTATAATTCTGCTCTGTCGAGTTCTTAGTCGTAAGGAGTACCGCGTACCGCTGAGCAACCGCAATGTAGAGCAAATCCGCTTCGGTCGGCTCCGTGTACACGCCATCGACCTCCACGATGGTGAACTTGTGGTCTTCAATGTAAAAGTATTGTGACACAAATGCTCCGATGTTGAGAAGCCTCAGCAAGTATGTCGTGTTCGGCTTGACCGGAATACTCACGTTCAGCGTGTCGTTGAACAGGAAGGCGTTGGGAATCGGCTCCGCACCGGTAGGGTTGTACAGCGACAAGAAATGTGGCGCGATGCCCTCGACCAGCTCGTGGTACCAGTCGCTTACGGTCACGACCATCTCCTCGTCGTACTGATTCTCGAAATACGCGTTGGTGTCATGGACGAGCAGGGCCTGGCGATAGCCATCCGGGTAGCAGAAATCGGTGTGGCAGTGGTACCAGTACGTCCCGTTTTGCGCCACCGTGAAGTTGTAGGTGAAGTCCGCTCCCGGCGGAATTGGACACTGGGTGACCATGTTCGCCCCGTCCATGTGGTTGGTTCCGGTCTGGTACATGCCGTGAAAATGGATGGCGGCATTTCGGTCCAGCCCGTTGTGCACGTTGACCACCAACCGGTCGCCCTTGTCCACCTCGATGACGGGCAGCGGCCACCGACCGTTTATGCCCACGACCTTCCTCTCCGTGTGGCCATCGGGGTTGCCGGTGACCCAACTCACGTTGAAATCGTACGTGACTGTCTTCGCCGCGCACCACCCGCAGAGCAGCAGCAGGGTCACTGCCCTAAGGAGAGAATCCCGAGGCCACGACGCCATCTCGTGGTGATGTCGGGAGGAGAAACGCTGGAATGCGCCGAATTCGACTAGGATTTTGTTTCTAGGGGACCGCTTCTCAACTTTAGTTCGGCCTAATAGTTAGCTCGGCTTGGATTCTGTGTAAGAAACAACAATAACGTCGAGTTCGATCAGAAAATTGACTCTGCTAGTGCTCAAACTCGGCGTCGAGGATTGCGAGATCGGGGCAGTAAAGCGTTCGACGAATTCCCCTGTCAACGAGCAGCGAGCGCTCCATCAGTGGCTCGGGCTGGCAGCGGAATCATGCTGGCTGGCGCGAGAAACGAAGAAGATCCGCGCAGCTCTGCACCGGAAGGATTTACAGCATCCCTCGTTTCTGCAGCTGCATTCGCTCTGGCGTGCCAAATTGGCCCCGTGCCACTCTTGGAGATCTCCGCTGCAGCCCTACACAGGCTTTTACCATGGAATTAGAGGGTCGTACTACCACAACTGGCCCTTAAATCGTTTCTAAATGCTTCGCAGGATTACAGTATACGGGCCACAGGCAGATTTCTACTTCAGCAAGCAGTGTAAGGGGCGCGCGATATCTTCCAGCAAGCACCAAGTGCAAATAGAGGAAGGAGGTCGGAATCATCGTACGGGCCGAAGTTAATCCAAGCGTTTCGTTATTATTTGGAGGAGAAGGTCAGTTTCGTTTTTTGCGGTGTGCCACCTGCTACTTCAATTTTCTGTCCTCTGTTTAGATGCTGCTGCGGTGAGAGTACACACCTCCAATGTTTTTAAAAGATACTGTAAAATTATTGCTGAAAAAGTAAAATAATGACCTTGTTGGTGCAAATGCTCTTGATGTGGATGCCTACCTAACTACTGTCCTTTCCGTTTCAGACAGTATCACATTTATTTCATAGTCGTATTTGTTTTGATTTATATAATATTTTTACCTTTATCAAGTAAACTAATTTTTAAAATATTATTTAGATGCTTGTGTGTTTCATTTTTAAAATACTTTTAAAAACATGCAGTTGGCCAAGAAAAAGCATTGTATAAATATGTTTAAGAACTTAGTAACTGCATTAAATTAATTAATAAACTTAAATTTTGAACAATTAATCTGTAAATAGAACTTTCATCTGAACATCAAGTCAGCACGTCATAGATCATTGTCATTGTCAGTGCACAGATGTACATAAATATCAGTGCAGATATAGACAGTCATGTGCGCACAGGTATAGATAAATATCAGCGCACAGACGGATGATTATCAGTGCACAGATGCGAATAAATCTCACTGCAGACAGTGCACAAATCATAGATAATTATTAGTATACAGAGATCAACATAAAATTCAGTGAAGGTATAGATAAATACCAGTGCAGAAATTAGAGATAATTCTCAGTGCACAAATCGTAGATAACTATTACTCCACTTAGCTGTGCTAAGAGCATCCCCACTCAACCCGTCGCCCCGGCCCTGGCTCGGCAGCTCCACCTTGCGGTGGGCTCGCTTTAAGCACACTGCCACTCCAGATGGAGTCGAGAGAGGCACGAGCAGGCGTATGCAATCCGCGGGGCCATCCATCGAGGCAAGAGGCGCTTGCTGGCGTGTGTAGTCCGCGGGCCACCGGGCGGAGAGCTCGTGCTGGGCGAGTACCGCTGTAAAAGGCACCACCACAGTTCTAGAGCTGAATCGAGGGCCAGCGTGTGCAGTCTGCGGGCCAGCGCGTGCAGTCTGCGGGCCAACGCGTGCAGTCCGCGGGCCTGCGGGTGGAGAGCGACAGCCCGGGGGATCCGGATGAGATTGGGGCGTGTGGGCTGCAGCGCTTGACTCCTCACGGGTGGAGAGGGCCGTGCCGTGGTTCCCGAATCAATTCATAAAGTCTGCGACCTTTCAGTCGTCCCACCCCACACTTCTGCAGTCACCATGGCAGACGTGTTTGCAGTGCAGGTGTTTTTCATTGTCTTTCGGGAGTGTCTCGAGGGGGTCATTATTGTCTCCGTGCTTTTGTCGTTCCTGAAGCAATGCTTGGGCCAGCCCGACCAAGACCAGAAGGTCTACAATCGGCTGCGACGCCAGGTGTGGGCGGGGTCCCTGAGCGGCATCGCATTGTGCCTGATCATCGGTGGCGTTTTCATCGGGGTCTTCTATGGATTGGGTAGAAACCTCTGGGCGCAGTCGGAGGATCTCTGGGAGGGGATCTTCTACCTCGTTGCGACCTTCATCATCACCATTATGGGCCTGGCCCTGCTGCGAATCAACAAGACCAAGGAGAAATGGAGGCTCAAGATTGCGCAGTCTCTGAAGGACAACGCCAAGCACCACAATGTCGGCGGCAAGCTGGGCGCCTTGACGCGAAGATACGCCATGTTCATCCTTCCGTTCATCACCACGCTGCGCGAAGGCGTTGAGGGCGTCGTGTTTGTGGGTGGCGTGTCTCTGGGCCTGAAGGCGACCGCGTTTCCAATTCCAGTCTGCACGGGGATTCTCGCAGGTATTTATTTTATTTTTAGGGGGTGAATTTAGAACCTGAATAATGAGGGGGAGTCAAACCAGATGTGAAATCCGTGTCGCACAAGTCTGAAATACACGTCTACATGGATGTCACATGTTTTATCATTTTCCTTTAAATTCATAAGTATTCGGATGTTTCGCAATTCCTCTCCTCTTGACATGGGGAATTCAAAACATATGAATTCTACGGGTATCTGAGCTTCTGGGGTCTGCGGGCAGGCACTGGCAGAATTTGAGAGATTCTGTGAATTACATGTCTATTTCACTATGTTTGACTCCTCCTATTGTTAGAAAATTACGAGTAGTTGGATACACATTGAGTCCCATTGTCACCACTAAAATAACCGCTGCAACATTCTCGCAGGTCTATTCATCGGCTACTTGATCTACCGCGGAGGAAACGTCCTCTCAATCCAGCTCTTCCTGATCGCCTCGACAAGCGTTCTCTACCTGATTGCGGCAGGCATGTTCTCCAAAGGCGTCTGGAAGATCCAGTTCCACAAATTCGCGCAGAAGGTGGGAAGCGATGTCGCGGAATCGGGCAGTGGGCCGGGCTCGTACGACATCTCGCAATCCGTTTGGCACGTGAACTGCTGCAACCCGGAGACGTCCAACGGGTGGGATGTCTTCAATGCGATTCTCGGCTGGCAGAACTCGGCGACTTACGGCTCGGTCATCGCGTACAACGTGTACTGGATTTTCATCATCTTCTGCATCATCTGCATGCTCTATGAGGAGCGGACAGGCTCGCTGCCGCTGAAGAAGCCGCTCATGAATGCCTGTCTCAAGGTTCCTGGCCTCAAGAACTACGTAAAGCGGAAGCAGGCCGTCTCGGAAGCCGATGCTGCTGATATGGTTCGGCAAGGCCAAGATCATCTCAAGACCCTCCACTGAAACCATTTTTGTAAGAAAGATTTCAGAGAGTCGCTTGAGCGCTCATTCGAATCGTTTCTCATCAATTTGAATGAACATACAATGGTCAATGTGCACCATAGTTTTGAAATGATCTCCTCTACTTGGAAAGGTAAATGATAAATGCACGTACCGTTTGCAAATAGAAATTAGAAAAGGATGTTTGGATCTCCAACAAACTCCATTGCGACAACCATGAACCATGAGCGATTATCACCTCAAGATCTCAACTATAGATCAAACGATTCCGTAAAAAACTATTGATAGCCCCCACGGTGCAAATGGGAACTCCTCTACCTAACATTGTTTAAGAAATTAAAGTGCTACCTTGCTCCATGTGTTGACTTAATAAATTTCTGACTTCAAATGGGACAACAAAATGATATTATATGACATGAGCTTTGAAGGCCTACTAAAGAAAATGCAACTAGGCTCCCAGAATAAATGCTCTGGTAACTCCGCAATTGATATACCAGCTTGTAATGGAGCAAATGGATATTCCTCACCAATTAGCATTAGAAATAAAAATGCTGGGATTCTTTGAGACGAGAGATCATCACTTCGAACGAGTAATTACTTGATGAGCTATATCTATCAATGCACGACGACATTGTTGCACCTGGAATGAAGGATTTGGGGGAAGGCTGATAATTGCAGTAACAGCTTTTTGAGCATGCTCTGCAGCTAGCTCATGCGTTTGAGATATACCACGGCTTTCCTTCACCATTTCAACAGCCTGCACATTCACTTTCTGTCAATACACGCATGGTAATATTCATTGAGCTACAAGGATAGACCGCTATAAAAGCACTTACAACAACAAAAGAAAGCAATTATCAAAGACGAAGGGAAGGGCAGGACCTGGTTCCTGTCTGTGATGGATTTGAACTTGCGTTGTATAAGTTTTGCCATCTCTGGAAACTCCTTCAGAGCAAATAATACGGGAGCTGTCACAATACCCTGCTCAAACACACAAATCACATTGCAAACCAATCTAATTCAGACTTCATGCCTAATACACTCGGTCATCATAAAATAATGCTGACAAGGACAACGATCTCGTTACTTCTGGACGTCGTCGAAATATTCCTACATCGCACACCCGAACTGCATAACCATCACATATGCAAACATGGACTTCTGTTGATGGGTACGTGTTCATTTCAAGACAAAGATCGTTTGATTTATCACATTTACCTGGCCAAGATCAGACAACGCAGGCTTTCCCAAAGTTTTTGTAGTGCCTGTGTAGTCGAGAGCATCATCCACTAGTTGGTATGCCAAGCCCTGCCATAGTCATACTCAGGAGTCAAGTGAAGTCTTAATATTAAAGACTATTAAAAGCATTCAATGCTCAAACCACTCACACATTAAAATGTAAACAAGACGTATGATGCCTGGTGGACATTAACAATCAAGAACAACTACGCAAGACAGATAACAACTGTATTGCATTCTATGCGGGGGGATACACACCAAGTGGCGTCCGTAGTCAAAAGCAAGAAGGGAAACTTCTTGAGGTTGACCAGCTAATACGGCGACGGCTTTACAGCTATTAGCCATAAGAGAGGCAGTTTTATAAAATGTCTTCTGCATATAGTAGTCCATGCTGAAGGTCAAACAATTCCACATGTGAGCTCATAAATTAACGTTTGAGTGAGAACCGTAACTGCTCCATCCAAGCCAAGTCTCCACTCTGAAAGAAATAAGATAAAACTCACTTTGACATATCCTTGTCTTCGCTGGACAGCTGCATGATCTCGCCTGTGACTAAGTGCTCCAAAACCTTAGATAGCAATTCCACGACCTCTGTATTTCTCAATGATGCTAATGCTACTGATGCCCGAGCCAACAAAAAATCGCCCGCCAAAACTGCCAACTGCAAAACCAAAGCCAGTCAAAAAGTAAAGACAAGCTTATTCAATCTCTTAAAAGTCCCAGCAGCATACGAGGCACTAAAAGTCGAACTCACAACGTTCGGCATCCTAGAAACAGAAACATACAAACCTTGTTACCCATCGCATGATTCAGAGAACTTATGCCCCTCCGAGTATCTGCGTGATCCAATACATCATCATGCAGCAAACTTGCCACCTGCAGTTCATTGAATAACGTCACGATATAAGAGAACAAAGATATAAACTGACTAAATACTTACCAAATTTATCTTCGTCAAAATACGTCAAAGATAAAACCCATTTAGACTCAGAAACCAAAGTCAACCCTACCAACTTAGTCATAAAAGTAAAGACTTATTATAAGGATAGAATTGCATTGACAAAGTAGTGCCAGCCGAAAATTAGAGACAACTAACATGAATCATTTCCGTAATCTCAGCAATTCTTTGTTGCCGCAATCGAAGGTCGTCAAATATTAAGTCTTGAAATCCATGTGCAGGTGACGTCATTAAAGCAGTCGACATAAGAAGAAGAACCTACATCATCCCGTCCCTCAAAACAAGTGAGACCTAGTGCCAAACATCGATGTCACAGATGGAGGAAAATGGTCTTGAAGTCATCCCAAGTGTTTCTCAAGGTCGAACGTAAAGCCATCCTAGAGTTATTCCAAAGAAAAAGATATCTAAGGATCTATTTAAACATGTCACTGCGTCTCTAGATTGCAAACTAAAAATATCCATGCATATATTCTCTCAGCCATATCTCCCATGGTAGTATTGACCCATTAATGACAATGAAAAAAAGAAATAAGTAAAGCATTCCAAAACTATGGACAAAACATATTCATAATACCTCTTGTACAACAAGAGAAGAGCTCAGTTGCACAGAAGTGTAAGTACCATAGGCCTAAACCGTTTGCCTTCCACGCCCAGCTTAAAAAAATACTCAGCTGCTAATGCCAGCACCGGAACCTGTGTCCCACTTTCTTCAATCAGTGGCAGTTTATAAACAGCTAACATAAATAGAAAGGCAAGAACGTCACTGCTGTAACAACGATTCCACAACTTTAAACTCTTGAACTCGACGCTAATCCCAAGAGTTACATTTTGCACCAGAGTAAGAGTCAAAAACAATAACATAGGGCACTTCCATAAATACAAAAATAGATAACTTACGAAAAGTGCACAACCAAACTGAGGAACACTTTCCAAAAAGGGAAAATAGACGACCTTCATCAAGGGCAGACAAGAGAAAGGAAAAAACAGGAGAACAAAAAGAAAGAAACATCTAAGAGAAGAGGCAGGAGTTGACCAGATATTACCTCTGCGGTCACCATTGATCGTAGCCTGTTTGCTACTACCTGTAACTCGTCCGCTACCAAAGAAAATGGATCCACCTTTTCCTGCAAACAGCACATTTATTGACGATAAAGAAACGCAACCGACAGTACTAATGCCAGAGAGCACTAAACTACCTCTAGCACTGAATTAGAGTCACTATGTTTGGAAGAAAGTAATCAATACTGGATAATCAAGACATAGTTCGGTGATGCCAACCTCGTTATCGATGCTCAAGTGATCCAATCCTGGAACAGCGCCGAACTGTCTGAAGGAGGTGGTTGGGTGCCACGGCGACACTGAAGTAGTTTCGGAAGGCTCTGTTTGACATGGGGGTACGTTCCACGCAGCATGCTTCAAGAGTGGAGCAATTTGACGAACCTGCAGTATCCACTGGCCACTTAGAAAACTATCGAGGAAAATTCAGTGGCACTAGAACACCAAATCTTATTTAGTAGTTCATCAATGCATCCAAAATTGATGAGTCTCGGGACTGATGCGGCACAAGGAGCACTTGAACCTGGACATCGCCTGCTTAGGCAAAAGTACAATTTCCCAGCATCTTCAAAAAGAACAATTTCCATTGACAACGATGTCTTCAGCTGACTAAACGCTTACTAGGCCGAAATGACGGCAATTTAGGTTTTCGAGTCGCCATTAACCTTCACTAGGAATCGATGCTGCGAAATAACTTTTCAATATGATTTTCATTTCTCTTCTGCTACAGTGCATTATTTTCAACAACACTGGCAGATTTCCAAGAACTTCATTCATCACCTAGGTTTAAATGTCTCCAATTGAAATCGTAATAACTGTATCCACTGTCACATTCAAGAAAAGTACAGTACGGTACCGGCTTGACTTGATCCAGCAAATCCAAAGAAAGTTAGGTTATTCTAGAAGTGCAGTTTCGAAATGTCGAATCTTTGAGGCATTTGGCAAGAAGTTTAACATTTTCAACAATTGCAGAATTGCAAAAGGGGAAAAAAGTAAAAACAGCCCTGTCGATTCGTCTTCGACTAGGCAGTTGGAAAGTTAAAAAATGGGGGACACTCCTACACAAATATCGAGTCAAGCTAAGAGGCGAGGCTGCTGACAATCACAACGTAAAATCTAGTGACCAAGGTTAGTTTAAATTTCGAAACAATTTCGAGAACAAACATCACAGTGTCCTTCCATGGCATTGAAATCAAGAAACAAGCAAAGCACTAGGGTATCGCAACCTAACGCCAACAGTACCAGCTACAACCAGTGAGAACCATTTTTCTACGAAAACGAGGGTTGCAAATTAAAGACTGTAAAAGTTGTCAGGCTAGGAATTAGAACCTTCAGATGCCGGACTAGGTAGCGCCCGCCCCTCACAGCCTGCATCATTGCATCCAACCGAGTACCTCCGAAACCACGGAGACAGGGACGCTTCCCTGCAAACCTTAAACCTTCTCTCCTAGCTCCCCAATCCCCGTTTGAGAACGATTCAAGATCATTAAAAAGAGGGAAAAAAAGAATTACATAGGCTAGATCTCGCGAGCAGTTTTATACGGTTCTTCGGCAGCAACACAGACAACTGACACTAGCAACCTCCAACTCCAATCAGAAAAGTGCGAAACAAACGCAATCCGTGCCCAAACGAAGCGCAATTTGCCTCAAAAAAAAGCGTAGTACGGGTCACTGCAGATGCGAGGGTATAGTCGCGAACGATCAAAGAAGTGCACGAGACGAATCTCGACGAAACAATTGCTAGAAGAGAACGTTCGAAGGGGAGGTGCGCGCGATGCTAACGAAGGTGCTGGGGCTGAACCCTCTTTGAGCCTTCTTCGTGCCAGGTCGGATACCACCAATACTCTGCCGCCATCGTGGCGCATTAGGGCTACGTCATCAGTGACATGGAAAAGTCATGAATGACTTTCATGAAAATGGAGAAACAAGGAATGCATCTCTTCATCCTTGAAATCAATCGTATTATTTTTGATGATTACCTTTGTGCTAAGGTCACACTCTTCTAGGGTTAGGGTTTAAAGAGACATGGTCGTATTACCAAGTTAATGAGTCAAAAATAATTAGATCCATGTGGAAATTACTAATATTTAATCACTTGTGGTTTGAAATTTTAATTGATAAACATTGGTTAGTGTAGTAGTAGATCTAATTGTATAGATATAATCTATTGATTGTATTTTACAACTTTTGATTGAGGTTATCATTTTGTACAAAGTATTTTATAATACGTCTTTACAATATTGGAAATTTTGGATCACCTACAAATTTGAAATTGTTTATACCTCAATTCACTATTACATAAACCTTTCACAGAACAATTATTATGAGTGTCTTCAACTTTATGGAATGTCTTCAACTTTATATATCTAGTGCAATAAGGCAATAAAGCAATAAAGCTTCTAGTGAATGCTTTTGTAGATGATTCTAAGATCCACCTACAGGATTTTGTACAACTCTATCAATGTGAACAACTAATGTATGTGGGTATGAAAATCAATAAATCACTCCTACGTCATAATAGTAGAAGTAATGTATTTTCCATTTAAAAAGTTTGAACCTGCATTCATAAAACATTTAAATCTTCAAACATGGTGTAATTTCATGTACCATAAAAGCAAGCTTGACAAGAAATTTTGAAGGTTATTGTCTATATTAATGAATGACAATGAAGGATGACAACAAGGTCTTTATAATAGTTCAGTAAACAAAACAAGCACATGAGACCATAAGATTCTTGAATAGGAAGATTGGTATCTCTATAGTGTCATGAAAACGAGAGTAATTCATGGTACAATGATCTATAATTCACAAGCAAGCTTGCATTCAATAAATTTTACAATGAAAGGAGCCTTGGTCTATAGGATGCTCCCGTGTCTTGAAGTTCAATACTATTTTGACTAGATAATGGGACAACTATGAAATATATGGAAATTTTGTAACTTCTGAAATTATGTTCTAAATCAAGTGAATAATATTTTGAGGTAGTTTCAACAATATAATATTAGAACTAGTTGAATGGATGGATTGGAATAAATAAAAATGAACAAATAGTCATTGGTTATGTTCCAAAAAATGACCAAGACAATTGACCATATTGCATAAAATAAAATAGTATAAGACCAGATTTAATAACTCCATTAAACATAAAATACTTTATATACATTAGTTACTACAATCAATACAACACTTATTATAATTATAGTCATTGTTACTTTTGGTATTACACATTTTTTTATCATCTTCAAGTACAAACTTCCTAACCTTGCACTTACTATTATTTTATTTTATTTTGATGGAGATTGGAGAGAGACTAATAAATACAATAATTTAATGAATTATAATTTGCCTAAGTATTTTTAAAAACGAATAATTAAAATAAATTATATGTTATTTATTAATGTCAATATGTATAACCACTAAACACTTGAGGATTTTAAACAAAATTTAGGTGTGTTACTTTACATGATTTTTTATTTTTTATTTTTTAGAGGTTTAAGTAAGTAGTAGGAAATATATTAGACAATATTCTAGAAACTATTAATACAACCCAAACTTAGAATAATCTTTATAAGACCATTGTCATATCAATTAAAAACACATAGCTTCAAAGATTCACCAAATATGAAAATCCTATTTTAAATATTCAAATTTTGATATAATAGTAAAACTATGACTAAAACTATGAAGTTATGAATATGACATAATATGACTATTAAATTTATTATTTAATGTCGCCAAAGTGGTACAACTTCCTTCTCACAATGAATTTAAGGACCAAAAAAGTTTATTCCCTTAGATTGATTTTGTTGACCCCTAAAGAACTAAGAAGCCTATTTTTTGAGGGAGATATGACACCAATTGTGATTTTCTTGTCAACATGGGCAAGTTTTTAAAGGTGAAGAACAAAGAAACCTTAAATGAGATATTGTCTATTTAATTTGAAAAACGGTGTCCGATCAACTTTATTTAGAGGAGTGACAATAGAGAGTCTTCAATCCTCCAACTCGCTAAAAAATGCTCACAGAAGGAGATGGATGGATAACCAAGAATTCTTCCTCCAACTTGTTAAAGAAACTTGTACTTGTTTAAAGGAATCAGTAAGTATGGCTCCCTCAACTTGCTTATCCCCTAAAGGTGGACCATTGTTCATTTGGGGGACAAATTGGATTTTAGGCAAGTATCTATGGGCTCAATTTTTGTCATGATTTTTTGAAACTTCTTTTGAAGATAGAAAAAATAATTAGCTTTGTAGGAGTATGATTTTTTTTTCAATTGATTCCTGGGAACAAAAGTTATGCCCAAGTAAGCTCAAAATAGGGAAGATTGGGCAACAAAAAAAATTCCAAGATTTGAATTTTTTTTCAAAAATATTTTTCTTCCTCATAGATTATATTTTTGTCTACATGGAAAGATTTGATTCATTTCATTTAATAAGTGATATGAAAGTTAGGGACAATCTTGACATGTTTTGGGGGCAATCTAAGTATCTTCTTGAAAAAATAACTTGTAGGATTTATTTTGGAATGCAATTTTTACAATCTTTCAAAAAAAGGAATTTTCTAGGGTTTAGTTTTCTTTCTTGAACAATCTCACCATTTCGGGATTGGTGAATTTTAATTCCATCTTAGAGATATGAATATTTTAGATTTTCTTTCTATCTTGTATCCACTTCTATATAACAATTTTCTTAAGAATGAAAACTATGTTTTTTTGAATTCTTATTTTTTTCCCTAGACTCTCAACTCAATTTCCTACCACATAGATTTAAAATTCAAAACTTTGTTGTGCAAAAAATTGAAGTTAAGATGGCTCAAAGTCAAAGAATTTAGTCTTGCAATGTGAAAAAAAGAAGTATTTTCTTCACTTTAAATGCAAATATCTTGCAATCTGTCTAGTCAAAATTTCTAAAATTTATTCCACACATTCTCATACTGGTTAGGTGTAAGATCCTATGGTTAGATGCCCCCCAAAATACAATTTTTAAATTTTTTACTCTTTGCAATAGAAATGGCAGTTTTGAGTGTTATTTGGCAAATAAAGGCCTTGGTCCTTTAGGGGTTAACTTCAAGAAACTATTGTGACTAAGCCACTAGTACTTCAACATGCATTCATATGTGCAATGTATACATTAAGAGCATTTGGAAAAAAAATGAATTGTAAGCAATGATAACACTAAGAGCCACTAAAGTAGGAGGTCCATAAAGTGCTCATCTAAGAGTTGGAACTGGAATTTGTGGAGGTAAAACTTCTTGAAATGTTTTTCAGTAAATTTTCCTTCAAAGACAAATGGAATTGGCATCTAACTCAAGTCGTTTCATATTTTTTGGAGTTTAGTAGAATTAGTTTTGAATTTTTGAAGTTGAAATGGCATAGGGCTCTAAAATTGCCTACGTCCTCAAATGTACACTATTTGTACAACATTGGTACAATGAAAAAGTAGCATGTTCAAATAGTGTACACTTACAGAGGTGGATGATTTTAGAGCCTGTGTGTTTTTAGAACCTCCTACCTTATTCAATATTCCTTTCATTTGTTTCATATCCATCCAATCACAAAGAATTTTCATTCAAAGAGAGAACCAGTCTAGGAGTCCATTTGTCAGTTGAAATGCCCACTACTCTGAAAATATTCAAAACCATTCCTATGTCCATTCTTGACAAGTAGACTTCTATTGAAAGTGTCTTCAAAAGTATAATTAAACTGTTCTCATACTTAACTATGAGTGGATGACTGCTAATTTTTTAGATTTTGATATTATGATCAAGCTATGTTATAATTTTAGTGGCCTAGGGAATTTCACTTTAAAATTTCCTAGTAATTACATGTCATGTACTATTTTATTTTTATTTTTTTTAAATTCTTGATTTTCAATAGCTAATACTACAAAATAAAAAGTCCTATAAAAAATGTCTCCAAGTATACTAAATTATTTTTTTTGACAATTTTTGGTGTTTTCACTTTAGTTTGAAACATTTTCAGCTTGACTTGGAAATTGAATGGCAATTTTTTATGTTTTGGCCAACTATTTGTTGAAAACTCCAAATTACAAACAATTTTTTGGAAGTGAGAGTTAATTTGATTTCCCACATTTTTTGTTGACCACATTTAAAATTAAGTTGATTTACAATAGTTAAATGAATTATGAAATTCTGATTTCATACAATACTAGGGTTTTTGTTTGAGTTCCTATCTTGCCTTAGATATCCCATATCTTTGAGAATTGATGAAGAAAAATGAATTTCAACATGCAAAGGATTGCTTCATTCTTCCTTCTTGCAATATATCAATGAATTTAGCCATTCATATCACCAAACAAAAATATGAATGAAATAATTTATTTATTTTACAACTTCCTTCCAAAATAATTTCTAAAAAATTTCAACTTTCATTTTTTAATTTAATTTTTGCCTCCCCCTTCAACTAGATAAGAGTCATAATAATCAAATAGTCTTATAATAATCATTGGGAATATGAGAAATATTGGCGGTTTTAAGCCCTACCTTGTAGGGGATCTCTACATTCCACAATGACCATCACCACCTTCCTAGAAGCTTCTAGTTAAATGAAAAATAACTTTGAAGGGTTGACCTTGAAGGGTATGTGCATGTGCATGTATAGTGAATAGTCTAGTGTTAAGAATAACATTCTATTTCTATGATGATTTGTTTTTTGATCCCATATTGCAACAAGATGATCACTCTTACTTTGTTTGTAGCAACATTGAATTTGGAAAATTTGATCTAAAAGCTGTATTCCTTCCATCCCAACATGATCTTTTAGTTGGACAAAATGTTTGAAATTATAGTTAAAAATAGCATTATTTCAACCTATTTTGGATTGTAAGTAGAATTTGGTGCACTTTCATTGTCTGGGAACTTTGAGTTTCAAAGCTCTTATCACACCATAATTTCCAAGTACTAAAAAGTGGAATTTTGAAGGCATTTTCAAAGGGCACCAATGGACACTTAATTGACACTTAATTGTTGAATGTTAGGTCATTTGTAGGCACCTAGTATGGGCCCGAAACCATGTGTGAACCTCTATTCCACCTCCCCTAAAGGCCCAAAGCTTCATCTCCTTCAATCAACACTCAACAAGATGCAAAATAACAAGAACAAATGATGTTCAAAATAAGCCTTTCAATCATTTCATTTGTCTTTCGATTGATGATTGCATAGATGAAGGGAAACTACCGCCTAGGGTTGCTTTGCCAATCCCAAATAACAATCGAAAGCTAAATTTCACTGATTCACATCGTCACACAGTGCAACTAGTAGATCAATTTTGGGACCAAAAAAATAAAAGGGAATCGGAAGATCATATTGTAATAGAGGGAGTAAAAAATTTGTATTCAACATGTAAGTAAGCATGCAATCCGGACACAAGGTAATAAGGCAAAAGTGCAAAGGTGTCTTCCTGAATGGCATTCAAGCTAGCCAAAGGCAAGAAGATTCTTATCTTGTATTAAAACTTTAGGAGGACAAATTTGGCCGAAACCACCATAGGTGCCTCACTCAACACACTAAATTCGGCTAAAGATTTTCATCCCTCACTTGAAACTTTCAATCCATCAACAAACACTCTCATACAGCATAGCTATCATGTACAAAACCAACGTCATCCTCCGGCATCACTACGTGATGGCATCAGGTACTCAGCTCTCCTGTTCAACAACCAAGATTCTCCAACCTCTGATAGAATGTAACAATCTAAGAGATAGATTAACGAGACGAAAGTCCACGATATGCAGGGGCAGACATTACATTGAGAATTTCAGTCACTGAAGCCATAGAACACAGAGCAGCCTTCAGCACTTCACCAGGACATCCAGGTTTCACAATTTCCTTCACCTGCACCACAAGTTTGGAAGATAGGAGTTACTAACATTTTTCAGCATTCACTTCAAGAAGACAAACTTTGCAGAGAATTATAAGTCCAGCGCTTTAACTGATGTCGAAGAAGATGAGGATCATAGTCAAGAGTTCCGCAAATCGCATGGCGAGAGCAATTCAAAATCTAACATAGTGAAATATCACAAGGAGAAACGCTGCTTCATCATGCTAAGTGCGGATAATAGCTCACACAACACACGCTCACCTTGTCAAGATATGCGTATAACTCTTGGACTTTGCCGATGTAATCATTATCTTCCGCAGCAAGTGTGGCTGTTATCAGGTCAGCACCAGGGCCGGCAAATTGAATAGGACCAGGATTTCTGTAAAGATCATCCATCATCCATGTGCTTGCATTCTGAGACAACAACCTGTGGTCACACAAAAAAAACAGGCTAAATATCAACTGTGACCACAAGCAATATACTCGTGCAGACATATAATAAAATTTGAAAAAGCAACATTGATTAATTACAAAGTTCCAAAACAAGTCTCTGAGTGTGTGTAACTTCAAAAAACTACCTGCTGCACAATCCAATCGACTCACTACATTTGGTCACTGCAATGAAGAGGACTTTAAACAGGTAAAGGTTCACGATAGTTACTCATAAGGCTTGCCCTTCAAGTCCACTTTGGCACGGTGCAAGGCAGGCTTGCCGATTTGCGAAACACCTGGACCTCGAAGCCAGCGTTTTACGGACATCATTGCCTGCGAATAAGATAGCACAAGTTCCAAGGTCAGATTTCTTGGAAATATGTAGAAGAATTTGTCTTGGAAATAAGACCTAAGCTAGCCTAGCAAGAATCATAAACAACGACAGAGCTTCAAAGTCCCACCGCCTTATTGACACTCAAATCATTCAGGACAGCTTCACTAACCGTAAGCGGTGCTCCTCCACAGCGCCATTCCGAAACATCCTGCTTCAGGTTGGCTACCGTAGCCAAGTATCCAGTTAAACCTGCTTGGGCCAAGTAATACGCAGTTTGTCCCAAGGTCTGTTTACACACACCTGAGTAGTTAGCATTTGACAACGATAAGACTATAGTCTGCTCAAAGACGTTGAATCCATCTACATTTAATAATAGAAACGCGAGAATGATGAAACAGCGGCACCAAGTTATACGAATGGGTGATCACATACATACGCATAATTGCAGTCAAAGTTTGACGGCAAAGATCCACGAGCTTGATAGCCAAAGAAATGGCAGATGGCATTGAACTTTTTACCCTTGTATATTCCTGTCTTCTGTAGATACAATTCTCAAAATATTAGCCAATTACTTCACAGAACTATCTCATATAAATGAAGAGGAAATCCTACCACTACTTCCAGACGTACCCAAAACCATCGGATCTGCTGCAAAATAATATTCCAGACACTGCAGCATGTTATAAAGAACCATTCTCAAGGAATTTGCTGTCACCCTGATGTAGTCAGATGATTTACCATCCGCCTAGTCATTTCGGTTTCCACAAGCTGAGCTAGCAGTTTTTCAGTCTCAATCTGCGACATCAAAAAGGATATCTTTAAATAAATATTTAGGAAGAAGTGAACTCAAATCATGGAGCAGCCTCTCAAATGCCAGCGAAATTAGATCAGGAAACATTTTCCAAAAAGATTCTTCCACGAACCAAATTAACCCCTTAAGAACCGGGGGTGCAAATAACCGTGTTGTAGAAGCCACCTGGTGGCCTTCTGGTCCTTTAGGAGTTAATGTCATTTCAGCTCTAAGACCTGGACACAAATTACACAGTAGTGCACGAATGGCACAAGCATTACCTGTGACAACTGCACAGAACCATCGGATTCACGGTCCAATAGCAACTGCACATCACAGAAGCAACAAGTCATGAAGCAATGCATTTGGCTAATTGGATTAAACAAATCAAATTCAGTAAGGGTCATGAGGGTTGCATTAAAGGACCCCACAATAAACACCTGCTTCTTTATGAAGATGGGGAGAAAGTCAAACAAAGCCGCCGCCCAAGGCGACAACATTGAGGATATATTTTCAACACCGACATCCTCGTCTTGTTTCAATAGACCGTTGATTTCCTGAAAACGGACCACCCCAAGAAGCATAAAAATGTGAGCTCCACACGCCAGACCAGGGGCCATGACAGAATACTTTGAAATGTGGATTTCAGATATACAAAAGATTAAGAACTTGAACGCGAAGACATAGCAGTTGTGTCTGAAGGAGCAGGATAGAAAGTAAGAATGTTTCTCACTTGCAATAACGCATAGAACTCGGGAATACTCTCTATCAGACCTTCTGGCAGAAGTATCACTCCATGGTGTTTGCCTGCCAATTATGAAGGCCATTATCAGAGACATCAAAGCCAACTTCAGAAACATAAAGCTCTTGGCTACAAGCTTACTTGAGTCGAGGCAAACCTCACAAGATACTAATAAAATTGCTTCGAAGTTGCAATCCCGTGCAACAGGCCCTATGCAGGTGTCCATATTTTACACAACTTGCAGCTTTCACTGTTGTCACCTATGTATATCCCTCACACCAGCACTATACCCGACTTTCAAATATAGTATTTACCTTGCTCTCCTCGAGCCTGAATGGCATCACATATTTGCTTTGTTACATCAAAGAGAGTCAGTTTTGAGTTTGACACTTCCTCCCCAAGTAAAACCTGCGTCCCATTCACACCTTCACTAGGTTCATAATGGTCCTAGGATATCATAACTAACCGTCAACAATTATTGAATCTGAAATGAGAGGCTATTAATCATATCTAGATTATCGCGTACCATGTTTGCTTGCGACTGAAGGGCACACTCAAGTGAGACATGTGAAGCCTGTCTTCCCATGAGTCTAATGAAGTAGTAGTACTGCAATGTTCCCCACCCGTGTAAATGAGACCCAACGTAAGAGAATTTAGCAAAATAATCATGACACTAAAACCAAAAATCAATCCTACGGTGGTCCAGATCAGGAGTCCAAACATAAGCGCATCTTCAAAACAAAAAGAATGAGATATTGAGGGGCATAAATATCTGTTGAAGTGTAAATGAAAATTACAAATATGAGAACCGCATCACCTTCTCAGCGGAAAGCGCATCTGTGCAAATGTTGCTGATGAGCTGTGAATACACCTGGCAGACCCCAGAACATGAACCAGAACCTTTAGCACTACCGGTATCAACAATTGGATGCCAAAGCACGTGAAATAACATTTATACCAGTTCACCAACGGATGGTTATAGATTAGGTGTGTAAACATCTTAATCCTGAAAGGACGAGACCTATCACCAAGGTACTTTGTCCAAAATGATCTGATTTTTGAACCAATAGGTGAATACTTCATTTCTACAGTGATCTCGAAAGTCATCCATGGGACACTTCTAGGCCTCCGCGTCTGATACCAAACAAACAATACATGCTATATATATTCTTAAACATTTACTAGAAAGCAAACATTTCTAATAGTCATTATAAAGAATTACCTTGCAGGTAGTATCAAATCCAACAGAAGTCTCAACAAATTGGTTTTTCAGATCCCCATCAATCGTCACAGGAACTCCAATAACCTACAAGAGGGTATTGACAAAGTTGTCAGAAGTTCACATCCTTTGTGTCAGGTTGACATGCACTTGTCTCTCTTAAAGAGTCTGCCAGCTTAACTCTTGACAGACCATCCACAAATCTGATTTGACACAGCAATCAAACGAAAAGCAACTGTCGTTATCCAAGCTGGACAAATACTTTCCTAGTTTCAACTATTTTAACCATCAATATTAACAGTGCCTCGCAAATATCCATTGAGACAACGCCGATGCATCTTGCTGCAAAACCAGGCGGGTCACAAATTCATCCAACTTTACTCGAAAGTGGCAAATGGAAAAGTTGTGATGGCTAACCTTGGTTGTACATCCAGATTCTAAGAAGGATTCCGCTAATTGAGCAGCATCTGTCATCGAGCCACAACCTGCGGAACGATGTCACTATTAAGTCACAAAACACAATTGATAGAAATACATATACAACGTAATGAATCCTGCTCAGAGGACACGGACAGAGGTGGAAGGTGGGATCCTTCTGAGGTGAATATCAGCATCAAGAAGGCCGAATGAAATTCCTAACCACTATACCTGCAAAAGAAACAGAAAGCAGCTCACTGTCGATCTGGATTGGTTCATTTGGGATAGATTGTCCCTAAACTTTAACTGCTACAATTAAATCATCGATGGAGGCAGGTAGCACATAAACTTCAGAGTACAGGACAAACCTCCAATGAGGACAAGGGCGTCCAATTTCAAAGCTTCACATGCAGACTTGGCATCATTCACCTGCTGAGAGGACTTAATCTGATCCTTCGTTCGCCCCAAAAGATCATATCCTCCTGCGCAGACCAGCATTTCGAGTTCCAGAGTATGAACTCATCCAATTTGGCAAGTTCATCATCTTTAACGCACAGTGCTTGAAAAAAATTGGTCAACTTGAGAATGGGGTAAGTGCTTCAGTTCACAGAAGCATTCAAAAATATGCCTGACGATTGCGGGACGAACTTACCCTGGTTCCGAAATTCCGTAAGCATGTCCTTGGAAATGTCCACAGTTTTCTGAGCAAATATACCTTCCGTACCACCTGCCCATTGCAACATGAACATACCAAAATTATAAGCTGATTCTCAATACTAATACTAATAATATGACTAGAATCAGAGATAAAGGAATGAATAATCATATGATTAAAATTAGAGATACATTGTCCATTAATGCTTGGAAAACATAAAATCGCATTAAGACGTCTACAAGGAAGGCGGTAAATGTGCTGTAATGAGTGAAGTTTGAGAGGATCGAACACAAGCATTGAGCTGACAGTCCTAATAATTCCCTGCAAAACAGGGCGGGCATTCTACAATAATCTCGTTACATAAAAAGCCATCTCCTGCTAATTTCAGCGCCATTTGCAATAACGACCAATGAATAGACAAGACAATAATGTTTCATCTACGCCAAGCGAACCAACTAACCAACTGCTGTCTAAGACTTCGGCAGTCGAGCACAGCTCTTTAATCTACAGAGAAATAAACTCGTTGACAAGAGAAGAAGAACCCGGCAAAGCACCAATAATGACGCACCAATGAAGCCAATCAGAGTACTATCAGCATTCCGGCTCTTCAACGCATCGTGCAACCCAGTGATTACATTGTGCCCACCGGGTGACTGCCGACCGCAGAAAGCCACACCAATTCTGTAGAGACATAGCCAAACCAGTCAGACTAGAGTTTCGTGCTAATCCGACCAAATATGTAAACAGAACTGTTAGAAACTCTTAAGATTTTAATAGCCCGAGACTACACACATTGTTCCAGAGGCTTGCCCGATAGTACAGAGCTGTGTGAGGTTCTTTGACTGATATGTAATAATAGAAATAATAAATCGCAAATACAGATGCTCAGAGCATGGCACAGTGCATGTCAGGCGGGTGGCTTCTAACGAGAATTAGGTACCTAAGAGGTGAGTGCTTTGTCGATTTGGCCTCGGGGCTCGCAGCAGACAAATACACCAGCGGCTGGCCGAATGTGTGTGGATATGCTCGGGTCACAGCGAGGTGATCCGACGGATCAGCCGTTGTAGTGTTATCACCCACCGAGACCTTCACATTGGCACCCTGCAGCAGCACCAGATAAGACTAAAGCAACCGCCTCGAAACAACGCACCCGACCTCAAATTAAGATCACAGAAATAAGAACAATAGAAAGGAACCTCTTCATATACAACTATCAAATTTAACAATAGAAACCGTGCATGTTGGAGGTCTGAAGTATTACACACAGGAATACACCGGAGCCAGGGACTCAATCCCAGGTACGTAAATCTTTTTCAAATACAGACAAAACACAATCTCCAGCGTCTCCTTTTCCACAAAGAAACCCTCTCACATTGCCTCACGAGTTCATGCAAGATTCCTCCACAACTATCTGCTTTCTCAGAATATAATGTTCACTATCAAACCCCCGAACAGAGTCTCTACCAGTCCTAAACTCAAAAATGTCACCCACAACACAGCTGTTCGGCCAATCATGAAAAGCACAAAGACCTTGCCAAAGCATCCAATCTTTTCCACTACGCTACACTCCAGCGGATGCACAAGCAACAAAACGCACTATTCCTCACATCTCGCCATAGCCTTCATTACGCAACTCTCAGGCAATGCACAAGCAACAGACGTATTATTCCTCAACCAATCCTTCACATCAAAAATGTCAACCACAAAACAGCTATCGTCCGATCGTGAAATTGCGAACTTCTCGCCAGAGTTTCCATTGTTTTCCACTACGCTCAACGCATAATGTACAAGGCACAGAGCACAGTATTCAGAACAGCTACCTCCAATGCGGGCGGAATCCGAGGCTGAAACTGAGCGCGAACGGCTGACAATCCCTGCAGCTTGGACTGCGAGTGCTGAAGCTCAATCCCCATGGCTCCTACGCCGTCGTCTCCGCCCACCCGGTTCACGTTCTTCCACTCCGACAAGTGCAGAGAGAGAAAGCACCTCCGATCCACTACAAAATAAGGAAAAACTCAGCGTCCAAAGGTTATGTGAGATCTCTAAGCTTGTCTATCAAAGTATCAAGAACACGCTTCACCCGCAATCAGGAATAACGTCGGCTCTAACTCTACATATTCTACTCAATTAATGCATGGGATGTACAGGGAGAAAACGTGACGATCAAATGTGAGATATCTCTGACCACTTTAAGAAACCCTTACAAGTCGTCAACTAAAGAACGACACACATTCTACCCTGTTTATGCATCGAACATCACGAACAACTCAAACACGGCAGGGCTCGATCGACACCTTTGAAACCACAGCAGCTGATTGTATGAGAAAAATAAACATCAGATTTCGAGTTCGTTCTCATCCGTCCTCAATTATCTCAGACAGGACAGGAAGCGAAGTCAATAAGGCAGAGCGGATCCCCGTGCAAGGTCTCCGCCGCAAGACCGGGAGAACAAAACCATAATTCTGCATGCCAAAACCTCCAACCGAGCTAAAAAACCTTTCGCTACAGTTCAACAAACCCCGCAACCCGACTCAATCTACACACGACGGTAATGCAAGAACTAGCTTCGGAGTCGCTCACCTTACAAATTCTTTTCTCGCTTGACAAAACAGCAGAGGATGAAAACAACCAAAACAACTCCAAAACCCCTTGGAAAACTCGAGTTTGGCTCGACAAAAGAGGGGCAAACACGGAGCAAAATACGACAATGGAGCTTCCGATGAGTTACTCTCCAAAGAAGTGCAAGAGAATGCTAAGCACAGCAGGTGTTGGGATAACAATCAAAGCCTCTGCACCAATACACTGAGCTTCTTCACGGCGATGAAAACGGACCCGACTACCCGCGGTCGCTCGAGTCCGCTTCGTTCGACCGAAAGTCGCGCAATCGCAGGGACTTGACATTTGAGATGCTCCACTTCCGACCAGTGGAGGCCAACAGCAAGACGACAGATGTCACAGGCGACCACTCGGAATAGGACCTCATATTCGAACAGAGGTCGCCGGGATCTTCGGATCATCCAAAACAAAAAATTAATTGACATCATGTGGGTTGTCATGGTATTATTCTTACGTCTTGGTTGCCTCTTGAGAACCACTTTGAGAGGGTAGCTGTCCCCAATGACAACCAAAAATTAATGACAATTCTCATTTCAACAACTAATATTATAGTAGGTTATCTCTAGTAAGCCCATGCCAGGGATTAGCTTCTAGCTTAGCAGAGTTGAGTGTCTAACTAGATCGATTCATTTGATGATGAAGCTTAGGCTTTTGTTTAACCCCTTAACCCCTAAATACCCGTGCAATCAATTTATGGTTGTTGTCCAACTTCTAGGGATGCCAAGAATCTATAAAAATGTTTTGTTTTTTTTAATTTTATATTTTTCTCATGTATTTCGTTCAGTTATCTTTCTTGGGCCCTAAAAAACTCTTAATTTGGACCAAAAATCTAACTTGGGTGATTTTACAAACTCAAACACTTCAAGGATTGCTCATTACAAATTGTCTACGGGGAGAGATCTAGCCAATGAGAGGTCATTTGAAAAATTCCATAGGTAATGCAAGTAGGCAAAGGTTGATTCATTTGAGCAAATACATCATAGGCTTGGTCAAGTTTGTTTTCCTAGTGTACCTCCATTGATTACAAGGCTTTGTTAGTAATCTTCCATTCCTCCAATATTTATGAAAATTAGCCTACATGTTCTCAACTATTCATTAATGCATTGGTCCCCAAAGGCAAATTTTTCATTAGTGAAAATTTTGAGGTATGCCCCTTCAAAGTCATTTTGTCCAAAAAAAATATTTAAAAAAAAAATTGAACTCTAATTGCAAGTGTTTCAAAAACTTGTGCATCAAATTCTTTGAAAATTGGAGAAAATTAGAAAAGTTAATAGTAATGAATAATATCCTATGATTGAATCTTTGAAAAAAATTACAAGAATCATTTTTTTTGTTGGATATGATCTACAAACCATATATATTTTACAACTATTGTTTGATAGTCATCATTAAAATTGATTAAAATTCTAGGTTGAATTTTCTAATATATTTTCATATTTGGGGAATTATGGACTACCTATGGTCTTTAAAGGGTTAAAGTATAGTTGCAGCTTTTGCTATTTGGTGGCTCACGTCTGGTCATGTTGCAAATCAAGTGATGGCTCATGCAACTCAAGCCACTTGTATAGTTAGTCTAACCTTTCAATTTTCTGACTTCTCCAGTCTCCATGTCTTTACCAAGTCTCTCTCAACTAGTTCTTTGGCCCCCACCCAAAAATCTCACTTATAATCATATCAAATCTCTAATGAGAGAGGTATCTTGATTGATTCATAATTATAATAAATCAACATCACAAAGTAGTTTGAATCTTGAAACTTTAGAGGTCTAAATGAGCATTACAATTGCAAATTTTGCAATTGATTCCATTGATTGCAATTGCAAGTGTAGGTTAAGTGGTGTGATATGAGAAGCTAATGCATTTAAGAATGACTTGCATTTATTGATTATTGCTAGCTTCTCCCTTGAAAAGTGCAAAATTGGCATTCCTATGTACTTAAATACTTTATTTTAGAATATAGAATTTTAGATTACATGTAGGTTTTTGTTTTGTCATTGAAAATTTGAAATGAAATTAGTGGTTTTTGGAACATATGACTATGATAGCCAAGAAAATTTGGAAGTTGGCTTAGTAGACAACCAAAACTTAGAGGAAGTTGTTCAAATTGCTCTGATGGAAGTAAGTTAACACCCTCAACCTCTTTCTATTCAATCTTCCATTTTGTTTTCTCTTTCTCTCTCGCCTCCACAGTGTTCATTGAGCATACCAGCAGGTTCTCTAGTAACTTCGTGACAACAAAAGCAGCAGTAGCAGCAGTTCATGACGCCATGCTTATGCTTTCCGAATCTATGACTTCTTCCCGATTCTCTTAATGAATTACAAGTGTTCACATCTTTGTTCCCAATTTGTGCCGCATTGTCGTGGTGTGAATTGGAGGTTTGCGTTGGAATTGGACCCCGTCAATGGCGACGGGAGGCACGTGGACAACGACGAACAGGAGGAGGATTTGATACTCTGTGTATCCGTCTCGGCTTTGGAGTTCTAGTTGTGTTGATGGTGAAACGGCGGCGAATGTAGGAAGAGAGTTTTGCCGTGGTACGCCTCTATGGCATCGTTAGCCGTGTCCCGAATGTCACTCAGCTCATCGGTGCAGGGCCATAGCCGGGTTCGCATCGGCAATGTCGGAGGTTGGAATCCCGAATTGAATTCGAGGTGGAGGAGATTTCCCGTGAAAAACGTGGTGTTGGTATCTCGACATTTGCTCTTGGGTATGAAGTGTGGACCGAAGCCCTTGTCGCTGGTTAGGGTTTCGAGCTCGTCTGGGGAAGGGAGCGCGCCCATGCCGGCGATGAGCGACGCGGAGCAAGCGGGTTGGGAGCAGAGGCAGAAAGAGGCTGCGGAGGTGAAGGCGCCTTCGGATCCGTTCCAGTGGCGATGGACGTTGAACTGGGACGCTATCACTAGCAACATTATTGTCGGTTCCTGCCCTCGCAGCCCTGAAGACATTGATCGCATGGTAGACGAGGCGGGCATTGACGCGGTGCTCAACCTCCAGAGTGGCCTCTGCTTCGACGCGCTCAAAATCCCTTACGATGCCATTCGCAAGCGGGCGGTGGAGCGCGGTATTCTCCTGGAGCGCGTGGAGATTCGCGACTTCGACCACGCGGATCAATCGCTAATGCTTCCCGTTGCGGTTCGGTTGCTGAATTCTCTTCTGGCGAGGGGGATGAAGGTCTACGTGCATTGCACTGCGGGAATCAACCGTGCGACGCTCACGACAGTCGGCTACTTAACGTTTGTGCAGGAAATGGATCTCGAAGAGGCTGTTGCGATGGTGAAATCCGCCAGGCCTGTGGCGCATCCGTATATTGATTGTTGGATGGAAGTGCGACGGAGGTTGCTGGAAGGACGACGAGAGGAAGTCACTCGAATTTCGGAACAGATTTATGAGGCCCAGGTGGGGAAGAAGACCCCAGAGACCAAGCTTTCCGACTGGGTGGTTGCAGAGAAGCGTGTGATTTCGCAAACGTTTCAGAGGTACCTGGACACGGACCTCGCGATGCTGGACATGGAAACGGCTTGGTTGAAACGAAAGTTTGAGAGGGAACTCGAGCGTGGTGGAAGTGGCTCGGCCACGCACTGACGCTGCCTGGGGCCACATTGTGTGCATGTGGAAGGTGTGTAAGACTGTAAGCTTAAGTTATTGTTCAATTGCTTCAACGACTTTAGGTTTTTAGTTTCTTTTTTGGAATGTATAGCAAGTCTAGGACGAGGAGAAGAAATTGGTTTTAGGATTTTCACTCCTCTGCACTATCTTTATCTCACAAATCGTAGAGAGTTGAGGTTCAAAATTCTGCAACCTAAACAAAATTTTGTCATCAAAGGACATTGAAATTATTGTACATTTTTGAAGATTGTAGGTAGGTGAGTAGGTCAAGATTATCTGTCATTTCAGTTCCAAAATCAGTTCTAAAATTATCTAGAGCAAGGAGGTACAAGTTGCCAAAATTCTTCAACATATATGAGATTTTAACGCTTATTGAGGTAACAAACATAAGAGGGTTATCTATATGATGCAGGTGCTCGTCTTATGATGTTCATTTGAAATTATGCCCAACTTTGGAAGGATACCGAGGATGTTTTGTGTCCTTTGGATTGTCAACCAAGTTTTGTACATACTGAAGAATGGATGACTTTCATTTGATTTTTTGTGTGCAATTGCATTGATGCTATAGCTATTTTAGAAAGTTAAATTTGATATTTTAGTTGTTTTTTTATTTTATATGAGGTAGTTTATCAAAAGAATGGTACACTATCTAGTGTATTTCAATACTTTGAGCTTTTTTCCCTTAACCCTTAATGACCCAAACAGGGGTGTACTTTCAAAATGGGCCAAAATTGCTACAAACTTGAACAATTTGTTCTTCAATTTTTCTTGAGATTAGACAGAATGTAACCATATGATCTTGAAGTTCACAATTGAGAGTGAGTGCCTCAAAAAATTTCAAATTATTTGATTGCATAGTTCATTAGATATTTAAGTTTGAAGTTTTATCAGGGGTTGTGGAAAAATAGGGTAGCACACTTTGAAGGAGCATCTTAGTGAGAATATTTTGAAATGATGACCTTTTGTGATTAGTGAAAGAAGGTTGAATGTGTTTAAAATGTTTAAAATTTTACAACAACCCAAGTATTTTTCAATTCATAGTGGAGCTTGTAATGTACAATGGCCATTAAAATGAGAGTAGTGATTGTATAAATAACATGAATGGGCTCACTTTTCTTCTCTTTGGGTTCTTTGGATTTGCCCTTTTCAAGATGGGCAACAATTGCATTAGTTGGCTAACTATTCAGTCCATGCCCAAATTGAACTCTTCAAAATAAGCTATGAAGTTACATCACTCAACTTTAAAAAATCTAGAAGGCGGAGTTTAACATGGAATTTGATAAAACTACCACCATTCCATTCATTGTTTTAGTCTATTTTTCAATTAATTAATTTTTATTTTTATTAAAAAATAGAGTTTTGAAATCAATAGCTCCGAGAAGGAGAGCGACTAGAAAGTGGTCACTTGGGTCACTAGGGGTTAAAACTTAATTATGAGATTCAAGACCATTTCTTTTGCTTTTGAGCAAACCTAACAAAATAAAGCTTCTAAAGTGTAGTTTCTATTCTATTTGGAAGTTTTGAAAGCTCCTTAAAATAAGCAATTCATTGAAGTTGGAAGTTAGAAATCTATAACCACATTTCTAAATATGGAGTGACATGAAAATTTTCTTTACACCACAATGTTCTTCACTATAATCTTCTTCTATTTTGAAATATTAAACTTTTTTATTTGTGATTTGTATTTGATATGAATTTTCTTCATCTTTCTTCAAAAAATTGTGGTGATATGAAATTTTTACAAGGTGATTTGAAAATTTTATGCCAAATCTTAGGTGGGTGATTTCATTTCTAAAAAATAAAACCAAAAAAATTCACCAATAAATAGAGAAGAAATCGAAGGTATAGAGTGAAGAACTTTCAAGTTTGATTCTATGATTATAGGCTCCTTTAAAAGTTCAACTACCTTTTGGCTCCAACAACTTTAATAAAAAAACTTTATAAAAACTAAAAGAGGTGTTTGAACTAAAAATGATCAATCAAAGCATTCATGGAAATTGTAGAAATGAAAAATGTACCGAATTATCTTGGAATCCCACAAATGGGAGTTATTTTAAAATTCTAAATTAGCAAGCCCATTGTTGTCATCAATGTAAGCCCCCAAAATTATCCCTAACCCTTAAACGATGCTCAAGATTTTTTTGTCTGATAGATGACAAAAAAATCTTCCTATTTAGGGCAAAAGTGCAATTATGCCACATTTAACTACTTTTGGACTTTTGAAAGTCCAAAATTAATAATGGTCATCAAGAGAAAAAAAATAGTCATCAGGGAATAATCCAAAACATCCAGAGATCAATACAAACATCGGGAGATCTCCTGATGATATTATTTAGAGATCTCCTAATGTTTAGTCCAAAATTCATTGAGTAGTCCGAAAGTAGTTAAATGTGGCATAATTGTTCATCCTCAGAATTTTGTGCAAAAAATAGAGATCTTACATAGCAATTTGACCTCCAACAAGGATTTTTTATTTTTTAAAGTAGATGATGTCACATGGTTCTAAAAGGGATGATCACCAATCTATACTTTAAGGGCTAATCCTTACATGCTGAGCCTATGACTACAACATTTTACTTCAAAATTCAACACCTTGAAATTAATGCTCCCATTTTGTGACTGTTCATTATTGAAAATTTTCTATTTCTTGTTCAAAGATAAGATAACATGCCTTTTGAAGTCACAAAACTTTTGTTTATTTTTATTCTAAAAAAAACTGCCATGATTTTTTGAAGAATTAGTGAAGTAAATTCATATTAAATACTCACTTCACTTTTAAAGTCTGAAATTTTTACCTTCCATGGATTTTATATAGAGTAGAACATCATCGAGTGAACCAAAATTTCGTGACAATGTATAATTAGAAAGTTTGTAGACCATGGTCATAGGTTAAAAGTTCAAATCATAATAAAAAATTCCATTTTAGGAACTTCTCAAACTAGACTTTAGAAGCTTCATTTCATTAGTTAGCCTTAAACTCAAAAAGATAATTTATATGGCTAAAATTCAAACCAAATGAGAAGAGATAGAAGTTGCCAAAATACACTAAGAAGGCATTCTTTTGGGATTCATTTTGTAGCATCAACTTTTTTAGAAAAGTCACCTAAGCTAGAGTAAGGGGATTTCAAACATCATTACCTCACAAAAGCATTCAACCAATCCTCAATTAAAAATTGGATGAGAAATGGTTTTTCATCTTCCTTGTAGATTGTTCCAAAATTTTCCAAATACTACAAATGGTGATAGTAGTAGGACTATATTAAACTTGTAAAGATGCCAAGGAACGTAGGTCCTAGAAAGACATTCATAAGACAAGGTGCATTCTTCATTGCAAAATCTAATTTATAGGACTAACTTTCTTGTTTAAAAGGGTGGCATTCTTTAAGGATTAATTCTATAAGGACATTGTAGACTAGAGTAGTTTGATGGTTTATAGAGAATTTGTCTATGTCAGACAAAATTGCATATGTTCATCCTTGGAATTTTGTGTGAAGAAGAAAGGTTCTGCACAACAGTTTAACCCATAAACGCCGATGCAGACGTTTTTCGTCCGATGAATAACAAGAAAGTAATCTATAGGAAGTAGGAATGCAATTTTTCAACCGTGTTTTTTTTAACACAATTGTGGAGACGTGCTGCATCCTGGAGGACCAAAAATACTGTCATTCGGATGCATTCATAATTTTAGGGAGCATAGACATGGAGGACAGAACACGGAAATACCCGTGCACGGTGTTAGGTCGTAGGCTGCCCTCCTACAATTTTCATGAGGGCAACGAGAGTTCCCCTTTCTTTGGTACTGTTCATGAACGTGTTTCTCTCCCACGGTCAGTGCACAATGAACAGTACTCAACCCGCCTTTTCCCCGCGGGGACCAGTCCGTCGTTTAGGGGTTAACCTCTAATGAGTGCTTTGGGTTTTTCTAAAGTAGATGGTTCACACTGTACCAAAAAGGCGGAGTATTTCAGACGCACATTTTATAGGAATCTAGGAATCTAGGAATCTTGACAGTTATTCATTGGACACATTCCTCCGTGGCTGTAAGGATTAAGTCCCTTATGTGAATGTGGGTTTCCGAAAACAAAGACACGAGTATTAAAAGGTCACCATCTTAGCAGTTCGTAAAGAAAATTTTCTCACCTGAGAGCCCTCATCTGTTCGGGCTCTAGTGTCCTCATTGCCAATGGAATCTTCTTCTTACAAAGCCGAGAGCATACATGCCCAACGCAAACTGAGTTTCAAATATAGGATCCAGATTTTACAAAAAGAGAACGCAAACACATAGAACAAATTTGACAAAATCCACGCTTACTCGCCCGTGCTATTCTATATCTCAATGACGAATAACATCGATTTAAAATTGTGTACAATAAGTAAGCAAAAAGATGCAAAAAGGTTCCTGCAAATTCTTGCAACTGGAGCAACAGGGATGGCGGGATGCTTAATAGTCTAGAGAATGCAAATAAGTTCAAATTCCAAGTACTTGCCAAGTCTAAATCTTCTCAAGACGAGCAATGTACTATACGAGAATCAGTGCATGAATCTATTGCAAGGACCACATGAAATATTCCACATAATCGCTAAAATGGATGACAAATAAAGAATGTTCTGTGCGCCTCCGAACTGAAACAAGAGTTTCAAAGTCTTCTGTGAAGGTTCTTCACAGGAGGTGTCCTTAAGTGCCTTTCCCGTCTTTTACTTTACCGATCCTGCAAACCAAGAAAGGAAAGGTCAATGAAGAGCACATTGGTTTCAGCCACGAATTACTTATATTCTAGTTTCTGATGAACAAAACCACTGGATATAATCAAGTACGTGACTTCATAAAGCTGAAACAGAAGTTACAAAGACTTGAAGAAGTTAAACCTTGGACCCACCAGCCTTGCACAAAGGTTTTTTAGTGTCTAAATTTTAGGCATTAGATTCATATAGTCCTCATGTTCAGATAATGACAGCGTACCACAAATGTTTGGGGTATATTGGTGTCCTTGGCATTAACTTGATAATATACTAGCAACTATTAATTCAATTACCATAAATAGCTTTGATAATCTATTAGGGAACATTTTGAGATGAGGCGGTATGGTCTTCGAGAAACATAAAACACTGACAAGGCAATGAATTCATTAAACTTACAAAACACGTTATATATAACTAGGAAAGCGCTATCAAATCAGGAACAGCAACTATACCTGAAGCAATGAATGCCAAGTGCTTGAGTTATCTCCTGAATAACACCGACGGCAAAGTGGCCATAAAGTGAAACTGCAAATAAAAAAGTAAGTCTCGTGAAAAGAGGTCGTCACCAATGGAAAGAGTAGGACTTGAGAAACAGATGTCAAAAGGCAAAACGAGTTAGCTTATAGCTTACACATACAAGTTAAGACCAACCACTGTAAGGCTTCAGAATATTTTGACGGTTTTACGATATCTTACTCAAGCCACAGACTATCCACAGAAAAGAGAACATGACGATGTTATGCAACAAAGACTGAAATAGATCAACTCTTACGCGTGAAAGCACAGTATCCGACCAAGACCCAAGTCTCGTCCACAAGAGGTTTGCTGCAATACAAAATCAATAGATTCAAAATTAAATTCCACTTCATATTTACTTTCCAACATCTTTAAACCATGTAATCAAAAGTACCGCCCGACTAGGCCCCGCTTAACACTCGACACCTAACCGGTTACAAGGTTAACCCGTCAGTGCACTTTAAATCTTACCATCTTATAATATAAACTTTTTAAATACAGCTACCGAGCAATCTTGTACATGATTCAATCTTGCAGAGCAAACTTTCTTTCCATTGGTAAACTAAATGTGCCTCCTAGAACCCTCCAAATGATTGATTCGAAGTCCTCAAGATCGGAAATGGACACTGGTCCAACATACACTTAGGTCTTTCAAATCACTCAGTAAAGTGAAATACAAATCATCAGATGACTTACCCATCAAAAAACTTGGCGGACAGTGCATTGCTAATAGCAAAAGGTAAGTATAATAACGCCTGTTCAAATAAGGTAGAAATTAGTAACAAAATCAGTGAAATTTTTGTTTTCCACTTCGAAACTCTTATATTAATCCATGACTTAAAAACTGAATGACTAGAATGTTTACTTTCTCGTGCTATTGGATTAATTATAATTAACAACTCAGTAATATATCAGTTGTCAGTTATTTCATTTTAGCTTCGTTATTATTGAGTGATCAAATCTTATGCAAATTAAGTACCTAGGTCAATACTTAAGCCTGAACTGCACATTACCTCCAAACCACGCAATATATGAACCGCAATACTATTTCCCTCATTCGTGATCAAGGAACACCGGAAATTACTGCGAAGGCTTAGCAATTCATTTGCACGTGAAGGGACAATTCTACGGACATTTGAGTTTTAGACCCCCTTAAAGGTTGTCACTACAAATTCAATACTCTAACCAGTAACAAGCTAGATGAATGATTTGAAACCGCAATTCTGAGACAGTTAATGATGAATCACAGACAACTTACGGGTGCGCTATCTTAGCACTAAATGATACAAATTTTAATGTTACTACGTACCGTACACATTCCTGTCTTCAAACCCTTGGGCTCTTCACACAAGTGAGCAAGAATTAGCCGACCCTGAAATTTACAAGCCCACCCGTCACAACGGCTACAATGAAAAACCTAATTTTATTCAAAACCTAAAGCGCAACGATCAAAACCCAGATGCAAAGGAATTTCGATAATTTCACAAGAGAAGATGAAAGAGATAGCAATTTCTGTTAATGATGCCAAAAGGAACGAAAACAGGTTTGTTTCCCTGGCATTAGATTTTCCTTTCACCAGCTGACAAGTACAAAATTAGTGAAAACACAAAAGCGTACCACCATGTAGGCGAAGGCAAAGCCAGACCCCGAGTAGAACAAATGTGGTTGGTATCGAGTGACATCTGCAGGTGATACCCAGCCCCTGCACAAAAAAGCAAAAATCACTCTCAGCTACTACCACAACTTCCACAAATTGAAGGGACCAGAAATAATAGTGTCAAAGACCATTACAACAATACTCTTTATCCTCTAAATGCATGATCACAATTCTTCACACCTTGTATTGGCATTTCACCCTATAGAAGCTTTGAATGAAAAAACACTTGCTCTGTTCCATGTGGTGTACCTAAGTCACTTACCAGAATGCCATTCCTCCCAAAAGAGTAAAATACGGAAAGAGCTGCAATAAAAAAATACGTGACATGAACAGTTTGCATCAGAAGATTCGGAGTCATTTAATTACCTTCAGAAGCGAATCAGAAGGGGAGAAGAGATAGCACCTACCAATGACAGCAGTTTCATCACACTACCAAAAAGATCGCCAGTCTTTCAAGAACTCACAAGAAATTGCAATTCCAACGTTTCAATCGAATAAAGGTACTTGCAAAGGAATGTGATGGAGCTCACCATAGCTAATGCTACCCTAAAGCTTGTACCTCTTCCCCTCACCGCCTTGTAAACGTTCACACAACTACGCCAAACAATAAAAATTGGATGAGTTAAATGATTCAACAATCAGAAGTATGTCGATAAACTAACTAAATACCCAAGAAATGAAAATACATAAATGAAACAACTCACTTGTAAATCAGAGTGGGGATAGCAAGCAGAAGCCCGAACAGGGTGACAATCACCACCATAATGGAAACATCTACACATTTTCCGCACAAAAAAAACACTCAAAAATTAATTGCATATATAAACAAACACTCATGCCGCCGTACGGTCCGAATGCCCACCATAGTAAAGCCATTATCTTGAAGGCCCTAAGAGTCATACCTGGAATGAATGGGATCATCCCAATAACAGGAAAGTTCTTAATGCTTCGTGTCGACCACATAGGACCTGTACAAACCAAAAAGAATCAAGCACTCCCACTCAAAAAATTCTTACTGCATTACTAAATGAGAAGCATCTGTGTAGTAACCAAAAAGCAGTACTGTGCCAAGAAATAATGCATAGAACGACCAGACCAGTTGCCTACAGGAACCTGTCAAGAGAAGAAATACCAACAATTCCCGTAAAAATGTGTCCAATATAGAAGAGCATCAGCCCTTCAGTTGGGCCATTGACTACTGGAAGGATGAGTGTGTCTGTGAAGAAGCTGCACAAAGGCCACAAGTTGACAATTGGTCACTTGGAGATTCTGATGTAAACTTAAAATGTATTATGACTGGAAGTACAATGCGAGTTTAAATGAGTGGCAATGCCAAGTATTCAACAATACACCTTCAGAATGAAAGTAAGAATGACTGAAGAACTTGCCTTTCCCAAGTTGCAAGGTAGAAATTGGTGGCAGCAATCATCCAGAAAACGAATGTCCCGACCTTGCCAGTCATTAGTGTGGATGCGAAGGTCATGGATTCAAACTGACGAAAAGCAACACACCATAGTCAATTAATAATTATATCAAAAACCCGTAAATTTCTTCCAATCCCACACCGCAAAAAAACACATTCAGCAAGTGAATGCGAGAACCAGTTGACGTCTACCAATGACCTGAAAATGACCCCGCAACCGACTTAATTTCATCGAAGTAAGTTATCCTAATGGCAGTGCATATAAAAAGAAGACACCGAAAGTTTTACTTACCGTGACAGTGAGGGCATCACATCCTGCCAGCATCCACAAACAACGAATTATGTCAACAGTATACACCACCGTTCCAATGTCGCGTTTATGAGGCCTAGGGCGTCAGTTGATATTCAATCCCAATGCAAAATTCAATAACAGACAGGCAGTGCTTAAACGTCACATTAAATACAAAAACTCTGCAAGTGGATGATGAAGACTATCTCCAATGGATTCACCACCAGATAGTAGGATTAGCAGAATGCCATACCATGATCAAAAAGCTCTCCAAGAGGACTGGAAGAGTTTGTTCGCCTAGCTTGCTTTCCATCAACAGCATCAAAAGTCTGTCGCGGGAATACATTTTAGAGTCCTCCAATCTTAAATCCAGTTGCTAACAGCATCAAGTTTTAATCGCTAGCATTCCTTTACAGAATTTCGAGATTTCAAATAGCAAATTACCCAATTATGTATGGATTTTAACCGGATCTTCATAAAGGGTGATCGCTGGGTTGAAGAGTTTGACCTGGTAAAGGAAAAGCAGGATGCCATGTGCAAAGTACACCCAACGAGGGCCAGGAGAATCCAAGTGCGGCGTGTAGATCTGTCATCCACCAAGTTTCTCAGGCTCGCCATCTTACTTCAGGATTCTCTTAAGCAAGCCGTAAACCCCAAACCTCATTCAAATTACACCTACAAATCCTTCAAGTCTCTTTCTATACGACACGAAAATTCATCGAGGGCCAAGGGAGGTAAGGGCATACATAGCTCAAGAACGACGAAGAAAGGATCATCCCAAATCCCATCAAAGTGATCTGTCATGTCCAAATAGTAATAACAAGAGTACAGTCAGAAAGCTACATATCAAAAGATGGCGAGGGCATTCCTTCTGTGAATCTGTGCTCTATTGCTGTTTCAAATTGTAATTCAATTCTTGCATTATCCTAGGAAAACATTAAAAAAACAAAACGTACCATGTTGGGACTGAAGAATTGCACACGAAGTCGAATCCAGAGCCATCAGAACAACGATCAGAGTCAGAAAAGGTGGTGGCCAGAGTAAACTGAAAATCCAACCCTAACCCAAACCACAGCCCCAAACCGATATAAACAGCGGAATCCAGAAATGTCCAGAACTACAAAAACCCTGAAAAATGGTCTCCTCTCGACACTTACGGCATCCACATTGGGAAGAAATTGACACAGAACCGCCAGAATGGTTGGAAGACCCATTTGGCCAGGTACGATTTATCGATTCCGCTGTACTTGTAGCGTTTCAGCGCTTCCACGCCATGCTTCCCAACGTAGCCCATGGCTGCACCTCGGTATCAAGCTCCAACCTTCAAAGAAACCCACACACCCGAGAGTTCCGTCCACCACGTGAGATCCGGAGCTTCCAGGAAGAAAACAAAAATCAACTGAAAAACTTCTTGAGGCTTGGAGTCGAGATGAGCGACGACGCAACGACTAACAGGTGCGAACTAATACCAAGCGTCACGATGCGAGGATTCCACCACTATCTTACAATACCGACTTCAAATTTCACTCAAAACGGGACCCAAATTGACCACAACCCTTGCATCCCGAAACATCTTCGAAACCCCAAGTCCGACGAAGAACAGATCTAAAACCTCCTCCACAGCACCCCGCCCGAGCTTGTAAGGACTTGCCCAAGCGTCCTCTGAATACGCCCGGGAGAACCAGACTCCGGGTTTAAGAAAAGCGATCGAGGGCATAAAAAATTACCTTGTGCTTAAGAAAAGGACGTCCACACCGGGCTCGCAGCCAACCTCCAAATTCCGGACCCAAGGCAGCAAGCGAAGCGAAGTGAGGGAGCCACGAGCTAGAGCAGGGGAGCAGCGGAGGATCGCAGCAAAGCTTGTTCACGAGGGAGACGGGGAGGGAGGCATTAGGGCTCACGTATTGGGGGACCGGTTGACTCGGTCACCCGGGTGCCAGGCGGCATCTGCCCATTCGTTCGTTTCCATTGATCCTATATTCCGCCTTTTTAGGAAATGCTGACGTGGTCCCCTGGTTGGTATACGTGGCAAGGGGGGATTCCACGTTTGGCATTTCTTGGACACTGGTTGGCTCCGTAAGGTTTCACTTCCTTTTTCTCCACCTGAAGTTGGACAGTTTGCCAAGTGGCGGCCCCTTATTATTATTATTATTATTATTATTATTATTATTAGCAGTTAAGTTATGGGAGTAGCCGGCCGTGAGCCCCAGTGAGTTGGGTTCACACACCGACCACTCCAACGGACCTTAACTGGCCAGGGTGAATTGACCCAGCCCCTCATTGCCCCGCCTTTGGATGGAGGGAGGGATGAGGGGGTGCCATTCCCTGTCCATCCCACCCCGACCTCCTCCCCTCCGACCTGCTCCTCTGTCCTTCCTACCGACCTCTCCAAAGTGCCGATCTCCATGAAATTTGGATTTGAAGCTCCAAACTCAGTTTTGGGTGTCCCCTTTTGCAATTGTGTTTTTGTGGTTATGTGCTCTATGTTAATGGAATGACAATGCAGATGGTGGAGTGTTTCATCAACACTGTTGTGGTGTTCGTTGGGGATCTGTAGTGCTTCAAAAAGTGTGTGTCCTCAATGGTGTCTGCTCTTGAATCCCAACTGGGTTGCTGGTGAGATGTAGCTAATCACGAGTTGGCCGGCGCATACAGTGCTGAGTGGTTTTGCTAGTCTTGTTTTGCCATGCCTATCTCAAGCTTTTGTCCATGTTTTTGAAGCTATGGCTCGTCTTGTTCAACAATCTCAAGCTTCTTCTGTGTATGCTTTTGAAGTTGTGTCTTGTCCTATTCAACAATCTCAAGCATGTTCAACAACATTAGTGCTACAAGCCTTGAATTTTTTGTGGGCCATGTGGAAAACATTAACAACTAATAATGTGACTTTGTTGTGCATTTTTGCAAACGTCAAACCTCAAGAGAATAAGTATGCATCTCTAGTTAATCCAAGCAAGGTGACAATCAAGGCAACTACAAGATCTAGACAACACCAATGATCTCTCTCATGCGTTTATTAACAAAATCACAAAATCATACATTTGCTCTACCATTAGCCATCCAAATCCATCACTCTAGTGAAGGCTAAGCAGATTGGGCACTTCAAGCAATTTGCACATGGACTCAAACTTAAGCATTGGACAACCATCGGACAAGATTTTGAAGTGATTAGCGAGTTGTAGATGTTTTTTTGCAAAACTCGTTTGTGTTGCAATGGTTCACTTGTTGCAGGATGGTTGTGGGTTGCAGCATCAACGGCTTGGCAATTTTTTAAACTCCCCCTTTAAATTTTTCCAAAGGCTTGGGTGCATAAAGATTTCTGGAGGTGCTAACAGGGCATGTGTACCAAAAGAACTAAACTACGCAAGGGACATCCAAAACTGCCACTGTTTTTTTCATTATGAACCTTTTTCTATTATCAAATATGTGAAATATTGACACTTTCTCATTGGCAAGTGATAGGAGATTTCAATGCACTAAAGAACACATCATTTTCGATATTGTATGCAAAAGTTATGAATGAGAGTCAAAGTTTTTTGGCAAATGTTCTTAAACCATTTCTTCAAGAAACGGTACAAATCGATTTAGGATATATAGACAAGTTGATTATCTCCTTGAGTTGTGCATGTAGGCACTTGGCGCATTTGGGTTCCCCTACCGTAAAGTCTTAAAATCATATTTGCATGTCTACATTTGGGCAATTCAGAGTCAAATATTTTGCATCCCAAGTTTCTATAAACAAAAAACGAGAAATATTAGCAGAAATTTAAAAATATAACTCATGCCTGTGAAAAATACGAACTCGAGCCATGTTGTAGTAGCCAGGAGCAGGTCGGAGGGACGAAGGGAGGGAGGTCGGAAGGGAGGTCGGAGGGGGCGGGCAGGTCGCAGGGAGGAGGTCGGGGGGATGGACAGGGAATGACACCCCCTCATCCCTCCATCCATCCATCCAAAGGTGGGGTAATGAAGGAGTCAATTCACCCTAGCCGACATTAACTTACCAGGAACTAAAGTCCTCACTGTGCCAGGCGATGTTATCCAGTTGCAACTGAGGATATTCTGTGGCCACCTTCAGAATATTTCATGACCAGGGAACTTCAAGGCAGGGTGTGTTTTGTGAGCAATTGCTTTGCTAAAAAAACAAAAACGATGCAAATTTTTTTTTCATAGCAGTAATTTCATGAGATGAATTCTTCCTTTTTCACCCCACAAATGACCAACTGAAGGACCTTTTTTTGCCAAAAAACACTTAAAACTGCCATTTTTATTGCAAAGAATAAAAGAAAACTTTGAAAATTGTATTTTTTTTTGGACATTTATTCTTAGGAGCTTACACCTAACTAGTATGAGAATGTGTGGAATAAATTTCAGAAATTTTGACTACACAGACTGCAAGATATTTGCATTTCAAGTGAAGAATCAAAACAAAAACAAATTCATATTGTGGAACTAAGGGAGGCAACCCATTTCCAACCACTTAAGTGGTTACACATATCTAGAGGGCGAGTTTCTTGGGTGGAAAATTTTTCCAATGTGTAGAAATAGAGTTAAGAAGGTTTCCATAATTTTTCAGATTTTTATTTCTCAAAACATAATTACTATGAATTTTTGAGCAAAAGATTCCATTCCTCCCACTCTGGTCATGTAGACCTTCTTGTTGCTCACAAAGGTTGGTTGCAAAATCCACCAAGGATTGAGAGTGTTGTAAAACAATCACAATGTGCTACAATTGCATGGGGAATTGTTCTATAATTATAATCATTGTCATCTCCTCCTGGGTGGAAAGAGAACAGTCTACATTGCCCAAAGAGGGTAGTAATCAAGAATGGATTGCCTCCCATAGATTGTTTGCCTTTGAACCTTCTTCACTTCAATTTTTTGCACTACAAAGTTTTGAGGTTTAAATCTTTTTGGTGGAAAATTGAGTTGAGAATTTAGGAAAAGAAAAAAAATTCAAAAAAACTGGATTTTCATTTTTTTTTCCTTAAATTATTAAGTAGAAATACATACAAGATAGAAGGAAAATCTATATTATTAATATCTCTGAGATGGATTTGAAAAGCACTAATTCCAATGGAGAGATTGTTCTAACAAGCAAACAAAATTATGTGGAATTTTTTTTGGAAAATTGTACAAATTGCATTTAAAAATGAATCCTAAAAGTTATTTTTTCAAGAAGATGTTGAGATTGCTTGGAAAACTAGATTGTCCATAACTTTTACATATCCAAATGAAATGAATCAAAGATTTACATGTAGAAAAAGATATTATCTATGAAAAAAAATTCTTTTTTTGAAAATAAAATAGAAAAAAAAATTCAAAATTTTGAATTTTTTTCTGTTGGTTGGTCTCTTTTGTTTTGAGCTTCTTTGGGCACAACTTTTTTCCTAGGCACCAATTGAAGAAAAAATCATACTCCCACAAAGCTAATCAATTATTTTATGTCACGACCCTCATCAAGAGGCGTGCCCGGCCACCTTGGTGAGCAAGGGGGACGTTGGGGGTGACTCCCCAAGCCTTGCAAGAGATGAGGTGAGGGGGACTAAGGGTCCCAAGCGATCAAAGCGATGTAGCGCTCTAATCCAGACGAATTTAGGGGTGTGTCATACATGCTTGGAAATCTTGTGAGAAGACGCGTCCATGGGTCCAAAGAACGCGAGAATCCGAGTTGGGAGTCAAAAGATATGGCTCCTCAAAGTTGGTAGTGTCCCGGCCGTGTCCCGAGGCATAGGGACGTGGGAAACAAGGTTTGGGAGGGTTCCTTGGAGCCAAATAGGGCATGTCGCATATCATTGGAAAGCTAAGGAGACAAGATTTGTAGAATGATAAGGCTCATGAGGAGATGAGCTATGAGATAAAAGTTAGAGGCATCCAAAGAGGGTGGAGTCCCGGAGAACTACACCTCCCGAGGGACTCGTACCTTTGGGGGGCCATAACTTCTTCAATACTTGTCGTATTGGGGAAAGTGAATAGTGCACGGTGATCTAAGGAAAATTTAGATCACAAAAATGGGCTTGCACATGGGCTTTGAAGCTCGGAGCTAAAAATTATCCCGATGGGAAGATTAGGAGTCTTTGGGGGGTCCGGTTTGGAGATACTACTTGGAAATGGGTAGTCTCCCAAGATGGGGTGCATCTTGGGGATTTCTGGTGACCTCTAGTATGGGGGGGTTGCCGAATCCCATAGAGAGTACTATGAAGAGGGGTGGTTTCACTCCTCACTCCCGGATGGTGCCATGGTGAGCCTAAGTGGCCCTGGGTGGTGAGGTTAGTGTTGGAGCCTCACCACCACTTGTGTGTTACCGTGGAGTGCTTATGCACTCCTTGATACCGGTTGGGTGGTGTCCCACTCCACACTAGGCCATGGTGTGAGTCCCGGTGGGTGAGTCCCGAATGGAGTTGGGTTGAGCCTAGCGGGGAGTTGGGTCCCATTCAAGGGCGGTTAGCACCAGTGGGGAGTAGTGCCTCTACTGAGTGCTTGGACATCAATGGAAGTTTCACCCCATGTCATCAAATGACATGCCTGATTTCTTGTAGGAGTTAAGTGTTGGGAAGGAAACGATTGAGAGTCACAGAGGAATAGAAAACCCCGTGACTTGAATTAGAGCCTAACATTGTGGGTGCGTGGCATGTGCAATGTTAGGAGAGCGTGAACCTTGGTGGCACTAAAGTGTTAAGTGCTTGGAAAGTGAGCTTATGGTGGTAAGTGTCACTAAGGGGCGCGACATTCTATGTTCATAAAAAGTTTCAAAAATTCATGACTAAAATTGAGACTGTAGGTACTTGCCCCAAATCCAATTTGTCCTCCAAAGGTACAATTGTCCTTTAGGGTTTGAGTGGATGAAATGGCAAAATTGCTACCAAATTTAGGGATGTTATTTCTCTATTTTAGATGAATGTATACTCATTTGGATGAATATATGAGTTTTTATGCATATATTGCAAATTTCATCTATTTCCATGGATGTAAATAGCTTCATCACTCTAGAGAAGATAGTTTTTTGCACTACCCAAAATAAATGATAAAAAAACAATTGTTATAGGATCCTCACTAGATTTCAAGTATAGATTGGGAGTAACTCTAGTCAAAGAGCATTTAGGCTTTAGGGACAGCAGAACTCATGTCGCTTTCGTATTTGTCGAGGGCAAAATTGCAATGTAGTAGTACAAATAGCAATACATTAAAATACCAATAGAAAAATTTCACAAGGTCTTTTGTATGACCACATGGTGAGCTTTTTGTTCAAATAGATTAGCAAATTATAAGGAAATGTTGCAAGTAGAAATCGGATTTTTGATACGTAGAGAATATGTTATAATTTTTCAATAGCAAGCCATTCTAGGCCCCCTACAATGGATCATAGCCTCATTAGGAAACAACATATATGAAACCTTAAAGCAACAAAGAGTAATGTGTGACCAAAGGCACCCCTAAATAGTTACTTTGCTAATCTACTCAAGTTCTAAATAGCAAACTTGGTATTTTCACAAGCATATTTGATTTACTAAGAAGCAAAAAATAGATGTTAAATTTAGATACTTCTCACCTTAAGGCGTTGCTACCTTACAAGATCTTTGATATGTTTCCTTCGAGACTAGTGTCCCCACTCTTTTGCTTAGCAAAATTTCAAAGTTTGTCATGCACAAAACAACTCCGCCTATTCAACTTCTACATGGTATTTTTTCTAAAGGGAGTCACAATAGTTTTTTTAGCAAGTTTAGAAACTTATTGAATTCAAGAATGATTTATTCTTCTCCAAGATTGCTAAAGAAAGTTCAATGAGTTTGTTGAAACCACTAACATGTTCCCCTAGGGAGATTACTCTTAAGTTTTAGAAAACTACGTGAGTTAAAAGATAGGGTCCATTTAATTCAAAGGAGGAAAATTTTATATAATATGTAGGGCTACTATAGGGTCCACGAAATTCTACATAGTATTATATATATATATATATATATATATAAATATAAATTAGGCTATATAAAAATATCATGTAGTAAGAATTTTTATCAATAAGCTAGCCTGAACAAATAGGGGCTATGCAAATTTTTCATAGTAATATGAGTATAGATAAGGACAAATAATTTCATGTGGATGACAAAATAGACTCAATCAAGAAAACCTGCAAGAAAATCTACAATGAAGAGTAGTTGACAAAAATTGTGGTATGGTACTAATAGCATATATATCAAAAAAACTAAGTGCAAATGTAAAACATTGACTACAAATGGTAGAAATTGTTACATTGCACAAATAGGGAGGTTTATCTTAGTGGATTCAATGCCCCAACAACTATACAATATGAGGATAGAGTTTATAGTTCATTTAACTTCCATCTTTGAAGTTGTATATATAAAACACACTCAATCATATTGAATGGGATGTTCACAACTAATTCAATGGGGATTCTAAAGTGTTGAATGGTAAATTTGTTATTAAAAACTATCACTTGGTCAATGACATTTGAATTGAATTGATTGTTGTTGGTTTCTTAGCATATCCCTAGCTGATATATGCATGTTTGTAAAGAAGGTCAGTAGTTGGAAAAATTTGGACTCTTAAATAGTATATGTAAGATAGCCCCATTTAAAAATTGATTGAAGGAATTTACAAAAAAACATAGGATATTGGAAATACACTCTAATAGCTTTTTATGTAAAAATACGGTCATCTTAAATGCAATAATGAAGGTAAAGAGCCCCACATCAAATACCCTCTTAATTTAGGTGCATACCTTAAATTACAAGGAGTGATCTCCCTAGGCATGTTCCTCTATGAGCTTGCCACATTGAAAAGCTTAAGGCATCTCCAATGGTTTGATCCACAAGCAATGGCAAACTATCATGATAAAATCATGCCGAGAGTTTTGTAGTGCTTGCCAAACAAGAAATACCACAATCATGGTGAGACAAATTACATGAACCAATAGAAAATTGAACATGCCACATGGTACTTGAGGATGCTCTTGTCCATCAAGGCATAACTTGATTTGCAACACTTTTGTGCTCATCATCCTTGCACCCTAGACAAATGCATATTATAAAAACACCTTGCAAATAGGTGGGATTGTTCTTAGTCCCACAAACTTTGTGATTTTGCCAAGCAAAAGATTGGAGACACTTGCGATAGAAGAACGTCATTGTCACCACATTAAAAGAAATTTGTGTGTTTTTACGTTACACTAGATGTTACAATTAACATATTATTGTTGTATTTGATGTCATTGTTGACATAAAAAATAGGCAGATGTCACAAAAAATGTTTTAAAAAAAACCACAAGTTTTTTCTAGTGTCACTATTGCTATGGTGGATTGAAGATGACCATTTAGCAAAGAATTACTAAAATATTATTTCTAGTGCTAAATCGTCAAGCTCGTTGCATATAATAAGTATGTTGCAAGTCTTCAATGCTAATCAATCATTACATTACTAAAAATTTGTCCTTTTTGGCCACTAGTTACTAAAAAGACACCTCATGTCATATAAATTTTGAGAAGATCTTTGATTTCACATGTAAAATAAGATGTAGCAAATTACCAAGGTTTCTCATTACCAACCATTAGGTGAGGGGGCCAGCCCCCATGGCTTGAGGTTTTATTTTTTTGGTAGTTTATATCATTAGAGAAATGTTGGACTCTCCGAAGGGCTGCCACAAAGTGCCAAGAGGGACCCTCAATGCATTACATTTATTTTGCTTGAGGGAATTTTCCCCTATTTTTGCACTTCGTCACTTCCAAATGTCAAAGTATTTAGTCTCACATACTATTAGTTAGGGTTGTAACAAGTGTTGTTTTGATATTTGAAAGCCCCCCCAAAGCACCTCCCTTTGACAATTGTGGAATAGAAAACTAAAATATACTTTTGGAACTCCTGATATTCACACAAGGTGAATCTCTGTTTTGTTAGAAAATTCCCTCTTCTGAGTAGCTTCAATAGGCTCCAAAAATAGACTGGCTTGTCAAACCCTGGCAACCCTCCATAGAGTCCAAAATTTCTCTAATGTGTCTTTCAAGAATACTAAAAGGACATGCAAGAATTGCTTGAAAGAATTGACATGATGTAGGAATTCACTAAAGGTATTTAAGGTATTTAAGTCCTAGATACATGTTTTTCATTAAATTTTCTTTAAAATCTTGGACTTTTGATTTTCCAATTTCTAACTATATATTGACACCTAATACCACCCTTTTTTTTAAGCAATTGGAGATTACACAGTTGCAGTGAAAAAATGTGGTTTACTTTACTTTTAGGGTTTAGCGCAGAGGTTATTATAAATTAGGTCACCGTGTTTTTCTGTGTTGAACGTTGAAGGGCAGCAGAGACAGACTTCAGGATTCGTGTTTTGCTCCATCAGATTTGTTATCAATTGGTTTGTGATAGACTTGTTTGCAAGATTTTGGGGGGGATTTTTTGTATTTTACAGTTTATCGTAGCTTGAGACGAATAGGGTTCTGAATCAAGTTGTTCTTCTGAAAAAGTAATGTAAAACATAAGCTTAGTGTAAGGTAGAGGATCCTGTTTGAGTCACTTCAAGCATTTAGGAGGAGATGTTAACGTATGGAGGACTGTGATATTTGGAAAATGTAGAGATGCGGACAGATCACTTTTACTGCTGAAGACAAAGTTGTTGAATTCGATCAAATTTGAACTGGAACTTACTTTGTCTGAATTTCTTATGCAATCATTCAAAGTGGGAGGTAAGTTGAAGAGTGTCACTTTAGACAACCCCATTTCCATTCATTTCCATTCAAATATCAATGCCCATAGACATTCAACTAAATCATACTTACACCACTTGCTAATTGAAAGCCATCAAGTGTAGCAACAAGAGTCAGTTTAGGAGGTGGGTTCCGGTGATGATTTCAAATTTGGATCCCTCTGTGCAAAGTTCTTATTTAATTTTTCAATGTGGGAGGTTGTAGAGCACTCTCAGTAAGTGACATTAGACCACCAACATTTCCATTCAAGGATCAGTACCCACAGACATTCAACTAGCTAAGTCATACTTACACCCATTGCTTAACTGAAAGCCATCAAGTGTAGGAACAGACAAGAGTTGTTGTACGTTGTAGCCAGGTAACATGGGTCAGTTTAGGAGACGGGATCAGGTGTTCGTATCCTCTACCTTAAGAGTATAAATTGGAATGGGGGATGGTTGATAAAAGTCTTACAGGTGACGCTGACACCCTCGTGAGCTAAAAGTTTGAGTGAAATCTTCTCACAGGGTCCCTAACTCGGCCAATTGAAAGAGTTGTCGAGTATATCTTCAGGCTACTGCATTGATCTCCCAAAACTCACGATACTCTCAAAATTTCACGTGCAAGAGTTGTCGAGTACAAACAGCTGATTGTATAATTGAAGGAAGAGATTGATGGCGAGAAGAGAAACACTGGGCTCCGGGCCTCCGGGAATGCCCAATGCACCGGTCTCCAATCCAGATGTTCAAAAGAAGGTTTGAACCGTTACAAAATCACATTTCGATTATACAGCATTCAGGTAGCTTTTTCTAGTTCTGAGTTTTGTTTTCCCTCAGTAAGCTTATACCATGCGCAAGTCTCATGTTGTCAGAACTATCCATACTTCTTCAACTGAAACATACAGAGCAGCGTAAGTCCTTTGGTTGACAAGAGGTACCATTATATTGAAGGTCACGCATGAGTTCAGATGTACAACAGCTAACTCAATGATGTAATTTCTTCAGTGCAAGTTCTGCAGGGGTAGCGAAGAAAAAGTCCAACCCCAATTCAAGGCTGGCCATGAAAGAAGAATCTGTTGGGGTCGTTCAATTCTATTACGTTTTGTCCTCTTTAATGTAACTGCTTGGGGTCCCTAAACATGACTGACTGACATAGTTTGTTTGTTTGTTTGAAACAAATGAAACGGAATTTCATTGCCACGACTGACATAGTTTGAATCTGTGACTTGGCCAATCAAGTCTCTGAGATCGAGTGAATGATTGCAGGAATGAATGTTTGACTAGTTCCAGGAGATACCAGAAATATTGTTGGGTCAGAGAAGCTAGGTCATCTATATTAACGACTGCAGTTGGGTCTTTGGGACCAATATATCTAAGTAAAGAGGGTCGGAAACGAAGTTGGAAAAGGTCGACTCTCTGCACTGGATTGTAACTGACAAGCCGCTAACCGTAAGACTGAGCTAGGACCGTACGTAACCACCATGGTCCGGAATTCACTGTCTGTGCGGTTCACCAAGCTCCGGAGTCCGGACCCACCCTGCCTATCTCCACTTCTGCCTCCAAGCTAATTAACCGCCCGCATTGACTTCGATTTGGTCCGTCCTCAATGAAGGACCTGTCTAACTTGAGCTTGACACACCACCTGCCCCGGCTGTTTTACTTGACCACTGCGAGCTCGTGAAAAAGAATGGCAGCTTCTAGAACGTTCTACTTTGATGGAGTCTTCACAGTTCACATAGAAGTCATAGTCCTTCTCTATTAATACGGTATATCCATGTCCAAGTACGGTGCTCATGTCCGGAAACTGTTCCTTCCCCTAGCTATATTACACTATGGCGTTGGAGTTTGAAGCAGTTTGTAGCTAAGCATTATACTGACGTTCAAATGAATCAGTAGCTCAGTACAGTACTACTGCAGTGATGTTGCCGAGGTGCTCAAAATGCACGTGATTGTAAACATGACATCATCTCCGGAAGGATGCTGAGGCTAAAAAGTGGACAATAAGGTTGAGGCACCAGTAGCCGATCATTTAAATAAGCAATTTTGAAGTTGATAGCACGTGAGCAGTATGAGGTGATGGAAATTTTCCCCATGTAGGAAGATAGGAAATATGAGGATTACAAAATATCCAGAATTTTCATACTGAAATTAAAATTACTGTGAATTTTGGGAGCCAAAAAGGATCAAAAGAATAGCCCATAGCCAATGTCTAGATTCTTTCAATTCCAATCATTTGAGAACTACTTTCCTTGTCACTACTTCCTATTTTCTTGCTTGCTACTGTAGGACATGTGTCACATATTCTTATTAGTGGCAATTTTGAAAAGAACCCAAAAAATACATTCCCAGCTTCGATTGGAAATTTGTTACAGCCCTTGGTTGGAAATACTGCACCTTACAAGATGAATATTGGACGTGGTTGACAATTGATGCCTATACCGTGGATGACTTTCAAGAATATTGTAGAAATGAAGAATGTACCTATTGGTTCAAAAATCAGATTATTTTTGGCAAAGTATCTTTGTTGTAAGTCTCATCATTTTAGGATTTATCCTTAGAATAGTCTATTAGGATTTTGGTAGGAAATGCAAACAATTTTGTTTTATGGTTCTTACACTCTTGTGTACAATCAAGGGGGGGTTATACTTTGAAAGTAGAAGCAAATCTAATTGATTTCTTAATATTACAAGCTTCCTATTTTTTAGGAAAGGTAAGTAAGAACATGTAGGAACTTGTTGTGCTACACTTTGTGTCCCTTGAATAACTTTGGGCATTTCAATTTACTACCTTGGCTCAACTTGGGATGTTTATAGAAGGGACCACCTACATATATTAATCCCTAAAGGATGTTGAAAAAATTTGGGGTAGTGAAGTAGGAATTGAGTGGAGTAGGGTTGAGCTACTGTAGGTGAACGTGTAATTGTTTGAGGGTGCAATATTGGTACAGTGATGGTGAAATTTTTCGTGAGATAAAAAGGTAGATGCTATAGTGTTGTAAGAAAATTTTAAAAATTGAATATCTTTTTTTTATTTTTTGCCAAGTTATGTACATCAAATTACATCCAAAATATTTGATTTTGTAGTGCATGAATGCAAAGGTTGTTGCAACTTTTTGCAAATAGTGACATCTCTTTGTGTGAAGGTCACCTTTATTCATTAAAAGAGAAGTTGGGGCTAAAGAAGCTAGTGAGCTTCCTTGAGTTCCTAGATAGTAGGAACTCGCCATATCAACAATTTGACATGGTTAGGAGACGGACCCGTCAAATAAAATTATTTATTTAATTAATCTTTTTGTAAAATAATTATATAAGTTCTTAACACTTTTTGAAATTTTGGCATAAATCATTAATCAATTGATAATTTTTTAATTAAAAAAAACTGACAACAATGACTAGTTCAAAGTTTCCAAATAGCAAGGGAAACAAAACATGGGAACAACCCTAAAGGGTCCCTCCCTTGCTTAAAAATCTCTTAAAGGCCATAATTATTCGTTGTATTGAGGCTTTTCATAGATTTTGAGACAGAATGGTAATTATTGGAAAATTCTTTTAAAATAATGGCGATACAATTCCTTATTAGGTGCCCTTCATTCTCTAACAAAAGATTGGAATGTCCTTTAGACTTTAATACTACATTGAGTGGATTCTAAAGGGAGTACGTCTAATACATTTATCCTTCTACACCTCCTAGCACTAGAAGAAAACCTTGTTGCTTTCAACAAAATCTACATGATGTTTTTGTTCACTATATCATAGAAATATCAATTTCAAAATTTGTATTGAAATTGATGTTTTTATGTTACAATGAACAAAAACATCATGTAGATTTTGTTGAAAGCAATATGGTTTTCTTCTAGTGTAGACATGACACATTTTTCCCCACTACACATCATTTGTAATAGAATACCAAAATACAATCACAAAATGACCTCTAGAACACTAACGAACTCCCCTTCTTTTTTCCAAAAAAATAGACAATTTGTTGTGTGATCTTGTATACACTTTCTTAGTTTGTGCCAAAATGCTATACAATCATTTACCTTCAAATGTTTGTTCTTGGTTTCTAAATAGTCCAAGGCTACTAGTAGATAGTCCTCCAAACCTTTAGGGGTTAAGTTATTTGACCCTTAAACAAAGTTTGAGTCATTTTTTGGTCAATCAATGATAAAGAATCTTTTTGTTTAGGACAATTTAAGTGCTATTTTTCGTCCCTGGAATTTTGTGCAAAAAGTAGAGATCATGCACAATAGTTTGACCTCCAATGAATACTTTTGATTTTCTTAAAGTAGATGATGTCATACAATGCCAAAGGGAATGATTTCCATGGTCACCAACTAGGTGTTCAAGAATTAAATTAGCTTTAGACTTGACTTGCTAAAACTTGTTACTTATTGTTGCAATTGTCTTCAAATTTCCTTGAAATTAGGAATCACAATGTACTCAGTACAATAATATTTTAAGCAATGGGATTACTATTGTTTTATTAGTATAGTGAATTTAAAATAACATAAAGTAACTTGGTAGCTCAAAATTGGGTTTGAATGTCATTTTAAGAATCACCTAACGTTTTTGCTCAAAATGGCCTAGTAATAGTGGATATTTTGAATTTTGGAATAGTTTTTTAAACAAAATAAAATATGAAGAATTGTGAAGAATTTTAAATATTATGTGCATGAAAATTTTGGGCTTCAAAAAATTATCTTTAAACTTATGCAAAAAAAAGAATGATGGAAAATTCAAGGAAATAGATCATTTGGAATTTGATTTTTCGAAAATAGTTAAAAAAAACTGTAAAACTAAATTGTGAAAATCTATGTTTCCTAACTTGAAGATTCTTCTTCTCAACCATTTGCGTCTAGAGTAAAAAATTGTATTCTCTATACTTGGCACATAGGTAGTGCACTTTGAGTGTATTTGGAAGGTGGACATTTTACTATTTTTATAAAATCTCTTTCCAATTTTGTATAACTTTAGTAGAAATCCTTGTAACCCAATTTCACCTTGAAATTCACATTTTTGGGTTGGAAACAATACTACCTCCTTGCCCCCACATGGCTAAGATAGATATCCAATTGGGGGAAGTTTAAAAAGGAAAAAAAATTACTCAACGTCTACAACTACCGCATATACCTTCATTTCAAATTTCATAGAAAACAAACATACAACACAAAAGTTATGAGTAAAATACCACTTCTCTAAGGCCAAGAGGACAAAAAAAAGACAAGTGTTTTTTGCAATCACCCTTGACCATTCAATCTATACTAAGTACTAATTTCTAGAAAAAAAATCATAATTAAATTCTATGATAAAAATTCATTTCAAAATTCAAAATTTTATATTTGTTAGGACAAAGCTAAAGCATTGTAAATTTTCACAATGTTCCACTAATTATTTTTGTTTCAATAGTCAAACCATTTAAATTTACAATTGTTTGCTTGCTCAATCACTATGCGATGGTAATACAAAATATATTAGGTTACCATATGATATCATTGCTTATCTTCAAAGTCACAAGAATGTGAATGAGAAGGGTCTTCAAGGTGTAAACAAAAAAGGACAAGCAAAGGGAAGCAAGGGTGAGTGGAAGCAAAATTAATGATTATCCTTTTGAATATGTAAACAAAGTGTAAATGAGCCTTAAATGTAGATGAAGTGCATAGCATGTGAAATTGTTGTGCAAAGTGAAACACTTGTAATTGAGTCCTAGATGTAGCCAATTATTCAAATAAAAAGATAGATATCCATATGTAAATAGCATCATCACTATTATCCAAATTGAACATTACACTAAGTCACATGCACCTAAAATCATTAAAATAAACAAATAAAGTGCTTCCCCTTCTAACCCCTAAAGGATCATTACACTCTTGGGGGAGAAAATGGATTTCAAGTAGGCTTGTACTATTGATCTTTTATATCCAATGCCTTGTAATTTTTTAAGGAAATAGAGTTCTCTAAGGGCTATGTGGCAATAGAAATTTTTATGCCAATTGACTTCAAAGTTCAAAAGTTGTAGCAATTTCCAAGAATTTTCGCTTCATGGGACAAAGTGGGCAAAGGAGAGGGCCTTCACTTCAACCAAGGGCAAGTAGAGAGGGCAACAAGCTAGACAAGAGGTGAACAAATGGTGGGGGATGGGAGGGCTAGACTACTCAAAAAAATTGGCAGCATATAGCTTGGAATGGAAGACTTCAAAATGGTTGAGTATCATCGATCAAAGATTGAATTAAAAAGAAATTGGTATCGAAGTTCCCCATGATAGGAATGGGCATGAGAACTTCTTGGGAACAATCATAATAACATAATGGGATTGAAAATAGAACATATTAGGACCCTTTATTTGAATGTGCCCACTGCATTTAGTCCATGGAATACATACATTAGACTTCTAAATTCTATAGGAATTAGAGGATTGGTTTTTGTTTTAAGAAAATTGGGAGCCTCTAAAGAAATAGTATATCTTTCAATCCACCATTTGGATTTCCGACTTTCAAAGTTATGTTGTGGAAAATGTGCTCAAAAAATGATGTTGTGCATTGTGAAGTTTGGGACATTGTTGCATTGCAAGAATTTTTTGGGATGTGCTCTATGTCTTTTTCTGCCTTCAGATTTTATGGAGACATGCCTAATATGATCTTGAGTATGCTAGATATTTAAATTCAAAATCCACATTGCAAAATTTTTCACAACCAATGGTCAAAGGCATTTGAAATTATCAAGCATTGTTAGAAAAAAAATTCCTTTCAAATGCTTGTATCTTTCAATCCACATAGGCAAATGTTTTACGAAAAATCCATTTCTCCTTCAACAAGTTTTGTACAAGACCCTATGGTTACATTTCAAAAAATCACATTTTGTTCAATTTTTACTGAATGTTGTACTAGCAACAATTTTGAGAGTTTTGGGACAAACAAATGGCATTGGTCCTTTAAAGGTTCAAGTGTCTAAATTTTTTTTATAGATCTTTCAAGGAGTCAAAAGGGGATTCAAGATTCCCTTAGTTTGCAATTTTTCTAGACAATATTTCAATGAATGACAAATTCTCAAAGTGCTTCAAAATTTGTATATTCAAAATTGACCCTAAGCTATCATGTTTTGAGGATTTATATTTTCATCCCTAAAGTCCCCTTGTGTACCTATGATCTTTATTTTGCAAGATTTTTTGAATTTTTATTCAATTTATATATAGGAAAATTGATTAACCTTTTGTGAATATAATTCTTATTTTGATTGGTGCTTATGAGAAAAAGTCATGCCACAATACACCCAAAATAGGTGAAGCAATCAACAACCAAAAAATTTGAAATAATTTTTCTCATCTAATTCTCATAGAATATATTTTTGTCTATTGGAAATATACAATTCATTCTATTTGGATGAGAGATGTCAAAGATACGCAACTTCTTGTTTTGTAGAAGGTGTTAGCATGTTGAACTTGAGGCTTTTCTTCTTGGTGAAATAGTACGAGACTACACCCCAAAAAATGACAATGAATTGTAAAGTTTTTCGCCACAAAACTTCAAATTATAAAAAGCTTGGATGAAATCTCCAAATTGTGGATGAAAATAAAATTATGGATATGTATTGTAGTATGTACTACAATAATATGATATTTTCTATCCAATATGTGGATGAATGTTGAAATTTGGAGCACTGTTGTAACATTTTGTACCACCACTTTTGCACATCATAAAAAATGGAAAAAACAACAACTAGTCGCATTGGCTTAGGTGCACTTGCCTTTGCTTGAAAAAATTGAAAATAATATTCCTATTTTGTCATCATCCATACTTGAAGTTAGGTTGTTTTTGTTTTTGTTTCTTATGTTGCGATCTCCAAGGTTGTACTTCCCTTGGGCGTGTTCTTGGTACCGTTAGAAAGTTGTTTGTGAGGAGGGATGCATGGGCTTTGTTTTGTGGTATTTGAATGTATGTTGTGAAAGTTATTGAATTTTGAAGTTCTTTGGAATCAAAAAATTAGGAAATCACTTTTACTTTTCTTGTAGTTGCGGCAACGGCACGCTACTTATGGTAGAACCACCCATTGCCACTTTAGAAACTAGGCCCCATGGACAATATATTGGTAATGAGAATTTCAACAGAGAGATGATTGATATCTAACCATTAGTTTCTTGGTTTCCAATAATCTTCTAGCCATCACTGTTATGACACATGTGCTTCGTTTCAAGAGCCACATTAGTCTTTAGATGAGTAGTGATGGAAGAATCTATGTGTTGGGGATGGATGCAAGCCAACTTTGGGCTTCTAAACTTCATAACAATTTGAATTTCAAAAAAGAATTTATGAAAATTTGCCAATGCCCATGATTTCTATTGTTCTACATGGCAGGACATTTGCATTGCTTACACTGCTCAAGATCATGCACAGAATGCTTACCGTAGAATCGCCCATTACCAGCCATAACCCATGGTCAATACATAGGCAATGGGAAATTCAATAGAGAGAGGACTAACAAATAATCATTAAATTTTCAGTTTCCAACCATCTTGTAGTCATTGCTGTGATGACAGATATGCTTCGATTTGAGAGCCCAATTAGTCTCTAGATGAGCAATGATGGAAGAATCTGAATATTGGGGATGGGAGCAGGCCAATTTTTGGCTTCTAAAATTCATAACAATTTGAATTTAAGGAATAAAATTACGAAACTTTGACAATGCCCATGATTTCTATCTGTCCACAGGGTTGTAAATTAAAATTGCCTTCTACAACTCCGGACCATGAACAGATTCCTTAAGTGGTTGGTCATGGGCGGTTCTACTATGAATGGGTGGTAATGGGTAGTTCTACTTTAAGTCAATTTGATAACCAGAACAACTGTTCCGTTGGGCCTTTGTACTGATTGGCAATCACTTCTCAAGAATTGCAAAGATTCTAAGATTCTGTCCCCAAAACACGTGGCAAACGCAGTTGGGCCTAAACCTTCTGTTCACACTGCATGATGAGTTAAGTTACTTCGTAATCAATATAATGAAGTTACGAATGCTCCTGGCCTTTCATTCGCCGATTAACTTACTGTAGTGTGTGTCGGCTGCTTGCTGAGCTGGAGGGTCAATTTTCCAGTAGCCAATCAGATACGCCATGCTGGATCCCTTTGCCGCCACTTGTGCAGCCTCCGATGACGTCATTCCCTCCTGAAGGGCCGCCACATGGGCACTACAGCATTCCACTCATTCTGCCACGTGGCGATCTTACTGCAACTGCAGGTTCGGTTGGGGCCTTACTTAACCCGTGAACGCCGGTCTGGTGACCGTGGAAATCAGCCATTTTGGAACCGCGTGACATCATCCACTTTAACCCTAGAAGGACAGGCCATGACCATTGATTTCAAGCCTCCCTATCCATCACTTTATTTGCTGCCATTTTGCAACTAGATATAAATGACATTATTTTATTTTATTTTTCAGAGATGAAGTCATATGTACACCGCAAGTCATAAAAATTTCAATTTCTTTTGAAAAAAATGGAAATTATTGTGAATTTCTTAAGAAAATAGTGAAGAAAATTCATATCAAATACAAAATATGCTCAAAAATCTGAAAATTTCAAAATAGATGTATATTACAATGCAAAACATCTTGGTATAAACCAAAGTTACCGTGTCACTCTAAAATTAGAAAAATCAACAAACCATGGTTATAGGCCCGAAGTTCAGATTGCTATAAAGCATGGAAATTTATGAATTTTTCAAAATTTCCAATTGGAGTAGAAACTGAACTTCATAAGCTTCATTTCATTAGTTGGACTCAAATTCAAAAAATATCATTTTTATGGCTGAAATTCACATCAAGAAAAAATAGCAAGAAATAGTCAAAATACACTACAAGGGTGATCCGTTTTTTAGGCATCTTCCTCTTTAGAAAAATCAAGAATACCATAATGAGGGACTTTGTAATACTATTGACTAAAAATGTATTCAAGTACCCTCCAAATAAAAAAATTGGATGAAAAAACATTTTTATCCATCCTATAGTTTCAGGTGAAGTCATCCATTAGACACTTATTGTCCACATCATCCTTCTAGGGTTAAAAAAATCAAAAATATTCATTGGGAATGAAATTGTTGTACATTGAATAGGGATATTAAGGGACCCATACTAATTAATCAACATTCCACACTATATAAATATGTACCTTTATTGCACATCAGTAGAAGTGTCCATGGGCTGTACATCATGTTTCAAACATCTATGGTTTTCTACAATCAATCCCTTTAATTTTTTGGTCCCCTTAATACCACTATTGAGTGTAGAAGATCTCCCCTTTCCACCCCTAATTCCAAGAATGAATAATTGCACTTCAGTCCTACATAGGAGAATTTCTTGCCATTCATCAAACAAAAAATGTCCGCTGCGTCATTTAGGGGTTAACTTACTTACAAATGAATGGAAAAAGTCACTTGGGTTTATCAACTACTACCAAGCTCAGTACCACCCAATTTGCAAATTTGCAAAAAAACTTTTTATTGGGCCAAGGGTGAATGGACCCCTCACTTGTCCTTGATTTTACCCTTGGAAAAACACTGAAATTTTTTATTTGCCACCCATGATAAAATTTGGAAATTTGGAAATCACATTTGCAATCGGATGCCCCAAATCAAATAGGGGCGGTGTAGAAGATAAATTAATCAAGTACAAAATAGGGAGTCTTTTTTTCCTACATGCACCCTTGGAATGACTTCGGAAGGACAAGTGAAGGGGTCAATTCATCCCGGCCATGAATTGACTACCTTATTGCTCCACAATTTTTCTTTGGAAAAACACTCAAATCTTGAATTTGAAATTTTGAATTTTCATTTGAAATCAAAGGTCCAATTTAGTTATGAGAGGTGAAGAAATACAAAAATACATGGCACAAAATATAGGACAATTTTTTACATTTATCATGGATTGGGGCAATGAGGAGGGCAATCCTCTTTGGCCTTTCTATAGCTAATGCTATGAGTGCCGGAAATCAAATCCTTTGGCCAACTAATTCAATGGATGATAAATTGGAGACTTCAAAAATACAACTTTCTTCTCTATCGTAGAGGAGGAACATCTTACCCTTTGAGAAGGACAAAATAATCCTATTATAGTAGAACCTCTCTAAAGTAATAGGTCTGGGACTAGGCTAACCATATTACATTAAAGAAGTTATTACATTAGGGAGGGTCATTGCATTAATGGCGTTCAATGCAACTAACCCAGGATGGGACAAGAGATCCAATATTACCTTAGAGAAGTTATTACTTTAGAGAGGTTCTATTGTATGACTAAGGTGTCAAAATAAGTTCAAACATGATGAAGGATTTATAATATTTGGGTCATTTTTCAACAAGATCTAGCCAATTGAAAGTAGTTTAGTAGTAGGAATCATGCTCTTATTTTGGTCACATTTTTGGTGTAGTTATGTTACTAATGCACTTAATTGTAACTTGTTTCTAAAACCAAAGTAGTTTAAATTCTTGCTTACAATTTGTAGGTCCTATTTTTTAAGAACCTAGCATTGATTTATAGATACACTTATTTACACCCTATTTTATTTTATTTTAGCTTGCTTTCAAAGGAGTTTATCTCAATCATCCAATTTTCAAATCTGAATATCCTTAAGACTATTTTCCGTGCTTTTTTTTATGGGCTTCTTGTGATAACATCATGTAAGTTCATCAAAAATACTTCTTGATAAATGGAAATTTTCCGTGTGTTTCAAAAAAAATAAAAAATAAAAAATAAATCGTGAAAATAGGAATTGAATTATTGGAAAACTATTTATCATAGAAAAAGTATTTTTATAAAAAAACCAAGTACTCCGTGGAATATCCATTTTCTGAAAAATAAAATAGAAAAATTGTCACATATCTGTTGTTCTCTCACTGTACTGTACAGTGTACACTCTCAAGTTCTGATTCCAAAAGTTGATATTATATTTGGCGGTCCATTTTGCCGTGTCCACTGGCGATGCCCTTCAGTTCAAGGCCGGTTAATCTCCGTGATTGCCGATTGGGGATCTGAGTGCGCACACACCACGCCACTCAAGTGGCCCGGTGTCGCCGTGCAATTCGGTGGGAGCAGCCGAGATGTACAAGTGAAGGTACAAAAAGCTTGCGGAGACAATCATCAATCTCATGGATGAACGTTGGCGGCGCGCGAGGTATATCATTCATCCAAAAGTCAAGGACGTGTGTGTGACGACTGACGGGTGATGACCTATTCCAACTTTCCAGGTATAACCTATGACATGTGGCGGGTTCAGCGTTTATGTCCAGCGGTCGGGGAGAAGTGAACGCAATTCTAATAGACTCATGGTCGTGCGACCGTCGGTCGAGAGTTTCGGGGTTCTTGCGACCTTAGGTTGCAGGGGCCGTCTTCTTCTCCCTCAAGAAGGGCCCGTGGTTTCGGTGCAGGGGGTCGATTGTTATTTCAACCGGGGCTGCTTTTCATCAATTTCTTATAGCGTCCCTCGTGCATTTCTTTTGGAGAATCTCGGGAGTCTTTAGGGAATCTCGGTATTCTGAGGCGAAGCTCCGCGCACCTTTTCCTTGTGTTTGAGCCTCTGGCTGTGCGTATTGACCAGAATATGAGGTCTTGAAGGGGTTGTGGAGGTGGTTCTTCGGGTGCTATCTCCTTGTACTGCTTTGGCGGCGTTGGAGTATTCCGCAAGGTGAGCGCCTTTGTGTTCTTGGATTCGTGAGTAGAGTGAATCGGATTCCGAGGCCTGTGTAGACAGTAGCGACAGGTTTTGTAGCTTTCTTTGGGGTTTCGGAGCCACGGGCTTGTTTCCCTGGGCTTGCGGTGGGGACCGGGCTCGGGGATTCGCTCTTGCCATAGTGACTTCTATTCCTGCACGAGAGATTGCATCAAGCTCGAGCGAGAACAAATTCAGGATATGAATTTTATTTTTATAAGTTGTCGAGTCTAGCTTGGTTTTAGTTCTCCGTGATGTTCGGACGCGGGGCCAGGGTAGAATGCGAGACGTTCTTTACTTGGCAACGACTTGTGAAGGTTTCTGAAAATGGTCAGATTTATTACATATTCGATCTTCAGTGTTTCTCCCTGTACGTGCATTGCATTCTTTGAGCAGAATATCTACTGCACTGGACCCGACGTAGTCCGGGACTGTTGGTGAAGCTTATTCTTGAAATTTCAATCGACAATCTCAGAGATCTCTTACAACCTTCGTACTAGGCCTTGTGCATAGTCTACGCTTTCTGGTTTGGGGGATCTCTCGAGTTGGTTTATTGTTCTCTACCTAGCGGAGTATCCGACTGGTTTGAAAATAAAGGGAAACCATTCGTAACCGTAGAATGTCACGCTTGTCATCAAATTTATGTTTCTGAGAGTGAGTAACTGTGCAGGCGTTTCAAAGTAGTGGCTTGTTGATGCGACCGTCTTAGCGCCCATCCACTCGACTACCAGTTTCTAGAGAGCTAACGTGAGTTCAGATCTGTATTACTTGTGATCCTTGACGCTGTGCAGTTCTGTGTTATGGAAGGGTAGTGGGGAGCCCTCTGGCGTATTTTTCCAATTTAGGCTCAATTTCGCTGTATTTGCTGTGTTTTTGTAATGTAATATGTTTTTCAGATGTGTATCGCAGCGAGCCGTTCATTTGGTGTTTATGCACTGGGTCTTGGGTCGCCCTAATTTTTGAGCTGTTCTTTTAACGTTGAATTTCCTCCCTGGTACTGCAGCGAGTGGCTTCGGAGTCAGATTGGCGATGGGGTCTTTCTGTTCAAGTCTGCATTGATTTTTTCGAAATTAAAACAAATGGTCATTGCCAGCCCTCGAGTAGGGAGGCAGATGCATAAAGGAGTGTTTAGAGACAATGCGCGTGGAACACATGGACGCTTTGATGCAGGGGACTCTTGGGCAGGCGCCTCAAAAATGATGGCAAATAGGCCACATTTGTCTAAATGCAGGGAATTCCGCTTCAGTTCCAACCTCTGTACTCTCTGGAAATTCTTGTTTCTCCTAGGGTTTCTAGTGGTGTTGTTCCTTGAAGCAAAAGCGAATGCCAAAGGATTCCAGCGAAATTTGGATGCTTTTTTTTGTACAGTAGATCAAGATGGAAACGGCGAAATTGAGCAAGGCGAAGCCTCTAAGGTTTTCTATCTCTTCCTCTGTAAATGTATTTTTGTTCTATGTTTTTGGTAGTGTGTCGATGGCTGGGATATGGCGTTGTGGAGTTATGTTGGTTTAAGATTGTGGGATGGTGCCGTATTCTTTTTAATGGCAATTGAATTTTGTCTTACTTTAGTTTTGTATCCTATTACCCCTGCGTGGACTTCGCAAAGTTCATCTTTCGCTGACTTTCAGCCCTATTCTACCTGCCCGCACTGACCATCTGAGCCCTGGATGCAGTTCCTGCGTAACCTGGACGCCCATATGACTGATGAATGTGATATAGAAACGAAAGAGGGTATGAGTGAACTGATAGCGTCCTCTCAGTTCGACTTCAATTTCAGCTATGGCGGAAACACTATATCTGCCGAAGAGATGCTGGTGAGAGCTTATTATCTTTGTTTTAGCGTGTACATTTCATGCTTGGTGTCGTTCACATGAAAAATCGTTCCCGGAAAATATACCACTGATCCTTCAGTGAGTTAATTAGGAAGCTTTGGTGTGTAAAAACCTTTGACAAAACTTGTAATTGAATCAAAGAGCTAATCCACTGACATCCTAGTTATCGATTATGTGAATTGGACGAAGAAAACAGGTTTTGAATAATTTTAAATTTAATTTCGTGAAAGAAAAATCCTGAAATAGTTAGCTGTTAGGTTGTGAGTGTCACTGCATTGTAATTGACATCGGTGAATGATCCGCTGCTCATGTTCATTTTTCCTTTTGTTCAGGATCACCTGTCAAATATGATGACTGCAAATCATGTGGTAGATTGGGTTACTCACGGACTACAACTTCCACTATATGCAGAAGCATTCCGCCAGAATGCTATAAATGGTATGGACTTCCCAGCTCTCATTGAGAACGACAGCGAAGCTTTACTCGAGGACCTTGGCATCAAGAGTACTTTACATCGTACTAAGATTACACATGCTTTGGTTAGACAGATCTTCGGAATTGGCACTACTCCAGGTCCAGTTCGCTCATTAGAATGTAGTCCATCCAGTTATGGCGGCTTGCAGCTCTCCTGGGAAGCCCCTACCAACCGCGGTGTGCCTCCCTTGCATAAGTATCTGATTGAACGGTGGTCAAAGACCTTCTCTACTTGGACGAATGTGGCTGATACAAGGGAGGTAGTCTTCCTGGACAGAAATGCTGTCAAGGTGGGTAAAGAGTACAAGTATAGAATTCGAACATGGGGGGGCCATGGGCCCTCTAATTGGGTTGTCATAGATGGTTGTAGAGCCGATTCTACTCCTCCCTCACCTTCTAATTTGGATTCAGAGGATAGGGTTCCCTTGCAGATGGTACGCCAAGTGGAACCAGAGTTGTTGATGTCGAGAGGATCCAAGCCTTCTGAGAAAGAGGAAAGTGGTATATGGACTTGGATAAATTCAGGTCTTGTATTGCTTCTCGCCTTGTTCTCCAGACATACATTCTTCTTTGACGTAACTTTGGCTGCCTGGGTTCTATTGAAGAATCATTTGCAGCAGACATTGAGACAAGGGTTAGAGAGCCCGCGTCTTTGTGTGAGAACAGTCGCACGTTCTATAGCGTTAGCTTGTGAAAGTTGGTGTTACATGCGACAAAAAGTGTGGGCACTTTCCAGGCTTGGAGTGGATTCGTCATCAGCCTCAAGGAGAGCTGCGCTTAAGAGTTTAAGCGAATCGTGTATGAACAGTCCGTTCGAAGCTGAAGAAGAGATTAATGGGGAATATAGAAGAACTCGAGGCATTCGAAGTATAAGTGCAGATAACCTTTTAGAGACAAGTGATTTGGGATTCCAACCGAGTTTGAGAGATTCGAAGAGCCCTTCTCCTAGCAGCAGTGAGAGAGAAACGGAGTTGGAGGACGTGATAGACAAGGCAGTAATATTTCCACCAACTCCTCCGCGGGACATAGAGCTAGTTTCTGTTCCTTCCAAACGGAGTAAGAACAGGTGAGCTGGTTTTTCTGCTTTTAGTGTGTAAATTAATCTTTTTTGGTTGTCCGTTGATCGTGTACTCGGTCAAACATTATCTATGATCACTTGATTAATGGCAGCAGTAGTAATGCTATTTTGTAATGATAGGGATTGTAGGGAGACTATTGAAGTTAATTTGAAGTCTATTTTAGAATGGTTGAATCTCTGATTCGGTTGTTTTGTTGAGAGAGCAGGTGCAACCAGGAGGGTTGTAGGATACGGTTTGATCGCTGGCATTCGCTGCAAGACTGGTGGATGAAACTCAACAAACATTATTGTCGAGAATGTCAGAGTGTTTATTGTGTGAAACACACCCGAATCTCGCCTCATGGACCTCGTGGTCAATGTGGGTTAGATAGCAGTTGCTACTGCTACAACTGTTACGCTACCTTGTCTTCGGAAAGTCAACGCAGGCTAGATGAGCAGAACAAGTTACGTGTTGGCCCTTCTGTGTCTAGAGATTTGTCTTCAGGAGCAACTTCTCTGGGTAGTTCAAAGCAGGGATATGGCAGTTCTTCGAATAACTCTATTGCTGGAGGAGGACTCCCTCCATCACTTAGCGATACTGTAGAACCCTACTTAGATAGTAACGGTCTGCTCGACTTTAGGGACGTAGTTGCTGCTAAGTCTGTAGGAGTATCGAAAGCAGCTTCTGACTCTGGGATGCCCGATCAACCAAGTGAGCCTGTGATTTCAAAGGGTGGCCATAGAAAACAGAGAAGCTTTGCTTAAGCAATCCGGCGGTTCAAGTTCATCCCGGTTCATGTTTGTTGGATGTCAAATATGCAGGTATCTAAGTTGTTTTATCTTCTGTATTCTACTGCTTGTTACCTAAGTACCTAAATGTGAATGCATTTAGATACTCCTCTCTGCTCTGGCACATTTGCCATCATCTGTTCTACCTCTTTCCTTGCACACATTACGACGGTTCACATGTAAGCAATCTATTGTTGTAGTTATTTTCTGCAAAGCTTGGTCTGTTATGACCTGGTTTATCTCATTTTTTTCTGATAAATCCTGGTTTTCTTTTGCAGATCATGGAAGGAGCTGCATAATCCGTCCGCGAATCATCTCTGGCAAATGCCGGTGGCTCTTGTATACTAGAATCATTACTTGAAGCGGAGAGCTTCATTTGGTAGCGAGTGACCAAAATTGCGATTTTTTTGAGCTTGTACCCATTCATTTATTTCCTTGACGTAGAGTATGCAACTATCATACTCTCATGCAGCTTACGTAGCATTCTTGTGATGCGCATGCACTCAATTATTCTAGTCTACAACTAGGTCGTGATAAGTCATCGATCATAGTTATTCATGCAGGTAGAGCAATTACTTTATTATTGTGATTTGGACCAGTGAGTTCAAGCTAATTATCGTAAAAGTTTTTACTTTCTGCAAAACGATTTGACTGGAATCGTTGTTTCTCACTTTCAAGAAAATGATACTGTGAATGGTTTGGAACATCATACTGAGCCGAAATAATATTCTCAGCAGGAAACTTTGCCACGAGAAAAAACGCATGCAATTGTTACAAAACCAGCAATCGTGTGAACTTCTTGACCTCTGAAGGTACTTACGTCTGGAATTTTAATATTGTGCTGCTTTCAGTTTGAAGTGAAGTGAAATGAAGGAATGATTCTGCCGCTGAATGTTCACATGGTTACGGTCTATTACAGTAAACTAGTTTACTTGATTCGGAGAAACACCCTATTCTGCTGATGGGCAGTTCACACCCAATGCTAGTAAAATGGGTCTGAGGCCTTAGAATTGAACTTTGAAAGGACAAGCCTTATCCCCAACAATAGGTGTATTCATCATTTCTAGAGTAATTTTGAAAGTCATCCATCACCCACTTTGTGGTTTTAGTGTCCTCCGATTTTAAGAGTGAGGGATCAAACCAATTCAATTTATCATTCATCTATAATTTCAGTCAATCCTAATTGGCTACATGTAAGATAAGGTGGAAGCATTGTTGGTACATTTTTTCCATATCTGAATCCCAATTCAGTGCAAAAGAGTCAATTACATAGTCACTTTTTCTGGAATGCATTTGAATTTTACTGGAATGACATGGCATAAAAATAGATGTATCCTACATCAACCCTACTAGGTTCTCATGTTCAATGAATGTACATTTCAGCCAAAACTCTCTCCCGGACAGTTTTGCATGCAAACAGCTCACTCGCAATTCGGTGCACCGCTTGGGGAACCCCACGGGACCAGCTGGGGGCCTCTCTTCCAGCCACACCAACATCCCTCTCCGTCAGCATTGGTGGGCACCTCTGCCATTGCCAAGTGGGATCCCACTCCTCCATCAATTCCCCCAAACCTCCAGCTCACAACCATGCACGAATTTCTCTCTCGAGGTTGCATGGCAGCGTGCAGCTAACGTAGCAAACTATTCATTACAAACACCCAAACCATTTACATATGAAGTCACAACAATTGAAAGTGGGGAATTAATCGAAGTCACTGACAACTAAGTCCAGCTTCAGGTTGAGCATCAACGAACAACTTGGTGCAAACATTGGGCAGCAAAGTAGGCAAGCATGGTGAAGCTCACATCCGTTCGGCAGGCCCGGATGTACGGTCCACCTGGAACGCGAGACCTGTTTGAGAATTTGAATGCGTTTGTGTACCTGGTGGGCACCGTGTTTCTGGCTGCTGGCGTGTTGTTGCTGCTGCCGAGCTTTGGGGCTGTCAGCTTTGGTTTATGGATGATTCTGCTGGGAGTGGCGATGGTGGTTTTAGTGAATTTGCATGACTTGCATGCGCACTTGGCTGGGGTGGATTACAACTTGCGCTTTCTGGCGCTCGATGTCCAGCTGGGGCTGGTCGAGTTTGCTGCGCCGGTGGTGCAAGCGCTGGGGTCGATCTTGCTCTGTATCGCCACGTTCTTGCTCATCAGGGTACGCACGTGACATTAATTCTCGCTGTTTGGGTTTTGTTTCTGTTGGTTGGAGTGGACTGTGAATGTTTGTGTGACGAGGAATCGGAACGTTAGTTGTTGATCAGTGTGAATCGCTAGAAGTGAGAAAGTTTGTCGGGGTTGGTTATGGATTGGAATCCTCGTTGGACTTGCATAAGAGAGAGTGGCCCTGCTGCCTTGGACCCCAGACTTGGCTTTATATGCAACATTTGTTGGTTTGTTAAGCATATACATTCATGTGTTTTGTCGCTGATATTGATCAACACTGAACTCTCTCGATTGATCGAATTGCACTGCACTGGGGGTAGACGGGCTTCGAAATGGCTTCTCTAATGTGTTCTCAATTTGACATGTGGAAATGGTCCAATCGGATTTGTACAAAAACATGAGAAATTCTCGAGATGCACTGGGAATGTGCCATTGCCGAGCGTTTAATTAGAGAGTGTCGATGATCTATTTGGCTAAATTGGCAAGATGGATAGCATCAAATATCAAGTGCACTAAGCTCTGAAACTGCGGTCCGCACAGATCGAAGGTTTTTGAGGAGCCTCTCGAAAGCGCCGAGTTCGTGAATGGCCGTCAGTTTCACAACTTTGAGGCGATGGAAATCGGAAGTTTGAATTGTGTTTTCTTCATTTGACTTCAAATTACTGACAGATTGCACTCTCACATTTTTGTGTCCATGATGGCAGGCCAACAAGGGAGTGTATGACCAGCAGGAGATGTCCTTGAAATTGGTGCAAGCCTTCCGACTGGTGGTCGCCGGCGCTGCCTTGTGGTTCCTAGGCGCCATCCACAACGCCTTCCAAGTGTACGAGAAAACAGGTCTCCGAATCCAGGTGCTGCAGAAGTTGGTTTCGTTGCCCTGCGTGGTCGCCAGTGAGCTTCTTCTCATCAGCGGAGCGCTAGCGTTGCAAATCTCTGGCCGCGGTCAGAAACTCATGGTAGCTTTTGCCTCATGCCCCTCCCCTTCGACCTGAACAAGCCTAAATGGAGTTTTACGATCGAAATCCTAAGTTTGAATTGTGTTTCCTCTGCAATGTGGAATAGGCTTTCATTATTCCAATTTTATTTATGGTTTTACAAAATACTGGAAATTGTCTTCATGGATAAAAAATCTGGGCCCATCTGAATTCTATAGTTTCATGATATGTTCAATCAAACGGGCTAGGTATTTTTAAACCATGAATTCTTGGTTCTTGATCCATTCGGATTTAGGGTTTAGGGTTTTGTTCCTTGGTTTTTTCACGAATTCCATGGACTTATGTTTGTTGGTCTTCATCTTTTAGGGTTCGCAGCTACCATGCGACTCATTGGCTTGTCTTCTCTTTGATGCAGAGCATTTCGACGTGGTTGGCTCTGTCGGCGAGCGCCTTGCTCGTGTTGGCAGCGGTGTTGAACATCGTACGTGTGGTTGCGGTGCAGCAAGTGGACCGATTCGGCGCCCATCTGGAGAGTCTGCGGGGAGGGGCGGAAGAGCTGCTGCAGAGCTCTCGCGCCAATTCGGAGCCTCTGTTGAGCTCCAAGGGCAAGTACCAATCCGACATTGAAGGCGACCAGTCCAATTTTCCCTAACTTACAGAGGCTCTTGCATTCTTTCGGAAAGAGGAGAATCTTTTGTAGAATCTGAGGAGGTAGTGGTAGATGAACTCTTGAATTTTTCAGTGGCCAACTTACAAGTTTGCAATCCATAGAAATGTACTCCGTATCATTTGAGAATACTTGGCCAACTTGACCAGATTATGTTCACTCTGAAAACTGGAGAGAATGACGTGATTCTTTTCTTGTTATTGACCCCACTTACGAGATGCTTCAGAATTCAGGAGAATTCCATAAATGAAGAGATTCTGGCGCCCTTGACGGTTCTGACATAGTCTTTTCAAAATGTGAAAATATAACTAATCTTAATCAATTATGGAGTAAAATTACGCAGAATATTGCTTTATAATCCATTGTTAACGAACTCGAGTCTAAATGTCTTGACTCTGGACTGGCGCTTCTGCATCTCTCGACCTGGCAGCTCGCCTACCAGATTCATGGAATTGAAGCTGCCCTTGCAATTGGAGTAGGAATTCTGGATACACAGTTCATAGAGTATATTTCAGGTGGTCTCTGAACATTCTGGAAGAATCTTCTAGGTCTAGTTTTCTCACGACCTAAAGTGCGCTCGCAAATTGCAGCAAATTCCTTGCTGCCATGGTCCACACAACTGAATGTCAAATCGTGGCATCATGGTCCGCACAATTTGCACAATTCGTCATGTGGTAAGTTACACACTATTTGTCATGACACGAGAATTCTGTGAAATTTGTTTTGTAGTCATTGCAAGAAATTCCCAAGAAATTCCTTGTGAATGCGAAGTTGGGTTTGAGTCCCAACAGCCTCTTCAATCGTAACGGTCATAACTTAGTGCTAGCGTTACATTTCTTATTTGGGTTTGAGGAGCATACTCTGTAACTTTGTGTGTGAAGCAAAAAGTAGTCTTACCATTAAAGCAAAAGAGGATTTACTGTAACAATACATAGTGTTTTGGACTCTTTGATGATTCAACAATTGCAAACCTTACATGTGGAATTGATGGAGAAGTCTGGTTCATTTGTACTGTTAGTATACATTACAAAAACTTGATATTTCTCTCATGTAATAATACATATCTAACATTTATTTTCACTTTTTTGTAAATATAAAGATTCAAACGAATTTTGAAGATTTTTTTATGGTAATTCCCTTGTCAGAACTATATTAATTTTAAAATGCTTAAACTAGTATATATTTTTTATGAAATGGAGATAATAGTGATCAACATGATACTGTAATTGGTAGTCTCTGAGCTCACACCAAGAGAAGTTCGATAGAAAAAGTTCATTAGCGGAGTATTTTAAGCTTTCTAGATGCTAATTTCAAAGGCCAGGGTGGATTGCCCCCCTCGCTCGTCCCCAAGGGAAAAAACTGAAATTTTTTATTTGTCATGCATGATAAAATTTGCAAATTTTGAATTCATACTTGCAATTAGAGGCCCCAAATTAGCTAGAAGAGGTTTAGAAGATAAATTAATGGAGCAAAAATAGGGGGAACTTTTATTTTACATGCACCCGGGATTGGTGAGCAAGGGGGTCGATCCACCCCGGCCCTTTCAAAATGAAAATTCCCCAAAATTACAGTGACCTTCATCAAATTTTCATTTCTTTTTGACAAAATTGACAGAGACGATTTAATTTTTGGAGGATTTGTTGAGTCAATTAAGTACATTAAGAACTCTAGCTTTGGGACAACAAAATTGAGCCTAAGAACATAGTATACTGCTATGAAATATAAATTGAATGCATTGTCCAAATTCAACAAATATTTCAAATTCAAGTGCTAATGTTAACAATGGTCTATATTGCAACCTATATTGTCTACTATGGCTAATGCTATCCCATACTCTCAACACACACACAAAAAAAAAGAATCAAATATTGTAAAAACCAACACCATTTGCATGTTTGTCAAATTGTTGATATTGTAAATTCTAGAAATGTCAATTTCCTTCAATTTTTGTGTACAATGATCTAAAATGATGTATACCAACTTGTTAAGGCACAAAAAGTTTCTTGGAGTTCTAAGAAAAATGGAAAAAAGATAAAGTAGTTCCAAATCATGTTGAACAAACCTAAGTTTTAGACATGGCTAGCTTTGAAATTAATTTTCTTTCAAATCACAACTAATTTTTTCTTCAAACTTCCATGGTAGTGTGTAATATGTCGCACACTAAAACTTTTGTATATATACTTCTAGACTTTGTTCATTGATGCTTATGGTATGGTTATTTGAATGAAAATGTTTCAACAAAAAAACTCAATTTTGTTCTTCATTGTACATGGTTTGAAAGTTATAGCATAATATGTCATTTTCATCGCTCAGTGGGCAACCCTTGAAACTCAAAAAACTTCTTTAAAAATCATTTTTTTAAGAAATACAAATTTGAAATTGGTTCTCTAGATTAAATATATATGTGAAAAGCTTTGATAAATTCTTTCTAATTAATGAGATGAAAGTTATGAGGAGTTTTAGTTTGTGGGTAGTTATGGTTTTCAAAGACTCAATACCTACCAGCAAACTAAAACTCCTCGTAACTTTAATCTCATTAATCAAAATAGAATGATTAAAAGCTTCTCACATATATATTTAATCTAGAGAACCAATTTCAATTGTTTATTCCTTCTAAAAGTGTTTTTAAAAGAAGTTTTTTGAGTTGCTCAGGTTGTCCGCCAATCAATGAAAATGACATATCATGCAATAGCTTTTGAACCATGTAGTCAAAAGTTATGAAAATTGTTGGTACTTAAAGCTATCCGTGGACACATGTTGTATAAAAATTTTATCAAAAAAGAAATAAAAAATCTATTTGTAGTGAGTTGCCCCAAATTGCTATGTTGCTAAGAGATTACAATTGGGGCATTAAGGGGTTAATTATGCTCTAGTCCTCAAGGATGCATTATCAACACCAAATATAAAAACTTGTTATGTAATTCCATGTATGTGACCTTGATTTAAATTCAAACATTATAGACTTTTACCTATATTATGTACTATTTGAACATAAGAGCCTTAGAAGGTTGCTTTTATAGGCAACTTTGTAATCAACACTTTCAAAATTCATAGTTTAAGCAAACAATGCCAAAAAAAATTACATGGAAAGAGTTGTTCAACATTGCTCGAAATTGCCTATTAAATTTGATGCCCAAAGTGCATTTCCAAGGTGCGAAAAATATAGTGCATTGACAATGGGATTTGCTTCCAATATGTTTCTTGTGCCATTTTTACATTGGCCTAATTTGAATGAATTATATGTATGAATGTGACATCATTTTTCTAATGTTGGTACATTGTACATGAAGTTTTGGTACAAAATTTTGATGGGCAATGAAACAACATTGAAACAATATTGAACTAATTCTTAAGGAATTTGGAAGTGTCCAAAACAACTTTTCCAAATTATCAAAAAGAAAAGAAGTACGAACATGTTTAACCCCTAAAAGACCAAGGTGTGTTTTTTAGCAACATAACTTTTTTGGACATGTACGTGTGACTAGAGGTTTTTATGTTTTGGGCCCAAACTTTCATAGAAGGTGTGGACAAGGAATATCTTTCATGTGCACTATATTTCAGGGCATTTGGAAATACGAGTCAAAAGTTATGGCCTAATATGTGGTTTGTTTCTCAACTTAGGTAGTTTGGGCAGATCTGAAAAAATACTATCTTTCAAAAAAAAAATTGGAAATTGGTTTTCTAGATTTATCTATACATTGAAAGCTTTGAATCATTCCATTTTGATCAATGAGTCAAAAGTTATGAGATGTTTTAGTTTGCGGGCAAGTATGGATTCTCTACTCTAAAATAAGCTTTGAAGTCCATTATTTAACTCAATTTTTTATATTTTTTGAAAAAATTAAAATAAAATTAGATGTATATTTTTTATTACAACATTACAGCCATTGGGATTGGGATTTTTCAATTCCATTAATGAATTGTTAACAATTTAGTATTTTGAATCATTCTCTACATCTTTCTACTTACTATTTTTTTCCTATATGTTGCACAATTCCAAATGATTTGAAAATTTTCAAGCATATAGCCAATTTGCATTGAAGAATTAATCTAAAGAAGCACTACTATTTTGGACAAGTTTTCATACAAATGTGACCTTGTGAAATGCAACTGCCAGTTTTTCCACAGGACCCAAAAAAGGATTTTTGTCACTTCAAATGCTAATATCTTGCAATCTACATGGTGGGATTTTCTGAATTTTTTTCCACATCTTCTCAATCTAGTGCACTACAAGATCCTACGGTTACATGTGTCCAAAAATGATATTTTTCAAAAATTTGGTACTTATATCAGAAATGATAGTTTTTGAGGTTTTTTGGTGATAACATAATCAAGGAACTTCAGGGGGTATGAGGAAGGTGGGCCAAATTTTTTTACTTTTTTGGCTCATATGGCATTTGCCCATTAGTAATAGTGAGAAGTAGCAAATTGATCATGCCATGGAATTTTCTTCAAGGGCAACACTCTCACTAGTGGTAAGGAGTTTTGTTTTCCCCAACAAACCATATGCTTAGGCTATGGATATATGTAGGAATCAAATTGTAGATCTCATGGGAACACAAAGTCCAATAAGCACAATCATTTCTTACTATCCCTAGGGAGTAGTCTAAGGGCATTTGGGTAGGGGCCTAGATTTGTTTAAGACCAACATGAATGCTTATATATTGGCTCAACTTTCCCATAAGACAATACCTAAATGCAGTGAAAATAGCATTAGGAGAAATTTGAAGGCATGAAGAGGCCGTGAGTTATTTTGAGTTTCCAAGGTGTGGGAACTCACCACATCAGCAGTATAACATGGCATAGATGTTGTCACATTAGAAAATAATATTATTTTTAATTATTTTTTTAATTCAGTTTTAAGTTTTTTAGTACTTTTTAGAAATTTTGGGGATTTTTTTTTCAAAAAATTCAGAAATTCAGTCCATTATGGGCTGGTTCCCAATTTCTGGCATTACAGGGAACAATGCAATAAACAACCCTAAAACGGGCTTTTGAAGCCCTCATTTCTCCTCTAAATAAATGTAGGAACATTACTTAACGTCTGAAGTCCAATTGTCCCCTCGAGAGAAAAAATAAATTTTGGTTTGGTGCCTACGGTCTCATTTTCATCTTGATCTTTTGAATTTTTTTAAGATAGAAAAACTATTTAGCTTTCTACAAATATAATTTATATATCAATTGGAAAGTGAAAGCAAAAGGGTGTCAACCCTAAGCCTAAAATAGGGGTTGTTCGGCAATACCAAAAGCATCATGAAAGGTCAAAATTCAATTAAGTTTTTCTTGTTTCTTATAGAAAATACTCTTGTCTAGATAAAAAGATTTTATTCATTCTATTTAGACTAGTGATGAGAAAGCTATGGACAATCTTGTTTTTTAGGCAATCTAAATATTTTATTGAAAAAATAACTTACAAGATCCATTTTTGAAATCATTTTTAATAATTTTTTGAAAGGGTTAAGTTAACTTGCTAGAACAATTTTGTCATTTGAATTATTTATTGTGTTTCAATTCCATCTTAGAGCTATTAGTGATTTAGTTTTTCGTTCAATCTTGGATGACCTCTACTAAATTTTTCTTAAAGAATGAAAATTAATGTTTGTTTGTTTTTTGAATTTTTTTCCCTAGACTGGAAACTCAATTTTTTAACATAAAACTTTTAAATCCAGCATATGTAATGCAATAGTTTTAAGCAAAGGAGATTCAAAGCCATCAAATTTGTTTAGTCAAGGAGCAAAAAACCTAGTTATTTTCACTTCAAATGCAAATATCTTGCAATCCGCATGGTCAAAGTTTCTTAAAACTCTTCCACACATTCTTATGCATGTCTATTCAGTAAGATCCTACTATTAGATTCACAAAAAAATAATTTCTAAACTTTTTTGCTCTTTGTAATAGAAATGGCAGTTTTGAATGGATAAAAAGCCTTGAAACTTTAAGGGCTAAACTTTTTGGCTTTGTTACTTTATCTTAAATGACTATTGGGTTTTTTTTCTTAGAAGATACAACTTGTAGAAAAGCCATTCATACCTATATTTTCTATATTGCAAATAGACATGTTTTTTTTGCTTTATGATTGAAGGCAATGGAAGGAGTGCAATACAATGGTTCTAATAAACATTGTATTCTCCAAAATAAGCAACTATGCTACAAAAGGCTCTATCTTTGTAGCACTAGAAACAGAAAAGCGTGGAAGCACAAGGAAGGTCGACCAACCTCAAACCAACAAATTTTTAATTTTGTCATCACGTATTGAGAGTATACATTCCAAATCCAAAATGTTTGCTTTTAGTAGATGGTGATGAAAATAGAAACATGGAGGTCTTATGGTGGTTTACCGTAAGAAAGAGTGGCTCTTCTTCTTTTTGTTATTTTGACTTTGTAGCTTTTAACCCTTAAAACGTCAACACGGATGTTTATTGTCCAATGGATGACAAAGAATCTTCCTAAGTAGGATAGAAGTGTAATTGTTCATCCTTGGAATTTTCTTCTAAAAGGAGAGATCTTACATTGTAATTTGACTTCCAATGAGTATTTTTTATTTTTTTAAAGGAGATGATGTCACATGGTTCCAAAAGTGATGATTTACATGGTCACTAGTCTATCCTTTGAGGGTTAAAGGACGGGCTAGTCTATGTGGAAATCCTCCATTTTGGATACTATGTGAATCATTTGTTTAACCTTGGAACGACACATGGGTGCTTTTGGTTTCTGCTGTAATTGAATCTCTGTACTTCTGGAAAAAAAAGGCTTTCAATGAGGGCTGACTCATGCCTAAGAAGACTGTGCATGCCCCCACCTCCCCACCATAAATACAGTAGATGAAGAATTGCTTCAGTGTCTACTAAGTTACAAAAATATCCTTTCTCATTCATCGGACAATTTTAGTCCTCAGCGTCATTCAAGGGATAAAAACCATTAACACTCACTAAGTTAAGCTTAGAGTTCAAAGTACTGTGCAAGACCTTCTGTTTCCACAAAGGATGAGCATCTGCAGCTCTGTCTTCCATGGAAGGATTCTCTTGATTGATCATCCCGCGGACAATAAATGCATGACTGACAGCGTTGTTCAAGAGTTAATAAAGGTGACTCGCTTTTCGAGTAAGATCCTATTCCCAATACGAACTGTCTTTGTGGAAATGCGCAAAGCATCTCCTCCCCGTCCATCGGTCCCGACTCCCGAGCCACTACGCACAACGGCGCGACTGACAGTCCTGCTCTCCCTCAACAACTTCCGACAAACTCTCTGACTGACAAAGGAAGGGAAGGGAATTGAAGTTAAGCATAAGCTTAACTGAAGTTTTTGTTTTTGTTTTTTGTTTTGTTGTTTTGTTATGACACAAATGAAACGGAATTTCATTGCAAGCGTAAGCTTTACTTAAGGTAGACCAGCCTATTACCACCCTGATTCGCAATCTGAGTATATTAGGACCAACTCCAGGAGGGGCACATATTTTTCAGAGGTGTGCGCATGTTTCATGAATCAAACCCAAGTGGAATTATAATTTTCCGATAAAAATTGTAATTTCTATGAATTTTTAAAGTGGTCTGCCCTAAATTACAAATCCGCCACTAGACTAGGGTCATAAATGTTCTATCCTCAACCTATAACCGCCATAACATTTACCTATTAACACCGGAGTTTCCACCAATCAAAGGCTGACACGTTACCAAAGTTGAAATTAATGCACTGAAATTGTCAGTGCAGTGAATGGACTTGGGAGGATTTTAAGGTGGTGATGGGGCCAAAACTAGGATGGCGGTTATAGGAAGATGACGGAAATGGGCTGGTCTACCTTAAGTTAGGTTGGCAAGGGAGGCGTTGAGTGGGCAACACTGACAGACAAAGCCTGCTTTCTGACTTCAGTTGGTGGCTGGCCAATGAATGACAACTTACTCACTGTAGTATGTTAGGCGACTTCAGTTACTCTACTGTAAGTTAAGTTATGTCTGAAGATTTCTATAGTAGCTTAACTCTTAAGAGCATCCTTAGTGCTACCCGGTATATTGGCTCAATAACTGTATAACTAACTCTTGAATTGTAAATAATTAGAACTTGAGAATTGTCTCATTGAAAGCGCATCTACAAAAATTGGAGAAGGTTCCAAAAAATTCAAATTTAGACATTGGACAAGTATCTCAGAAATAAGGTGAAAATCAGAAATTATAGAGGTCTTAGAAAATCACGGTTATCAAATCAATATTTGGACATTGACCCTCCACATTTGGCCACACTTACAGGGTCAATGGCCAAATATTGCTTTGGTAACCATCATTTGATAAGACCTCTATAATTTCTGATTTTTACCTTATTTCTGAGATACTTGTCTAATGTCTAAATTTGAATTTTTTTAGAACCTTCTCCAAGTTTTTGTAGATGTGCTTCCAATGAGACAATTTTCAAGTTCGAATTATTTACAATTCAAGAGTTAGTTATGTAGTTACTAAGCCAATATACCGGGTAGCACTAAGGATGCTTTATGTGCTTGAATCCTCTCTTGAATTTTTGCATATTCTTTCCTATGTTGTTGTAAGTAAATACATTAATTCTTTACCTCAATTTCATCAAATTAGGGTTACATAAAACCTCAAGCAATGGTTGGGATGAATGAGAAGTTCTATGGCAAAAACATCATGTAAAACCTCTCTGTTTGTTGTCCACAATTGGAGGTAGGAGTGCTAAAGGTTTCACTCAGTAAAGAACGTGTGTTTCGTTGTTATCTAACGACAATTTTTGCCTACCATTGCTCGGTGCAAAAATGACAGCATCCTCCATGTCTGTAGAGTTTGACCATACAGTTCTAAACTTATACAGACATCTACCAGGAAGGTTGGAAGCAAGGATTTCATTTTCAGTATTCTAAGGTACTAAGGTAAACCACACATTTTGTGCCATTATGTATTGGTAGGACACCTTTTAGATTTTCACCACATGAAACCCATGTTTTAAGTGACGGCTTTTAGGTGACATCCAATGTGACAACCCATGTTTTAATGTCAATAGTATATTACGTCCAATGTAAAATCAAAATATTTTGTTGGATTTTATATTGGATGTTATTGTTGACATAAAAAACATGGGTTGTTTCATTGGATGTCACCTAAAATCCGTCACCTATAACATGGATTTCTTGTAGTGGTTGGGATGTACAATGCTAGTATATACAAAATATTCTTGAAAAGGAACTATATTAGAATAATTTATTGTTGTAGTAGTCCACAATTCATATCTAAACTAACTTTCAAATATTTTCTAAAGTGAAAGGAGTCTTCATTCATGGGAAGCTAAGGGGGCCATGTCTTGAAGTTCATCATGAATGTTATGTATTGGCTAGCAAGTAGGACAAATAGTCACATGCCATGAACAGGGGGCCAAACCTTAGCATAACTTGTGATGTTGATTGGATCTACAAAGTTATATATATACATATGTAAATTTTGGATAACCAAAACATCATCTAGCCATTTAAATGTGGTAATATCATCTTACTTGAAAAAATTCATGTGCATCTTGATGCCTCGATGTTTTTGTTCTTTCATAATTGGAGAATAATTTGCAAAAATTTAATATTCTTTTCCAAAATCACACAAATAAAATCCTTGGCTACTCTAGGATGATCTTCAAGTTATTTTTGGCTTCATCATTTTCAATTAAATTATACATCATTAATAAGGTTATCAACCAACAATTAGGGAGAAGGAGTGATTGATGTATGGTGAATTTGTTGGAATAAACTCATACATCCTTCAACTTGCCAAACCATAGGACCTTGTGTAGAAAGGTCCATTTCAAAAATTTTGATCATTCTAGGTGCCTAGGAATAGACCCTACATAGTCATTAATTCAAAATAATATCACCATTCTTTATTTGTTGAGATTTGAACCACAATGAGATGAATAGTGTCTACAATCAAAGTTTTGTGTTGTAGTAATGGATTGAGTTAGACCACAATAAGAACTTGTCTTAGGGAGATCACTTCTTATAATTTAAGGTATACACCTGAGTTAACCCCTGTAGGACCAAGGCCTTTTTTCGGTGAAAAAAACACTCAAAACTGCCATTTTTAGAGCAAAGAGTAAAAAAAAAAATTGAAAATTGTATTTTTTGCACATCCAACCAAAGGATATTACACCTAACTAGTATGAAAATGTGTGGAAAAACTTTCAGAAATTTTGACCGCATAGATTGCAAGATATTTGTGTTTAAAGTGAAGAAAACAAGTTTTTCCACATATTGTGGGATTAGGTTATTTGACTTTGAACCTTCTTAACTTTAATTTTTTGCACTACTGAGTTTTGAGCTTTAAATCTTTATGGTGGAGAATTGAGTTGAGAGTCTAGGGAAAAAAGAAAATACAAAAAAAATTAATTTTGATTCTTTAAAAAATTGTTAAGTAGAAGTAGGTACAAGATAGAAGGAAAATCTAAATTATTAATATCTCTAAGATGGAATAAAATGCACTAATCTCAATGGTGAAATTGTTCTAGAAGGCAAATGAAACGATATGGACCTTTTATTTTTTTTAAATTATAAAAATTGCATATAGAAATGAATCTTACAAGTTATTTTTTCAGAAAGATGCTCTAAGTGACCCCAAAACAAGATTGTCTATAACTTTCTCATAACAAATCCAAATAGAATGAATCAAAGCTTTCCATGTAGAAAAAAATACAATCTATAAGGGAAAAAAAATAAAAAATAAAAAAAATTCAAATTTTTGAAACTTTTTTTTTCTGCCCCCTCTCCCTTGTTTTGAGCTTATTTGGGCATAACTTTTGTTCCTGGGCACCAAATGAAAAAAAATTACATTCCCACAAAGCCAATCAATTTTTCTATCTTCATAAAAAATTTCAAAAAATCAGGACAGAAATTGAGATTGTAGGTACCTCCCGAAATCTCATTTGTCCTTCGAAGGGACAAAGGTCTTTTAGGGGTTAAGAGGGTATTTGATGTAGGGCTATTTACCTTCATTATTGCTTTTAAGATGACCATATTTTTACATAAAAAACTATAAGGGTGTATTTCCAATACCCTATGTTTTTTTGTGAATTCATTCATGCAATTTTTTCAATGGGGCTATCTTACATACAATATTTAAGTGTCCAATTTTTCCCCATTGCTGCCCTTCTTTACAAGTTTTTCCTTCCCTCTACTACATGCACATACACCATGAAACCAACAACGATCAATTCAATTCAAGTGCCATTAACAAAGTGGTGGTTTTAAATAACAAATTTACCATTGAACATTTCAAAATCCCTACTAAAAGTTTGAAACTATCTTATGAACATCTCATTCAATATTTGTGTGTTTAACACATATGTCCTCAAAGACTAAGGTTAAATGGACTATAAATTCTATCCTCGTATTGTACAAATTTCAAGCCATTGAATCCAGTAAGGTAAAGCTCACTATTTGTACAATGTGATAATTTGTGCCATTTGTAGTCAATTTCTTACATTTACACTTAATGTTTTTGATATATACACTATTAGTACCATGGCACAATTTTAGTCAACCACCAATCATTATAGATTTTCTTGATTGTGTCCATTTTATCATCTACATGAAATTATTTGTCCTTATCTATACTCATACCACTAAAAATATTTGCATTGCCTCTATCTGTTAAGGCTAACTTATTAATAAAAATTCCTACTACATGATATTTTTATGTAGCCTAATTTATATATATTAGAGTATATAGAATTTCACGGATCCTATAGTAGCCCTACATATTATATAGAATTTTCCCCCTTCGAATTGAATGGACCCTATCTTTTAACTCACGTAGTTTTCTAAAAGTTTGAGAGTGATCTCCACCGGGAATTTGTACCTTTTAAGAGTACAACCATCAAATAAATAATTCTTTCAAGATGTTGATGTTTTGACCATTTTATAAAAAAAATTGTAACCATTCTAAGTGCATTATGAATATTATATTATTATGATCATAATGAATGCACTTCATATTGGTATAGAGGGTAGTGACTCTTTTTAGCCCTTTTGAGTTGTAAACTTCAATAAATTCAAACCAAATTCATAATTTTCCAAAAAGAAATACATAATTTTAATTGCTATGGCTTCTTCTTATAATTTTTTATGTGTGAAAAAATAAAATGAAAAATGCTATTAATTGTACCAATCCATAGGGCAAGACAACCATTTTGAATAGAGAAACTCAACAACACTCATTGGAGGTCAAACTACTATGCAAGACCTTTCTTTTTCACACAATTTTTTTGAGGATGAACGATTGCAATTTTGTCTTACTTAGGAGGATTCTGTCATCCATCAAACATCTAGTATCCACGATGTCCTCCCAGGATTAAACCGATTGTGATTGTGATTTGTTCCAATCACCTCACAAAAGCAAACGCCTTCCAATGTATGTGACCACTTGTGCTTTCCTTCTACCTGATATTCCCCAAAGCTTTTGATTTGTATTTGTTGTAGTAGTGTCCTGATTAGAATGGTGTAGTACAATACATTTTCTTTACTATGTTTGACATATTAAAATAGTTTCTTGGGGGACATTTACTGTCTTACATTAATATAATAGATTAGCAAAATTATTAGAGCAATACTATTGGTTAAAAAACTTGCAATTAGATCAAATAAGGTAAGTACAACTATTTGTGACTTGTTTCTAAAACCAAGTCCTTTATATTCTTGTCTAAATTGTCCAAACTCTATTTACGAGATACTAGGTTTGATTTGGGATATATTTACCTTAATTAGCAATTTGAAATTGCATAGTTTCTTTTTGAGATTTCCAAATAAATACATTTTACAATAATATAGAATATTCTTTTGGCTACCATCAAGACTTATCAAAAAGCTTTTCAATCTAATAATAGGTATATAGACCAATCTTTTATTTGGACAATTTTAGATATTGATTTCCTAGTGTATAAGATTTCACCAACCAAGATTATTATTAATAGAAATAGGTTTGGATATATTTTCAAGGCACTCAAGCCAATGTGATTTGTGTATTTGCATATAATTGCATGGATTTGGGGGGATTTTTTTTCTTTTCAACTACCACATTGATACCCTAACAAAGATTCATACATTTTTACTAAATAATAAATCATAATTATCAACAATCAAAATATATATGCACAATGAAACATATTTATCATGATCAATAAATAATGAATACATTACTTTATATAAATCATTCACTCAATCCTTGTATCCTATCATACATAGATACTTTACAATTTTACCTTCTAAAGAAGGTCCATATTAGACTTTTTCATTTCACTTTTGTTCATATTATGTAGATTTTGGTGTGGGACTTTGAATAAACAAATCTTAGCCATATTAGAATGTACTATATGACTATGTAGTTAAACCTCAAACTCCCTCATTTTTTCTACTATATTTTTCCACTATATGAATGTGTGTTTATTTTTATTCATTTTTTATTAAACAAAATCATGAGTCTCCTTCGAAATTTTTTCATTTTTCATTCAAAGAAATGAAAAAACAATTAGTTTTTGGAAAAAATAGGAGAATTTTTATCAAATACTTAGAAATTCTAAAAATTCACCAACAATGTATATCTTTTGTAGAACATTATTCATTACACCAAATTTCCATGTCATTAAGTATATTTAGAAATAATATTATAGGTTTTCACTTCAAACTAAATTGAAGTAGGAATTTTTGGAAGCTTCAAATGGAATGATGATTAGACTAAACTAGGAAATTTTGTAAGTTATATTAAACAAAACATTTGAGAAATAAAAAGAAAGTTTTCAGAAAAAAAGTGTACCAAAAAAAATGCACAATATGATATCATTTTAAAAACCACAATATCTTGTATTTATTAACCAAAAATCTTCTTATATAACTTAAATTTAATTCAATTATATAGCTATACCATTAGAAAGGTGTATACAAAAAGATTGAATGAAACTCTTCCAATATTTTAGTTTTATTAAGAATTTCTTGACCATTTATAAACTGCTTTTTGGTTCCTACAACCTTATAAATTGTATATTGGCTTTTATAGAGAAGCTCAATTGTTTCTCCCTCTTTTTTTAATTAGAGAGAGAAATCACTTGAATCAATTTTATAGTTGGTGTAAATTAAGAGTTTGTTCATCTTGGATCCACACCAAATCTCGAAGAAAAAGAATGAATGACACCAAGACTACAAACATGTTAGAGTGGAGATTCTATGCTAAATACAATATGTATTTTGAAGGCCTAAATTAGATATGTATAGCATGAGTTGTGTGTGATTTGTGTGGTTATTGTTTAATGTATGTAATTATATGATTACAAGTAGAGGTGTATTTGTAATGTGTCAAATGGATTTTGTAGAATAGATGCAATATATAGCATGGTAGTGATGGATGTATTTATAAAAGGTAAATGTTGATTGCTTTCAAGTTTTCTATATGTAGTAGGATGTATATTTTTATGTATGAATAAACTCTTAATTGGTCTACCAATCACATTCCATGTTTAGAATTACAATGATTTTTCTATGTAGAGTGTTGTATAAGATGGTAGGTTTGTAAAGCATCCGTTTAGCCTCCTAAAGAATAGGGTGTTCAAATTTTGGACATTGGCTGAACGCAAACACATTCTAAGTACACAAAAATGATTCTTTCATCTAGCAAACTAACATTTCTATGGTATAGATTTTGAAGACTTTGCTTTGCAAATATTCTATAATCCAATAGATGTTGATCGGTACGGAATCAAAAAGTAATTTTTTTGGTTCAAAAGATGATCCTTCAAAAGCAACTTCATTGTAAAAGTAAATTAAATATCTTCAAAAACCACCAGTATGATTAGAACTTATCATTTCGAACTTCAAAGAAAAAATTATTGTAATAATCACAAATATTCAATCTACAATCGATTTTAGAAGAAATTCTCAATTTCAGGCTTCAAAATTGATTGAAAAATATTCGTTAGGTTCCTACAATAGTTGAATCAACCATGTGGATTTGATCAATGGATCATATTTTTCAATGATTGTTTGAGAGTCCTCATTAAATTATTCCTCTTAGTTTCATTTTATAACACATATTCTCAATTTTGGAAGTCTAAACCACCTTTTTGTCTTGAAGGGATTAAGAGTTGGAAATTTATTTGGGGAGGTTAGTGTTTTTGAAATATTTTCCAATAAATGTTCCTTAAACAACAAATAGAGTTGGCATCTCACACAAGTCATTTCATATTTTTTTGAGCTTTGTGGAATTAGTTATGAATTTTTGAAGTTGAAATGCAATGGTCACTAAAAGCATCTACCAACCTCCTAAAATGTACACTATTTGTACATTTCAAAAACAAGGAAAAAAGAAAAATGTACACAATATGTACCTTTCAAGAAGTAGATGCTTTTAGATCTGGAGTGCTTTGTGAAAACCTTCCCTTGTATGGCAACATTGTTGATCCCTCCCTATGTTATTGTAAGGTCACTACACCTAAAATTGCAACAAATAAGAAAATTAACATGGTTCCCATTATTATATTGAAAAACTTTTATTGGAGTTTTGTTGATAGTCAAAAGGAGATTTTAGATTCTTTTAAAATACATTTTTTTAGGACACCATATGAATAAACTACAAATTTCCAAATTGCTGAAATTTAGTGTTTTCAAAACCAGCCATAGACTCTCATGAATAATGAGAGCACCGATCAGCTTAGTTTAGGCAAGAATTTGCTGTGATCGGTTCTAGAGAGCGGTCGAAATTAGGTGAAGCTACCTTATGGTTGCGTTTTTGGAATTGTGAGCCTTGTGATTCCTACAATAGGAGTACCTTAACTTACGACATGCAATTCTCATGCCCAACAGATAGTTACAGATAGAGAGGCCAGTTCCAAACCAAATTCACATGCAACAGCTTTCAAAAATGCACACTACCACTGAATGATCCAATAAAAGCACGAGAAGCTTAACTTACAGACAGCTTGATATAACGGAAGCTCCCTTGTTTGTTGTCAGCAACTCCAGAGGAGCATCTGCTGAAAACGAAGGCGGATATTTGTTGGTTTTGTCGACCTTCCTTGCCAAGCAGGGCTTTTTTTTGGACTACTGTCCCCTGTGTTGGCTTCACTGCATAGGCCAGATTTTGGAGGGCCAAATTCACAGTGGTCAGATTTCAACATATCTGGCGAAATTTCACCAAAAACAAAAGCCCTCTTGCAACCCCTCTCGCCTACCAAAACATTCTTGAAAAGAGTACAAAAAGCATTCTTAAAGAGTAGAATCTTCTAGACAATTTGGTTGGCTCTCAACGGAGGGGACGAGGCTTTGGTGTTGGAAAAGTTGTATCACAACCCCAAAAGGGTGTTCTTTTGAATAGTTATTTTTGGCATGCATGTTCTCTTGACACATTAGTGTCCAAAAGAGCAACGGTGCTAGTATGTGAGCCCAAGAATGTAAGCTTGTGAGCATTGAACCTACATTATAGGTACCTATAATATAGATACCACACTATAGAAGGTGTATGTATCATAAACACCTATAATATATGTATTTATAACATATATACCCTATAATCATAGATAGTTTCTATGGTAGATACACCTATAATATAGGTATGTAGTATTATATGCTTGTGGGCTCACACTCCTATGCTCACATAGTAGTAACCCTCGGACCATATGAGGACCAAGCTAGTTCTCATATGGTCTTGAAGTACCAAACTTTGACACTAGAACTTGGTGTTCCGAGACACCTTCACTATTAGAAATAAAAAAGAGTATTGGAAAAGGTGGTCGAGAAACAAAATATAAAATATTTTGATTTTTTTTTCCCGATTGGCCAAGTTGACAACCCAATCTATCTAAGTTGCCTTAGGCAACGAACACACAAGCAATGGGATTTGAACCCCTCACCTTGCCAAGTTAATGGTGGGAATTCTTAGCGTCTTACAATATATAGTGTAAAATTGAAGATTTTTTTTGGTAACTTCTATTGGCGAATGTTTCTATTTAGCATTTATTGCACTTGTTGATATCTTTTTCTCAAAGTGTACAATGACTTGATTTTTTTTTATATAAATGTATTTGAAAGGCAAGATGAAGTTGAATCAAATGCCCTTCATTCTATAATTTTTGGACCTTTGTAGAATTAGTTATGGATTTTGAAAGTGAAGCACTTTTAAAAGAAAAATTTATTTACACTATTTTTGACACTCTTTCCAACACTATTTTTCACATCCTTCTTGGTAGTAGTAGTTTTCAACATTTTTTTGGCACTAAAATGTGGAAAAATAATTGATGTTGCTTTTGATACTTTAACATCAAAAAAAGTTTCAAAATGTATTGAATTTTATGACATCTTGTTTTTTGGGTAGTATACATGAGGATGTTTGAAAAATGATTCAATGTTATACAAACAATGTTGCCTCTTAAAAGAAATATGGTATGGATAGACTAAGGAAATGATCACAAGAAGACCCACAATAATTGTTGAATTTGTTCCATAGATCTTTTTTGTTGCTAAAAAAACTTTTGGCTATGATAAAAGTTTTTCATTCTCTCGTAGCACTTCTAAAGCTTGGAGTAAGCAACCCTTCTAGAGTAGCAACTTCAATGTTTTAGCTTCATGTATATAGATTTTTTGATTACTAAAGTTGCATTGATGGTTGATTATACTTCAGTAAAATATATCATTTATAGCCCCTAAATGATTGAAAAGTGATGTGGGGGCTTTAACCAATTTTGGATATGCAATTGCAATCTCAATTTTTGGATTGAATGGTTGAAATTTTGCACATATTAATTATTAAATGCACTAGAGGATTGTCTTGATTGCAATATAAATTTCATACAATTTGGATGAATAATTACAAAATTTTGAACAATTTTGTCTTTTTTTCCTCAATTCCAGTAAGTTGAACAACCAAAAAAAATTTGTATTAAGTTTTTTTCATGAATTTCATTTTCAACTAAATTTCAATGCAATTCATTAATATACAAAACTTTTGAGATACATACATTTTTGTTGGGGAAAAAATTCAAAGATGAACTATGCATATGCAAAGTGAAGGCAAGACTTTCCTCAAAGTTTCAAGGTAAGTATCTTACTACCTTAGAGGACCAGAGTGTAAAAACTCTCTAGAATTTTAATACAATATACTACAATGAATTGGCTACATGATGTTATAGTTGGATAGAAAAAACTCATGAAAATAAAATATTTTATAGCTAACCCTTTGAAACTAAAAACACTTTTCACCTCATAATTCTAAAACTACTTAGTCAATTGGATATAAATTATTGTACTAGAAAGCTAATAACATAGTGCACATATTCCTTTCTTTAATTTTTTTAATATCATAGTATCCTACGTAAAACTGCACAAGCCCAATATGGGTTTCTTAGCCATTTATGAGATAATTATAAGCATGATTCGGGATTTCATTTTCTTTAGGACATGGTATAAAGCAATCTTTATTAGAATGATGAAGCTCTATCTGGCCATGAGAATGGATGAAATAGGCAAAATTTGGATGGATATAGATATCTTCACTCAAATATGTATACATTTGTCAAAGAGCTCTACCATCTCCAACCAAAAATTTGGTAGCATTTTAGATGATCCTACTGTTGAAAAGGGAATGTGTCACCAAGTATTCCCTTCAAACATTTTGCATCCTTTAATTTTTGAGCAATTTTTTTGCCAACCTACCTCACAATTAGGGTACTACTCTTTTTTGCAACAAATATTTCACTTTGTCATAATAAATGACAAAAGAGTCTTTTTTTTTGCACAATAGGAGACTTACTATAACAAGTGTGGTAGTGATTTGATTGGGTTGATTTTTTTCCTCCAAAGAGGCGAAATTAATTTGTGACCTTAATGTTACCATTGCCAAGCTTCTATAGGTGCCTGAATGAGGATGCTCTAAGTGAGTAGCCTCTTTATGAAATGAAGTTTTGCCGTCTTGTATAGGAAGAAACCCATTTCCAATCACCTCCCATTTCTACCCTATAGATTGCTTTCTTTCCATTTAAGTAGTAATGAGCAATGATTAATTATGGCACAATTCCAAGTGTAGTTGTCACACATTATGATTGGCTACAAAACTCTTAATATTGCAACCAACCCTTGGTCGATTTAGCAACCAATCCTCGGTTAGATATAGGAAGACCTATATGACCAATACGGGTTGACTAGAATCTTAAGCTAAAAAATACAGTATTTATGTTTTGAGAAATAAAATTTTGGAAAATTGTAGAATCTTTCCAAACTCTATTTTTGTACATGGGAAAATTTCCCCACATGAAAAACCAACAGTCCATAAGGTAGAAGCACCTAAATGTGACACTTGTTTGGATCTCTTGATATGGAGAGTGCATACAAGAAAAATGTTGTGCGTAAGTTAGGAAATGGTTTAGAAAATCAACAAAATTGGTTTCATATTTTTCCAAGCTTGTTTGAATATTATACGAATTTTTGAAAAGTACTTCGTAGATGTAGCTACTATGGCCATTAGACTAATACCAAAATGGGCACGGAAACACCCGAAAGCAACACTCTCTAAATTGGGATCAAGTGCGGGTGATTGGTTGCTTCTTCAAAGAATGACAACTTCTTGGAACCCCACTTGTTTACTTTGGGTTCACAAGCACTTGGATTTAGGTTGTTTTTTAGGCGTCCGTAAAGGACTCGTGTTACATTTGGGTGCTTCTACCTTATAAATTAACTTTTGTGTAATTGCTGAAGTTGTTGGAAATGGGTCGACTGCCTTACAGGTGGCGATGCCCTTTTGTGGGATTTTGGATTCTTCTTGCAGACATTCACTTCACTCTTACTGCAATTGCCGTCTTCACTTTTTGTCCCTTGGGTGTCTTCGTCGCTATGGCCTTCATGGCCCCAGCGCGCCTGTTATGACCCGGCGCCTGGTGTTGTCCCGGCGTCGTGTGCTGTGGAATTTCAGCTCGTTTTGGTTTTGAACGGGAGCTGAGAATTCGCGCATGAGCTTACGTGTCTGCGCTTTCGATTCAGTTTCTTGGTTTTTGCGCAGAACATTGGATGCAGGTCTTCGCGTTTTGATGCCGCTGCATTCCTACTTTTCCCAGATCGATGGCGATCATGTTCTTGTCGAAGAGCTCCACCATATCTGTCCAATGTCACTGGACGTCTTCCAATCCACTTGTCTTTCTCCTTCGAAGCTTTCCCGACGTTTGACGCCGGGGTCGATCATCGTCTTCGTCGCCGAATAGCACCTGGGAGCGCATGATTGTGTCGCTCGTTTGAGCGATGGCGGCCTGGGCGTCGCTTCCCAAGGTCATCCTGGGATGCTTGGCCTTTGTGGTCTGGTGGGTGTTGGCTGTCTTTCCTGCCGTGCCGTTTCTTCCGATTGGCCGAACGGCGGGCTCCATCTTGGGCGCCACGCTCATGGTGGTTTTCCAAGTGATCTCTCCCGACCATGCCTTCGCGGCGGTGGATCTTCCCATTCTGGGCCTTCTGTTCGGCACCATGTTGATCAGTGTGTACCTCAAGCGGGCGCGTCTCTTCGAGTACCTCGGCCGAGCTTTGTCGTGGAAGACGCGGGGTGGCAAGGACCTTCTCTGCCGCGTGTGTCTGTTGTCCGCGCTGTCCAGTGCGCTGTTCACGAATGACACGACGTGCGTGGTGTTGACGGGCTTTGTGCTGGAGCTTTGTCGGAGTGAGAATCTCGACCCCAAACCGTTCCTCCTCGCGCTCGCTTCGAGCTCCAATATTGGCTCCGCGGCGACGCCGATTGGAAACCCCCAAAACCTGGTCATTGCTGTCAACAGCGGGATCAGCTTTGGGCTCTTCTTGTCCGGAGTGCTCCCCGCGGTGGCAGTAGGGTTGGTGGTGAATACTCTGTTATTGTTGGCAGTCTATGGGCGTTCGCTCTCACTGGCGCCAGGCGATTCGACCATATCAGCGTCACCGAGTCAGCAAACAGAGTTGCAGGGGGGAACTGGCCGCGTGGAACTTGGAATGAATGGGGATAGTTCAGGTACGGTGCCTCCGATTATACTCCAGAGACGTGCAGGATGAAGTCATTTCTGCACAGAGAAATGACAGACTGAGACTGTGGTTACTGATAACAATGAAACATATGTTCTTTACTAATAAGCTAGAAATGTTCAGACATAAGTCACATAACATACAGTCAGTATCATTGGATTTGCTACCAAGTCAGAATTTAGGCTTTGCCTGTGTTGCACAACGCCTCCCCTGCTTTCTCTGCCAGAGACCTTGGCGGAAGTTGTTGAAGTTGTTGAGCATGATTTCAGGCGATGTCGAAGCGAGGAGACCCTCAAAACAAGCTTCCCTGGAGTTGAGCGATATAAGACTTGATTCAATCCGAGGACCTGGCGGACACACACAAGATCCAAGAGACGACGCCCTGGAGGACAGTCTCGAACGGGGTGAATACACGCGTAGTGAACGGGACATCATTGCCAGTAGCGTGGCCTCGAATCAGGGTGTTGAACATGCTGTGACATCCGCAAGCTCCAGAGAGGCATTGTCCACGGCAGTTCCGTGTGATAATTTGGAAGCCCACTCGAGTGTTGTAAGAGTGCACAAGAAGAGAGGCCTTGCGAAAGGGTGTGCCCTGTTTGTTAGGGTTTTCTGTGGGAGGAAGGGTGCTGATATGTTAGAACGGCGATGGAGGAAACAGCAGGCGAGGATTTGGAATGCTTTTGTTTACCTTGTGACCATTGGGATGCTGGCGGCTCTTTTAGCGGGTCTGAGTCTTCCATGGACTGCAATAACAGCTGCCGTGGTCTTGACGATGCTGGATTTCTCAGATGCGGGGCCAAATCTGGACAAGGTTTTACGTGCTCCCCCCTTATCCTTGTAGTGAACGGATTAGTACTTTCTTTCCTTGCATTTGTGTTGAGTGTCCTCAATGGCCAATGTCATCATTGAGAGGACATGTGGTACCGTTGTCCCATTTATTGGCGCGTTTATTTATGTGTATGACGTTAGTCTTGAGTCTTGAGATGTGCGGTAGTGAGCTATTATTATTTTTTTCAAATCTCTATTCTCCGCATTATCCTTGGTTTTGTAGGAGTTGGAATGCATAGAACGCCAAACAGGAAGACCCACGAACCGCTTGTATTCTTTAAGCTCCTTCTTTAAGTGCAAAGCACTTTGTGAATCTTACTTGTGTACCATTCCTTGTGCAGGTATCCTACGCCCTTCTAGTTTTCTTCTCTGGTATGTTCATAGCGACATCTGGCTTTAATGCGACTGGCGCTCCTGAAGCATTTTGGGAAGCCGTGCAGCCTCATTCTCGGATTGATACTGTGAGCGGGGTCAGCGTGCTTTCGGTAGTTGTTACTGTCCTCTCAAACGTGGTATCTAATGTTCCTACAGGTACTGATTTTTTCTGGTCTCTATTCTCCTGAACCCTTTTAGGACCAAGAAGCCATATTTAGCCTCATGCTTTCGTAAACTGTTCTTGAGTTCACATGGGGATCTTCATTTCTTCTAAAATTGTTGTTGTCAACCTACACATGCAATGTTCTTCAGTCACTCTGGTGTCACAAATTTTGTCCCCATTAAAATTATATTTCTCATGATTTGATCAATGAAAACGGTCATTTTAAACCACGATCCTAGGTCCTTTTAAGGAGTAACCAGACAAATCAGTCCGTTAAGATTAATAACGATTGTAGTCATTAGCGAGATGGTCTGTAGGATTGGTCTCGTTGCTTCGCATTTTGACTAAACCATGATGCTCATGCTCACAAACATTATCAACTTTTGCGACTGAGATTTGCTTCATACAATCTTGGAATGTACTGGAGAAATATGACAGAAAAATTCTTGCATGTATTATTTATTCACTATAGAGGATTTATTTACTTGACTCGATTGTAAGTGGGGATGACGTTGACTTGCTGCTTTTTCGCCTATCTGCAGTTATATTACTGGGGCCAAGGGTTGCAGCATCAGCAGCTGACACTCCTGGAGCAAGCGCTGTTAAGGCATGGTTAATCCTTGCGTGGGTGAGTACTGTAGCTGGAAACTTGACATTGGTGGGGTCTGCAGCGAATCTTATTGTCTGTGAACAAGCCAGACCAACAGCGGCAGATAAAGTGCTTAGTGAAGGACAATCAAATGGGCTCCAAAGGTTTGACAGGCCAACTTACGACCTGACATTTATGAGCCACCTAAAGTTCGGATTTCCATCCACTATAATTGTCACTATTGTAGGCTTGGTGCCTCTGGTGATTCGAAAATTCTGATCCTGGAGAAAGATTTCAGCGATTTTCCCGACCTTGCTACTTCCAATGGGATGCCATAGTAGGTCTCTTGTATGGAAAGAAGAATTCAAGACATTGCCCTCACTGCGGCCTGTAAGACTCTACTCCCTCTCAAAATTGTCTTTGCAGTATAGGAACTGATCATGGATTGTGTTGGTTGCGAACGTGTTTTTTATGTGTGGATCCTACTTGTTGCAGAGAAGAGGCAGAGGAAGGGGGGCCAGTCGTTAGATTACACGAAAGAGGATGTTGCTTCAAATTGGTTTTACCGATACATCAGGTATGTGATAACGTCTTTCTTCATATAGGTAGTTTCCGTGCAGTTTCCATGTAGATTCTCAGGTTTCTAAAGTTTCTCTCAGCATATCCCTTCAAGTCTTTGCTTCGTCTTTTCCTCCTCACTTATTGGCTCTGATGTCGGATGAGCTCAGCATCTCAGCATCTCAGCACCTGGTGCAAGGCTGGGGACGCACATTCTCGGACATTTGCTCGCTCCAAGGCAGCCCAGTTTGGTAATATACTCTAGCATATACTCTTACCTTTAAATGGCTGTATAGTAGCCAATAGTGGCCATATCCATATCTATGATATGAATCATGTACGAAGCTTCAAGGCAGGTAGCAAATTATATACATAGAGAAAGCAAAAACCGTGTCTCTTTATTGAACGGCAACATGTTTCCTAGTTTTTTTTTATTGAATTTAGACGTTGTCTAATAGACTTTGGTCCTGTCTGACTGTCCACCTAGTAAGCATCAATGATAGTCTGGGATGATGGGGTATCAAGAATTTTGTATGCCCATTTGAATGTTGATCATAGGCGAAGTGCAGATATTAGTCACATCTGCACTTACTGTAGTGCCTGGGAAGTTTATGGACTAACGTAGACCACGCTCAAGAGCTGGGAGGCTTGACAGCATTATTGGTCAATAATGCCTAGTTGTATTCTGTACTTTTTGGTTGATCTAATTGGTTGATCTAAGGGCTTCGAATGAGAAGGATTAAGGATTACAGTCCCCTTCTAATTACCCAATGAGACAGTGTCATAGTTGTCTTCAACACTGCACGTGACATTATGTTACCACATAACCAGTGCTTTGTTTTTAGAACCTGGTTTATTTTTTTAATTTTTCCGGTACCATGCCTGCCTCAACACCTTTGCATGAAATGAAATGAAATTATAAGTTCTATTAGTAGTTGTAGGTGGACTTAGGTACTATAACAATTTTTTTTTATTAAGATCTGACAGCACTTTAACCCCTATAGTATTTCATTGATCAAAATGGGGTTTTGCATATTTGGGTAGGCTCTAATTCTTGATGCTTTTTTGAAATTTTTATGTAAAGTGGATGCCTTCTAGCTTTCTGAAAACAAACCAAGTTTGTGGTTTAGAGCACAAATTTGTTGCAGTGTAACATAAATTGAACTTAGGAGAATATCTACTGGATGAAAAACATTCAAGGTGAAATATTTGGGATGAAAATGTGACAAATTTTGTGGCAATAGGTTGTGATAGGGGTTGTAACAATTTGTAATTAATATAATAGATGTTGATTTCTAGAGTTTCTTTAACTTTTGGGCAGCTATAAAAAGTACTTTTAAAAATTGCATTGACATTTTCTTGTATTATAGATCTATACCTGCAAGGAAGATTTATCATTCCATTCTAATGAATGAGGTTGCTGATCATGAAATGTCTCCTGTCCAAAATACAAATAACAAAAAATAGACACTATAAATTTTGTTCTTGAGTCAAATTTTATAATTTTGTAAAACAAAAAAGTGTATAGGGGATTAGATGTTTTTCTAATATATCTTCACTATTGGATTGACTTGTTTCAATTCCATGTTAGATTTATTGGCAATTTTGTTTTTCCTATTATCTCATACAACCTTCAACATAATGATTATTCAAAGGATGAAGATGAAGTTGTTTTTTCTTGAATTTTTTTTATAGATTTCCAACTCAATTTTATAACATAATATCAAATTCTTCACTCAAGTAGTAGAAGACAAACATTTTTTGTTCAAAATTTTTTAACTTGAAACTTCACCTTTCAAAATAATTGGAAGAGGCTAATTGTATTAATTTGAACATGATGATCTTGTAGATGCTAAAGAATTCGTCTCTAAAAAATATTGGAGAAATATACATATTGTATAAATTGATACAAGATCTTATCATTAAAAGTTAAAAGAGAGATTGAATTTGATCATTCTAACTTGTTTTCAACATGATTGTGTTGTTTTACGGCAGTTTTGCTTAAAAACATCCAAGAACTTTAGGAGTTAAGTAATTAAATACATGTTAAATATCAAGTCCAACCCTTGGAAGCTAGCCTACCCTTTTTAGACGATCAATCTTTTTGTTATTGTAGTAAAATTAATTAATTTCTTCTTGTTAGAATGTACAAGATACTCCCTTGTATTGTTGAATAATTGTTATTCCCTGTGTCACAAAGTAAATCTATGGTACTGTGATTAGTTTCCCACTAAAAACCATGGATATATCTTGAGATATGTACTTTTGGAATTTTTCAAAAGTTGAGGCCCTTCAGTTCAATTCACTCTTGTTTCCCTTTACGAAGTATTTGTGGAAGTAACATTTATAATGAAAGAAAATTCATTGTCCATTTTTGGAACCAAAACTTTATAACTTTTGTAGTTTATGCAATATTTGTACATTGCAATTGTTTTGTTGCCAAATTTTTACCATTTCTTTGTTGTATGTGCAATGCTATTATGATTATCAATAGTGAGCAGATTGTGTATTTGTTAAATATTCTTCAATGGTTTCCAAGTTCTTCTCTTGACTCAAACATCACACAACCTTAACCCAAGAAAGATATGGTCCCCATGACCAAGGTAGTCACCAAAATACTTGGATTATTGGACCAATAGATGCATTATTTGTTTCTACAATTAACAATGAAGTCATTGACCCATTGCACCTTCTAGGTCCTTGGTGTCCATATACGGTTAACCTTACTATCAAGGTGATTACGGTTAGGAGAAAGAGAAAAATCTTCAATGGTTCCTTATATGTCATTATCTTTGTTGTGAGTTCCTTTGTACATTCATGTGCTATTTTTTTGGCTTTCTATGCTTACAATATCTTCTTTGTGGTGTTTATTATCCTAGAGATGGTCTAATGTATGGTGTATGGTTGTATCCTCTTTGTGGTGTACGATATACAATCTACTATATGGTGTAAAAAAACCAAGCATTACATACTTGAATTTGCCTTCATTTAGGGACATCAAATGTACAATAACAATACATAGTATTGATTTGGGTGCATTGTTGATTCAAGTATATTTCTCTTAAATGATATAGTGACTTAGAAGTTAGAATTGACATTTTGATGTAAAAATTGTAAGGCTCTAAAGTGTAGTAACAACATTAGTATTTTCATTGTAATATTGACATTAATATTGATCTTTATGAATTGCAAACTTCAACAATAAAAAACTTGATTGGAATGTTGTGAAAACTTTAGAGGCATATTTTCAACCTTCTCATCTTTCATTAAGAACAACAAAATCACCATTTTGAAGTTTATCTTCATTAATATATACTCCCTCAAAATTCTATGCCCAAATTTTTCATTTGCCATGATAAGTCTTCAAACTCAAATATCTAGTAAACTTAAAAGACAAGTAATTTGTTTTCTGAGGTGCTCACTCTCAATGGGTTCATGCAAGACTTTAAAGAGTCATCCCTACATGTCTATAGTGGGTTTTTTGCTTATAATGGGTTGGTTTACCTTATGTTGTCTTCACTAATATGACCAATGTATGATTTGCGCATGGAATTGGAAATTAGAGGCGAGCATAAGAAACCTTTTTGTCACAATAATATGTCACTAAATAATACTTTGCAAAAGTATACATTTTGGTTGAAATATAATGCTATCATTTGCATTCAAAATCATTTTGCATTCAATTGCATTCTAACCTCTTCATATTACAATCCTAGTTTTATTTAGTTAAGGATGCTCAACCCTATAGAACATCATCATTGAAATGGTTTTAATTTTTGATAACCTACAAATAAATGTCCAAAATGTCTACGGCCATTTTTAGGAACTTAGAGCATGTTCTAAACTAAACTAAAGTCAAGGGCTTTGATAAAAACTTTGATTTTTTGAATTGCAATTATAGGATCTTAAACTAAACATATAAATTATGGATTATTTGTGAAATAAAAATGCAACAATATCAAATATTGATTAAAAGATTATAATATTTGTTTACAAGGGTTTTAGAAATTTAGAAGTTTGATCAATGTCTTTCAATCTACTATTTACATGCCCATAAAATTATGGATTTTGAAAGATGACACTAAAGAAAGTATCATGTATAACTTGATAAGCATAAAAGCTATTTTTAAAGCTCCTCTACAAAAAAAATGTATATTCGCGACTTAAATTTGTTTTAAAGACTCCACAATGTGTAGCTCACCTCAAAATGCTCTTAAGACTGAAAATCAAGTTTCTGATGAATTCTCTTGCTCGGAACTTGAATAGAAAAATCTAATTCTTTTGATGCTAATTATTGACTTTAAGTGATATCTCACCTTATAAAAAATTATTATAAATAGTATTTTGATTAGAAATGATTGCATCAAACATATATACATTCATAGACACACTCTTGTAAATAAATATTGTCCATGCTAAAGAATGTTGAAAATTTCAAGAATTTATTTTAATTATTATATTTGAAGAAAGATGACACCAATGCAAGCATATCTTTATGATATAACTTAGAATCATTTTTGACAAAAATAGCTTAATTTATGCCAAACTTGAACCTCATGTAGAATATGTACATCAATTTAACCCATGTACACTCAGACCTCCGTATTCTAAATGATGGTCAAAAGGACTTTGGCCAATGTTTTGTCCAAATATTTTCTCATTCACATCAAGCAATACTTTAATCTTTAAAATATACACTTTCTTTATAACCTATTTGATGAAAGTAAGGTTAATAATATATTTCATATATTCATACAATTGGAAATGCGTGAAATTATGAAAAAAGACTCGAGCACTAAAAAGGTTAAATGGACGGTTTATAAGATAGACTAGTGTACCCTATGCCATTGCCACATCCAAAATTAAAGTAGAAGTAATTTTTTCATTTTTAGTATTTTAATAATTCCAAAATTCAATATCTTTTATGCATGAAGGGGTGCAAGGGCTTTGTTATGGTGTGACACTTTGTGTTCTTGATATGGATAGAAAGCTTTACGTACGGAGTCAGTGCAAGGGTATTGTTTCATGGCATTTGGACATGCGATGTGAAAGTTGTGGGCTTTCCAAAATAAAAAATAATTTAATTCGAGTTTTTTTATTTATAAAAACTTTGAAATTCAACATCTTTCACACCATAGGTCCAAATGCCAAGAAACAAAGTCCGTGCACCCCTCTTGACATAGATGTTTTGGTACTAAAAATCCCACAAGATGCTTTACAATTTCTTAAATCTCAATGCATCAAACAAACAAAACAAAACAAAAAACCTAACTTAAGGTAGAGACTAGTGTGCCATGTGTCATTACAACCAAAATAAAAGTAAAAGTAATTTTTTAATTTAGAAAAACTTTGAAATTTAATATCCTTCATGTTGTAGGTCCAAACACCATGAAATAAAGCCCATGCACCTTTTCTTGTAGAGAGTTTTTTGGGGGTACTCAGAATGCGACCTCAAGAAGTATGGTCCAAGAGATCTCATTGTAACAAACAAATAAACAAACGGCCTAACTTAAGGTATACTAATGTACCTTTGTGGTTGCCACAATCATTGGAATGTCAAAAGTGATGGCTAAACCCTCCTCTATCTCCTTAAATAAAAGTAAAAGTAATTTTCTAATTTTTTAATTCATAAAAACTTAAAAATTCAATATCTTTCACATAGTAGGTGCAAACACCTTGACACAAAGCCTAGGCACCTTCACAAAGTGCTTTCCAACAATACAAAGAATGTGACTGAATAATGCATGGTCCAAAAGATACACAATTTAGCATAATTTAAGATTTAAAAAATAACTCAAAAATCCATAACTTTCACACTATAGGTGCGAATGCCACAAAACAAAGTTTGTGCACCTCTCCTTCAAATAACTTTCTAACAATACCAAGAATGCAACCAGGAGACAAATGGTCCAAAAGATCCATAATGTAGGATAATATAGGATCCAAAAATAACTCAATAATCCATAACTTTCGTACCATAGGTCTAAATGCCACAAAACAAAGCCCGTGCACCCTTTCTCATTGAAGGTTTTCCAATGGTACGAAGAACGCAATGGGGAGATGCTTGATTCGGGAGATCTCAATCACTATAAGAAATCAAAGTTTTTTTGGACATCATAGAAAACGTGAAAGGACGTTTAATTTGATATAGAAGAGATCAGTGTTGATGTCATTTGAAATTTGTTATAATAGACAAGCCAAAAACATGGTAAAATCTAAAAAGACATGCTTGATTTGAGTTTGTTTTTTTCTAACATCACAAAAATATGGTCTTCCAAGATCCCTACAATGTGGCATGTGGACACCATGTAAGTGCCATGTAGGCGAGGAGAGTCATGTGGGATTTTTTTCATCCAACCTATCTATGACATGGCATTCTGACGTGGCATGCCTAGTCCAACACACTTTTATGTCATTTGAAAATTTTAATTTCACTTTTTCAAATGTCAAATTAGATGTTTTCTGAGACATCAGTTTGTGCATATTACACCTATCAGGCAAGATCAATAAAAAATAATGATGAAAAATAAAATAAAAATAAACAAACCAAATTTCTTGAATTCAATAAGAAATGAAGAAAACTTACCATCTACCATCAAGAGAAGTTTTGTTGGCAAAATGAAGGAAAAAAGTTAGTGAAAATGAAGATAATAGAGGTCATATTTATATTCATTGTCTGTCCATGGTGTGACAAAATATATGGATTAACTAGAATACAGGAACTTGACCATTATATCTCGACACTATTTCAAACACCTACACGTTGTTTTCGATATCTAGATGTCGTTTCAGACATTTTGAATTGAACACAATTTTTGTTTTACATATCCCATATTGTTTGTTTCACTTCCAACCACCCGCTTGTATAAAGACCATCTCTTTTTCATCCATGGTGCATATCCATCCATTTCCTTTTTTTAGAAGGGCATGCCATGTGGTTGCCCTTCCCCTAAATTTTTCATATATGGTCAACTTTTTACCATAGACCATAGTAATTTTTATTGACTTACCCATAGTCAAAATGGGTCTACTTGATGACATGGTAGTCTTTGTTTTTTTTGGCATTTCAAAAAACATCAACATGCCTTCAATCATGTCAAATAAAACATCAACGTCAATCATCACATCAACTTAGTTTTATAGTAATGTGCCAATATTCTCCCCAACATCTACAAAAATCTCCCTTCTTGGTCCAGTTGCTCTTTGACATTGTCATGTTTTGTTGGACATCATGCATTGGTGGTCAAACACAACCAAAAATGAAGATTTGTTACATTAATGTAACAAACAAAACAAGCAGCCTAACTTAAAGGTACTAGTGTAGCCTTATGCCATTGCCATAGTCAAAAGTCAAAAGTCAAAGTAAAAATATTTTTTTAATTTCCAAAATTTCCAAAATTTGATATCTTTGATGCACAAATGAGTGCAAGGGCTTTATTGCAATGTGAGAGGTTGTGTTTTTAATATGAATAGAAAGCTCTATGCATGAAGGAGTGCAAGGGCTTTTGCTTTGTGGCATTTAGATCCCCATGCAAAAGTTAATGATTTTCCAAAATGAAATGTAATTTAATTTAATTTTCCAATTAATAAAACCCTTCAAAATTCAATAACTTTCACACCATGGGTCCAAATGCCATGAAATAAAGTCTGTGCACCCCTCCTTGCCAAGCGCTTTCCAATAGTACCAATCATGCCAACTGACACTTTACGGTTACTTCAATCTCAATATATCAAACAAACAACCAACCTATCTAAAGGTATAGATGGATGGATAGTCTAGTGTTCCTTGTACTTGTTGCCAAAACCAAAATTAAAGTAAAAGCAAGTTTTTATATTTTTAATTTGTAAAAACTTTGAAATTCAATAAAATTCTATATCTTTTTTGCCCTAAATTAGAATGGCTCAAAACAAAGTTTGTGCACCTTTTTTTGCGAAGACCTTTCCAATAATACCAAAAACATGACCAATTGATCCATAGTCCAAAAGATACATAATGTAGCATAATTTAAAATCCAAAAATAATTCAAAAATCCGTAACTTTCATTCCATAGCTTTAAATGCCACAAAACAAAACCTATGCACCTCTACTTGCAAAGAGATTTTTGATGGTACCAAGAATGCAATTGAATAATGCATGGTCCAAAAGATACAGAATTTAGCATAATTTAAGATTTAGAAATAACCAAAAAATCCATAACTTTCACACCATAAGTCCAAACACCACAAACCAAAGCCTATGTACCACTTCTTCACCAGACACAAGGTCTAGGAGATCTCACTTTAACCCCTAAATGATGTGGTGGATGTTTTTTGTCCGATGAACGACAAGGAATTCTCCTTTGTAGGATAGAATTGCAACTATTCATCCTTGGAATTAGGGGTGGAAAGGAGAGATCTCCTACAATAGTGTGACGCCCAATGAGTATTTTTTATTTTTTTAAAGTGGATAATGTCACATGTTTCCAAAATGGCTGATTTCCATAGTCACCAGCCAAGCGTTCAAGGGTCAACAAACTAAACAAACAACCTAACTTAACCCCTAAATGATGCGGTGAACGTTTTTTGTCTGATGGATGTCAAGAAAAGCAATTTGCAAGATGTAAACAAGCCATTTTTCATCCATTTTTTTTTAATTGTGGTTGTGCTAAAGTGTGCTATCATGAAAAGCCAGAATTAGCCTCATTGGATGCATTTTTATTTTTGGGTATGCTAGATTATGTCACGATGGCTGAAAGAATTAGAAAACATTGTTAGGTCGCATGCTGCCATTCCTTCAATTTCCGTAAGGGCAGCATAGAGTGCTGACTTTCACAAGCGCAGGAACAGTGCCTTCTTCTGCGGTCAGCACACTTCCTCTTCCCCACGGTGACCAGCCCGTCGTTTAGGGGTTAAAGGTAAGAATTTACCTTCGTCAACATATGAAAGAAAGTGAGGACGGACGGACTGCCCGAGTGACTCGAACTGAGAAGCATTCATCCGTGCATGCACGAGAAAGGTCCTTTGTATCAACGAACGACATTCTGTTCCGTCCTACCCGTCGTCGTCGTTTCCGTCGTGGTGGCTCTGACTTCGAGATTGCAGATTCTGCCGTCCCTGCAACGCAGCTGCCCCTTCCCCACAACTAGGATCTCAATCCTTCCCTCACGGCAGCAATCGCTACACCCGATCCATTTCCGAAATCGCCGTCCATCGCATTCCTCTTCTTCCTCTTCGAATTTCATTTTTTTCAGATGGGTCTGGGAGTGTGCGATCGGTAGCTTAGCGTTGCGCGCGAGGCAAAATCGTATACGATTTCCGCATTTGTGACCAGTCGCACTCTTTGCACAGTCGCATGTGGCGACACAATGTAGCTGGATCATCCACAGGGCAGACCATTGAGCAATTCATGGTACTGGGCAGCGCCATTTGTTCTGTTGGTGTATTGCGATTAGTAAGTGACTTGTGCTGAAATTTCTCGGTGAAAGGGCGTGTGGATCGCAAAATGTTAGATGGGTTTAAGAAGGGGTTCTTGTTTGGAACGTGTGCCTCTCAGAGATTGATGCATCTGCTTGCTTCCTGTTGCTTGATTTTAGACTCTGTTCAGGGTGCTTGGTTTAGTCTGAATATACATTCTTGGGTTTTTTCAGACTGAGAGGGTGGATAGAGAATGTGCAGAGCTTTTGAGGGAGTTTCTCAAAATGTGCTTTAGGACTCTGCCTATTTGTATTCTTGTATTCGGCATCATTCAGCTCTGACCACGTAGTAACAAGCGTTCAAAATTTATTCTGTCTCTTGCAAGTAAGAATTGGTAGGCTTTTGAGGAATTTCTTCTTGGGGATGGGCTCACATTCCCGTTTAATCTACATCAGTTCAGTTCCATGAGCGCGTCATCTAGTTTTAGAAGGCTGGCAAGAAATACCAAGCGATCTTTTTCTCAAGGGACTCGCTGGACGCCTGCTCCTCTCAGGCTCTCACTAGTCTCTTTGTTTCGTGGGAAATCTGAAATGGTGCTGAGTTTGTAAGTATTCGGGAGAGTAAATTGACTGGTTTTCAGTATCTTGTTTTTGTTTTGAAGATGATTCCATTAGAGGACGTATGAAGCAGGGGAAGGTACCCACAAGGAATCTGTGGTACAAGCATCTCTGCCCAGCAGCGTTGTTCTGTCTCTTGTGCACTGTGAGATCTCTAATTCTGATCCATTTAATCCTTTCTACATTGGAGCTTTCCTTAAAACTCTTTCAATGTGCCAGGGGCTGACCTTGTTTCAGTGAAAAGTAGGGATGAATCTAATGAACATTGCTGTGATGAATACGTATTGGCAAGCCTTTTTTTGGTGGTTCAATCACGACTCCTAAATAGTGTCGGAGCAGAATTATGAGAGTACCTTTTCCATAACGAATTTAGTGATTGCATCACGAATTTGAAATAGATAAACATTTGCAAGGTGTTATGATGATCAAGTAACACGCTATCTGGCTTCATATGGAATTGCTGAGCGCCATGTTGATTATATTATGGGGTTGCAGTTTTGCAGCTTCTGATTCATGATTGTCCTTGGACAGGTCATAGTACTCGTACTATGGTTGAACTGTCTCTTGAAAATGGCTGTTGAGAATTGGGTGGTGTACCAAACGCAAGCCTGAGCGAAATGGACGGCAGCTCTATTTCCCAGGGGTGACTTCCTGTTGTTGTTCACTATTCTCAACCTCGAAAGGTTGAAGAGCGATATGGACGACGACGACAGGGGATGGCCCTTCGAAAAGGAGGCCATCCGAGCCAAGTATAATGATCTGTTGCAGAAAGACAAGGTGCTCCAAGCCCACGACCCTATGCTGCAGAAACGCTCTGTCCATCTCTCCAAGTTCATGTCCACCCGGGAAGCTTACTCTCGAGCAAGGAGCCTCCAACGAGTCCTCCAACGGGCAGGATGGGCAGACCCAATTAGCAAGGGCTCCCGGTCTCTTCCTGTCTCCTCTCCTTCCTCCGTTTCTGGAGCAACATCCTCGTCTCGTCGATCAAGATTGAAGAATGGTGGTATTTTGAGTCAAGAGGAGGTACTCGCGCCTCTTGTCAACGAGCCCAAACTTGCAACGCCCAAGGTTAAGGTATGCACCTGAGCATGGTTCCTATCGTTAACCTGACTCAATTTTTGCTATATCTTGTTTGGCATTGGAAGGGCACTCAAAGGCGAGTTCTCATGTATTCTTTGAATCTTGTATGCATAACTATGAGTTTTTAAAGTGCTGACTAGAGGTGTATCCCAAATCAACGCCAGATTCTCATGTTCGGATTGGGTGCATTATAAACAAGCAAGAACCTGCAGGGTTTACGGGGTTAACTTTGCTTGTGGGATAGGGTCGCGATTAGGTGAACTTACCTTAATGCTTCCATTGGCACTCGGATGCAGAAGAGTGGTACGCAAACCAAGTTTCTTGCGAAGCAGTTCAAGTTGATTACCAACAATGGGAACGCCCCTCCTCGAAGAAACATCAATATTCTAGCCAAGGATCCATCGGAGGCCACGAAGGTGATAGTGGTAGCTGAAAAACTGGAAAGGGATCAGCTTCAGGAGCGGATCCGAGTGCATGAATCTTATCAATCAGATCCATCGAATTTGGCAGCTTTGTCTTTGAGATTAGATTCCGGTCCAAGAAAGTTGAGCTATTCCTACGGAGGCCATGCTCATGCCAACAGCCCTAGCTCTGTGATTTCGGACGTTTCGGTACCTGAAACGGTTATTTCCAGCGTGGAGGATGAATGGATTCATCACAAGTTGACAAGCTTCTCCTTCACACGAGAGCGGTGGACGAGTCGCGAAATTTTTGGCTCCTTTGATTTTGGAGGGGAGCTGGACATTGCTGCATCTGTAACGGAGGCCACACACCCGGACTCGTCTGGCTATTTTGACCATGATCGCCTCAACTCCTGTTTAGGTAATCCCAATTTCCCATACACTCCACAAACAGTCTTCAACACACTCAACCCTCTCGAATGTCACAATATGCACCGGCATGGTCCCTCTATTTTCTCATGTTGTGTGCACGTGTGATGGAACCAAATGGTGGTTGCATGATATTGCCATGAAATAGCCAATTCTCAGTTTAAATGGCAAAGTTTGGTACAATAGAACTAAGCGTAAATGTATACCTGTCCTAGCTTTCAAGAGTAAAAATTGCTTGCGCATCTCATTTTTGGCAAACGGAAGCTTGTCAATTGAATTGAAGTTGCCTTACAATATCCACATGTCAAGTTTTGAACATAGTTATCAGGAGCCCATTTGTCCTCCCAATTGCAAGGTAGCGTCATTTGAGAGAGTTGAGTAGACAGGCATATTCCCTGTGTATCCCGAGTATGTCATGTGGTGTTCACTTGAGGATCCAGATGTCTGTCATGTTATGCACACATCTGATTGAACCACTTTCACATGTCAAGTTTTGAACACATGTGAGTACATTTCGAAGTCCTTTTGTTCCCGAGGCAATGCCGTCAGAGAGGGTTGAGCATGGAGTTAAATGCCTCATTTTATGCCTCAAACCAGAAGCTCTGTTCTGTGGCAGATGAATCCTTGAATTCTCCAAGTTCAGGTGTGCGATCACCTCGTCAATCCTTGTGCACGTCATCGAAAGGAGTGGGTGATCATCACTACAACAGATGCCAAGGAGAACCCTGTGGTGTTCCCACACAGCGCATGAAAGTGACGAGCCCATCCTCTCTGTTTCGGGATGGTCCCTGGACATACAACGGCGACAAGCCCCAGTCTTCCCCCAACATTCCCCGAAAACTCAGTCGAAAGTTATCGACCAATTTCAATAAGAGACGAAAACAGACGAAAACCACTGTGCAACCCCACCCTGAGAGTTTGTCAACTCGTAATCCTGACAAAGATGAAGAGCCCTCAAGTAAAGGGAAATTGGCACTCCAAATTGCCGGCCTCGTGTCTGCGTACAGGAGCACCAGCAAAGCAGGTGACTATGGCAATGGTGCCGTGCAAGAGGCGGCTGTGACGGCGTTTCAAGATGAGATTGCCCAGTTGATGCTGGACCGCAATGAGAGCAACGAAATTGGTGATATTGAAGAGTTTCTTGAAGGCTACATGCGGTTACGGTCTCCGATTTATCTTGACGTTGTGGAAGAGTTTTTCAGAACGGTCAGTTACGACTGCTACAAACGATCGCTGGAGGGGGAAAAAGCAGCACCCAAATTGCTCAAAGTCCCCAAGGTTATACGCCATTAACTAGTAATAGGAAGGACATGCTTACAAGTGGATCAAGATTGTTCATAATTCTTTCACATTATTCTTTCATCATTCTAATTCTTTTCGAACCACTTACAGGAAATTATAGAACTTCCTCTCTCGGTTGTGTTCGGTTGATTGACAGGTTTTATATGCAAAAAGGAAGTGCAGAGATGAAGCACCCACGTTCTCCTCATCTTCGTTTCTTTTCATCAATTATGCCGAAACTCAAATTTAATTTTCTGCTTGTTGCATTCTCTATTGATTTGGCTTTTTCTTCCCGTGGTTGTGAGAATTGAGTCTTTTCAGGCTGAGTGCTGGGGCTAAAGTAAGTTATGAGACAGATGTGAATGCATGCTTGATCCACATGGTCTATTTAATTTTTTAAAGTAGGGATGGCGGCAGGCATGTCGGGGTCCGTAACCAGAAGCTCGAGAATAGGGGTGTTGTTTGACTTGTTTTCTCGTTCTTTTGGAACAAAGGAGGGCTGCTCAGTTTGACTTGTTTCCAGTACAGTAGCTCCGGAAAAGAGACTCGGTGGTAAGTTATTTGCAGGTGCTTGAAATCAACAACATCTGTGGAATCCAGTAACTTAGCGTGCTTGCCAGACTCAACCCTGTCCGCCAAGCTTCACTTCCCCTGACTTGGAACTGGAATCAAAAATTCAGTTGGTGGGACTCTCTGCTGACCAGGCAAGCACCTCGCAGAATTTGCACCATCTTCTCCATTTTCCACTCTTGTGGTGAATTTTTTTTTATCATTCGTTTCTTTCCCACGGATGATCAAATTCGGAAATTTTGAATTCAGATTTAGAATCAAGGACACCAAATTAGGTGAGAGAGGTCATGAAGTTTCAAAATTAAACAAATACAAAATAGGGATAAATTTTTACATTTCTCCATGGTTGGGGTAACGAGGCCATGAGGGGGTCCAGGGGCGTGTGTGTGTGTGGGGGGGGGGAAGTTTGACTTGTCCCTATTGATTTATTGTCTCCGAACCTTTTGGATAGTAGAGGAGCTAATAGCAGTCACTCTAAGCATGTGATTTTGAATATTCGTAACAAGTAGAATTGGTCCAAATCTAAAACTTGGTAGAAAGTTAGAGGGTGCTCATCATTTGAGGGGTGCTATTATGCAAGCCTAGGAGCATGAGTCCATGAGCCTAGAAGATTAAAAAATATATGTTATAGATGTCTATCTTATAGAAATCTTCCATGATTATAATATAATTATATTATGGGTACCTATATAATAGGTGTTTATGTTATAAGCACCTGCAATGGTTGTAATATATATATATATATATATATATATATATGTGTGTGTGTGTGTGTGTGTGTGTGTGTGTGTGTGTGTGTGCTCAAGGCTCAAATGCTCATATTTCCATGCTCACAGATTAGCACCATTGATATTATTTCTAAAAGAATGTGTAAATATATACTTTCTGCTACTAAATGGTGATCTACATGATAATAGTTTTTACTGAACAAAATTCAACAAAACTACTTCATGAAAATAATTTGACCTCTCTAATTTATACAAAGGACTAAGAAAATTGAATGGGGGCAATTTCATTTGCTCAAAGCATTTGAAAATATCCAATCATTAGCAAATAATCTATTTGAATGTGTATTTTCTATGGCCTTATGTTATTTAGTTCTAGTATTCTCAAATTGAAATAAATTATATCTTATGATCTTAGTTTATTTATATATATATTATCTATTTTCCTAAATTATTTTGTGACTCTTCAACTATTTGAGACTTTTGCCAATAGTGATTAAAGAAAGTTGAATTGCAAAAGAAATTTAAGAAGAACAAAAAAAGGTTCTTGAGGAGAATGCCTAAACTTTATTGAAGATTGCCATGTGCAATAGTTTCTTCACAATTTTAAATAAAAGCATTCTAAAAGTTAATACAAAGTTCAAATAATATTCTTTCAATTTCCATCTTAATTTGGGCATCTTAATAAATTTATTTTCACTCATTTTTCTATATTATTTAATGGATTGATGTATGTTCAAAAATCTTTGAATCATTCTACTTTGATATTGGAGTTTTAAGTATCCTTTGGGAAACAATTGAAGGTTGAATGAGGTTCCTATGATTTTGTCCCCCCATGACCCCATCTGCTTGAAGTTTTTTACCCAAAGCCATTCATCTTATCCCAAAAAAGTCATTTTTTGTGCCTTTGCCTACTTAAAGTCATCCATCTATCCACCAAAAGTCATATGTTGTTGCCAAAGGGTGTTGCGTGAATGCCAATGGTCTTCAACTTGTGCACCAATGGCCATTTGTTAGTCTAAAAAAATATTTCTTTTTGTTGGCAAATAGTTGCTCATTGCGATGGAAAATCCCTATTTGTCCTAGGAGATGCCCTTGATGTTTGATGGCTATATCCAATGGTGCTAATGTGTGAGCATGAAAATGCAACCATGTGAACTTTGAGCGTATGTATAAGTGGATATATTACAACCATAGAAGGTGCTTATAACATAAAAGCCTAGAACATAGGTATCTATAATATAGCTATAGTATAATCATGGAAGGTTTCTATTATTTAGACACCTATAACATAGGTTTATAGTCTTCTAGGCTCACATAATAGCAACCCTCAATATATACCTACAACCAAGTTCAAAGCTCATAGGCTCACGGTCTTTGTGCTCACATGCTAGCATCATTGTAGATCATATTTCTGTATACATAAAAAACTTTGATTCATTCCATTTGGATTAGTAATGTAAAAGTTCTAGACAACCTTCCTTTCCATGCAATCTAAACATCTTCTTGAACAAATAACTTTTATGTTTCATTTTTTAATGCAATTTCACAATTTTTCAAAAAAAAATATTTATTGAGATTAAATTTTTTTTATTAGAGTGATATCACTTTGGAAATTTAAGCTAAAAAGATTCAAAGTTTAAAAATCTAGGCAAGCTATAATACAAGATTTTCTTTGCTTCAAATGCAAATATCTTGCAATCTATGGGGTCAAAGTTTTTTAAATTTCTTCTACACACTTTTACACCAATCTAATGCATGATTCCATAATTAAATATGCCAAAAAAATAATTTCTAAAGTTGTTTTGCACTTAGCAATAGAAAGATAATTTTTAGTAGAATTTAATGAAAAAAGGCCTTGGGCCTGTAGGGATTAAGCCTAGGGGCTAGCAATTCTAAGAAGGTCCGGGTATCATATGGTCCATGTATTGGCAGGGAGGGTCTAGGTATGTTGGGTCCAAGGGATTGGATACAACATCCGCAACTAGAACTTTGCTAATAGGGTTTCCTACCTACACTTCTCAATTTGTTTATTCTACTCCACATTGTGTTTTGTGGCAATTTTTTCTTTTTTTTCTTTCTTTTTTTCCCAAATTGCATTGTCATTTGTTTTTGCATTGTTTTCTATTCTTCTATTGTAGTCATATGTCCTCCGTTGCATGTAAACTTTGCAAGCCATATGTAGACTACAAAGTTTTCAAGTATGATTGGAGAGTTTTGAAGTGTATTTTAGTGCTTGAATATGAGGTCTAGGCTTACATTACTATATCCAAGAGCCATTGTTGTAAGCATTGTGATTATTTCATCTTTCTCTACTTAGTTTTGCCAATGTACCTCATGAAGGCTTTTGTTGAGATGTTTTGCATTGATTCATCGTTACATTGGTGCAACTTCTAATCATATAGAAATTGCAATATTCTTATTGGTCAAATAGGTTACATTGGATGACAATTGTTTGATTATTTGTGATTTCTGTTTGCCACTAAGTAAATCTTACTTGTCCAATTTGTAAGTACTTTACTTTAATTACGTACATGTCTTTGCTTCCTCATATAGGTCTTTAAAGAAACATTGATTGCAACCAAGATTTATTAGCCTTGGTCATATTTGATTAGGTCTTAGTGGCATATGTTTATTTGTTTTCTAAGTTCTTCATTGACAATCCTTTGTCATTTCCTAGTACCACTTCTACTAAGTATGAGTAATCATTAAGTTCCGGGATGAAAAATTAAGTGACATTCTAGTTTTGTTTCAATTGGAGTCGAGAGCTAAAGGCATGGGGTAGTTCACTACTTTGTTCCCCACTTTGTTTTATGGGTTATTTTCACTATCTCTGAATTATAGGCAAATTGCTCTTTCAATTTTCTTTCTATTCTTTCTATTCAACTGTATGTACTCTATGTTTGCTAATGAAGAAGCTTGGCTAATCCAATATTGAAAGTAATTCACTCCAATATATATATTTTTTGCTTCTACAGGTCTTTAAGGGAACATAGACTACAATTATGAGTCATTAGCCTTAGTCATATTTGATTAGGTATTAGTAGCACATGTTTATTTGTTTTCTAAGTGCTTCTTGGACAATCCTTTGCCGTTTACCACTTAGATTGCTAGCATGGATAATCATTGGTCATTTTTTGTTTTGACATTTTCATTTATAGGACTTTTGAATTGAAGATTATTTGTTTCGAGTTAGAGTAGATGTGAAATGTTGGTGCTATTAGAATTGTAGAAATCGTGACAATACTAGCAATCCAAAACAGGCTTATTATGGTGGTTTGAGAAAATTTTGGGTGCTTATAAGAAGTTTGAAGTTCTAATAGAAGAAATATAGGGTGCAACTAAGGGGGGGATCTAGGTTCTGTTGTTGAAGTGGAGAGCATACTTTGGGGAGAGAAAGATTCTTGTATCTAGAAGAGATTAACTCTACTCAAGTTAAAGAATGACCATCAGAGGAGAGAGGAACAAGAAGTTGTAATAGCAAAAACATTGGAGGCATATGAGATGATAAAGAGAATTAAGAAAGAGTTGCCATTGGAGAGTAATAAGTTAAGGACAAAAATATAGACTTGGTTCGAGAATATTGAAATAGTTTGAAGGAGATGGTTTAGAAAATTGAGAAGGCATTTACTATTGTGAACGACAAACTTGACAAGAAAAAAATCTTCTTACAAATGGTTACTAAGAGCCAATTTAAATCAACATTGACACCTTCCAATATGAGCAAAATTTTCAAAGACAACATTTGTAGTGCCACGGGTTGTAGGGGTTTCTATCCCGACAAGTCTGAGCTCTCATTTTGTCACATGGGACTCACTATTTTTTCTTTTCTTTTCTTTAAAAAATTAAATATAGAACCATGAACAAAAAGCCTAAAAAAGAGTATAAAACCAATACAAGTGTGTTACATGCCACTTTAGTATTTGTTCATATTTAGAATATTTTTAACTATGTAGATACATATTTTGCCAATAAAAAGATTAGAAATTGAAAAATTGTAAAAATTGTAAATATTAAACAAAAATATCTAAAATTGACTAAACCTACCACTATGCAAAAAAAAAATCTAAATTGGTTTGAGAGAACCCTAATGAGAAAATCCTAAGCCAAGTTCCAAAGATAGGTTTTAGATCCCCAATCAAATTCCAATTTGAGTAGAAATTGGAATTGATAGATTGCAAGTGGAAGAAAATCACAACGGACTAGTGGAGGGTATCTACAACCAAAGGATGGTGTGGAAGGTACATTTATACTAGAAATTCATTAGTGAAAATTGGTTTTCCAAGATTCCTCTCTATATAAAAAAGGTTCCTAGAAATTTGGCAATTAAAAGAGATAGAGGGATATTATTCTCCTTCCACAATTGTGCAAATTATGTATATATGTTCGAATACATATTTTGTGGAATTCCATGAGAGATTTGACAAAAATTCAAATTTTTTTGATACTTAGAAGATGCTTTTTCAAATAGTCAACAACTTTTATCTAGATAGAAAATTCCTAGAAATTATCTAGATTGCAATAAAATCTTACCAAAAATTAGGTTATCTTCTTTTATGTTAATAAGATTATTCAACAAGTTTCAAGACATTCCAATAGCTAGAAGTACTCGAACCAATAAAATTTTCCAATTACCAACAAATTCAAAGATTATATTGAAATTGATCAATGTTCTTGAAGCTTACAAAATTGGAAGGAAGATAAAGTGGTATCTTTTCTTAATACCTCATACAAACTAAAAAGCCTAGATTAGTTACTTTTCATATTAAAAATCAAACTCTAAAAGTTGAATTCTTACCACTTTGGGGTGTTAAGTTGGTGTTAGGTTTCATTGAGTTTTTAGCGATGAAATGAGGGTGAGGGATTCCAAAGAATAGAAAAGGTCTTTTGAAGCCAATGGCGCAATCCATTTGTAATTTGAAGTCTTTATCCAAAAATTAAAGTTTTGGTCCAATATAGAAAGTCAAAAATAAAAAATCAGGATAAAAATTCTAATTGATAAGTTTCCAATGTAGAAATGAGAGGATGTGGGTGCCCCTAGAAGAGTATATGTGAGCATTCAATTTCCTCTCAAAACATTCTTTGTAGCCATTTTTTAGTATGTTGACACATTGGTCCATTTAGTTGGATTTTGGGCCATTTTTTAACCAAGTTGCTAAAACATGTGTTTTGGAAGTATTTCAAGCTTCAATTGTTGTTGCTTTTACAAGCTTTGAAGAACTTGGGTTCCCTTCAAATCTTCTAAATTTACTTTGTGTTTTGTTTGAGTGGTTGTACACATTAACTTTGTTGAAGTATTTTGTCAAGTTTTTGTTTGAATTTCTTTCTATTTGTATTAATCTTAGAGCAACCCTCCACTGTACCTTGGCGATGCCGCTTTGGGTGGCCCCTAGTGTACTTTTTTGTTGAGTTTATTGTACTAAGTATTTCACTAATTTGTGTGTGTATTCAAGTTTTGTACTAACCAACTCATACTAACTTGTTTTGTGCCATTAGCGTTATAATGTAAACTAACTTTGTCCAAAATGTTGTATATTTTTCTCTCGGTTTGTCCACTGGGGCAAAGCTTTGAACTTAGATGTATTTGAAGTTGTTAGAATTTAGAAATTGACCCAAACCATGACAAAGCTTTTGAACTTAGATGTTTTAACCCCTAAATGCCCAAGGCTTGTTTGGAGCTTCTTGAAATTTGCTCTAAATTGAACAAAAAGTCAACATTTTCATAAGTTGTACCAATTTCTTTTGAATTGTAACCGTACAAATTCAACCTAGACATGTTAGAGATCACATAGGAAACGAAAACATAACAATATCACTTATAGATTGAAAGATTATAATGTTTGATCATGAGGGTGTAAAAACTATGAAAATTTTTCAATTCACTTTTTGCATGTCAACTCTAAAAAGTTGGTCACTAAAAAAATGAGGTTATAGGACCTAGCAGGCACAACCCCAATCAATTTATGGTTTTTCAAAATCTATTCTATTATTTTTTTAAATGAATTTCTAATGTGATTTTGCCTCCAAGATCTAGTGTATTTGAGGCTCATTTCCAAGAGCCTACAACACTACGGGAAGTCAAGATTGCATTGGGTATCCTTGCACAAAATCTTCAATAGAAAAATCACAATCCTTTATTTTTCAGATCAACTTTTTGATCCTAAAACTAGACTTCAAAAAGAATCCTCCAAAAATACAAACTACTAATAATAGCAATTTAGTTGGGTTTTACTTAACTTCAAAGTTTTCCAAACACCACATTTGGGTGCCTTGGGCATTTAGGGGTTAAGATTTCTTAGAGTTTAGAAGCTGACCCAAACCATCGAGAAGCTTTGAACTTAGATGTTTTAGGAGTTGTTAGAATTTAGAAGTTGATCCATATCTCAACAAAGCTTTGAACTAATAGATCCCTGAAAAATTTCCAAAAATATTGTACTTTGTTGATGTTTGAAGCCTAGAATAGTTCACCAAGTTTAGTTTCTAAAATACAAGTTTGGAAACCCAAGTTCAGTCTCCCAAAATCTCAATGACAAAATGCCTAAGTAGCCTTAGGAAGTGTTTCCAAAAATTAGAAACCAAATTCACAAATAGATATTTAGTTGTGTCAAAACTTAGAGTTTTAGGCCTATGTGTTATTCTCTTTACTTCCAAATATTAGCATTTAAAAAAAGATGAATTCACTTAGTATTCATCCCCCCTAAATTAGAGTAAAACTAGGATAAAAATCCAATGGAAAGATACCCCTCAAGATCCAAAACCCCCCTCTAAAACCAAGCTAGAATTGAACCAACAATGAAGGCCTAAAATTGTGTTTTTTTCTCTTTATTTTTTTTGACCAATTTGATGTTGCCACATGGCAGCACACGTAGGTGATACACTTAACAACCGCAGAGGTCACAATGAACCAAAACTTGCCTAGTTGATAGATAGTGTACAATTAGCAATTGCTGGGTTTAGCAAACTAGAGGCCAATACATGTTAGACTCTAGAAAAGGGGGGGTTCTTTGAACATACTAGGGCTGTGTGAACGTGTTGAGGTTGAGTGAATGTGTTAGTATGCTAAGTGAACATGTTGGATTTAAGTTTGGCCATGTTGTGGACTGAATTTTTGGCCATATGCTAGATTGATTCTAATTTCTAAATTTAGAACCAGGATTTCAAAAATTAGGCAAAATTTTATATTACATTAAGAAAAATATAGACTAGTGGAGAGTTAGAATAGAGTAAATATAGGAAGGAGTAGGAGTAGAAGTTGAGTCAAGAAAACCAAATATTGCCAAAAATCAACTCTCAATTCCATGACTCAAACAATAAAAGATAATAGTAGCTAATTCGAAGACAAAGAGCTTGATTAAGAAGTTGCCTCACTCAAAGTTGAATTTAAATTGCAAAGAGACTTAGAACTAGACATAGAGATGGGGAAGGGAGAGTGCAATTGAAGTGAAATTAGAAGAAAAAGAAGTAGACAATTTAGGAAGAAGAAGTTGGAAGTAGGATAGGATTCAGTCGAAATTTAAGGGAAACAAATCAAACCATTAGAAGTTTGAATAAACAATAATTGACTTGAATAAGGGATATGACTATAGGAGGTTTTCAAAGTCAATTATTATTTTGAAGCTTGAAGAAATTATTTTTTCCATTCATAGTCAACCATTGGAATATAAATAAGTGAAATAGAATAGTATTGAAAGAAAATGAGGAAGTGGAAAAGAAAAGAAAAGATGAAGTAGGAAGTATGGGAATTTAGATGAATTAGTATTAGTTGTATTTCAAACTTGTACTATGAATTCAAAAACTTAGCAAAGATCAAACATTTAATTTGGGGAGCAAAATGACACAAGTGCAAGACTTCATGGAGGCACTCCTATACCATTATATTGAGGCCCATACCAAGGTAAGTTGGTAAACCTCTATTTTCACTATAAATTATCTTAATTTGCAAATTTTAATTAGAGCTAAGGCCTAGGGTCAAACCAGACTATTAGGATCAAGTTACATGTCAAGTTTGAACTTAGAATCCTCCAATAGAAGTTTAGAGGCTTCTGAAAACATAAATAAGTAGAAATTAGAGTTAAAACAAGAAAGATAGAAGTGGATGAAGTCTAGGACTAAAAGTGGATGAAATTTTGCTAAATCTATCAATTTGGAACAATTATAAGAAATCAAGTAGTGAAAAATTAGAAGTCAAAATTAGTTTCAACTTGTAAGTTAGAAGAAAATTGTGGATGAAGTTTGAGGAATCGATTAGTGATCAAAATTCATCCATACATAACTTTCATTAGAAAAGTCTAAATCGTAATTGTTTTAGTTTTTTTTTTACACAAATGAAATAGAATTTCATTGAAAAAAAAGAGTTTAAAACATCTAGCTACAAGTGGTGTCTTAGGCTCTTAGCATTCTAGAAAGCTAGAGTTAGCCCCTACAAATAAAATTTTTTAAAGTCCCCAAATAGTACATTGCCAAAAGTAACATTGAGACATACAATCAAGGAGAACTAAACTGAGGACCTAAGAAGTTATTCAAAGAAAGAAATTAGAGTTAGAACCTTTTAAAAGTAGTTTAGAGGAATCCAATCATAGTTCAAACTTAAAAAAAGATTCAAAATCCTATAAGTTATAGAAGGATGAAGGTTTGGTGAGAAGTTGGATGAAAGTTGTGAGTAAGTATCCATCCCAGGCTAAACTTGTGTCTTCAAAAGTAACCTCTAACCTAAGAAGGTAGACCAAGTTGCATGTTGAATTGAAATTAGGAGCTAGGATAGAAGGGTGAACGAAGTTTACATTGTCCTTCTAAAGCCTAAACTTCATTTGGCCATATCTTTTTCTAGGAAGGTCAAATTGCTTTGAATTTTTATGTTTTTGGAAGTGGCACAAAATTCTCTACAACTTGAAAGTGCTAAATTTAGACTATCAAAATTAAATTAAGAAACCACACAAGCCTAGTTAGTTCAACCAATTAAGTTATTTCTTGCAATTAGGGGAGGTTGTTTTTTATTGTTTTGTAAGTTTGTGTATATTTTGGGCACTAAGAAAAGATCCTTTGCTTGAAAGGCAGAACGGACAATGTTTAGGCACCCACTTAGCAAAAAATATGAAAGGAACTAGATCTTGGTTGTGCATGTATATTTATCAAGGGTGAGTAAATAAACGTTCACAATATGGCATGGACTTTTTGTATTGGGATTTCCTTCAACGTTGATCAGGATGTGCACTAATGTGTCAAAATCATGTTTGAATACAAATGGCCAAAAAAATTGAATCCAAGTATCAATGAAGTTAGTTGGGTTTGTCCTTTGTATTTGTTGATTGGATGGCCTTAGAAATTGTCGATCCATTTGATCAAATGATCTTGTTTGTCCACATTATAATTGTTTCCATCCACACTCTATCTTGACGGACATTAAGGTTGAAGGTTGACATTATGATGGACATGTTCATTGTTTCTTTTGTAGGTCTTCTAAACATTTATGTATTGGCCAACCTTTTGAATTTAAGTAGATGTTTAGGGTTGGTGCTATTAGTTGTGAAAGCTTTGAAAGGCTAAGAGGGGAGCGCTTGTGTCTCCTTCAATTAATCAAATGAAACAAAATTACAATAAAGTGGGGGTACCATGAAGTGCCACACATCATTTCCAGATGAGCAAAAGCATAGTGTCCATTCCATAGCAAAAATGTTCTCTAAGTTGGTAAGTATTTTTCTATCTTTGATCACTAAGTGAAAATATTTCCAAATTGCCATCTTGGCGTGCATAGTAGAAATCCACATAGAAGCTAAAATCATTTGAATACTAGTATCCTATCCTACATAATGCTTATAATATCTCTGAGTCCATATGTGCCAAATTAAAAAAAAAATTAAAAGATCCCAAGATTGATTTTCGTTGATAAATTTGTTAGTCTCCTATGTAAGAGGAGAAGTAATGTTGTCCAACAAAGTTGTTTGAAGTGAATCTATAGTTGGAGCATTTGATTGTGTTGCTAATTCTTAAAACCTTTTGCAACAAGTCTCAATGCAATTACACTCCCAAAACAAATGAGAAGTAATTTCCAATGGATATGAACATAATGAGCACCTCACTTCTGCATTTGGGATGTGCCACAACAACCACTCTTCTATAACAATACCCCTATGAGTGTTTGCCAAATAAACATATCATGCTTTTTAGGTCTTGAATTATGCCATAAAAGTTGAAGAACTTATTTGATGTCATAGCCAATGTAGCCCTAATTCAATAACTCTTGTATTAAGATAGGATGCTCCGCTTTTTATTTTAATCCATGTGTGTAACCACTTGTTGTTGTGTATCCAAAGAAAGGAGCCTCTTCTTTCTTTTCCATTTTCTTCCAAGACCAATTTGCTAGATTCCAAATCAAATTTTTGATTAACTCCCCTTGTAGTGCCCACGTCATGTTTGGTTTGTCATGAACCTCCTAAGGGTTTGTTTCTTGAATTGACTTTGATTTAGCACCCCAAAGTACTACTCATGATGGCTTTAAATCCACATTAGGTGAACGAAAATTTCCATCATTGAGAGTTAGCAATCCTATATTTTTGTTCCACAAAAATCTAAAAACCACCTCTTCATTTGGGTCTATCATCAAATGAAAGTAGAAAAAAAAACTCCTAACATTAGGGAAAAAATGAGTCCTCAAAGGGGCTACTTTCCTTTGAGAATTTCCCTTCAATGGAACTCACCCCCCTTGGAGGAACAATGGTTACTATTCATCATCAATGATGAATAGTGATACAATTAAAAAAATATGAAAAAATATAAAAATATTTAAACATGAAAAAATATGAAAAAATATGAAATTTTTAATTAAATATAATTAAATAATATGTTAAATAATATTATCAAAAATAGCAATTTGACATGGTTGTACTAATGCTACATCGACTCTCAAAAAATTTTAATTTTTAATTTATTTTAATATTAATTTTTAATTTTTAAAAATATTTTTTAAATCCTTAAATTGAATTTTCCTGAGCATTACAACCTTGTAGTTCATTGGCCAAAAAAACAAAAAAGACTTTTTGTTTTGTTTTTTGAATTTTTCTTTTTCAAGCCTAAACTCCCTAGTGTTCAAGACTCATAGTGACTTTGAGGTCTCATATTTTTCCTAATGAAGAGTGGAGCTAGGCTATTTGACCTCTCTATGGGAATGCCTTTGGATCCTAGGCTATGTGTGATAAAGTTTTTAGTCACCTCGATCTACCCTTCTCTGTCAAAACCCCAATTCTAGTTAGCAACCACTAGATATCCTCAATTGGAAGCTAATCTTCCCTTTCTTCATCCCATAAATTTGAAATAGAAGTGATTCATGCTCTTATCCATAAATGTAATCCCAGATTGGGACCCACTCCCAACGGAGAAGCTATATCTTTTAATACCAAAGGGTTTCCACAAAAAAGTTGTTGAAGAATACTAACTCTATCTTGTGGTTATGTTTGAATTAAATTCCCCCTTACAGACTAAAAAGCTTTGAAGTATGTTTTTAAAAGAGAAGAATGGTTGTTATTCTTTGTCCCTAAAGTTGCTATAAACTAGTTGATTAGGAGATTTGAACCATTTAGCATCTCCAAGGGGCTACTCCATGTCAATTTTATACCTTAATAATTTCTTCCAGAGCTCGTTACCTAGAGATAACCTCCTCACCACAAGTTTAGCAAGAAGTGCTTGAGTTTGCAAAAATGGATCCATGAGTTGAATACCTCCTTCCATATGAAGAAGAATACAAGCATTCCATTTCACCCTGGCCATACACCTTCCATCATCTTTCCCTATCCATAAATACTAAGTCATAAAACCTTGTATGATGTTACAATACTTTGCCAATATCCTGCAATAGGTTGTCTAAAGAACTGATTTGCAAATTATGACACTCCGTGCTTGAGAGACAGTTTTTGTTGCCCAAATCCTTAATTTCTTTTTGATAGAAGCTATTAGTGGAGCCATATTAGTATCTAGTGGAAAGTGGACCCCTATCAGTGGACCAAGGTATCGCACTCTTGTCCCTATAGGCACCTAGGTCAATTTGATGTCTTCACTCCAAGTAAATGAAGACATGTCTTCTCTACTTTGAAGGAGCATTTTTTGACTATTAACCCCTAAATGCCCAAGGCCTGTTTGGAGCTCCTTGAAATTTGCTCTAAATTGAACAAAAAGTCAACATTTTCATAAGTTGTACCAATTTCTTTTGAATTGTAACCGTACAAATTCAAACTAGACATGTCAGAGATCACATAGGAAAAGAAAACATAACAATATCACTTACAAATTGAAAGATTATAATGTTTGATCATGAGGGTGTAAAAATTGTGAAAATTTTTCAATTCACTTTTTGCATGTCAACTCTAAAAATTTGGTCACTAAAAAAATATGAGGTTATAGGGCCTAGCATGCACAACTCCAATCAATTTACAGTTTTTCGAAATCTATTCTACAATTTTCTTAAATGAATTTCTAATGTGATTTTGCCTCCAAGATCTAGTGTATTTGAGGCTCATTTCCAAGAGCCCTCAACACTACAGGAAGTCAAGATTGCAATGGGCATCCTTGCACTAAATTGTCAATAGAAAAATCATAATCCTTCATTTTTCAGATCAACGTTTTGATCCTAAAACTAGACTTCAAAAAGAATCCTCCAAAAATACAAACTACTAATAATAGCAATTTGGTTGGGTTTTACTTAACTTCAAAGTTTTCCAAACACCAGAATATGGTGCCTTGGGCATTTAGGGGTTAAAGTAATGGTGGTCATAATCTCCAATATATTGTGTTTCCTCATTATCAAAGTGGTCAAGAATTGGGTGAAGTATAGGTGGCACAAAAAGGGGTATTGGATAGTCTATAGCTTGAATTGGTGGGGTTGAGTTGGACTTTGTTGTGGGCCTTGTGGCATAGGGAGATTGATGCTTGTAGTTGCTACTTGCACTTGCAAGTAGCAGTTCCATCACATTGGCAATCCATTCCAAGTAAGGTGCAAGAGTTTAAAGACAAGTAGGGTATAAAAAACGAAATCTATGAATTCAAGTAAAGTTGGGAGGGGGAAAAAGCATACCTCATAGATGTTGTTTGTGAGTCTACTCTTCCTCCTTGGCATCTTTGCCCTTGCAAGTGAGGGAACTCCTATGAAGCATTTGCTTGTCAATTGGCCACTCTTGAGAAAACAAAGTGTCTAAAATTCTAAGTGAGTTTCTAGAGGGAAGAGGAACTTTTGTATTGTGAGATTTAGGAAGTAGAGTTGTTGTCATTTCCTTGCATGATGTATAGTCTAAATTTGCTAAAATTGCATTGATAGAACAAATTGGGTAGCCAAAATGAAGTAGTGGAGGAGTTTATAGGATAGATTTCTAAACTGATTAGATTGTGTTTATTTAGCAATTGCCTCTTTGTTTCTCTATGATTGCTAAGAATAGGTATTGGAGTGGGTTTATAATATGCCTATGGTCAGAATTTAGAAATTTTAGTGATTCAAGTAATTTTAGGGCAATACAAGGACTAGTTTCTTGATTAGATTTTAAATGTGTCAAATGGGCTTTCAAGGTCTAATTTCTATTGGCATTTAGTTTACAATTGGCATTGGAAATGGATGCAATATTGCAATAGAATTGCCACAAATTTGAGAAATGATTTTTGAATCAACCAAAAGAAGCATAGAATTGCAAGAGAAATATAGACATGGAGCTCTTCTATTGTGCCTTGTCCCATTGCACTATCCAAGCCTCTCTTAACTGACCACTTAATAAACACCATCCTAAATACGGATGACCCTATTTGTTTGGGGTCCAATGTCCAATAGTTGCCCTCCTTTAAGTCAATTCAGAGAAGCCATGTTTGAATTGCCCCCTCTCTCCTATTTTTCAAAAAAATGAGCATTATCTATGAACCATAAGTCCAATTCTCATATAAATTACATAGGTACAAAGCTCTTGAACATCTCCAATTTATTTTTTAAAACATTGTAAAAATTGAGACTACTCATGCCCATCCAAAATAATTTTTCTCTCCCAAAGAGACAATAGGACTTTAGGAGTAAAAGTCTCTCAAATTCAATTGATATGGAGGGCTTGGCAACTATGAACTTATTATGCTAGACTTTGGAAGTGTATGTTAACCAATAGTTAGCATTGAATTCTATATTTGTCAATGTAGAAACTTCACAAAATTTGGATCCTATGGCTCAAGTGAACCCCTTCAACTCTCATATTTTTCCAATTCAAATTTCAATCCAAATTTTTATAGCCTTTGTTTCGAAATTACTTGAACCTCACAGATTTTCATTGGTTTCACAAAAAAATTTCAACTCTCTCAATTGAAAAGATACTAAATCATATATACATCCGAAGATCATGGGTGCAAAATGGACCCTTTCAACTCTCATTTTCTTACTTTTTAAATTCCAAATTCATTTTGTTTCAAAAATTAATTGAACCCATCAAAAGTTCCATAAGTTCCTTCAATTGAAAAGACATTGGATTGTGCATGGACTTCAATTTCAATAATGCCACTTCAAAATTTCATTATTTTTGTCCTTGCTTCATTTCAAACATTTTTCTCTTGACTTTATTTCAATTTAGCCATGGTGCCTCAAAGGCACGCAAGACACTAAATCCTGCAAACAAAGTGGGCCCCGTAGGAGCATTTTGTGTTTTACTTGGAAAAAAAGTAAAACCTGCCCCCTATTTTGAGCCATGCCTAGGATATGTTCTAGACCTCTCCAAGCTAATTCGGAATTTGCAAAAAAATAATGTGCAAAAAATAAAAAATTCCTGCATTTTCCCCATGGTAAATCTGGCCCCTATGGCGCCCACTTCATTTGCAGGATTTAGTGTCCTCCCAAAGGCACCCCATAGTCACAAAGTGAATTTTGTATATGTCAATACAAAAATCCCAAAGGTCACCTCCAAAATTGACTAAACCAATTCCGGTCATTCAAATAACAATTATATTTTCACTAAATTAATTCATATTTTTTACATTCATCCACAATACATAGTCTCATGTAATAAAAATCAGTATAAAATAGTGTTTAATATAAAGGGTCAAATTGGGCTTGGAAATGATGTTCACTATGTGGTCGTCGTTGTTAAGGAGTTAAGCGTCAAGTGGACATGACGCATCCTTGTAACACAGAGCTAAGAGTAGAATGATCAGTCTACTTTGCATCTCTTGATAGTAAGTTGTTTTGACCGACGGGCCGTGAATTGCTCAGCTGATCAATAGCACCCCCCTGTTCGAACACTGCAGCAGCTCCCATTCCAGATCCTGGACAATCAATCAGATCCATGTCCTGGTTAGAAGAATTACGTACACCCATAACATCCAGATAAACAAGAAACCTAGGTCGGCACAACTTCAATCGGATTAGTCCACTTGTAAATCCCGAAGTGCCCGAATGGCCAAAAGTGGCCGCTTCCGAATGTAGAGTTGAAATAAATCATTTCGGAAGGTTCAAGGTAATCAAAACGAACCAAAAGGAAGAAGAAACCATATGAAAGAAATACGATTTGCAAGTTCTATAATTGCCTATTAGATTCCGAAAGTGGTCTTTCTGTTTTTAGCTTGGGCACTTCGGATTAACATTCAATGGAGAACACAAACAATATGACATGCTTGGCACGTTGCATGTCAAAAAGGAAGGCCTGCTTTTCTGAGCTATCTGAAGTTTAAGTGAGCAAGTAATAATACCAATACACATGGTCACGATACCAAAGCGGCAATCCTTGCCACGCTTCTTCATCTCGTGCAAGAGTGTTGCCACGCATCGAGCACCTACATAATGGAGATTGTCAGGAGATTACGAAAGCAGGTCAGCCATAACATTCTTGAGAAGTTCCCTCGACAAACTTGAAACAGAATCTAGATTCAATTTGCACAAGGTCAAGCTGGCCAATCAGTAAAAGCTTTGTCAATGTCGGCAGATTTTGAACTCAATTAACCCGTGCACTCTACACTATCTGCAGGCATTCTCAATTAAACAATTTGCTACTGAGAACAGTGTGGAGTGTGAAACCTCTCAACTGCTCTAGAATGCTGTAGCCCAAGCAGCAACGGAGCCCAGAAGTTTACTAGAGAACCAAAGCTCACCTGTGGCACCAAGTGGATGACCAAGTGCCATGGCACCTCCATTCACATTGATCTTCTCCTCATCTAGTCCTAATTCCTGGGCACAGTATGTGTACTGTGATGCAAACGCCTGCACCAAAGAACTATCACCTGTGAATCCAGATTTCCTTTGTATTTCGTGACCGAAGGTTACAAGCTTAAAGCTTCGGTGAGAACAGACTTCGGTAAAAACAAAAAGCACACTTCGAATGAGTATGCTTTAGTTTAAGAGCTAATCCAAGTCAACTACATGAAACATTTTGCAACTAAATGGGAAAATATTGTACCTCATTAATTTCGAAGAGATCGATATCGCTAATTTCAAGTCCAGCTGCCTTGACAGCAGCGGGAATAGCGACAGCAGGACCGATTCCCATAACAGCCGGATCCACACCTACAGCAACGAAGCTCCTGCATATCCAAAGTTTCACGAGGATGAGAGTAAATGTCCAATAGTGTAAATACTTGCCACACCAACGTTACGTATGACTACAAAGGCAAATATGGGCTACCAGGTTCAAGAGACGAAGTTGTTTGACAAGAAATGTTATCTGAAGAACTCCGCCAAACTTGCTATGAAAAAGAATGCCCGATAAAATACAAAGAAAGAAAGAGAAAAAAACATACCTAAAAACACCAAGGATGGGCAAATTTTTCTCTAAAGCAGTCCTGCGTTTCATGAGCAGAACAGCCCCAGCTCCATCACTCACTTGAGAAGAATTCCCTAAAACACCGTTAAACAAGATTACCTTCATCAGAAAAAGAACATTGTTGTTGAACCCCAACATTAATAGTATCAAATGGTAACATAAAACGAATATACCTTCGTAAAAGGAGTCAAGACAATCCAAATCCAAAGGTCCAAGGAGTGCCCAAGTCATCACCATATCATTTCGTGTCACAGATCCCTCTTTAAGAATATGAAACAATAATTATGCAATACTCTTCACTAACAGCAAAACTATCACGAAGCAAAGAAATTGACAGCCCCAACATACTATATTCAAAGTTGAGCTACTTCAAAGAGGTGTACCTGCAGTAGTTGTTCCAGATTTCTTAAAAACTGCCTTCAGCTTTGCCAAGTCAGCCATGCTTGCCCCAGGACGGATACCATCGTCCTCAGAGATAATTACGCGCTTCTCTTCTCCAGTTTTTGGATCGACCAGCTGTCAAGACAAACATTACCGTCCAGATGACACCAAAAATGAGATATTCGCTGACTTCACATACAGTGCCCTAAATTGAGGTTAAGAGTAAGCTTAACCAAGTTCGATTAAATCCAACTATGTAATCGCCCAGCAAAGGCGCACACAAAGTATAATTTCAGACATTTATTATTCAAAAAGCTAACTCCAGCGTTATAGAAGGAAAGGTGGACTACATTTAAACCCAGCAAGTGTACCCTTTTTCATTATGCCCAAAGATACATAAGTACGGAATAGAAAAAAGTACCTTGGTGGGCACTGGGATAATCTCATCCTTGAATCGACCAGAGGCCCTAGCAGCTGCTGCCTTTTGGTGCGATTTAACCTAACAATCAAAATATTTACACAAGTCATTTCCGGCAGCAAATATTCAGAATACTTTTAGAAAATGACAACCACGACCAACATGAAGGAGAATGACATACTGCTGCAGCATCCTGTTGTTTGCGACTAACTCCGTAGCGTTCTGCAACATTCTCTGAGGTGATACCCATGGGGAGTAGACAATCCTGAGCTCTTTGATCAGATTCCACCTGATCACAACCAACCAATCGTACAGAAAATCTTAGCCGAGGGCTGGAACCCTCAAGCACATAAGAATTGACAAAAGATGACCACTACGGTCTAAGAAAAGGAAAAAAGGAGTCCACCCAGATTCCGTTGACAAAACATAAATTAGAAACAAAAATAGAAAAGATAAGACTCTAACTTTATTTCAGATGAGAAATAAACAGACGATCCAAAAAAACAATTCCACCATCAGAAAAACGTCACTACACAGAAAAGATACTGAAGTGGCTAGAAACAATACCCTCGGATTAACGGAGCCTTCCCAAGCCATGGGATTGACAGACATTGACTCTAATCCACCTCCAATACCTGCAAACAGATCAATTCACAAATTAAAGAAATGAAATCTAACAGAAAAAGACCGTCATCCTACGCTACAACGCCTTGAGAAGGCACCAGCCACGCAAGAAAGATGACGCTGCCTGCGGTAAACCTGTTTAACAGCTTCCAGTATCATGAGAGAACTCGCACCCAAAAACCAATACTACTGGAAAACTTACCAATGTCATAGAAACCTGCTTTGATTGCTGCCACTACATCCGCAACAGCTTGCAGTCCTGATGAGCATTGTCTATTCACAGTTCTAACTGGCACAGTCTCTGTTAACACCACACAATAAAACACATCAGAGGCTAAATCATTTGAATCACATATAGAAAGAGAGTAAAACGATTAATTTCAATATAAAGGTCACGAATAGGGAGGTCAAAATCACTCGAGCAATTGGCGAAGACTGAAGTAGAGCTCAAACTTTTATGAAACTGAAGTGAGGAGCTCACCTGGAAATCCAGCGAAAAATGCAGCCATGCGACACTCATTTGCACGCTGAGCACCAGGAGCAAGAACACTACCAATCACAATGTCCCCCACTTCTGCAGGATTCACACCCGTGCTCTCGACAACAGCCTGCACCCAAGATCCACATTAGCGTCGAGAACCACTTCAGAAAGTCCATACTTGCGTGTACAGGAGCGCTAAAATACAAGCCCTTTGAGCTTGTGTCATTGATTATTTAATATCATACAAATGTGGATAATGTTTTTCGGGGATGAAATAATAGATACAGGTGAGGGACTAAGTGGTGGGCACTTGCAGATTAACCAAAAAGGAACAACTTTCCAGGTGGCATGGGTACAGCAAACAGCTTAACCCCTAAAGGACCAAAGATGTATGACCAATTCAATTGATCGAGTTGTGAAAAATGAAATTCAGATGGGAGTCATCTTGTATGGTTAGAAAAGACATAAAATTGGACGAAAGAGAGACCGTGTATGACCTACTCAAAAGCGCTAAAAAGACCATGAAACCAAATTTTGATCTTTTTAAGGGTCCTCTAGGGTCATTCACACAGCACATCACAAGACTTCTCACCTTCAGGACCGGTGCCAAGAGGTCATCCGGGTAGGTGTCCTTGAACCCCCCCCGTTTCGCTCTGCAAATTGGCGTCCGAAACGCACTGCACCACAAACAGGATTCAAAGTTAACACTTCAGTTCAAACAGCAGAGTGCACTCAATATCAACATTGCTCAATGACGCATTATCTGCTTCACCCCTGAAGGACCAAGGATTTATGGTATGAAACGACCAACTCGATTGACCCGATTGTGAAAAATATAATTTAGATGGGGCCAAATTTTGTGTCACCAGAATCAATGAAGAATATAGCGTGAGTTGGACAAAAAAGAAATGAAATTGAGAGGATTCCAATCTGTGGCCAAAAGGTCTCCCATGAGAAAATGTTCACCCTTCTCTATGTAGAAGAGGTGACAAGATAAGCCCTCTCTTTAAAACACACAGACCCTCATTAAAATAAATATCCTTCTAACGACAGAGACCACTGCAATCCACGGGAACGAATTCCCTTCCTTAAAGCTATACCCAAAGCGCAAAGAAACAAAAGCAAACCTCTCTTGAACACAGAAAGAACTTACGCCACAATGACGACATCGTCGAGGAAGTCGCCTTTCCGCGCATACGGTGCACTGTCATTAGCGGAACAGATAGACGACTGCGAGAGTAACAACAACACGCAACAATAACAAAATAATCAAACGATCAACCCTCATTACTTGCAATCGATCTCCACACATAAAATCAATCACCAAGCATCGAGTACATCAAACAAACCAAACATCCCATTACACCACACGGAAGACGCAACGGGAGCTTCCTCTCCGTTCTGCGACTTTCCATGTGATGGAACCCAATCCTCCACATCCAAACAACTCTCCAACTCTAAAGTAAATTTCAGCTCTCTTACTCCAATTTCCTCAAAACCAACCCACTCCTCATCGCCTCAAAACGAAGCAATTCCAATCAGAGAAACGCCATATCTCTTGAATTGAACCTGGAACCCCGTCCGCTAACCTAACAAGAAAACCGCAAAATTCACCGCAGCTCCAAAACCTCCAACCAAACCCCGAAAGAAACTGACTCTCCTTCTTCACATACGAATTGCGCATAGGAACAAGAAATTGACAACATGAGCCCGATTGATAACAATCGCGTACACGCCACCCGATCGGGCAAGCTTGAGGAAGGCGCGATGTCTTCGAAACGCAGAGGAAATGAAAGAGAAGCGAGAGATGGATGGACAAGCAAGCTTACCACGATGTTGGCAGCCGCGCGGCGCCCTGTCTCGGGCTTCAAGTGATCGAGCAGCACCTGCTGTCGCATCTTCATCTTGTCCATGTCTGCGAAGGAATTGGCCGCGAGGCAACTAAGTTCAATCTCTGCGACGGCAACAAATGGAAGCGCAAGCGTGCCGGGAGAAGCCAAGAGTGCGGGACAGAAAGCGGGGGATGCGAGACGACTGAATTTATAGAAACGCCGATCGGAGGGGAACTCAAGTTACTCAACGTGGTCCAGCAATAAACAACCTGCAATTGCTTTCCGCAGTGAAGTGAGGCGGGCGCTCTCAGTGTAAGTTAAGTTATCCCCTTTGCCCGTGGTCTTCTTCCACGGTCACTGGTCACCGGGAAACTCCCCTTTTCAGTCTACTGCGACGGTGATGGAAATCACAGGCACAGGGACCTCTTCCTCTCTAATATCACTTCCGCTTCCTGGGCATATTTCTACAGTAGAATTGTACAGTAAGTTCCTCCGTATTAAGTTAAGACTATTTCAGTTATCCATCTCCAGATAACTCTTCACCGCTGGGACTGATCCCTTTGGGTCACCCATCCACCGTCTTCCAGGCAACCTGGCTCTGTCAGTCAAGAATTTCGCTCTGGAATTAAGCCTACTTGGGACCACTGAAAGCAAGTTGCTGAGTAGGTCCTTTTTCACATCCACGTCAGCCCAGGTGGTCCAACTCGGTGTTGCGGCAACACGCTGATATTTATTTATTTATTTTTGGAGCTAAAACTACATTGTTTTTCTTCTCAAAAGTGACGAAAAGATATGGAATCATGGGCCGGGGTGGATTGACCCCCTCGCTCGTCCCCAAGTAAAAACCCTGAAATTTTTTATTTTTCACACATGATAAAATTTGCAAATTTTGAATTCATATTTGCAATCAGAGGCCCCAAATTAGCTAGGAGAGGTAGAGAAGATAAATTAATGAAGCACAAAATAGGGGGTCCTTTTTCTTACATGCACCCTTGGAATGACTTGGGGGGGAACAAGCAAGGGGTCAATCCACCTCGGCCAAATCATGAAGGCGAGTGTGTTTGGTCTGGAAGAAAGCTTCCTTGACAATTCGAAATTGGTCTACTAGTACTACTACAAGGTACCAGCCAAAATTGTAACATTGTACAATGGCCAATCCATGGGCTTCCTATCAGTACAAGAGAAAGGAGTGTTTTAAGTATAGTCCTAGTGGTATAGTCTTTTAAGTAATGACCTATAAGGAGTTTTTTAAGTTAAATATTAAATTTTAAAGTAAAAGACTCTTTATATGTAGGTCATTACTTAAAAGACTATACTACTAGGACTATACTTAAAACTCTCCTTTCTCTTGTAGTGCATGTTGAAAAGGTAATATGCCTCCCTAGATGCCTCAAAGAGACTCTCATTTAAATCAAGGATTGGGGTTGGTTGCAATGCCAAATGAGATCAATTTGTTCATTGTAGGGGGGGCACTTTTCAAGGATGCAAAAGGAACCATGCCTCATTGATTAATATCCATAGCTTTAATCCTTAACCCCTAGATTTCCTTGACTATGTTTTCACCAAAAATGTTCCAAAACTACCATTTCTAGGACAAGTCCCAAATTTTAGAAAAAATAAATTTGGATACATATATCCATAGGATCTTGTAGTGTGTTGGTTTGAAAAGATGTAGAAAAAATTTCAGAAATTTCCACCATATACATTGCAAGATATTAGCATTTGAAGTGACAAAAACCCTTTTGGGGCTTTGCAAAAAACCAAGCAATTGCATTTCACAAGATCACATTTGTACGAAAAAAATGTCCAAAACAGTAATGCTTCCTTGGATTCATTCTTCCAAGCAAGTTCACTACATGTTTGAAAATTTTCAAATCATTTCAAGAATTGTCCAATACAACATATAGGAAATAAATAGTAAATAGAAAGAAGTAGAGAATGATTCAAAATACAAAATTGTTAAGAATTTTGTTATAGAATTGAAAAATGTCAATCCCAATGGTTGAAATGTTGTAATAAACAATCTAAGGTAAAGCAATCCATGACAAACAAACTACCTAATGCAATCACCTAGAAAACCACCAATTCAAGTCTTACATCAACCCATGGCAAACTTTTTCTAATAAATGGGATAAGAACTACATTAGGCTAATTTGTGGACATAATCAATGCATTGGGAGATGGTCATAGAGTTATTAATGACTACCATAGGACACTTAAACCTTTCTATTGTAAACTCATCATGAAAAGTTATTTTTTTATTCCTTCATATCATAGCCATGTTAGAAAATGTTGTGACTACTTTAAGTGGTAAGATCACTACAAGAGAAAGGAGTGTTTTAAGTATAGTCCTAGTAGTATAGTCTTTTAAGTCATTACTTAAAAGACTATACTACTAGGACTATACTTAAAACACTCCTTTCTCTTGTAGTGGATGACCATTATGGAAACACTTTTTTTTATTTGGAGTAGTCTAGAGACTGTGTTGGGTTGATTGGCCTGTACACTTCAAAAATAAATAAAAAATTTCTAACTTTGTCCAAAAAATAAAATTTGATTTGATTCCTTCATTTCTCACATTTGTCTTTGTATGAAAAAAATCTGAATCTTTTTCCTAATGACAATAGGACAAATCACTCATTTTGCTTATCATAGGATGGTTCACCTTACATCCTACGGTTTTATTTATTTATTTAAATTTTGAAAATTGAATAAAATAAAAGACTTCAAAGTTTATTTTAGGGTAGAGGATCCATAACTACCTATAACTACCCACAGACTATAACTCCTTGTAACTTTTGACTCATTGATCAAAATGGAATAACTCAAAGCTTTCCATATATATATATATATATATATATATATATATTTATATATTTCTTGAAAACCAATTTCAAATGTTTGATTTGAAAAAAGTGATTTTTTCTTATTTGCCCAAACTACCCATTTACAAAAAAAAGTAACATACTAAGGCCATAACTTTCAACTCATATTTTCAAATGTCATGAAATTTTGTTTGTATAAAAGATATTCTTGGTCTCTACCTTCAACTAAAATTTTAGCCTACAAAATGCAAATGTCTAGTCCCATATACGTGTCCAAAATTTCTATGTTGCCCAAAAATGCATGCTTGTCCTTTAGGGATTAAAGGATGTTGAAGCCCTAAAGTGGTTGATGGATGACATCATTATTCACTATAGAAACAAAGACTGCACCTATCAGTCCAATAATTGGAGCAATTTTGGTGACTACCTTGGTCATGGGGATGCATCCTTTAATTTATTTAAGAATTATGTTAGGATGTTTGTTTGCTTTATTTTGTTTTGTTTGTTACGTTGAGATCTCTGGGATTGTGTGTCTTCTAATGGCATTCTTGGTACTATCCAAAAGCTCTCTACAAGGTGGGGTGCACAAAGTTTGTTTTGTGGCATTTAGACCTAAAGTGTGAAAGTTATTGAATTTTAAAGTTTTATGAATTAAAAATTTTGAAATTAATTTTATTTTTATTTTATTATCCTGTTGCAACAATATAGGGTACACTCATTGTTATGAGTTTAGCCAAATTTGAATTTTAGTGGATGTTTTCTTCTAGAGTTAATTGTGAAGTCAATTGTAAATGCCATTTTATGTTGTGCTTCTTTTAGTGAGCTTTTGAATTCTATTCAATTTGAATATGTATTGGAAATGATAACAAAGCAAGGTTGTATGCACTAACCACATTGAGTTGTCTTCTTCCTAAATGGAGTCTTAGATCCTACCTTGAAGGGATCAAATGGCCTATGTAGTCTCAAACAAAGTGTGGGGTTTACAAATGATGTATAAGTGTCTTGCTTGAACAACTTTTTCAACATTTTGGAAATTTCTAATTCAAAAGTTCTCATTGAGGATGGAAAATTCTTCACGTGAATTTAAGAGCTGAAATTTAAACTAATTTCAAAATAATTAATTTTGTCAATTATGAGTTGAAATTGATCATGGAATCATGTACATGTATGTGTGGTGTGGTGGTGGTGAACTTTAACAAAATAGCTTCTTCTTTTGTAGTAGATGGTTCTAAGTCATTCATTCTACTTCTATCTTAGAAGGATGAATTGTTGCTTTTGACCTTAGTTTTTCTAATCCACTAAAGCACACTAAAATGTGTTGAAATCTTTATTCACTTGCCAATAGGATCTAATGACAAGAATATATATTTTATAATTAATAGTAAGTATGCTTAAGTGCTACTATTGTCAATTACATGTATTCTTATCAATAATTGGATAGAACTAGTAGCTAGTTGAGTGTTAGCCGATGGAATTGGTAAAAAAACTAGTTGCAATTTGAAAACATAGGCAAAAAATTGGTGATAAAATCCACAATTTTTTAATTTTGAGTGAATATTAGAGAAAATAACTAATCTCTATACATGAAAAAATGGTTCAATTTGGAAATTGAAGGAAAATAGCCGGTAAAACTCATAAAACTTCCCGAACCTTGATTTTAACTTTCCATGAACAAAATGGAAAGGATTAACAAAATTGAATTACAAAGCAAATGGGAGACAATATTAAGAAGTGCATTATGGAATGTTCACATTGAGTGTTAAGTGAACATCAAATTGGATTTCAAAATTCAAAATTTATGGAAAGGATTCAAAACACTTCAATACGTCACCTACCTATATCTACCAATCCCAACTACTCATACAAAAAATCAAGCCACTATAATTATTTAAGTTAGTGATAGTTGTGTAAACCCATTTACGATCATACATAACACTATTAACCAACCTAAACCATTCCCCTTTGGAGATTGAATAAGTTCTTCTTAGATCCCTGGGAATAAATTTAGTTTAATTTGTAGAGAGTCATTGGTTGGTTGGGAAGTTGCTATGTTGGTGTCAATAGTTGATTAAGAAGTTGTAACATTGGGCCTCCCACTTTTAGAGGGAGTAAAGAGGCTAGGGAGGATTGACCCCTTCATGGCCCCAACCAAAGATAAATGTAAAAAATTGCCCCCTATTTTGTGCTACATATTTTGAATTCCTTCACTCCTCACTAATTTGGGGCCTTTGATTGCAAAATATGAATTCAAAATTTCAAAATTTCATCATGTGTTGCAAATAAAGAATTTCGATATTTCCCCTAGAGGTAAACTATGGGGCAATGAGGGTTGGGGAGAATTGACCTCCTCGCTCATCCCCCTAAATCATTCTAGGGGTGTAGGTAAAATAAAAGCCCCCCTATTTTGTGCTTGAAAAAACTTATCTCTTACAACTATCCTAGCTAATTTGAGGCCTTTGATTGCAAATATGAATTCTAAATTTGAAAAAAATTTCATGTGTGGAAAATAAAAAATTTCAGCGTTTTCTCTTAGGGATGAGTGAAGAGGTCCATTCACCCTAGCCGCAATGAATGGGTCCGAATTCACCTTGGCCAACAGAAGGGCCCCTCTAGCGTTGGTTAACCCCTAAACATCAATATGGACATTTTGTGTCTGATAGATGACTTCACTGTTGACTATAGAAAAATAGAATGCATCTATTGGTCCACTATTGAGAGTAGTTTTGCTACAAATGACTACCTTGGTCATGGGGTTTGCATTTGTTAAGGGTTAACTAGTATACCTTGTGCTATTGCCACAATCAAAATAAAAGTAAAAGTGTTTTTCTAATTTTTTTGTTCATAAAAACTTTGAAATTCAATAACTTTCACATCATAGGCCCAAATGCCACAAAACAAAGCCCATGCATCCCTCTTCACCAAGGGCTTTCCAACGTTACCAAGCATACAGATAGGGGACGCATGGTTTGGGAGATCCCAATGTAACAAACAAAACAAAACAAACAACCTATCTTAACCCCTACCTGCCCAATCAACCACATATGGTCTATCTAAAATTTCAAGCCCATTTCTGTGCAGACAATTAAAGTCCTGTGACCAGATTAAGAAAAAATTAGGATAGTTTTGAGGATTAACTAGGGAAAACTTTCATTTTTCATTGAGAGAAGTACAAATTCAATTATTGAGAGGTCTTCAAAGGCATATGTGTACTAAAAGTGGAGTGTAAAGCTTGCTAATTTTACTTCATTTCTCGACTTTATGCAAAGCTTGGCAATTTCATTTGATTTGAGATCTAAGAAATTATACTTATCCATTTGCTTTAAGAATGGTCCCAATGAAAAGTTTAAAATCTTTTCATAATTTTCACCATTGAAAATTTCAACATGCAAGAGTTTATTTGAAGCTATTTGCAATTTCTACTTATATGCCACATTTAACTACTTTTGGACTTTTGAAAGTCTAGAATTAATTATTGTCATCAGGAGAAAAAAAATGGTAATTAGGAGATATTGGGAGATCTATGCAAAACATGAAGAGATCAATATTAAACATCCAAAGATCCCTACAAACATTAGGAGATCTCTTGATGTTATTATTTGGAGATCTCCGGATGCTTAGTTTAGAATTCAATGAATAGTCCAAGAGTAGTTAAATGTGGCATTTATAAACAAAAATTACATTTCAACAATTGCAAGGTGGATTGTGTAATCAGTTTGATGTTTTTTTCATGTGAAATTAAGTTTTTTGGAAGTGCATTTTAGTGTGCTAAGACTCTTTGAAGTTGTTCATGTTACCTCCAATCCCCCAAAATATATATATGCAAATTTTTGAAGCATTGTGGACAAAGATAATATACTAAAAATAGCAAATGTATATTTCCCTTGGTATAATCTCACAACTCTTAGGAAATTTCACACTCAAAATTGGTGTGCATACTAATAAACAAGCTCTATCAACATCTATACGGTTAGATTTGGAAAAAAACACAATTTGCTTCATTGGGGATATACTACATGCCAATGTTCTTTTTTCATAGTCAAAACACAATTGAAAAGTCTTGGGTATTTAGGGGTTAAGGTATGGATAATGTTATGTATGTCAAAGTATGTGCTTTTTCAGAAGACCCACTGTGCATATTCCATCTGGAAAAAAGAACATATTTTTGATAAATAAATTTTTTAGCAATTCAAGATTTGCAATGCGTAAATTAGATTGAAGTTGTCCACCTGTACATCAAAATTTTATCACCTGCGTTGAGAGAATGTGGGAGACATGGAGACTGGCGGAAGAGAATTGTAGTTTTGAGTTTAGGGCTAGGGCGACTGATGCAATTCCTCATTCATATGTGAGCGAGAATTATGTGAATCCTAATAGCGGTATGCTTTTTACTTGATTCTTTTGCTCCCTTTTGATTTGCAGTGAAACTGAATGGAATCGCCGACTGTTTGACATTGCATGGAAATTTGAGATTCTTGATTCCTTTTTTCTTTCGTGGGGAGTTGTCCCTACGAAATTGGTATCATTGAACTGACATTCTGAATTCTTGGATTGAATGTTTTTGCCCTTTGAGTATTGTCCCTCATTTTAGGGACTTTTTATTACGTGTTTTGCTCATCAGGTGCTGTTCCTTTGTAATGTGGGAGAGACTGCGGTGCTTCTCTTGCGTTTATCATGCACCAACTTGTGGAGCGTTTCCTTTGAGTCAAGCTCTAATTCCAGAAAAAAAGTCAGTCGCAGTTGTTGCAGCTTAATTGAATACAATTCGCCAGGACAGCACAGATCGAGATGGTGACCGGCTCGGGGTTGCCTTCGTGGAAGGCAAAACCTTGTTTGTTGGGAATCGATGAAGCTGGGCGTGGTCCTGTTTTAGGTTTGTACGACGTCCTGTCTTTTTTTCCGATTATGTTACTCAGTCGATCACAACTCTTACGGTATTTATTGGAGTTAGGGTTTAGGGTTTTAAACTCCCTTAACTCGGCCCTAAATAAGAGGTTGAGAAAATGTGACGGATGTACAGGACCTATGGTGTATGGATGCGCTTACTGCCCTCTGGACCAGAAAGATCGGATCTCCACTCTGCAGTTTGCTGGTGCCTCGATCTTCCCCTCGTTCCTTGATCTTATATGTGGTTTTATTTTGTCTTTGATGAACCTCGGGATCATTTCAACAGGAGATTTTGGAACTTTACTCCCATTTTCAATTCTTGATTGTCTGCCTTGTGACACATTGAACCTCGACAACTGAAAAATTAGTTGTGTAATACTGACTTCCGGCATCGCTTTTCACAGAGTGGAGAGGAAAATATTCTGTTCTGTTAAATGCTTAGAATATCACTAGTGAATTCATAGTTGACGGCTTATACGTGCAGATTCCAAGGTGTTGACAGAAACGAAACGCGACGAGTTGTATGAAAGCATTCTGGCTGATAGCTTAATGGGGTGGGCTGTAGATGTAATTGATCCCAACGATCTCTCTGCGAGAATGTTGCGAAGGTGAGATGCCGTACCTTGATCTATAAAGATCGTGATTTTGTCACGGGCTTTAGAAGGCCTTGGGAACTAACTGCTATGAGTACCTTTGTAGTTACTAAACTGCAGAAGCATCACTTCATGGTGTGTTGATATGGTTGAATGCATATAAATCAAGTCCCAGGTCATACTAGAAGACTACTGTGTTGAGGATACATCCCATTTGTAATGCTTTGAATTGGAGTTATTTTTTCAGTTTGGCTTTAGCATTCGAGTTGGAATTATGAAAATTATGGGCTTATTCAATCAAGTGTGTATTCAATCTTGGCTCGGGCACATTTGCTATGTTTATGTTACTGAACTTTTGGTTCCTTTTCGCAGAGAGAAAATAAGTCTCAATACAATCTCCTTCGAGTCGGCTATGGGTTTGATTCGGAATACTTTGAATCTGGGAGTTCTGTTGTCAGAGGTTTGTCAACAAGCTGCATCTAGGTTTCAATAATATCAGTTGCATTGCTAAGCATGCTGTGGGAGAACTTTATCTGGTAAAGAGCATCTCAAACGTATGTTTGAGTAAGGAGATGTAATCAAAGTTGTAAATATGGAATACCATGGTTGTCATGTTTTTGCAGGTGTATGTCGACACAGTTGGCGATCCTGAAAAGTATCAGACCATGCTAACAGAGCGTTTCCCTGGCATCAAATTCACTGTGTCAAAGAAAGCTGATAGTCTCTTTCCCATAGTCAGTGCCGCTAGTATTGTCGCCAAGGTAAGGATCCGTTACTGGAGCTCACCTTTCGAGTATAAGTTGAATTCTGAGTGACGTACCCATTTTTTTGGCACTCTTTTATGATGAAATGGCTGGTGGTTGAAACAAGATAAATGTTATAAGTTTGGAACGTCATGTTTTGTTCTTCATCAGAACAGGTAACAAGGGACAGAGCACTGCGAGACTGGATTATGGATGAGACGAGTTTAGAGATTGCTAGAGGTTTTGGCTCAGGCTATCCTGGAGGTGAGACCCTCGAAGTGATCCATTTGATGAATTTAACTTCATGTCGCAGAATTTTAACTTGACCATTAGACTTACTTGAGTATGTAGTATGATGCTCATATCAGTTGGATATTTATGAGATTTATGATTGGCACTCGTTTTTGTGTTCAGATCCGGAGACCAAGGCTTGGCTCGAAGAGCATTTCAACCCAGTGTTTGGATTCCCGTCTCTTGTACGCTTCAGTTGGTCGACTTGCAAACCATTCTTGACGAAAGGTGGTGTTGATGTTTACTGGTAAAATTCTTTGTTGCTATGATTTTGTCACCCCATGGCTGCAAAATTATGTGATGCAACTTGGAAAATGATGAGGTTATTTCTTTGAAGTTTAGGTTCATGTTATTAGCATTTTCATTAGTATTATTTGCATTCAAAAAAGAACCAATCGGAGAGGGGTATCACATTTCAAGTAGAAGAATGATAACCCTATTTCAATACAACACGTCGTCAATTTGTCAACAAGTTGTCTTAAAATTTAGTCGATTTAATCGTTCCAATGTGTTGATACAGGGAAGATGCTGATGACGAGGATGACGCAGATAGAAAACAGAAGCCTTCACACATTGAAGCTGAATCCTGCGCTCCTGGCAGACATCCCTATTTCAAATCGCGCAAGCTACAGCTAATGACCACCCGCCTCTAATACGGATATGAAACAGAATCCTTTCACTCTTTTCGTTTGTGACTGCTAACTAGCAGAATGAGCATGGAATTATTTTGTGTGATGTCATGCACTGTTGCTGCTTGAGTCATGCTCATGGTGCCGAATGATATGTGCTAGACATCCTTGCAAGCATGTGAATACTATTCTGAATCCCGGTATCGGCAGAAGTCACTCATGTTTCAGCTTGAAGACTTAGTTTACATAGCATTGGCCGGCAAGGGTTCAATCTTCGCAACAGAACACCATGAACTTGGATATCACAATTATCTTACACACTAGTCAATCTAAATCCGTCTATTTCTCCTCACTCTGGTGAAACACAATTGCAACCATTGTAGCCTTTGGCTTTTCCTGATCATGGATGCATGGTATTACTTGGAACTTTTTCGGTACATTAGGTTCATAGTTTGTAAGTTCATATGTAATGCAAAGCTCACTACCAGCATTCTAAGGTATGCATGTTACATGATTATATACTCTCCAGTTGCAACTTTAACCCCTAATCGACCTGATGGGTCTTTGGAGTCACGCATTTTCACTTATATTCTCCTAGTTCTGTATCTTTGTACTATCATAATAATTTTGAGTATGTTATTGCATTTATGTACACCTTCATACTGCTTACACAATGTCGATTTGATGGGCCTATATATGGTGTATACACATACAGTGCTCTGGGGACGTCTAGGGATTAACCCAACATGACCAACGTTGGTTATAAACCTACAGTGAAGGTCAATCGACATTGTGTACAACATTTTCCTCTCATGCTCACCGTGCTGTCACAGTGGTTGTGCTATGAACACAGAGCCTAAGTGGCTCCCTTCAAAGACTCTAATTCGGAGTCAGATATGTCGTGGGATGCAGCATAAAACACCCCTTTTGACATGAATTCACGGCAAGCATTGGTCACAAAGTTCCTGGGCAGTCTGTCGCAAAGGTTTGGCATCCTCTTTTGCAGGTCTTGCATCTTCAGATTGGACATTCTCTTTTGGAAGGTTGGCATCTTCATTCCTGACATCTTAGGCATCTTCGGGAACGAGAGGAAAGGCTTGACCTCTTTCTTTTTCTCTTCGGGTGCGGCCACCGGCTCGGCGGGGGCCTCCTCTGCTGGTGCAGGGGATTTGCTAATCAAGGTGACTGTCTTTCCTGATTTGCGAATTTGGCTCATAATCTCCTCAGGATCTGCAGTCCCCACCACGGTTGCCTTCTGTTGTGCATAATTCACAGTGTAGGATTGGACTCCTGCACACATGCCATACAGTTTCTACGATCATAATCTTGACAAGGACTAGGCATCTCGTCTTATGTAAGATTGAATTTTATGGATTGCAGTAAAATTAGACTATCTCAAGAATTTTTATTATAAGAAGACTCATTAAGCAGACGCTAGATAAACAGATGCGAAATAAGCATGATGTAGTTCATAAAGAGATCTCCCCAATCACATGTTACTCTGCGCTATTAGCAGGGTGCTTACAGTTCTGAAGGGTTGGAGAGGAGGTGCTCTTATGTCTCTATCTTTAATATTTAGTCCACAACATTTCAACAACTTCAGTGAAGTAAATGGGGGTCTCTCCATCTATATACCGACATGATTACCAACTCATTAGACACAACTCTGCCCATAATTAATGTCCAAAATACAGAAAATACTGAAAAGTCTAACTATACTGATAAACTCTAACAGACGGAGATGCCTTCATATTTTAATACTTTGTTCAGCTTCGAAGGGAAGCATCACCTGGAATTCTCTTGAGACATTTTCTCACACTCCCAGCACAACCTTCACAGTGCAACGTCACTTTGAATTCCATCACCTGCACGAATTTACACCTGGCCATTCAGTTTCAGTTTGCACGATTGTTCATGATCATAATTGACCATAGAGAATAACAGTGTAAGGAGGGGTACAAGATGGCTCTTACAAAAGTTTGCGACACCACACTGTTGTCGAGAAGTAATATCAAACTGACAGACATTATAGGGTGAAGGCAATCGATTATTTGATCGATCTAGCTAATAGCATACTTGGTGCGAAAAATATGTGTCTACTGCATGCATCTTTATTCACAGCATTGCGTCAGATGTATCTATGCTTGTAGATTTCAGTGCACCACTAAGAACAGAGACGAATGCTGTGAACACCCTAGTAGGGGAATCCAAAGAAACAGAAACCATTGATTGAATATGGTACCGCAGAGCACATCTTGTTAGCCTCGACTACCATACCCTATACCTCAGCGTTCACGAATTAGACTCGTTAACGAAGCTCAAAGGAATATATTAAAGTACCTTACCTCAATAGATTCCAGTAGTGCTGCAATCAGAGAGGCGTAAGACTAGAGCTGGATTCGAGATAAAACAGAAAAGAATTGGTGTCTGTCGATCACTACAACCAAAACAAGACCTCGAGAGAAAACAGGGCAAAAGGAATTAGGCAAAGACGAAGTATGCACCTCAGCCATTAGGAATATTGCTGCAATTCTCTCCTCGACCACCCCCAATTCGAGTCGCTCCCAAGCTCCCGATGACCCCTCCTACGCCGCCAAGCTCTCAATTGAATTCTCCCGAAAACGAAATGGACATGACTGTTTTCTAGGGCAAGAACAGAGCGCATGTCATCTCAACTTGAGCCTTTCTCAATTCGGAACTTCTAATGACAACCCACTGATGGCAGAACAGTGCACAAGAGTTCAGTTCTAATTCTCCTGCACAGTGTACACTAGCTGAAGACAACCCCACATTCCAGTCGTAAAACACTAGCTTTCATTCTCTCAGAATTTGGGCAGAATTGAGGAAGAATTAGTCTATGTATGTGTCCCTTCTGGTGAACTTTTCAGCGTAGCCAAAGGGAGCTTGGAGACAAGGGCAGCCATACAACCTGCAATTATTTCGACGAGACTGGGTCACCTCATCACCTGAGTTTGATGCTGGCTCTCACGATCATGATGAGAATCCTCACGTTGGTGGGGACATGTGGCAGCTAGAGAGTGGGACTACTGATATCAAGAAAATGAAGGAGGGTGGCTTGGTGAGTGTAATTAATACTACTAAACAGCAATAAACTCGAAATGGAAGATGAGGCACATTTCACGGGATCTGTACTACTTCTGTGTCTGTCCCTTCAAACTTCGAAGGCTATATTATTATGGAAGAGATGAAGTGGAACCAGTCAACAGTTTCTGGGAGTTGTCAGCGTGGCTGTGGGAATAACATTAACTCTAGCTTCCATTATTGAAGCGGCCATTGTCCTGTCTGATAAATTATCAGTACGAGTTTTTGTTTCAAAAGCTGACCCTGCAAACAGATTGAAGATGAGAGCTAAAGGTACTACAGTACATTCAAGGATAGCAAGGAGTTGCACGGGACTCCACGCTCGGACGAAGCGGTTACCGCTCTTGACCATCCACTTGTCCGTGGGACCGCACCTACAGTAACAGTTTTGCTTTCTATCAAATGCGGTGACTGGGCTAATAATGCCGGCACTCAGGAATGTGGGAAAGAAAAGTGGATTTGCAACAAATAGTTGATTTATTGTGGGTTTCAGACTTCGTGGAAAGAGGATTTTTTCAAATTTGATGGGGATCATATTCTTCATTGCTGTAGAAAGTAAAATGTTTAATATCATTAACCTGGGGGTAAGGTCTCCTTTTGGTCAATTTCTCTTTCCTTCAGTAACCATTTCATCCCCTACTGTGGCGCTCTCTCTAGCCACTGTAAGGTTTGTGACTTTGTGGACCTATAATCGCGACTTGAAATGAAAGTTCACTGTGCTTTTCAAGGGGCAATTTTGGGTGTCCATATTGTATCTAAAATACAATAATCGCCAACGAAGGTCTTCAAAGGACTAGGTAGTAGCAAAATATGTCAGGTTATGAAGAACAAATGTTAGGACTTACTGAGATGCGTCATCGTCAAGTGAGGGATTCACTGACCTATAATTGTTCATCGTGACTTTGCCTACTTTGCCATTACTTGACTTAATCTCAATGCATGCAAGTTTGAGCCGGATTGCCACGAGAAATGAAACAACTTTCAACTAGTGTGTGTATGTACTGGATGCTCCTGTGCATATATACAGTAAGTTAATGCCCGTAGTCAAAATTGTTGTCAATCTTGCCTCCTCTTTGCCAATCTCATGCCAATCACAACGTAAGACAATACTTGCCTGAGTGTACATGTTTCTCTGTTTAATGAATGTTGAGCCTTTTTTGTTTGTTCAAACCCAACCGATTGGAAGAATATCTGTTCGGTTGTTGAGGGATTAGGCCGTTAATCAGTTGCAACTTGCAGCTTCAGCTGTATTTGGAATTCGTTGACCTAGAATTAAAATTTGCAGGTTGCGTGATGCTGTCTTTGATGCTCTACAGTAGGTGCTACTTGGAGACTTGTCCTGCATCTCAGGGAGCAGTGGTCCCCATGCATTCTCAAAGTCAAATGATCTGGCCACTCCTGAGTCCTGACCAAGTCATGAACTCCTTCTTCACGAAAATTTCAAGTTGTGGATTGACACAAGAGTAACGAAAGGCCGTCCGTTCAGCCTAATCCAGTCGTCCACATTGATACCTTCAAAACATTGAAGCAGCTACGAGAGGCTCTGTCCGTCCGTGTGCTTTAGCAGTGGCTTGCTTTTTGAATGAAGATCCTACTTAACCCCTAAATGCCCGAGGCACCAGATTCTGGTGTTTGGAAAACTTTGAAGTTAAGTAAACCCCAACCAAATTTCTATTATTAGTAGTTTATATTTTTGGAGAACTCTTCTTGAAGTCTAGTTTTAGGATCAAAAAGTTGATCTTAAAAATGAAGGATTATGATTTTTCTATTCAAGATTTGGTGCAAGGATGCCCATTGTAATCTTGACTTCCCGTAATGTTGAGGGCTCTTGGAAATAAGCCTCAAATACACTAGATCTTGGAAGAAAAATCACATTAGAAATTCATTTAAAAAAACAATAGAATAGATTTTGAAAAATCATAAATTGATTGGGGTTGTGCATGCTAAGCCCTATAATCTCATTTGTTTTTCTTATATTGTAATTTTATCTATACTAGTGTGCCCTATGTTGGAGCCATAGTAATTTCCAAAGTTACAATAATTTTCTAATTTTCTCTAATTTTCTTATTACTAAAACTTTGAAATTCCATAACTTTCACACTCTAGGTCCAAAGGGCATGAAGTAAAGACCGTGCACCCCTCCTTGTTGAGGGCTTTCTAACAGTACCAAGAACACGACCGGCGGACACATGGTCCATTTGATCTCAACATAACAAACAAACAAACAAACAAACAACCTAACTTAACATATGGATGGGAAGCTAGCTTGGATTCATTCCATTTAGATATGCTATGTAAAAGTTATTGACAATCTTGATTTTTAGACAATCAAAGAAACCTCTTGAAAAAATAATTTGTAGAATTTAGTTATGAATTCAAGTTTCACAATTTTCAAGAATAAAGTTTCACGTACTAAGATTTAGTCAAACAAGGTGCAAAAATCCTTGTTTTCTCCACTTTAAATGCAAATATCTTACAATTTATGTGGTCAAACTTTCTAAGATTTCTTTCACACATTCTTATAGTAGTGTAGTGCAAGATCCTACTATTAACCCCTAAGTGCTCTAACTAATTTCTACTTTCTAGACAATGAATAGATTGAAACTCGAGTTTCCATCTTTACTACTATTGAATGAAAGTTATCGTAATTTGTGAAGATACTTTATCAAGTTTTTTTCTTGTCTAATGGTTGGATTTGGTGTTACTAGAGTGCATATTCTTCTAAAATTACAAATGTGCAAGCATGTCAAGTAGTTGACCAAGCCAAAATTGCATTAACTCTAGTTCAAAACTGTATTTTCCAAAATGAGGTCATAGATTTGAAGAACACAAAAATTTCAAAAAATTACCATGTGAAGAGAACCTCATTCAAAATCCATTCCAACAAATTTTACTTTAAAAATGATAATACTTTGCTTGTAATCCAATTTTGAAGAAATTTTGAAATTTTCCTTTCAAAAGTAATTAAAAAAACACACATTGGTGACAACAATGGTGCATCTAACCTTACAAATGGGATCCACAACTTGAAATCTACAACTTTCATTTGTATATCAATTCCAAAATATACTTCCAAATAGCACTTTATAATGATTTTTTGTCAAATTTTCAATTTTGGAGAAGACCCTTGACATTCAAGAGTTAGATATCCAAGAAATACAATTAAAATTTTTTTTGGCTCTTTCCAATAGAGATGGCACTGTTTTGAGTGGATTTTGATTGGGAAAGGCCTTGGGACTTAAGGGGGTAAATTGTAGGAGAGCACTTCACTTTATGACCAATTTGGTGAAATCGGGATAAATAGTGTATGCTTACTATAGAGAGATGTATCTTAAGGAAAATTCTGGAAACATTTCCAAAAGGATCTTGGATAATTGCATGAATTAGTAGTTGAGGATTTCAGGATGACACTCGGGTACCTTGAAATCATTTGTAGTTGCTCTCCACATATCCTCTGCTAATTTTACAAGGCCGGGAATGAAATAAGAAAATATAGACTATCCATATCTTAAGTTAGGTTGGTTGTTTTGTTTTGTTTTGTTTGTTACGTTGAGATCTCCCGGACCGTGCATCCCCCGGTCACATTCTTAGTACCATTGGAAGCCCTCGGCGAGGAGGGGTGCACGGGCTTTGATTTGTGATGTTTGGACTTATAGTATGAAAGTTATTGAATTTCAAAGTTATTTCAAATGAAAAAAATAGGAAAATACTTTTACTTTGGTTTTGCCTGGGGCAATGGCACAAGGCACACTAGTCCATACCTTAACCCCTAAAGTTCTACGTCTATGTTTTCACTGGAAATGCTTCAAAACTGCCATTTTTAGTACAAGTGCCAAATTTTTGAAAAGAAAACTTTTTTTGACATATTTAACCATAGGATCTTGTAGTATATTGACTTGAGAGCATGTGGTAAAAATTTCAGAAATTTCCACCAGATGGATTGCAAGATATATGCATTTAAATTCACTAAAATCATTTTTGGGGCCCTGCAAAAAGCAGGGCAGCTGCACTTCACAAGCTCTATTTTCTATGAAAAAATGTCCTAAATGGTGGTGCTTCTTTGGATTTTTTTTCCTAGACAAGTTGGCCACATGCTTGAAAAGTTTTAAATCATTTGGAATTGTACAACATATAGGAAAAAAATAGTAAGTAGATAGTAATAGAGAATGATTCAAAATACTAAATTGTTAAGAATTTAATTATGGAATTGAAAAATGCAAATCCCAATGTTTGCAATGTTATAATAAACAATCTACATTGTATGACTTTATTTTTTTTCCAAAAATATTGAAAATTGAGTAAGATAAAGGACTTTGAAGTTTATTTTAGAGGAGAGAATCCATAACTACCCACAAACAAAAAATCCTCATAACTTTTGAGTCCTTGATCAAAATGGAATGATTCAAAGCTTTCTAAGTATATATAAATCCAGAAAACCAATTTCCATTTTTTAATTTTGAAAAGCAATTTTTTTAATCTGCCCGGACTGCCCATTTACAAAAAAAAGAAACATATTAGGCCATAACTTTAGACTCATATTTCCAAATATCATGAGATTTAGTGCATCTGAAAGATATTCCTCGTCCCCACCTTCTATTAAAATTTGGGTAAAAAATATGGAAATCTCCAGCCACACATACTTGCCCAAAATTGCTATATAACCAAAAAATGCAGGTTGGTCCTTTAGGGTTTAAGTTAGGTTGTTTGTTGTTTTGTTTTGTTTGTTTGTTATGTTTAGATCTCCCAGACTATGCATCCTCCAGTCGCGTTCTTGGTACCGTCAAGAGGGGTGCATGGGCTTCGTTTCTTGGCGTTTAGGCCTATGATGTAAAAGTTATTGAATTTCAAATTTTTTATGAATAAAAAAATTAGAAAAATACTTTTACTTTTATTTTGACTACGGCAACAGCACAAGACACACTAGTCCATACCTTAAGTTAGGATGTTTGTTTGTTTTGTTTGTTACATTAAGATCTCCCAAACCGTGCATCCCCTAGCCACATGCTTGGTACAGTTAGAAAGCCCTCAGCAAGGAGGGGTGCACGGGCTTTCTTTCATGGTGTTTGGTATTAAATTTTAAAGTTCTTACGAATTAAAAATTTAGAAAAAACACTTTTACTTTTATTTTGACACAGGACACACTAGTAACAAGAAAAACTTAAAGTGTACTGTAGTACAGTACAGCACCACACCTGTTCATCCACGCATGTAATGTTGGCAGGAAGTTGACAGACAGTGAGTCCCCAAGGTCAGTCCGTTCAGTGAGATTAAGGCATACGACCCATTTGCAACCACTTAAGCAATTACGCATACATGGAGCTTGGGATTCTCAAGTGGGGAAATTTTCCTGTGTTCAGAAATAGAGTTGGGAAGGATTCCATATTTTTTCATAATTTTATTTCTCAAAATGTAATTACTATGAATTTTTTAGCTTAAGATTTTGTCTGACCCATATTGGTCATATAGATTTCTGTATTTCCAACCAAGGGCAGGTTGCAATATTGACAGTCCTGTAGCCAATCATAATGTGCCACAACTACATTTGGAACTGTGCCACAATTAACCCCTAAAGGATCAAGGCCATTTTTCTGTCAAAAACCACTCAAAACTGCCATTTCTGCTCCGTTCACCCATAAAATCCAAAAAAATACTTTAAGAAAATCTAACAGTAGGATCTTGTACTTTACTTGTCTCAAACCATGTGGTAAAAATTTCATGAATTTTGACCGCACAGATTGAGAGATATTAGCATTCAAAGTTGGAAAAAGAAGTTTATTTAACACTGGCCTGCAATTTCAGATGACTGTGACCACCTTTTGTTGAAATTTTTTGCACTATGGACTGTGAATTTGAAATTTTTTGTGATGAAGAATTGAGTTGATATTCTAGGAAAAAAATTTCAAAAGAAAAACTCTTGATTTTCATTCTCTAAAAAATTGTTGAGTAGAAGTAGATCCAAGATTACATGAAAAACTAAATCATTAATAACTCTAAGATGGGATTGAAACTCAATTATCCCAATGGTGAGATTGTTCTAGCAAACAAACTTAACTTTGTCAAACAATTTTTTTTGAAAAATTGTGAAAATTGCATTCAGAAATGAATCCTATAAGTTATTTTTTCAAGAAGGTGCTCATATTGCCCAAAAAAACAATATTGTTCATAACTTTCACATTACTAATCCAAATGGAATAAATCAAAGATTCACATGTAGAAAAAAATATAATCTATAAGCAAAAAAAATTTTAAATTAAATTTCAATTTTTTGTGGATTTATTTTTCTGCCTTGTGACTTGAAAATTATGTTTAAGATGGCATAACTTTTGCTCCCGGGCACTGATTGAAATAAAAATTATATTCCCATGAAGCTAATTAGTTTTTCTATCTTATGAAAAAGTTTCAAAGAGTTTAACTAAAAATTGAAGTCATAGGAACTTGCCCAAAATCCATTTTGTCCCCCGTGGAGACAATGGTCCTTTAGGGGTTAATAACCACTGCTGACTACCTAATCAGGAAGAATTGTAGTCTATATGGCGGAAATGGGGGGGTGATCGGAATGCGGTCAGCTCCCTTAGTTTCTCCAATATGGACTCTGACAAGTTTCAAGTTTCTTTTGAACAAAACTCATCAGTGAAACAATGTTGGTTAACAACTGGTTGAAGTAAAACAACCCATTGTGGTCAAATGACCCATAGTGGACACATACGAAATGATCCCATTATGGGTTTTTTCAGACCCTATCATGGATTTTATTAGTAAATGAGATTTGGACCACAATCAATGTCTTACCTGATAGTGATGGAGTGATTAGTGACTACATTAGGAACTTCTAACTTTTTAGTGTAATTTCATTCTAAGAAGTGACTTTTTTAGGCCTTTCACATTAGAAATTATTGTGACTGCTTTAGGTGTGTAAGATGAGCATGATGGATATAGATTTTGTTGGTTCTGGGGTAGTCTACAAACTCTTTAGGGCCATGATAGGCTGAACACTTCAAAAATTCATAGAAAATTCATACTTTGTCAAAAAAAATATAATTTCAAATGCTCTCATTGTTTCTCACACTTGTGTATATGTGGGAAAAAAAATGAAAAATTTTCAACATTGGCATGAGTACGAACTCCTAACTTTGACCACAATAGGTTGTTTTACTTTAACCCCTAAAATGCCCGAGGCACCAAATTTTGGTGTTGACAATATGTTGAAGTTAGATGAAACCTTACCAATTTTCTATTTTTAATAGTTTCTATGATTGAGTTTTTTTTAAAAATCTAATTTTAGCATCAAAAATCTGATTTTGAAAATGATGAATCATGATTTTTCTATTCAAGATTTCGTGCAAGGGTGTCCATTGCAATTTGGATTTTTTTACTATTGGGGGCTCTTGAAAATGAGACTCAAATACACTACAATAGATCTGGGAGAAAAAATCACATTCAAAATTCATTAAAAAAAATTGTAGAGTTTATTTTGAGAAGCTATGAATTGATTGGGTTTATGCATGTTGGGCCCTTTAACTTCATATTATTTGGTAACCAACTTTTTAGATTTGACATGTGTAAAGAGGATTGAAAGAATTCTAGTCAGTTTTGCATTTTTAACACCCTCATGATCGAACATTATAATCTTTCAATCCATATGTCATATAGTTTTGGTTTTTTTCTATGTGATCTTTGTGAACCACCACATTGGTTCACCTTTTATAGAATCAAAATAGGCCGGGTGCTACCCCTTTTTCACTCAAAGGCACTTAATTAAATAAAAATAACCAAAAACAACATCGGAGTCCATTACTTGAAGGTATCTAGGATACATACACTCCCTGTTGGCCGACTCTAGAGGGTTTCTTTGCCTAGTGGTAGAAAAGCCTCATAATCTCTAGCATATCTAGTTTGAATTTATACGGTTACAAATTTAAAAAAATTAATACAACATATCGAAATGATGGATTTTTGTTCAATTTAGAACAAATTCCTAGAAGATCAAAAATGGCCTTGGGCATTTAGGGGATAGGTAGACAAGCTTATTACTACCCTAATTTGCAATCTGAATATCTTAGGATGAACTCCCAAGAGGGTCACATACTTTTCAAAGTATGTGCTTGTTTCACAAATCAAATGCAAGTAGAATAATGGTTTTCCACTTAAAATTGTAATCTCTATGAATTTGAAGTGGTTTGCCATGAAATACAAAACCGCCTATAGAGTGGAGTCATAAATGTCCACTAAAAAAATCCATAACTGCTTTTCCACGTATCTATTAGTATTTAACCCCTAAATGTATTTGATTGTGTTTTCTCCAAAAACACTTCAAAATTGTCATCTCTAGTACAAGTACCAAATTTTAGAAAAAATACATTTTCGGACAAATGTAACCGTATGATCTTGTAGTAAGCTGGTTTGGGAAGATGCGGAAAAAATTTCAGAAATTTCCACCGTTTGGATTGTAAGATATTAGCATTTGAAGTGACAAAAAACCATTTTTTGGCCCTGCGAAAATCCGGGCAGATGCACTCCACAAGGTCAGATCATTATGAAAAAATGTCCAAAATGGTTGTAACTCTTTGGATTCATTCTTCAAGTCATGTTGTCTACATGCTTGAAAAAGTTTAGATCATTTGGAATTGTTCAACATATAGGAAAAAAATAGTAAGTTGAAAGAAGTAGAGAATGATTCAAAATACTAAATTGTTAATCATTTATTTATGGAATTGAAAAATGACAATCCCAATGGTTAAATTGTTGTAATAAACAATCTACACCTCAAGTTTTTATTTTTTTCCAAAATTATTAAAAATTGAGTGAAATAAAGGTCTTCAAAGTTTATTTTAGAGTAGAGATTCCATTACTACCCACAAACTACCCACAACTAAAACTCTTCATAACTTTCATCTCATAAATCAAAATGGAATGATTCAAAGCTTTCCATGTATATAAAAATCAGGAAAATAAATTTCAATTTTTTTTAAAAAAATAGTGATTTTTAAAGAAGTTTTTTTTGCTGCCCGAGCTACCCGCTGAGCAATGAAAACAACATATCATACAATAAATTTTTAACCATGTATTCAAAAGTTATGAAAATTGTTGGGTCTTAAAGCTACTCCTCGGGCACACGTTGTGTGAAAATTTTGAGGAAAAAAACTAAAAATTCCATCCGTAGTGAACTGCCCAAAATCGCTATGTTGCCAAAAAACACCATTTGGTCCTTTAGGGGTTAAGTAATCATCAATGAAGACTTGACGCATTCACCCCTCAAGGCCCATGAAGCCATTTTTGAACCTCTCACCTATTCAACAGGTCAAAATCATAACATCATATTCATGCATTCTAAGAAGTATATCTAAATGAAATTCATATTATGATGCTCATATTGAAGGGGGAAGCTCAAAAGTACAATTGACATCATGTAACAAGCTTGATGTACAATGTGTATTGTCAATTACAATTCAAACTTGTGAAAAAGTACAAAAATTGCTTGGGCCTTACGGAATTAATCCTTGCTGCCATTAATGCACTAAAGTTGTCAAAAAAATAATGGATTTGGATGAGTTTTGTAGTGGAATTGGGGCCAAAATTAGGATGGTGGAAATAGGTAGTTGGTGGAAATAGGTTGGTCTACCATATAGAGTTTGAGAAAGATTGATTACATAGTTGTATATTGTAACGGCCAATAGTAGGAGCATCAACAATGTTGCCATCTTGGATTGGCTCCAAACAACCATATTACAAATTGTAAGTATGTTTTTTCATGAGATGCAGAGACATAATGGAATTACTAATGAAGTATATAGGATAACTACAAATTCCTTGTCTAGTTTGGCATAATTAACCACATGTCTCAATTCTTGTTATTGGCCTAGTACTAACAATAGTGGTCATGTTGTGAGCCAATCCGGTCTATGATTGAAATGCTACTGCTCTCGTTGCTCAGCAACTTGAGAATAATTCAATTATAGACCATATTGGCTTACAACTTAGCCATTACCTAGTTCATAGAGCTTTTCAAGATTTATTCAGAAGGCTATTGCTCCTTGTCAAACTCCATCCCCACATTTGAAATCTAGAGAATGAATAAGTCAAGATTCTTGTGTTATTCATATCTTACTCAAGTATTATTTTAGAGAAGAATTCGTTCTCTAAAGATATACTAACTTGTCCTCATAGTGCGTATGACCATAATTGACCAAAGTCACACTATTTGAATTAGTGCATATTGGAATATTTTTGTATTGTATCAATTTTCACAAAAATAAATTTTTTTAGTGAAACTAATTTTCTAGATGATGCTAAATTGTCCACCTCACTAATAGGACAAATAAATGTAGTCAAGATATATTTAATGAGCTACCACCCATATTATGTTCTTATTGCACTAAGTCATTTGAATGGAGTGAGGTTTCAAAGGTCTACTACTAGTACATGTAATGTTTTAATCTTCTTCAAACCTTGTTCAAATGACCTCAAGTTCAAGGTGCATTGCAAGAGTATACCATCAAGTATCATCATCCATCAAATTCTACATGGCTATTGGAACACAATGAGATCTCAAAGTTAGATGTGTATAGCAATAAGTATTCTTTGTATCTTGCTCAAATTATGTACAAGTGAAGCAAATAAAGAATCTACGTTCTTCGATTATAAAAAAAATCTTCTAATGAATAATCAATCATCACCAACTTTAAAGAGATGAGCGATAATGATAGATTAAAGATGAAGTTTACAAACTTCCTTCAAACTTGTGATATAATTTAGAGTATCAATTAGATGTTCAATCATTTTCTCTTATAGTGAAAATTTTGTATTTTGAAATAGAAGATCTTTTAAATTCAAATAACTTTCAATCATTAAGATTTACCAATAATAAAATTGTATAAGACATCAATAGTTAAAAGTATATACTCTAAGTTTTGATATTCTATCCATATTTTCTAATTTAATTAACCCCTAAAAGACCCTAGCCTTTTTTCGTTAGAAAACACTCAAACTTGTCACATCTATTGCAAAGAGTAAAAGATTTTGAATTTTTTTTTTACATATCTAACTTTAGGATCTTACACCTTATTGGTATGAAAATATGTAAAATAAATTTCAGAAATTTTGACCCCAGAAATTGCAAGATATTTCTGTTTAAAATGAAGAAAACAAATTTATTTGCACCTTGTATGACTAGATTATTTGACTTTGAACATTCTTAACTTAAATTTTTTTGCACTACATTGTTTTGAGGTTTAAACCTTTATAGTGGCTATGGGTTGTTTATAGGACATTTATGACTGGATTCTATAGGTAGTTTTGTAATTTAAGGAGAAACCACCTTTAAAATTCACAGAGATTACAATTTTAATCAGAAAGTCATTATTCCACTTGGATTTGATTTGTGAAACGTAATAAATCAACATTGTTGTCGAATAGTCTTAGTGGTTGAGGGGGCCACCCAAAATGCTATTGGACACTCTAAATAGATCTATTGAGCATATTATTGTAAATGTTGTAGAAAAATATTGAATAAAGAAAATTTTCTTCCATTCTTTTCCATTCTCAATTTTTTTAAATCAAAGATTTATCCTAGAGGAAAAAGCATTAGTGAAGTTACTTAGGTCCATCCTTTGTGTCTGTCATCTAAATGGCTAGTTCATCAACTAGATGACTAGTCCATCAACTAGAGTTACTAGACGGACACTCCATCGGATTGGACTGCTAGTTTGTTAAGTTAGAGGGCCAATCTGTCAAGATGGTCTATCCTCAAAAATTGTCAAGCCCGTTGTCAAACCATCTTGTCCATCGAGGTTGCGACTATTTTCATCCAAATTGCCCATTATACTAATTAAATTAGCCCTTTGATAATGGATATTCTATCTTGACAAACATTGGGGTTGAAGGTTGATGTCATGATGGACATACTAATATCACAGAGTGACATGACATGGACAACTTGTCGTATACTACCCTTACAATAGAATTTTATGTGTAAATTTTGTTTACAAAACCTTTGAACTCTTATAGTTATATCTTTGCCACACAGCTTTTTATGAATATGTCCATTAAAACATTGATTGTTTTGGCATTTTTAGGGACACAAAATTATCTAGTCCTTTGAAGTGGTGGAAGCAAAATTCTTTGCTCCCAACATTTCTATGGTCTCTTGAATACAAGTTTTGACTGTACTCTCAATATGTGCAACTAACATATTGGCATAGCCTACATCAAGAAAAACATGGGGCTCTAAACAATATTTTTGCAAGTTAGTTTCAATATTGTTATAGACACTTAACAGTGTAGTATTGACGTAGTATTAAAACAATTGATGCCCACCACCCAGGCAAGTAGGCCACCACTTAGGTAGGAACCACCCAAGTCATTGCCACCCTCTAGACTCGAACCTTGGACCTTGCAGACAAGGACAAACTATGTGAGCCAATTCAGCACACCAAACACTTGATGTGAATATTGGACATAAAATTTTATTTAAGTAGTTTTTTTAAATGTTTTTTTGCTTGCTTTGTAAAATTAGTGTACTTTGGAGGCCTTTTAGACATAGTGTAACAACTTTTAAAAAAAAAATTGAACTATGAAAAGTTGTAAAATTAAGCAAAATTCCTTTTGAAATTTTGAGCCTCTGCTTTAAAGTTATGGACAAAATTCAAAGAGGGTGTTTGAAAATGTCCCCCAAAATGTCATTTTCAACCCCTCTTTGAACTTTGACATAACTTTTGATTGGAGACCCAAAATCTCAAATAGATTTTTGGAGATGAAATTTAGCTTGACATTGCAACTTTGCATAGTTCAAAGTTATTGAAAAAAGTTGTTCTTGCTATGCGAAAATGACCACCAAAGTCTACTAAGTTAAAAAAACACTAAATTGTGAATGATTAAGTTTAAAACAAAAAAAATACCTTATTTAGTACCCTCAGAGAAGTCATGCACCCCCATTATGAAGTCTAATAAAAAAAATTGTACCCAAAAATTTCTCAAAATTATAATTAGGTTTGGCAAACCAATTGAACCATCATGCTCAAATGTATAGAAGTAGTCATAATACAAGGATTTATTAGTAAAATATAATGATAATCTAAAAATATCTATTTAATAAAATTTGGGAAGGCAATACCTTGACATTGAATTCTCTCTGGTGTAAATTTTCTCTTAGGTGTTGTGAATTTTTTCCACGAAGGGAAATGAGGACATTGATGTTTCTTAAATGTTTCTACAATAAAATTTGAAAAATCCAACACCAACATTTTCAATCAATTATTATGTAACACATTGAAGAGCACATAAAATAATTTATTAAAAAATTGAAATTTTGTTTTTTGAAATTGAAATTCGGTGTGTTGATCAAGATTGCATAAAATAATAAATTCAATAGGATAGTTTTGATAGAGTATTCTTAAAATGATACCATTAACTTCGTGCCAACCAACAATCTTTATAAGAAGTTACAGAAGGGAAATAGTAGTACAAAAAATGAATAATTGAAAGGTGAGATTTGAGCAATTGCAATACTTGCACAATATTGTTTCAATGTACATTTGCTATTTTGAATTGTATTGTTTTAATAAATATCCAAAGCAATTTAATTAAAATTATTAATTATTGCTATATGGCAATACTACCAAATTCTTCAGTATTGTACAGGCATACTTTCACTATTGCATCAATACTATGAAATATTAGAATTGCATCAATACTACAACAATTTTAATTGTTGCAATATTGCAACAATAACAATTTTTTCATAATTGAGAGGCTACATAATTTGTACTACATCAATACTACAAAAATACCTAATTTTCTAATATTGAGTACGTATACATTGTGTATTGCATCAATATTGCGTAGTTGGGAAAGTTTGTTAGTATTGATGCAGTACTATTGCAATGGGGGGGGGGGGCCTGATGTAGATCAAAGTGCAAACTTCATCTATTGTTCATAGAGAATTCACATTGCTAATTAGACACTTTACACTAGATTGATGATCTTTCAATTTCACTAATCTTCTTTACTTTTGGAGAAATGCTATATACAATTTCAAATTCTTCAATCACCTTGCAAGGTGGATCTTTTGAAATGAGCTCCACCAGGGTCATTGCAAGAAGCATTGACCTGTTTTCTCATCACAATTAAAGTGACTCTCTTGTCATCCGCTATAACTTATGAATTAAAAACCCAATGCCAAAAATTAAAAATCTATTTCTAGTTAACTTAATTTTCATCATTTTTTTCATTTTTTAGAAATTAAAAATTATCATTTTATATTTAAATGTCAATTTCATTAATATGTCACACTTTCAAGTTTAGGGTTTTTTTTATACTAAATACCAATTCAAATTAATGATTTTTGGTTGAAATTTTTGTGATATATTCCTAAAGTATGGAGACATGTGCCTACCAAAGGACATCTAAAACACATTATTTTGTGTCCACGTTTATGCAAAGAGGCCTCCCTTGCGGGTGCACTAGTAAACATTATAAATGGTTTTGACCTCATTTTTTAATCAAATCTCATCACCATGAAGTCTTTTCCAATGGCCAATTTTTAATTTGGTTGAAAATTGATTTTCCTATTTTCTACAAATTAAATTGTTGAAATTGTATTTACTAGGACAACTTCTTGGACATAGAATTCTAGTAAAGAAAATACGTAGTTGGGCGTTTTAATTTGCTGAAAATAGGAAAGTTAATTTTCACTAAAACTAAAAATTGTCCATTGGAAAAGACTTCATGGTGATGAGATTTGATTAAAAAAATGAGGTCAAAATCATTTATAATGTTTACAAGTGCACCCACAAGGGAGGCCTCTTTGCTCAAACATGGAGGATATAAAATAATGTTTTTTTAGATGACCTTTGGTAGGGACATGTCTACCTATTATAGGAATATACCACAAAAATTTCAACCAAAAATCATTAATTTGAAGTGAAATTTAGTATAAAAAAACATAAATTTGAAAGTATGACTACTTCACAAAATTGATTTTTAAATATAAAAATGATTTAAAAAGAAAAGGGGTACAATTTCAATCAAATATTATAGGATTGTGTTTTTTGGTTTGGGCATTGGGTTTATAAATCAAATGTTATAGTATTGGATATAAATTGGTTTTCAAAACACAATGGAAAACAGTTGGTGTTTCTTGCCACAGCCCACCACAACTACATGTTTGCATCTCCTCATCTATGGAGAAGAGAATCCCAAATCATAAACGTGAGTGTGTGCTATTTGAATCCACAAAAGACTCAAAAACAAAATTACACTTGTATATATTTAAAGAACATCAATTCAATTTACCTTGATTTTTAGAAAAACATTGTTAGACCAAGAGTAGAAAGTCTACGTAGAGCCACAAATACAAACCTATGAACATCGTAGTATAGAAAAGTAAACATCATCATATTGATTATCAGAAATCCCAATCAAACACTAGTAGATAAGAAGTATTTCACAACCACAAAAACAATGGTTAGATGTCCTCAATAACTAAATTGTCATTATAGGCCCCATAAAGGGCCAAAAAATAAACTTGACTTGCATTGTAGTCATACATCCGTGATTTAAATGATTGTTGGATGATAAAAGGATGAAATTGAGGACAAAAACTTTTCCATGTAAAGTTTATCATACATGCTTTCTTGCCATTAGTGATGTAGAGTATGCAAATTCATATTGTAGTTGTCAAATAATGACTATATAGAATTAATGACTATTACTATAAGAAATCCATGTTTTTGGTTGTATTTGACCACTAATGTACAATGTCCGTCAAAACATGGAAATGTCAAAGGGCAATAAGCCCAACAAGGTAGATTTTCGTAGACGTTGTGGAGAACATTGGCACATTACCATAAAACTAAGTTGATGTTATCATCGATGTTGACTTTTTATTTGACATGGTTGAAGACATGCTGATATTTTTTGAAACGCCAAAAATTAATTAGATTGCCATGTCAGTAAGTAGATCCATTTTGACTATGGATAAATCAATATAAATTACTACGATCTATAATAAAAAAACTAACCATATGTGAAAAGTTTAGAGGAATGACATGCTCTGCCATAAAAGGAAAATGGATGGATGAAAAGATATGGTTTGTATACAAGTGGGCTGGTAGGAAGTGAAACAATTGATATGGGATATGTAAAGCAAGAATTGTATTCAATGTAAAATGTCTGAAACAACATCCAAATGTTTGAAATAACATTGACATGTATAATGATTGAGTTCCCATATTCTACTTATCCCATATCTTTTGTCTGACCATGAGCACACAATGAATATAAATATGACCTCTATTTCCTTCATTCTAATTAACTTTCAAAGAAGGAATTCCTTTGTTTTACCATAAAAAATTCACTTGATGGTAGATGGTAAGTACATGGTTATATTCTCTTCAATTCTAGTTGAATTCAACAATTTTGCTTGTGTATTGTATTTTTATTTTATTTGAAATATTTTTATTTTGTTGATCTTGCCTTATTGGTATGGTTTGCACCAATTGATGTCTCAAAAAAGGTCTAAACATTTAATTTGATGTCTCAAAAAGCAGCATTAAAATTTTCCAATGACATGAATGTATACTAACTAGGCATGCCACATCATCATCATTGGTTACCACATCACTTTTCCCACCATTGCATCAAGTGCTACTTTATAGATAGGCTAAATGGAAAAAAAATCCATGTGGCTCTCCTTGCCATGTGGTACTTATGTGGTGTCCATGTGTCACATTGTGAAGAGCTTGGAAGACCATGTTTTTAATGATGTTAGAGAAAAACAAGCTCAAATCGGACATGTTTTTTTGGACTTTATCATGTTTTTGGCTTGTTAGTTATAACAAATTTTAGGTGACATCAAAATTCATTATTTTCTTGTCACAAGAAACGTCCTATCATATTTTCTAAGATGTCTAAAACAACTTGATTCTCTTATTGTATATTAAATAATTGTCTTATAACAACTGTAAGAACAACATGGAAATTTTCACCAATTGGGATATTTGTAATTCCAACTTGGTATATTTGACTAGGATTTGACATGGTGTAGCTTTAGTGCAGTCATTGTTTGCTAATCACTATACATAGTCATAATGAAATTGTGTAAGACATCAATAGTTAAAAGTGTAAACTTTAACTTTTAATGAACTATTGAGATTTTCTTATTTAATTAGTGAAAGAAGTGAAATTCAAAATGTTTTCAGAAAGCTCTTATTAAAATATTAGACAAAATATTATTCAAATTATAGCATGGATGTCTGGACCTGCTGAAAACAATAGCATAGGACCAGATGAAGAGTGCATCAAAAATTTCATATCAAATGTCAGTACAGACATATTTTAAGTAAAAACTTACAATCAAATAGAAAAAATACTATCAAAATTTGAAATTAGAGAAAATAAGAAACTATAAGTTAGGAGAAATAATTACGCTAAAATGACCAATTTGTTTTAAATTTGCCGGTAAGTATTTGACAAATGGTTATTCCTTTCAATAGTCACTTATCAGCCAAATATTTTTTTCGTTTTCTTGTTGGTGGGGCAACACGCACCTGGAATGTAAGCATTTAAGGAAGTTAAGGAAAAAATGGATAGAATCATCCATGCCTCTACTTTCATCCATAATATGTTCGTCCCTGAGCACAGACCCACAGCCTCTTGCCAAGTCTGAAATGCAGTAACAGCGAAAAAGAGACATACAAATTGTATTGACTCAAAACTGTTTGATGATTTTGCTTGCCAATGAAGGCTTGCAATGTTTGAAGCAGCAAATTAACGTACTAAATAGCATCATGGGGATGACACACACCACCTAATTCTCACCCTAGAAGAGTCACAAATGCTCTTGTAAAGCAACAGATCGATCTTGCCAACTGAACATGAGTATTGTCTTCGTCACCTACTGTGCAGAAATCGATCCACAATATCAAATCACAACGTAAACAACATTCACATCAGAAGCGTTAACGTACTTATTCCGAAATGAAGCGCAAACAACAATCTGCCTATCAGCTTTGATAGACTTGACCATGAAATCTGAAGTTGATGGCCCTTGCTTGGGCCATCGCATCCATGATTTTGAATTGGAGATGGAGCAGCATCAACCATCCGAAAGGTCAAATTGCTTAACATTGTTGTTGAACTACTAATTGATTCCTTTGTCACAATTTACCTCCCGGTTACTAAGTTACATTAGTTCCGAAAGCAACTATTAGATCTCTACAAACAAACTTACGCAGGAAGAGAAATTCTAAGCTCGAAACAGAATGACCAGCTGCAGGCTACTACAGGAGAGTTGCAGCTTGCACCAACTGAACCAGTAACCAGGCTCAGACAACAGTGGTAAATGCTCTCATAGTTTATCTCAAGCATGCCGGAAAACATCATTCTACTAAGCAGGTATTATTTAATTGAAAATTCCCAAACTTCATCAGATCATCAGATATCAGGATTGGTGCAAGAAAATATAAGTCAGCGATTAACAGGATAAGTCAGCGATTAACAGGATCGACTATAGAGCCCCAAAATGATAATGATGGTGATGGTAACTTCTGAAAAAAACAGAGAACAATTATATGATTCTTTAACCAAGCAAGGTGAACCAAACAACCAATTGAATTCAGTCCATTCTGCTTCCCTTGATTGCATCGCTTTGTTGTTTGCCATGAAACCAATTTGAACCAGCTGCTACTACTTCTTGCTTTCCTGAATCACTAGGAACAAGTGGCCCTCACAGCACCACTTCCACAGATCGCTCATGTTACAGCTGCCCCCGGGTAGTATATAGCATCCAAGCTGAAGCTCAACGTACCTAGCACATTGGCAATTCAAATACTCCAGTTGTGGAGTCTTTGAGCTCCTGATAGACCTTTGGATCGATCATCTAGCCACCTAGTCCTCTGCAATATGGGCATCATGACGCGGGACGTTGTAATGTGTGCTCTAGTTCTCGTTCAGCTTCTGTGCGTTGGTCAGAGTTACCGAGGGGTCCACATCCCTAGTGGTCGAAAGCTGGAGCTGCCAAAGCGTGGTCTCTCGAATGCTGCAGACAACAGCAATGTAAGAAATCAAGGAAATGGCAATTCCAGGTGTCTGTTGGAAGAACACCACATAAATGACTTGCAGATCCAAATAATTAACGGTTATTATTGAGAATCCTCACGCTTGCAGATGTACTACACGAATATGCAGGTAGAATGTGGGATTGTAATTATTAATTCGTCTAAGAGGATGTTGCGTGAATGAATGGTAATCATATATAGGCTTGAGAACAGATTGAACGAGAGTAGCACAAATACCAGAGACAAAAACGTACTAGAAGTTGTAACATAGGTTTATAGCGAAGCTTGAAAAGATAGAGACTTGTAGGTCGCTCCAATTCCAATATTTAGCACAATGATCACATTCGAATCATGGGAACTTTCAGAGAGACTGACCTGGCTACTATTCTGTTTATCAGGTCTTGCGGTCCTCCCTCATGCATCGGGATGGCCTTCAAACAAACACATCACCGAAATCTCTGAGTGAGAGATTTCTGGATGCCGTGAAACGCAGCCAGAGACGCATCGAGCAACTAGAGAAGAAGCTCCAACATCTCACAGAGGACCTGGAGAGCCCAGTGTCCGTTGCTAGTGGCGAGTACGTGATGCAATTCTCTTTGGGCACACCTCCACAGCAATTCACAACCATTGTTGACACTGGCAGCGACCTGTGCTGGGTTCAGTGCGTCCCCTGCATGCGCTGCTTCCAGCAACCCAACGCTTTGTTCAACCCGTTGGACTCCAGCTCCTACTCACAAGCTGGATGCACGGACACTTTGTGCAGTGTTAGCGCCACTTGAACACTCCTCGTAAAACCATTCTAGTTCAGTAACAAAATTTCTTACTTTGATATGAAGTCAGAAATGAAAACCAACCTCAGAAAACTCCACGTGAATGATAAGGTAACAGTCCAACTATTACTCCAAAGTACTAATTGATTGGCTTATTGACAGGCTCTTCCTCGGCCAACAAGTTGTAGTGTGAGAAATACCTGCATGTACTCTTATGCCTATGGTGATGGCTCCAGCACCCGCGGTGACTTGGCCTTTGAGACTGTCACCCTAGAAGGCTCGGCGCTGTCACATGTAGGATTTGGCTGCGGGCGTAACAATCAAGGTACATTTACGGATGCGGATGGGTTGATTGGCTTGGGCCAAGGGCCGCTGTCGCTGCCTTCACAGCTGAGGCCTTCCATTGAAGAAATCTTTTCCTACTGTTTGGTGGAACAGACTTCTCCTGGGACACCTTCCAGTCCAATCACCTTCGGAAATGCAGCCGAGAATTCAAACGTCCAGTATACGCCGTTACTTACGAATGTGAACAATCCAAGCTATTATTACGTTAACGTGACGGGAGTCAGTGTTGGCGGCCACAGAGTCAACACCCCTCCGTCAGCGTTTCGCATCGATAGCAACGGCAATGGAGGTGTCATTCTTGATTCTGGAACTACAATTACCTCTTGGAGACAAGCAGCCTTCAACCAAATCGTAGCGGTACATAATTCTTCAATCCCTACTTTCACTCACCTTGGCATGTTTGAATGAATGTTCTAGAGTATGATAAGAACATACAGCTTCTTTTAGGAGTGACAAGTTGGCGTTATGAACATACCTGTTTTGATTGATTGCGGAAATCGTGTGTATGCAGGTCTTTCGACAGCAGATTGCATATCCTGAGGTGGATGCGTCTCCGTATGGTCTGAATCTCTGCTACGATGTTTCAGATGTTTCAGCTTCAACCTTGACTTTTCCGGAGATGGTGGTGCATATGAGAAATGTCGATTATGATATTCCTGTTCCCAACCTCTTTGTGTACGTCGACAATTCGGAGAGTCCCGTGTGTCTAGCCATGGGACCTGCTGATGACTTCTCAATCATTGGAAACATCCAACAACAAAACAATTTGATCGTGTTTGATTTAGCGAATCAGCGCGTTGGCTTCCAAGCTACTCAATGTGATACATAGTAACTAGTTTCTCACGGAAATCACCTAAATTTGTGATGAAGACAAATCACATTCAATTAGGCATGTCAAAAGTAGTACTTTGTAGATGATCTATTCAGAGCAAGTAACCCGATTTGTCATTATGCGTGCATTGCAAAAAATTTTAACTTACATGTGATAGAGAATGCTGCTCAGATGACTACTTAAACATCAACAAGGAGGCTCTCTTCAATCTTGAGAAAATATTCCTAAGGAGAGTATAGATACCGTCCGTCTTCACAAGGATCAATTGCTCCGACTGGAATCCGAAGTCACTCGTTATAGTCAGCACCCAAGCACCCTAATCGTAATGAGATCAGGATACAGTTCTTCGATGCAATGCCAACCGACGAAAGCTCTATCTAGATTTCTTCTGCAATTCCTTCACAAATTCGAACCAGTTCAAACTTACATAACACTAGATGGGAATAACGTACCGGAAGAAACATTTTCTGGTGATAATGTTTCTTGAACAGACTTGAGCAATTTCTTGTAACAGAGAAGTGTAAACAAAAGTCTCGACCTTCCGATAGATTCAGAGACTGAATTACTCTAGATGACCAAGAAAATTGCAGTAAACCGTAGACAGATGCAAATACAGAATATTAATTCAAAGTCACAATTCTCCTGAATAGAGTACCACCATTCGACCAGGCTGCTCTCCAAAATATCAAGACCCGCAAAGCTGTCCAACAACCATGTGGGACTACCGCGAAGGCCGCAATAGATCTGTCAGTAACTAAAAATGCAAGTACTAGAATAGGAATGTCTACTGATGCCAAACTAGATCGCCAAAGAAAGATTTCTGAAGAGCGTGTAGTCCAAAACTTTAGAAATTTGGTCCAGTACGAACCTTTTTAGGTTCAAAATGAAAACCCTCATCATCTGCCTGACGTTTTCATAGGCACGTCGACATTCAATAAAAATATATATAATGTGTTGAATTGAGGGCATTTGGGGCAAGATTGACTTTGAGCGAAAACCAGCGTCACATTGTGCTGTGCAAATCTTTGTTGCCTAATTTTTTCAGTCGTGATGCTGCGACTTCAGACCTAACCGATACAACTATAATAGGAGCTCAGAATGTACCTCTTGCCCCAAATGAAAAATGCTGTTTTGACTTTACATCTCATATGAACTTCGCCGAACTGAATCTATTGTCAGCCAAATAGGCTGTTTGTATCTGATACAATCAAAGCTCATCTGCCTCATCTGCATCTACGTCTCCGTCGTCGCTTACGGTGGTCGCTGGTAACTTAGGGAAAAACTCCTTCTCTGGATAGAGTTCATGGAAGATCTGCTAGACAACAAGGCTCGGTCTTAATCGAAAATAGACTAAAAGAACTAATAAACCTCAAATTCTGTGCCCGACCAGAAAATGGTGAGGCTCTAATTTATCACGTACTCCGAACAAAAAGTCACTTGCGTGCTGACCCTGACTGGTCAAGCAGTGGGACGATTTCAGACAGTATGTAAAGCAGAACGGCAGGACTTCCTCTTAAACAGAAGCATTTATGAACGAAGTACTGAAAATTGATAACAATTCTGCTCAAGGATTTGCTTTTCCAAAATTAAGCTGGTGTTTCAAAATCATTTTGGAAATAAGCTAATGGATTTGAAGGTAAATTAGAAAAACTAGGCAGTAGAACCGTACCGCCTCGGTGCATTTCATCATGCTGCGGTAATCAATAGTTTCGTCCGGCATGACGCACATGTTCAATACGCTCAGGGCCTGTCCATGCAAAAATATTAATCATTACATCAGATATTACCACATACTGACGACATTGTAAAGGAGACTGAATCACATAATACTGAAAAATAACGGAAGTTTGTGCAAGAACTGCAGGATCCGCCAAGTTACCTGGGAGGGATTTGGAATTTCCTGGATCAGGAAGACTGACCATAGTAACTTTGGTTTTTCTGACTCTGTATCTGATTCACAGTCATTCTTATGAAACAAAGAATCCTTCACAACCTGCAGGGTTTCTTCTGCTTCTGTTGGGTCAGAGCACTTCACTGAGAGTTGCACGATGTATCTAAATCCGCCATCATTCACAAACAGAACATACAACAGAACTGATAAGCACAATAACGATGTAAAATAAGAGAAGGATAAAAGACCCAATTCCAGGATCATCAAGAATCGTTACCACCTTCAAACGGAACTAAAACTGTAGAGCCTCGAGGTCAAAATTTTCAAAATATAGTTCTTTACCCTACATAAATTAAGTTGAAGGAAATTAATATGATGTAGACTAAGAAGTCTCTGTCCAACCAACCAGCGAACTCACTTGCCATCAGGACAGACATCAGAAGCTGCTCCCAGCTGCAATGCTCTTACAACCTTTGACTTCCGTCCATTAAGAGCTGCACAAATTTCCGTATGGTCAGCTTGCACGACTTCTGCGCATTCGCGGAGAGACTGCTGATAACATTGTATCTGCTTGTAACATTTTACATAGATCAGCAAGCCTTGAAAAGGTTCAAGGTTTCAGTTCAATCATGAGCCCATGTATTACTCCGCTTTGGGGGAATCTCATAGAGAGTGAGAGGACTCACAACTGGGAGGAAAAACGACCAGAACAGTGCTTAATCCGGGTTGCAGTGATTGGTCTGTTATGCAAAGGCAACGGGCCACTTTTCTCGAATCTCTGTCAATCTCACGACCTCCAGAAGACGAGCTCGGGACATCAGACGAACGTAAATGTGCACTTTCCTCCGCACCGAAATCACAGGAAGTCGTTGTGGGTGTAGACTCTAGTGTACCAGGATGTTCCACACAGAAGGTAGGACTGGCAATCACCTTCTCACTATAAAGAACCTGTCCTGATGCTATTTGTAAGCCCTTACAATTCCCACTTTCCTGCATGGTCCATCATGACAAGGCAGGCAGGCGCAACCTTAAGGTGCTAAGGACGTGGTGTCTCAAAAAATGGCAGGCACAGATTGCAAGGTAGAGTCATCGCAGTCGAAATTATGCTTCAGAAAGAGAACATTATTATATGAGACAAGTCAACAATGAGATGATCAAATAGTGTACCTTGTCAAGAAGGAGATTAACGACTGGCATTCGCAATACCTGGATGACAGGATACATTCTGTTATCATCATGTAATGAATTCTAGTCGGTTGCAATACAAAAACAGTCATTCAAATATATTTCTTCAATTCACGTTCATTGCGTCAGAGCTAAAATGCTCTACTGAGTATCCCCTATGTTTTGGCACAAATCCGTAGAAAGATGGGATTTCAGTATACAAAACGAGGAAAAAAGTTCCATGGGAGAGCAGTTTCCTACATATAAAGCTCCGCGTACAGCTGCACAACGACAAAATGCTTGTGGCACATCTCCATGCCCGTACATGGGATACAAAAAAGCACCTGGTGCATCTGGAAACCTGAAATTGAGTAATGAAAACGCTCAGGAATAAAACAAAGCCATCGTCGATGGCGCATACGAAAATTACAGAACTATCTGAGTAAAGTTAACTACTAAAGGAGCCAGGACTTAAGGTTATATAATGACCTATTCGATTGATCATAACGTGCAAAATATAGTTAAAATGGAATCAATTTTATATCACCAGAATCAATAAAGAAAATCTGTTGGACAACAGATAAATCAACATGTGTTGGACAACAGATAAATCAACATGAGTTGGACATCAGATAAATAAAATTGGAAAAAAAGAATCCCCAGATGACCAACTCAAAACAACTCGACTAACTTGAGGCCCAACTTGGCTTTCTGGTCCCTCAGGGATTAATAAAACCATACCTACTTGCGGAGGTCAGGTAAAGTGCCAAGTTTTGAAGCCCATCTTTGGTTGAGATGAGGGTTGCTGCATCTGAACTGTGCTCCTGGTCGTCATCGACCAATGCAATCGCATAAAGGATGATTCTGTTAAACACAAAAGCAAAGTTGTAAGCAGAAAAGATAACCAGAAAAAACAACTTCCATCACTACTGGTTTGAACCCAAAAGAGGAAAGCTAGCCTCTGCTAGATTCCGTCATCTCAGGTACACAAACGATAATAAAAGTGGACTAGAGTTCATTTCATTACAAAGGTTGTTAGGAGCAGATTTTAACATACTCCTGAACTGAAATAGGTAGTTGTTGCCTCCGAAGAAGCTCCACAAAGGGCCTGTCGAGGTCCCCAGCCGCTAGTTCTCCATCCTCACTTTCTGTATAATCAGTTACCAGCTTAAAAAAACGCATCAAGAATCGCTTATCCGAGAGGCTCAAAGTCTTGTCCCGAAACACATCAGCACGAGATGCTGGAACAGCAGTCATTTGACCATCTCTGCAGGGACAAACGCAGACATGTAAATTTCGTGGTGTCCACTTTTTTCTACCTTACCATTCTATTGCACCTTTACAACCTTCAATATCACATTGATTGTGCTTCCAACATGGAAATGAAACCTAGCATGTAGTCTAACCCCTGTCTCAACATCTTTGAAGATGATTGTGGTGCGAAAATTGTTTGCTAAGAAATTACAGAAAGTCAAATGCATTTTTTAAGAATTTGGAGTCACTTAGTCTTCACCACTTCTAGATTTGTGAAACATGCATACGCCAACCAATCAAGAGAATTTCAACACTCAAAAGAAACGCATAAATGTAAACCTAGATTCTCGGATGTTCACTGAGAAAGATTCCAACACATGAATCGGTGAAGGCGACGCAGTACCTCCAGATGAAGCTCGCTTCAACAGCCTTGAATCTCACATGATGGTCTGCTTGCGCATTTATGAGTGCGTTCACGAGAGGGCCAGCACAGAACACAACCTTGGGTCCTACAAAATGTCAATCCCATTCCCTTCTTAATGATCGCTCACATCCAAGCATCTCATTGTCGAAATTCCTACGACGACATGACAGATTTCCAAACTTCAAGCAGATTCTCTTAAAGGAATGATTAGGGTTTCAGATAAATTCTAACAATGTTTACCAGCCAAATCCAAGCTATAACGATTCAAACGCCCCAGTGTCGATTCATCACGCGGCGCCGACACCTTGACGGAGGAGTACAACGCGGGAGCATCCTTCACCTCGAGATGAGTATACTCAACATCCTCAGGAGATATCGTTAGTTCTTCCTCCGGGGAGAAGCTGGGTTTTGGCAATCGCCCGCCAGCTGATGCAAACGAGCCGAATTGCGAGAAGGAGAGCGACGCCCACGGCGACAAGTACCCCTCGTACGCGTCCAGATGCAACACCGTCTTTCCCGAAGACGCAATGGCGGCCGCCAGAATGGACTCCGGCAGCCCCGTCCCGACCACGATCGCATCAAAGGTGCTCGGCTCTATCATTTTGCTTCGCTTTCCAATCCAGACATCAAGATCTAGCCCCCACGCACACCCAAGTAAGAGGTTAGTATGTGCTAATGAGTATTTTTTTTAAATACGCTCTCGATCTGTTTATGACTTGCTTCTCGTTCTCAAATCCTCTACAGTAGGAGGTTTGTAGTCGCTAATACTTGTAGTGATTGTTCTGGATAGTGTCCAACTTTGCAGGTAGCAATTTTTTCCCTTATTGCATTTGCACCTCTCCTTGTCAATGAAGTCATCTAGAAGGTTCTCAATTTGCTTTAGGTTCTCAAATCTCTCAAAGTGAGGTTAGTATTTGCTTAAAATGTGGGAGGGTGTACGAATACAGCTCTTGTCCTTGTGATGTTTCTGAGGTGGTGAAAGAAATGGGCAGCAAGAGTATGGATTCGTTTGTAGACACTAACTTTGCAGGTGACCGCTTTTGCCACCCTCAGAACATTGTCACCACTACAAATACATGCAATCTTCAATACGAATATTGGATGGACGGATCGACAACAACATTTGGGAAGTCAGAGAAATAAACTCTGGATGGGGGAGATGGATCGTGAGGCTAATTAATGAAAAAATGGGGCGAACAACTTCAGCTTCGTATATGCTCCGAGTCCAGATGCACAAACCCTAATTTCTGTGCCTAGAAAAAGTCAAGCATTGTGACCACAGCAATACTAAACGGTTACTCTTGCCTTTTTTTCATCAATTGCCACAAGCGATTTCAGTTCCCAATTTTCAAAAATTCTCCAAACTACATACTTTGAAGCCATTAGGTCAATCCCAGAAAGATGGACATTCATTTTCAAAACTCAAAAAAATTCGAAAGATAGCAAGAAAGTCAGAATTGACAAACGAAGCGAACCACCGAACTCTGGCCAAAACAATACTAAATCAATGCAGTAGCAGCCTTCGGCGAGACAGAACTGTGCAAGTGACACCTCAAGACCAGAAGGAAACGAACATAATTACGCTCATCCGCGTCCAATGCGGGCATTGCAATCACTCAACCAATCCAACCTCCACAAAACAAATCAACAAATCAAATCAATTCAATTCCGATCAAAAAGAAAGGCAACAACACTTAATCGTTCATGACCACCCCACCTGCAAATTAACCCCAAGTTTCTTCCGTGAGACGAGAGATCGAGAATACCTGATCCTCGATCTGGGTGTAGCAAGACGCCTCCAGGGTCACCCAGAAGTCGTCGTCTTTGCCAATGGGGTAGCTCTTCACGGAGCGAGGAAGGAGCCCCCCAGCAGTCCGTTCTTCTCCAGCTCCTCCACCAGGGAATCCCCCGCTGTCGTGACTAGCAGCGACGACAGAAGCTAGGGGCTTTTTACCTGAAGTATCCAAGAATGAACCAAGGCGGCAAGAAGAGGCCTAGGCACGGTTCATACTAGTCCTAGGGCCGCATGGAATGTGCATATAAGTAGATCTCTTTCATATTCACCATATTGATGGTTTTCATTCAATTCTTTGTGAACAAATTTGTTGGTTCTGGTGTGAGGCTTTCTAATGTATTGACAAATGCTCCATCTGATTTTGCACCCTACACATTCATTCAACTTCTCATAATTTAAATTTCACACATTCGACATTGATCAATTTCCTTGGTTCTTTTTCTAGTTCTACTATGTAAGAAACTTGCAATAGTTGTACTATTGTATTTATTACATTGATTCAGCACCTACATATCAAAGAAAAAAATTATTTTCATTTGCAGAGATGAAGTCATATGTCAAATACACATAAAAAGATTTATATATCTTTTTGGAAAATTTTGTAATTATTGTGAATTTTTAAAGAAAAAAATAAGGAATATAAAAATAAAAAAATTCATTAACAAGCCTTGCTCTAATGCATATCCTTCAAGTATATGGGGAAGCTTTAAAAGCAATTCTTCACAATGCAGACACCTTAAAGTCTTGAAAGGTTGAGAAAATCCAAAACAAAGAAGAATGAAAGAATATATAAAAATAAAATATATCATTATATATAATTATTAAAAAATATATTTATATATAATATTCATATAATGTAACCTTTTATTTTTACCTCAAGAGTTATGTGTTGATGTAGGGCCTAAAATTAATTCAAGACTCATATTCAAGGCAAGCAAACTCTATTCTTGTATGTTTGTTTTTTCTAATAAATCTCAAAATGGAGAATTGAAGATCCTACTCTTTACTAATTACAAGATCATTTGGAAAAGCTTTGGGAAATAGATTTAGTAAATTTTTAAAAATTAAGATAAAATTTTTAATATATTGTGGAAAGATTTGGTTCATGCCATGGAAGCAATTCCATCAAATTTTTGAGCAAATTAATGTATGGGATTTTATTGTGAACTAAATTTTGATAATTGAAAACAATAGTGAGTTTTATATGGTTAAGTTTGCTTCTTGGAACACTCCAAGTCACCATGTTCTTTGAAGATTTCATGTCTTCAAATTTTGTAAATGAAATAACTAGCACTATTTCTTTGGTGCTTTTGTCCTAGATTACTATTTGGTTTTGTATAGAGGGTGATTGCAAGAAACAGTTGTCCTATTTTGCGTTACACTTTCTGTGTGGAAGTTGTTTTGTACCATAACTATTGGAGAAATGATTGAATGGACATGAAATTCAAAATGTAGGTTCTTCTAGAACCAATGAATGAACACAAATTAATCTAATTTTTTCAAAATTATTTTAGGGGGTGAAATTTAATTTAATTTCTATGTCACATTTGCAATTTTGATAGTTTTTAGTATTATCGAGTACCTTTTTTGAAGGTTTACATTGTCAAAATTGGATAGTAAGCTGTTATAGTGGAATTACAAATTTTCAATAGAGGGATTTGCAAAATCATGTTGCAATTGCCTTTGGCATTGCCCTAATGTGTGCAACATTTACACAACATTTTCTAAGTAATACAAAATGTTTTCCAATTTCTTCTTGCTCTATTCAGTAGTGCTCTCAGTTGGCAACAATGGCCACTTTGAAATTTATTTTTCTAAAAGCATTCACTATTTTTTTAAATGGAAATGTTGTAGCCTCATTTTTCTATGGTAAATCGAAGACATTGTTAGAAAATAGTAGTCTAGGGTATACTGTAGGATTCCTTAGTACTGCGTGGGGCCTATAATGCCTGTAAATTTGCCAACATGGATTGCTTTCACGACGACGTCATAATGGCTCAGTTTCTAGTGGCTACGCCTTTTAGCAGTTGAGCGCTACTGCCAATTTCAGTTACACACTCCTATCTACCTTTGCTCCTACAACTTGTCATAGGAGAGCAGAATGATTTCTATGGGGTTTTTGCAATTGTTGTAGGTGGGATGCTGCAAATGTTGTCATTGTGGATTACATGTGTAGATACTATGATTCGACGTGACAATTGTCTAGGTCCATGGACTTGACAATAACTACTGGCTACTACGTTGGAACATCAACGAAGTCATTGGAGGGATTGTCAACGGCGCAGCCAAGCAAACTATGCAACCTTGCAACAAGGAGGTGTAGAAGTAGGGGAGCCAATAGATGAAATTGAGGCTAATACACTTCAATGGGGCTCCAGGAGGCATTGGACAAATGTTTGGAGAAGTGCTCAACAAATCACAAGTTCCTTGACGCAATTATTGGCACAAATTTAGAATCCTTTTTTCAGAGTGGAAATTCTTGAGAAGGTTTTCAGTAGTTGCCATGTTCGTCCTTTACTTCTTGATGACTACCCTACTTCTGAAGAAGCACAGGCCCAAAGGAAAATCCTGCAAAACATTTGTGCCAATATGCAAGCCTTGAAGATCCCTCATTCTTCGGAAATGTTGGCTCGGAAGCGCACTATCCTAGAAGTAGTGGTTGGCAAATTAGATTTTGACTTCACAAACTTCCACAACATTCTTGGAATACAGCAGAAGAATTTAATGGCAAATGTGCAACGCCTCCAATTTGCTACAGAGGCTACATCAACCCGATACTAAGTCCCAACATAGAAGAAACGAGAAGGGAGGATTGATGACGATGTGAAGGCTCTGGTGCTGTAGTGGGGGATAGAACAAAATCGAGTTAGTCCAAGACCTCGGAACGTTCATAGGAAATGCCTTGGTCGAAGTTTGTATAATACACATGCAACTCATTTGCTCTTGGAAAGCCAGGTTATTCTTTTCCCATTGAGTTTTGTCTTTGTGAAAATTCAGTGCAAGGTGCTTTGTAGTTACAGTTCAAATTGCATATGAAGTAATTTATTTGTGGAGGATTATGCCGTCTTCCGCAATGTAGACATGCACAACGCTTATGATTACCTGCAATACACTTTAACATACACTACATTGGCAATTGACCTAAAGTAATTACCGAGTACCTTAGTCCTCAAATGTCTTGCATCATCCTTTTCTAAACTTTGTTTCATAATGACTTCTAGTTACTTCTTACACACTTGGTCTGCATGAGGTTGTCGTAGTTTGCAATGACTTAGTCCTTCCGAATTACTATTCGGTGATCATTGTCTCCTCTAGAGTGCACGGGTCATCTACTACGTACCTATCCTCTTCGAGTCCCTAGAATTCTTGAACGTCATGTGCTATCTTAGAGAGGTACTACTACAATCTTCCATTGTACAACATGAATGACTTGAATATTGATTTCTTCTCATGTGAGTACTATAAGTACTATATAGTACTATCAATAACCTTGTAGTGCTTCTATGAGTACTTATTGCAATAAAACTAGTACCTTAGAAGTATTGTGACAGTACTTTTTCTTGGGCTTATGATTTGATGTAAGTTGAAGCTGACATCCCTAACTTCTGTTCTCTAAATGTCTTGCAGATGCAATTATACACACGATTCATTGAAAAGCATCTGGAGTGTGCCATCCAATACCGGGCTTTCATCAACCTTTGTCCTTTTTTCGTTATCAAGTGCAAAGAGCGAAATGTCTGCTACTGTAGGTACCACATTCAAGTGCTTTATCTTTTGGAGGCCTTGAATACCTTCCATGACGCTTCTAGAAGGGCGCATATCATCTTCCTCTGTGATTGCTAGTGCACTGTGATGCCAACCAGGAAGGAGTCTGTAATGTTGGATGAAGTCAATTTCCTACTGTCACTACACTTTGGGAAACATTGCTGTGTTCAAAGACGAAGGATGAGGAATTCCATCACCCTAAATGCTTCCTAGGAGCTTGCAGTAGATGCACTTTGCAATTCTTTGACATTTGTCCACAAAAAAGGGTGATTGCATGATGCTACTTGCACCATTCAATGGAAGTAGTTTCAATACGAGGTAGTTAGCACATTAGCAAATGGTCAACCGAAGAAGCGCATCAAAGAGGTGCTCAGGATGACTTCATTTTCAAAGTTTCTTGATTTCTTCAGTCCTTCATTTCAACAATTCATTCACTACAACAAAACATGGTAAAAAAAACTTGTAGTCAAAATCGACTACGATTCTTTTTGCCACGTTTTTGTGCATGTGCATGTAGTGGGCTGTTAGCTTTTTTTGCAATTTTCCACTGCAATTTTTGGATTTTGGGGGCATGTAATGTACCATTGAAAAGGTATTGAAAATATCTTTCCAATGGTATAATATATGGCCAAAAATTCCAAAAATCGCGGTGGGAAATTGCAAAAAACGTTGGCTGCACGTGTAGTGGGCCTGCACAAAAACGTGGCAAAAAGAACCGTAGTCAATTTTGACTACGATTTTTTTTACCATGTTTTGTTATAGTGTGTACTAATGGTGCATTATTAGCCATTGGGCATATAAAGTTCAATGTGAGTGTCAATTATGCACTCAACTACAAATGCACAAATTTCAACTATATATGAGCATGTGCACTCGACATCAAGCATGACTATTAGCACATGCATTCAACTACAAGCACACAAATTTTGACTAAGCGCATGTGCACTCAACTACAAGTGCAACTACGAGAGCACGTACTCGACTACAAGTGTGACTACAAGAGTGCACACTCGACTGCAAGTGTGACTATAAGAGCACGCACTCAACTAGCTACAAGCACACAAATTTCAACTACAAGCATGCGCACTCAACATCAAGTGTGATTGCAAGCATGCACACTTGACATACAAATTTTGACTACAAGTGCACTAATTCCAACTAATACTATGAGTGTAAGAAGTTCACTGAATGTGCCAAGCTCTATCTTTGTTGCACTTATTCATTTTTCAATTAGTACCAATGCACTCTAGCATCATTACATTCATTTTGGATCACTACAAGAAAACGGGTGTTTTATGACTACAAAAATATGATTGAGGATGACTGGTGACTATTCGCAGTCATATTTTTGGAGGCCAACTCTTTGAAAAAAAATATGACTACTAGTCATGTTTTGGCCTTGTACGTTGTGCGCGTATAGTATATGTTTGTTGGAAACTCCAAAATACTTCATAGAGCTTCATAGGGAACATGTTTGGGGAACGCACAGTCATATTTCTTAGTCATATTGTTGAGTCAGTCATATTTTATACTCATATTTTTATAATAGTCACATTTTTTTTCTTTTAAGCAGTTTGAAGAAAATTTGGACAGGGATTATATTTGGAGAGTGCTAAATCATATTTGCTAATCATAATTTCACTTTAGTCATATTTTTGAGTTAGTCATATTTATTAGTCATATTTTGTAGTCATATTTTTGCATCAATGATATTTTGCAGTCATATTTTTTTTCTTTTAGGCAGCTTGAAGAAAATTTGGGTGGGAAATATATTTGGAGAGTACTAAATCATATTTTCTAGTCATAATTTCACTTCAGTCATATTTTGCAATCATATTTTTGAGTTAGTCATATTTTGTAGACATATTTCTTTGGTAGTTATTTTTTGTTTCTTTGGTGGGAGCCTAAGGAAAAGGTTGGCAATCTAAGATGGGTCTTCTATATTTTGTCCCTAGAGGCCATTCCTTGGGATGACTTTGTTTAATATCTATTAAAAAAAATTCTTTTCTTTTGTATGATGTGTCTATTACAGAATTAATGTCCAAATAATTTGGGATGGCACATGTTTATATTTAAAATAATATATTTAAAATTTTTATAGGAATTAGAAAAAGAATAGAGAGGAATAAAACATTGAATAATAGGAGATAATCAATTTTTATTTGAGTATTTAAGAAAAAATTAGAGAGGAATAAAAGTCTATGGACAAACCAAAGCACTAAGGTAGGACTAAGCTTGAGAATCCAAGATAGAAATCGGGCCTGCCTTGATTCCCTATTGGAATTTCATGTAGAATTGACTAATTATGTTAAGTGATTGTGATGGCTAATGCGAAGTGAAATCTAATGTATTTAAACTAGTGATGTAGATTGAAGGCTATAGAGTTTAGAAAAATTACTTGAAGATTGGAAAAAATCTAATCTAAAGAGAAGAAAGAACAGTGTGAGAAAAATTCATGCCTAAGTGACCATGGAGCAAGAGTAAGTGAGGAGTGCGATTTGTGTTAAGAGTCTCTAAGTGTTTGAAGAAGAAATGTAGGTTCCAAATTGCTACTCCAAGCTTTGGACATGGTTAGGAGACGAATATGAGCCCCTTATAAAGATTTGACTATGTATTAAACAAAGATTGTTGATTATAATACATGTAGTTGATCAAATGAATTTTTCAAGTCTTAAGTAGATATTTAATTATCACTTACGAGGTTGATGTCGTTAAAATTATTTGATTCTTAAAGTAATTAGAAATCAATTAATAGTAGTAGAAGTCAAAGATTGCAATTCTAAACCATTTTAAAAAATGAAGGAAAAAAACAAAAAATGTTGAAAATAATTTGAAGAAAATCAAAAGGGGAAAGTAGAAAGAAATAGGTTGAAAGAAAAGAATGAGATCATATATCTAATTTATACTCCTTGTTGTAAAAGTTGTTATTTAAATTATATCCAAAAACACAAAAAATGTAACAAAAATGGATTAAAGCAGACTTCATGATACAATTACAATATACATGTTGAAAAATAGGGATGTTGTGGAAACAAATTCCAAGGCATGTCCTTAAATTTGGCACTTAGTTTATTCTCTTCTTGTAGAAACTATAGTTGTGCTAGAAATTAAAGGTTTAAATCAAACCTCTAAGAATTTATTAAATCCAATTTGAAATTCAAGATCACTTAGATAGTTTGTAGACGATTCGAATAATATATCACACTTTAAAAAATAGAGAAAAATTATGGAAGATAGAGTACGATGAAATTGCATAATCTATGGCATTAGTTTTCGATAAAAAATATCAAAGTTCATCCAATTCAAGTAAAAAAGGAAACTTGAAATTTAATGACATTTAGAATTCAAATTTGAAAGTATGAATGAATTTGAAATTATAGGCTAAGAGAAAATGTTGGATGAAATCTTGAAGGATAAATTAAAAACAAACCTTCATCTATCTATATATTTTTGCTAAAAACATTTCCTTATAAATATCTTTACGATTTTAGAATAGACCTACAACGTTCTACAACTTAAATTAACAAATTTTAAAATTTGTCAACTAGGATTTGGAATTTTAGAGTTTTGACCTTAATTGGCCCAAACCATCTAAAACCTTTAACTTTTATAGTTTGAGTGTGTTTTAGTTTAGATGTGAATCACCTACAGTTTATCATTAGAAAAAAAAATTGTTCATTATTTAGAATATCCATTGAACAATATTTAAATATCCAACTTAGGATTTGAAGTTCAACAACCAAAAATATAGTTGTATTTATTTTATCTCAAGGATATAGATAAAACACTCATATATATCATGTATTGAAGTTTGTTTCTTTTGTAGAAAGGTTCTCCGTAATGTCATATAAGTCGTATTTATAAAGAATCTGTATAGGGTTGTTTAGAAGTTATAGAATTATTTATATGAAGATTGAGGCTCACTGTGATATACATGGTTGAATTGCAATTAAAAAATGGTTGTTTAAATGTTTCTACAAAGATATAGACTATAAAAACATAATCCCTTTTAAGAAATTCAAAGATGTTTTTCAATATTGTTTTTATAAAATACTTTTGCTCTTATATACTTAGTGCATGGACGTAGATAATTTGATTCATGCATGACTTTTTTTTGCTATAACTATAGATGCTTAAGGCCTTGTAACTTCCCTCTACACATTTTGTAGAATTGTATTGCAACATACATCCACTTTGTAGCAAATTTTGTTGTTAAAATAACTTAATTGCTTAGTATAGTCATATTTATTGGCTCGCATGATTTCGTCAAGTCACATGACTAGAACAAGTCATGTGCATGATTAGAGTTTTAAAACCCTAGCCGCCACTAATTTAGGGTTTTGAAACCATAGCCGCCATTTCTTCTTCTTCTTTTTTGTTTTTTGTTGTCTCTCACATTTTGCTTCTTGTTGTTTTCTAGCTCTTGGTTATTCTTGCCTCCTAGTCCTTACTTTTTGTTTCTTTTTAGTTCTTGATCTTTGCTTCTAGTTTCTTCTTGTTACCTCTTAATTCTTGCTTCCTAGATCTTATTTTTTGTTGCTTCTTAGTTCTTAATCCTTGGTTTTTAGTTCTTGATCTTTGCTTCTAATTTCTTCTTGTTACCTCTTAATTCTTGCTTCCTAGTTCTTAATTTTTGTTTATTTTTAGTTCTTGATTCTTGTTTGTAGTTTCTTCTTGTTACTTCTTAATTCTTGCTTCTTAGTTTCTACTTTTTTGGTTTCTTAGTTCTTAATTGTTGTTTGTAGTTCCTTCTTGTTACATCATAATTCTTGCTTCTTAGTTTCTCCTTTTTTTGCTTCTTAGTTCTTGATTATTGCTTCTAATTTTTTCTTGTTCTATCTTAATTTTTGTTTCCTAATTCTTGTCTTTCATTGCTTCCTAATTGTTACTTTTAATTTATTTTTGATTCATTTTAACTTGTGTTTATTGTTTTTTTTAATTCTTGTTTTTTCTTGTTATTTATTGCATTTGATTGCATCTTAAATTGTGTTTTTCTTGCTTCTTGTTGCATCTTAGTTCTTTCTTCTTCTTGTTATTTATTGCATCTTAAATCATATTTCTTATTGCTTCTTGTTGCCTTCTGGTTCTTATTTTCTCTTGTTATTTGTTGCATTTTATTGCATCTTAAGTTGTGTCTCTTGTTTTGTTTTGTAGCACCTTAATTCTTACTTTTTCTTGTTTATTATTACTTCTTAACACTTGCCACCTTCTAGTTTTTGTTTCTTTTATCACTATTGTTGTTATTTCTTCTTATTTATTTATGTTTTCTAAAGATATAGTGGTTATGAATTTTTCTTATTTTAAACTTGTGCTTCATATTTTTTGTTGCCTTAAATCTTTGAAGGTTGAGCTATACTGTTCATTCACTAAAAATTAATCTCCTTCATTGTATATGTAGGCATTTAAAGCTGGATTGAAGTTATCGGAGGCTACTTACAACACTTGAGAGGCAACTTTTTCAAATTTTAGTAAGAAATATAGGTCCTAGAGCTTATAGGAATATACACTTATAGAGTGTCATTGTCATATGTTTTGTGTTAGTGACTAATAAATGCCATTGAAAAGAGTCACATTTTTTATGGCATTTTCTCTCTTTAATATGATTGTCTTTTATGCATCTAAGAAATCATATGTACTCAATTTTTATTTGATGGAGTCATTTATTTAGTTGCTAAACCATGTTGATGCATGATTGCAACGCCTCAAGTCAATTTAGAATGTATGGAATGTGATTGTAGTTTATGACAAAAGCTACTATAAACCTCAAGTCACCCCAATTACAAATATTACTTGCTTGAATCATATTTTATAATATATCTTAGCCAAAATATGACTTGTTGTAGTTATATAATGCTCACAATCATGTTATTAATGTGACTCTATACTTTTAAAATTATGACTACATTCAATCATAAAATTACAAGTAATATTCCATGTGAACTACTACATGAACTAAAATATGACTTACATTAGTCATATTTCACATCAATAAAATTATGACTCATGAAGGTGAAATTCCACATCAAGAAAAAATTATGACTTTCTAGAGTCATTTTTACATCAACATGTAGAGCATATGACTCATAAAAGTCATTTTTCATAATCACAAAAAATATGACTCACGAAAGTCATTTTTCACATCAACCAAAAATATGACTCATGAAGGTCATATTCCACATCAACAAAAAATACGACCCACTAGAGTCATTTTTACATCAACATATAGAGAATATGACTCATGAGAGTCATTTTTCACATCAACCAAAAATATGACTCATAGAAGTCATATTCAACGTTAATAAAAAATATGACTACATAGAGTCATATGCCACATGAACCAGAATATGACTCAATATAGTCATATTCCACATCAACCAAAAATATGACTACATGGAATCATATGCCATGTAGACTTTTTTTTCTTTTGCCCGGGCAGTTCAAGGAAAAGTCAAGACTCCAAGGATAGTCAACATATACGCCACATAGGCAATATACGGCTAAATATACCCCCAATACAAATGACTGCAAATATGACTCATGAAAAATTTGACTAGTTGGTAATGACTAGACCCAGTCATATCGCCCGTCATCTACAGTGTTTTCTGTCTAAGTCATATTCTGAGATTTTACAACTCATTGCAGTCATTTTTTGCAGTCATAAAACACCCGTTTTGTTGTAGTGGATACAAAGTTTTTTGTCATAGTACTAGCTTTCTTTTTTAATCAATGTAGCAACATAGTCAATCTCCCTCAAATTAATGCATGCAAATGAAGCTAGCTTTTGCCAATGCAAACCTCTAAATAGAGTCCACAAGGAGCTACAAGCATCATTACATTTGACAACAAGTAAGACCAACAATGAGTGAACAAAAGAGCAATATGAGTGAAAATATGAGTTTTTGGTGTCGTTGCTAATCATTACATGGCAGATGAGATTCCTTGTTGATGCAAAAATCACAACTTTGGATGGAAACTTTAAGTCAACTCATACTATTCTACATCACTGAGCTTAATATTGATAACCTCTTCTCCCTTTATGATAGAGCTTATTGAGTAGATTCACTTAGAATGGGCCAAAAACACAACCACAGAATTCACAGTTGGAATTCAAATGGAACTAAAATGTTGCAAGAACAGATTGAAAATCATTATTCATGAAAAAAACTTTCACTAAACAACCAAATCTAAAGAAAAATTAAGTACCTCTTCTATGTGTCAATGTTATTTTGCTTTAAAAAGTCGGGTGCCATACAAAAACTCAAAGCCAAAGATGCCCAAGCTCTAAATATCTATTCAAACGTCATGCTCCTTTCCCTCAACTGGCCCCCCCACACAACAATTCAATAGTCCCCGAGATAGAATTCACGAAATTAAGTGCTTAGAATGGCTTGTTCTAAACTAAGAGGCATACCCATTTTTGGAGGAAGATAGTCAAGGGTTCCACAGTGTCCTATGTCTGTTGCAAGTGTACCCTGACCACCCAAAATTTGCTATATCAGCTCACCCTGTTCGAAGAAATAGTAGCCACATCAATATATCCATTGTTGGGCAAAGAAGTTGAATCTTGTACAAACCAGTCATATAGTAAAAAAGGTGGCTAAGGATGGCAAAATTGTAGTCTTAACAACAAATTCTCGAGCTTGATGTCACGGTGAATGACGTTCTTTTCATGGCAATAAATGAAGACGCAAGCAAGAGGCAATGTATTGCACATTCTCATAAGAGATACAATTTAGTACAATAAGTTGCAACCCTAATACACTTCCAAAGTCATATATTGATGAAGAGAAGATAATGACAACAAGGAAGTTTGTAATGTCCATGACAAGCATGCTACACTTCTAGTCGCCGCTTGTTTCTCATTGAAGACCTTGCACTTTTGAAGCTTTTTGTAGAGTTCACCTTTGGCAGCATACTCTAGGATGAGGTAAACTCTTTCTTGTAGTAAACCCAAAGAACAAGATATTCCAACACTAGTTAGCGAAGAGCTTTTGAGTTCTCCATAACATATCTAGCTAATCAAGCACTTTAGAATTCCACAAGATCTCTTGAAGTGGAATGCAAACATATTCACTAGAAATACAAATCATGGTACAACATTCATGTTCACTAAGCACATATTTCAAGTCATCCCTTCCTCCCCAAGAGCCAATATGTTCAGTTGATTTCTCACCTAGTTGTGAAAATATCCATACAGGCAAAGGATATTGGGATGGCAAAGGTGAGATTGAATCTCAATTTCATGTCACAATTGATACTCCACTAGGGATTGTTGATGTTGGTTCTTAAATAGAACCTTCAAGGCTATGACGTACTTGCTTTGCCATATCACACAACGAATTTCAGAAATGGGCAACACCAACACAAAATGAACACAACATTAAGGTCTTGGAAACAAAAAATTACATCAATTGATGGCCATAATGCCCTAGCAACTTAGATTTTTGCCATTCACGCTAAGAGAGTATCATACAATGAGAAATCATATTAAATCTCACATGTTTCTCATAAGCAAGGTAGATCCAATAATTAAGAGATAGAGGTAATCCGTTAATTCCCAAATCCAGTCTCTTCTTTAGATTGGTAAGCCAAATGATTACTAAGGGTATATAAAAATATTCTCACTACTGTAAACTCAACTATGCACTAATAATTACAAGATTAAAACCTGTACATCAAGCACATTGCTCAAACTACTTAGTGTTTGCAACTTACTAAACACCCAAGCATTGAGGCTGTTCCTGCATGGGGTCCTTCCAAGGATACAAAGTTATTGACGTGTTCACATTAGTGAAATTAGTAGAGCCTAATGCAGCTTCCAAACAGTTGCATGGAACTTAATTAGAAATTTGATTGTCACAAGCGATCAACATTTTACCTTTGGTCATTTGACTCTCTATTATACATATGCAAGATAAACTTCAGTTCCTTCTCACTACCTCATATAATCCTGACTTGCAAGTTCAAAACGAATATTTAGTGCACTTCTCGGTGGCTGCTCATAACTAAAAGAAATGAAAATTGACAATAAATCTTAAAGAATCTAAATCTTGAAGACTCATGCATGATCTACTACCTAACAACTAGAGAAAAAGAAAAGAAAAACTAATTCTTCCACTACTGTCCATATAAATATGGCACTACTAAGCTTGCATCAAGCTCATTTTGTTTTGGAGAGGTGGTTAGTCTTGTCTCTACAATATTTAAATATATCCTTGACAAAGATGAAAGATGTCAAAACAAAAATAAATCAAGCAAAGAGAATGGGACCAAAAACTTTTTGGCCTCATGAGCAATAATATCTGCGAAAAGAGTTGTTGTTCCATCCTTGGTTGCAAGATCCACAAAGTTCATAGAATTTAGTGCAACTTGGGCATTTTGGAAGTGGGAACTCTCCAAGCACCTGCAAAAGGAAGCATCAAATACAATGAGAAATCATTTCGGAATCCCACAAATAACTTTAAATTAAAAATTCACCTATCAAATCAATTTAACTAATAAACTCAAATTACACCTTTTTCTCAAAACTAATATAATTAACAGGGTTGTTCTGTTGAACGTGTTTTGGGGGTTTGGGTGTTGAGTTGTTCGTCTGATGTCGCATGTTGTATAAGACGAGTGTTGCATATACGAGACAAATTTGACGAGCGCGAAATTAGGGTTTAGGGTTTTCGGGCAGGGCAGCCAAAATTTTTATCTTACGTGACGGGTTGTCAACAGTGACGTGGAAAGCTTTGACCACGTCACCATAGGCGACTGCGGGTGGGGCGTGTGTGGGTAATGTGGGGCGACCGCGGGTCCCAGAATGAGGGCGACTGCGGGTCCAAAATCCAGGGCGACCGCGGGTTCCAAAATGAGGGCGACTTCAGCTCCGACCCAGGGCGACTCGGGGTCCAAAATCTAGGGCGATTGCGGGTCCAACTCAGGGCGACTGAGGGTGTAAAGGCGACCGCGGGTATAAGGAAAAGGGCGATCTTGGCTTTATCCCATACGCAAGGAATTTCTTTTGTTCCGTGGATGATAAGAACTTCTAATATACGACATAAATGCAATTGTCCATCTTTGAAAATTGAGTCCCAATTCCCAAAAGAGAGATCTTATTGAGTCCTCATACCGGAAATGAGTATTTTTGTGAGGGGAAAGGCAAGTACATCACATCACAGAGTTCCATTGGAGATGATTTTCATACTCACTAGTCCATCTGTTAAAGGTTAAGAGCAACCTCGTGTGCCGTTGCAATTGTAAACATGGATATAACAACCATTTCAATCTTGCTCATGATTTCGGATCCTTCAGTTTCCATGTGCCATTGCATTCTCCTAAGCCTTAAATTAAATACTTCACATTCTGTGGTCATTCACTCATTCATAGGAGCCTCCGAGTTCTACATGTTTTTATTACATATGGTTGGGAATTTCTAATTCAAATTTTCTACTCCTATTGAAGTGTAGAAGCCAATATCGCAATTGGATATAATAATTACACCAAAAATAGATACAAAAACAAGAAAAAAGTAAGGATAATTAGTATTACTGTATTTATAAGTTGTACACACTAATAGAGTAGTGACCCAATCTTATAAATGAACTTCTACTTCAATTGTACTTCCATGAACTTTGTTAAGATCTCCACGTCTATACCTGTAGAAGTCCACACTAAAGACATTGAACAGAACTTTGTAATTCTAACACTATCATGCTTTCATACTAAAGTAGATACTACACAAAACTCATCTGTAGGCTATTTGCCTATGAACTTAAGCTAGAAAACTTCAACACACCAAAATTATGCAAAAGCATTACATTACCACTTCACTACCTCTAAATCTATATTTATAAAGTTACGGTGAAAATGTGAAATCACTAGGCACCTCATCAGCGTCAGGGTCAGAATCATCATCATCCGACTCCTCCACCCTATCATTATCATCACGGTTATCATTCTTGTCGTCCTCCCTTTGTACTCGTTCATTTTGCACTTCATGTTCTACCTCTGAGTTCTCGTTCCGCACTTCAGTATCCACGACGCCATCGCCGCTAGTTTGCACCAATCGTTTAGTCAACCTCAATGCATCTCTTGTTCCATCAAGGTTGGATGCAAGATGTTGTCCGCCTCTATTGGATTGCCCGATGTTTCAATTGGAATTGGCTTCACCCATGATGAATCTTTGGACAACATGGTTTTGTCATTTGGGATTTCTTTGTAGCCTCTCTTGTGTCATCCTCAATCGCTTTTTTTGTCCTCTTGTGCCTTCACGCACGGGTTGGTATAGACTTAGTCACCCTAGCATTGTTTGTGTTTCCTCCTCCACTTAAGGACACCGTACGATTCCGGTTCATAATAGCTTGCAAGGGCAAGTCTGAATCATATTCCACATTTTCTGTTCTTAAGGGGCTTCGTAATGGAGAAAATGGAACGCTTGTATGCACAACATCTTCGACGTCTGTTGGCGGTGTTGCCTCCTCTTGCCTTTCATTTACCTGAGCAACTTGAGCGGCACTTCGTAGGTTCATTACCCTTGTAGAACCCTGATCTACGACATTTGGAGATCTTGCTTCCTCAACTCTTATGGGCATTGGACTATTTATGCCTTCATTGGGGTTGTCGGGACTACTTGCTTGAGTCGGTGATGAATTTATTGGAGGAGGTACATTCCTATCCCTAGCAAAGACGTAGGGTTGCGGGGGCCTTCGTGGTGCACGTTGAACCTCCTCCTCCTTAGAGTAGTACGTATTATTCTCAGCTATAAATGTATTTCCATAGTTGTGTCTCCGTGAAGGACTCTTTTCTCTACAAATCAGTCCTGTCCAAATATTTCCACGTAGACGCTCTTCTGCCAACCTAATGTTCTCATTAGCTCGAGCCCTTCTGACTGGGTCGCCATCCCCTGATGATCCTGTACCTAATGGCTCCTCATTCTCTTCCAAGGTATTTCCATCCACAAGGTACTTTTCGTAGAACATTGCAGGATTGCGTCTACGTTTCTCACGTTCAAGTTTACTGTTGGTGTAGATATACACCAATGCTTCTGCCTTGGATGTGGTTAGGCGATGTCGCACTTTATTGTGCACAAACGAATACATGCTCCAATTCCTTTCACAGGATGATGCTGAGCACGTCAAAGATAGAACTCTCATTGCAATTTTTGGGAGAACATTAGCACCCACAAGATTCCACCATTGATGAGGCATTAGTTTACATTGTGTAATATCAGGAGCTTCTTCTAAGGGGTCAAAAGGACCTGTCTTCTCTTCAAACTGCGTGAGCTCCTACAATGCCTCCATGTATGATAATCCCAATGACTCGCTCATTTTTCGAAGCACCCGATTTAAGGCTCTTTTGGCCACACCGTCGTTACAAAGGGTTCCTACTTCAATCAAGAAAGGATTTAAGAGTGCCCCTGCATAGTGTAGGTCTATGAGCATCAATTTCCAACAAGCCTTGAATTGTGTCTCAAACTTCGTTGCAGTTTCATCATTCAGAAAAAAAGGTTCGTTTCTCAAGCTCCACACGTGCTCTTGAAGAGTCTTCATAACCAACCAAGCCTTAGGCATTGCCGGGGCTTTCCCATCAAACACTTGGAGAGCAATAATGACGGGCTCCACCATGTGCAAAAAATTCTCACACTCCACCCAAAAAGATTCCGCATGAATGTCATTCCACGCTATAGTGGCTCGCGCTCTCAATATATCTCCATTTTGGCGACGTTCCAAACTAGCCTCAAATTGCACATATGTCTCATCCATTATCACTCGCATCAATGCTGACTTGCACTCCACCACACGTGATATCATGAAGAAGTTCACTGCAAAGCGTGTTTTAGAAGGCATTCGCAATGCCTTGTCCGGGGAGTACTTTCGGAAGAGAGCCAATGTGGAATGGTACCTCTTGATGTACTTTACTATCTGCGTACAACGTCGTACTATTCTCGTCACCTTGACATCCTTTGCCTAGTCTTCCAAAAGCAAGTCCAAAATGTGTGCTGCGCATCCTTGGGTATACATGTGAGGATATTTCTCTTGTAACGCCTTCAAAGTCCCCGTCATGACAGCGGCATTGTCCGTACATAGTTGGACAATGTTTTGGGGGCCAACCTCTTCTATGTATTGCGCCATCATATTGATTGTGTACGCAATGTCCTTCTTCTCCCCCGTGGTGTCCACCGATCCAAGAAACACATCCCCCGCAGGACACACGAGCATTCAATTTAGTAATGGATGGCTATTAGTATCAGACCAACCATCCGAATAGATAGTCGCTCCATAAACTTCGATAGAGTGCTTTGTCCGCTCAATGAACATTTTAGAAACACTTTCTTTCTTTGGCTCTATCATTCTTGTACGCAAAGCATTGTATGAGGGCGGTTGGTATCGTAGTCCTGATGCCACTGTCTCTTTCACTACTTTTACAAAGGCAGGATGGCGCGCAACATTGAACGCGATGCTAGCCTCAGAAAAAAGGAAGCCCAGATGGTATCTAACTTTGCTCTCGTGCTATTTTGTAATGCCTCATCCATGCTAGTTTGCCTAGAAATGGAAGGGTTATTCCTCCTTCTCAAAATTGTTTGAGGAGTGGAATCTACTGAATCTGTAATAGGGAGCATTGGTTCATTTGTAGCACTAGGCTCCTCTGACCTCTCCCTATCCCCCTTCAACATAGGCTCTACCACAGTCTCATCTACAACATCAAATTCTGGAACCTCCTCATGCATTTGTTCAAAGCTCATTTCCTTCGGAACAACCCCACCACAAGTCCTAAACTTTTGCAATACTACCCATGGGATTTTCTTACATCGCTCCGATGCAGTCCTGCCACCAAATCCAAAGTGACAAAATGCTCGCTTTCGTACAAATACGGAGGTCCACCCACAGAAAACACATATTCGTGTGTTTTCCGCAAATTGACGGTCAATGTCTACAACCAACTAAGGGTCCCCCTCCTTCGTGGCTCTCCTTGTATCGTTAATGGTAGTCCTCCTCAATTCACCCCAACTAGCCATATTGTTCCTGGCCTATGAGTTCTTCAAACAATATTATCATATGAATCAAAGCCTTGATTTAGAAAAAAGAATGGCAAAGCCACTTGCTTTGAACGGTCTTTTAAACTACACAAACCAAGTCGTTGCCCTCCAAAGAACCAAACATCCGCAAGAAGCCTCTTTCGAAGATTTAAGGCAAGAGTTTATCCCTGAAGCAAGGTGAAAACCACAGTTCGGGCCTTTAGCTTTATACTGCCGTCTTGCTAGCACCGCAAGTTGCCCCCTGAGAGCCAAAATGGGTGCAGGAAATGGGCGACATCGTAACAGGCACACTTGCCCCGTGGGTGACTGCGGGTCGACGGTTTGCACTAGGAGCGCGCATGCAGATCAAAGGGCGACTTCGGGTCGAAAAAGAGGCGACTGCGGGTAAGGGGGGCGAGTGCGGGTGGAAGGGGGGGCAACTGCGGGTAGAAAGAGGCGATTGCGGGTCGGGGGGGGCGACAGCGGGTCTAGGGGAGGCGACTGTGGGTAGAAGGGGGCGGCCGCGGGTCTCAAGAGGCGACTTCGGATACTTGAAGGGCGACCGCGCTTACGCTTTAGGATTGTCACGACCCTCATCACAAGGCGTGCCCGTGCCACCTTGGTGAGCAAGGGGGACATTGGGGGTGACGCCCCAAGCCTTGCAAGAGATGAGGTGAGGGGGACTAGGAGTCCCGAGCGATCAGAGCAATGTAGCGCTCTGATCCGGACGAATTTGGGGGCGTGCAATACGTTCTTGGAAAGGTCTTGAGAAGACGCTTCTAGCGGTCCAAAGAACGCTTGATTTGGACTTGCGAGTCAAAAGTTATGGGCGTTCAAAGTTGGGGGTGTCCTGGTCGCGCCGGGAGTGCCCTGGCCGCGCCGAGAGTGTCCCGAATCTTTGGAGGGCGATATCTTTGCAAGTACTTGTCAGAATGGAGCAAGTGAGTAGTCCATCGGCATCTACGCGTCGCGAAGATGTCGAAAATGGGGTCGCATGTGCGATTTGGATCCCGGACTGCAAAGTTATGCCGGGTGGAAGTTCGGGAGTCCCAAAGTAGTGCGAATCGGGAGAAACGGGGTGGTCTTCCAAAACCAAAGGGTGTTTGGGAGTCCCCCTTGACATACAAGGGGGGGGGGCTGCCGAATCCCACAGAGAGTACTATGAGGAGGGGTGGTCTCCCTCCTCACTCCCGGATGGTGCCATGGTGAGCCTAAGTGGCCCCGGGTGGTGAGGCTAGTGTTGGAGCCTCACCACCACTTGTGTGTTACCATGGAGTGATTGTGCACTCCTTGATACCGGTTGGGTGGTGTCCCATTCCACACTAGGCCATAGTATGAGTCCCATTTGGTGAGTCCCGATTAGTGAGTCCCGAAATGAGTTGGGTTGGGCCTAGTGGAGAGTTGGGTCCCATTCAAGAGCGGTTAGCATTGGTGGGAGTGGTGCCTCACCGAGTACTTGGACATCAATGGAAGTTCCGCCCCATGCCCGGTGTCTTGTGGGAGTTAAGTATTGGAAGGAAAAGATGGGGAGTCATGGAGGAATGGAGAACCCCGTGACTTGAGTTGGAACTTAACATTGTGGGTGCGTGGCATGTGCAGTGTTAGGAGAGCGTGAACCTTAGTGGCACTAAGGTGCTAAGTATTTGGAAAGTGAGCTTAAGGTGGTAAGTGTCACTAAGGGGCGCGACAAGGACCCAAGGCCATTTTTGTTATCTCGTTAGTGTTCCATTGCTGAGTTTCTAGATGAAAGTCATCCTAGTTTAGATAGAGATTTTATTAAACCCTAAACACTATCCAAGGGTTTGACGTGGTATTTATAGATACTTCAAAAAAAGATTTTCAGGAGTATGGTCATAGACTTAAAGAATGCAATTGTTTCTTTAAACATCCACATAAAGGGAAACTCATTTCAAATCCATTCCAACAAACTTAATAAAAAATAAATAGAATTAGCTTGTATTCAAATGTGAAAAAAATTAAGAACTTTCTCTTTCTAATTAAAAGGAAAAATGGGGGACAACATTGGTTGATCAAACCATATACATGGAATCCACAACTCAAAATGTATAACTTCCATTTCTCTATCAATTCCAAAAGTATTCTTTTGAGTACCTTTTTATGATGTTTTTTCCCAAATTATAAATCTCAAGAAGAGTCCATACATTCACGAGGTGAAGGGCATAGGAATGTTGTCATTTACAATATGTTCAAACCATATGTTAAAATACAGAAAAATGCAACCATATAAACTTATATTGAAACTCTCATGGATGATGCAACTTAAATTTATTGAGGGTTCTTTGTGTAGACTCAAAGTTACTAGAATTCTTTTCTTTTTTAAAATACTACACAAATTTAACAAGAAATTAACATTCACATAACTTGAAATCATCAAAATTTGTCAAAAATTCAAATGTTTGGATCCAAATGCAATCACATTTTCATACACAAAAAATAAAAATAAACATTCTTGTATTTCAACAAAAATAAGGACAAAGCCTTTTTCTTCATATATCTTGGAAGAAGTACATAGTCATAAAAGAAACAAGAGCCACCTAATTTATACTCCATCCATTTCCCCTTGTTCTTCCCTTTTCTTTTTTTCCAATTCTATTTGGGGTCTTGCCACTCTCTCTTCCCTCTTCAAAAGAGTCAGGTCATAGTTCCACATCTTATTTTGGATCCACCACTTCTTGAACAATGACATGAACCTGATGTGTGCCTTCGGCCACAACATCTTTTCCTCCAACTTCTGTTCCAATCTTTTCACAGACGCTAACTTCATCTTCAACTTCTCTATTTCCGTAGTGGATGATGAATCTTCAACATCCACATACAATGAATCCGATTGCAACGACCGGTCAATAGGATCTGCATCCTTCATCTCCTTCAAGCGGTTCAATGTTGATTTTGCCTTTTCCACACCTCCTTTTTCAATGGCAAGGTTGTTTTCTTCCATCCTACATTTTCCCATTATTGTTTGAAGTCGTTCATCTATAATAGGATTGACATTTGAACTAGAACCTCCATCTTCTCCCTTATTGAACTTGAGGTAAAATTGTTCCAGTTGTTCCATTTCTCTTTGTTGGGCTGCCAAACGAGTTTGTCCAGCTTGAATTAGTTCTTTGAGGGTGCCCACATCCTCAACCTGAATCTCTTGTGCGCTTCGCTTCTCGATGATCTCACACTCCCTTTCTTTTTCTTCAAGATCCTTTAAAAGCATCTCCAACTCCACTTTATAGGATTCTTTCGTCCGCCGTTTATTGTCTTCTCCAAGTACACCTTGATGTTCTTGTTCCATTTCACGCAATCCTTCTATGAAAGGCAAATTCATCAAGGTCAAAGGAATCTCTTCTTCGGCTTCACTCTCCCCATCCAACCTATCTTCATTAATTTCTTGCAAGCGAGCTTGCACGTAATGGAACACTTCGTCATCTTCGGGACGACGGACCCCTATCGGTTCCACAGACATAAAAGGTTCTCCATCCGTTGGTGTGGTCCGTTGTATGTTGCCTTCTTCGGATACCACCAATGCTAAGTTTTCTTCCATTGATGTATCTTCCATCCTGTCCCTAGGTTCAGGCAATGGCTCTTCATCGGAGTCCAATTCTCCAGTTGACGTTGACCAAACATAATCCTCATCTGCCACTCCTTCTATAATGTTCTTTTTGGGCCCTAGCCCATCCCGAGGATTATTTGAAGGACCTGCTCTTGGAATGTCTTTTGTATCTGGAAGCGTGACATTCTTGGATGTCTTGAAGGTCATCCAATCTACCGTTTTCCCCAATTGTAACTCTACATATACCATTTGGCATATGCCCATTGAGACTTCGCTCCGTGGAATTTTTCACTTTCCGTACAATGCTCGGTACACTTCAATACATCTCTGGACAAATGCATCATCCTTGCAGTAATGAAGATTTGCTTGGTTTTGCTTCACATGGTGAATGTATTGATGGTAAGGGAAGAGCTTGTCGATATGGCACCAATCCACAAATAACTTGCAAGTTGTCAAGGTCCAATCAGAATTTACATGACGCCATCCCCGATATGCCTTAGCCGTTGGGTCAAGAAGGGCGCGTCGTTGCCTGCTATGGCAATCTCCTTTCTTCTTCGTCATCTTGTTGTGTCACTCTAGCGTAAAGAGAACTAGACTTTTATTGATAATATAACTGAAGAAATGAATTCGTAAACGTGGAAGCCACAACATGTGTAGATGCCCGAACTTCCAACCCACGAACCGGCAGTCAGACGCTTCAAGGCGGATGAAAGGTGCGGTGCAACGAAGGAAGTGACGACTTGGGAATCCAGTATCCCCTTGAATACCCGAAGTCGCCTAGGGCGCATGCGGGAAGAGGACGCGTGCGGGTCTTGGGCAACGGCGGGTCCGGGTCCCATTGTTCAGAAACTACCATTCAAGAAAAATTAGAGTTTCTGGAAGGAGACCTCGGGTGCAGGGTGACTACGGGTATAGGGGGGCGGTTGCATATGGCGACCACAGGTCTTTTCCTAGGCGACCTCGGGTAATGGGGCGACCGCGGGTATAGGGGCGACCGCGGGTATAGGAGCGACCGCGGGTACAGGGGCGGCTGCATATAGGGTGACCACAGGTCATTTCCTGGGCGACCGTGGGTACAGGGGGCGGCTGCATATAGGACGACCACAGGTCATTTCTTGGATGATCGCGGGTAATGGGGTGACCGCGGGTCTCAGATTCCAAAAGGTCTTCCCCAGTTCATGACGATGGGAGCGGCTACGTATGGGGCGACCTCGGGTCAAGGGCGACCGCGAGTCAGGGGCACCAAAAAACATGAGTTTGAGTTTCCACCCTAACAAATTGGAGGGAAGGTGTTCAAACTTTTCAAGTACCGCTCCTCCCCTTTTCTGAGGATTAACTCCAGAAAATCCTAAGAATGAGGCATTCAAGACTAAGTGATCAAAAGTTAATTAAGTAATAAAGAAAGAGAATTCGTTGACGAAGTGGAGATTTGGAAAAGCCCTTCTTCCTAACATTTTATTTATTCTTCATCCATCCATGTGGTCATATAAAATTCAACGTAACCATTTCCAACTTTAATTTTTGGAGGGAGTACATTAAAAGGAGACTTTTCCTTGTGGGGGGAAACGATGTACAAATAAAATACTAAAACTGTGGGATGCATGAAGAGAAATCTTTTTATCTACATCAAAAGTGGTTTTAAAAAATGGAGACTTAGGAAAGCTCTTCTCCTTGACATTTTCTTTTTCCGCATGCTCATGTAAAATTCAACATGACCATTTCCTATTTTAATTTTTAGAGGGAGTACATTTGGAGGAGACCTTCTCTTTGGGGGAAATGAATAAATGATGTACAAAAAAAATACTAACACCGTGAGATGCATGAAGAAAAAATCTTTTGATCTCCATAAGAAGTGTTTTTTAAAAATGGAGGCTTGGGGAAGCTCTTCTCCTTCACAATTTTTTTTTCTTCATGCTCATGTAAAATTCAACATGACCATTTCCTATTTTAATTTTTAGAGGGAGTACATCAAGAGGAGACCTTCTCTTTGGGGGAAATGAATAAATGATGTACAAAAAAAATACTAACACCATGAGATGCATGAAGAAAAAATCTTTTGATCTCCATAAGAAATGGTTTTTAAAAATGGAGGCTTGGGGAAGCTCTTCTCCTTCACAATTTTTTTTTCTTCGTGCTCATGTAAAATTCAACATGACCATTTCCTATTTTAATTTTTAGAGGGAGTACATTTGGAGGAGACATTCCCTTTGGGGGGAAACGATGTACAAAAAAAATACTAACACCATGAGATGCATGAAGAAAAAATCTTTTGATCTACATAGGAAGTGTTTTTTAAAAATGGAGACTTGGGGAAGCCCTTCTCCTCGTCATTTCATTTTCCATCTTCAAACATAGGAATTTGAATAGGGTCCTCCTCTTGATACATCAAGGAGATTTAAAACACATTTGAAGGGGTGAATGAATATTGAATTTATTGAAGATTAAAAAGTTCGGAAATGACACCTTCAATGGTTTATATCTTACAAGTGCAAGGTTTAGGAGTTCAAACTTTTTTATGACATATAATGAAAAGCAAATCACATATGTTTATCATTTTATCCACCCTAAAAAATAGTAGTACCTTAATTTTGGGGTGGCATACATGGAGAAGGTCCATGGTTTTTCTATAGGGTTTAGGGTATAGGGTTTAGGGTATAGGGTTAGGGTTTAGGGTTTGGAAAACCCTCTTCAATTTATCTAATTCGTCTTACTATAATTCTGTATTTATAGACTGATTTTGTAGTATTAACTAGCTACCAATATTGAAGGACAGGTTAGTTGTAGTCAATGAAGCATGCAATTAAGTATGACTTCATTAGTGTTGGAGATGGCTCACATCTTCTACTTCGGTGGTTTCTGGATTGGCGTGACTTTAAGATTGAGGCGATTGTTGGAGGGGGGCAACTTCAGGTCCTAGGCAACTGCGGTTGGGCGCTTGGCCTTCTCCCTTGCTGTTGTTGAGCCCAATTCGGTGGAATGGGGCAACTGCGGGTGGGGGGCGAGTTTAGGTCTTAGGCGACCGCGGGTGGGGGCGACTTCAGGTCCTGGTGGTTTCGAGGCCAATTTGGTGGATTGGGGGTGACCGCGGGTGGGGGGGCGACTTCAGGTCCTGGGCGACTGCGGGTGGGGGCGCGGGCTTCTGTTTTGGTGGTTTCGAGCCTAATTTGGTGGATGGGGGGGGCGACCGCGGGTGGGGGGCGACTTCAGGTCATGGGCGACCGCGGGTGGGGGCGTGCCTTCCAATCCAAAGAAGTTTTAATAAGTATAACGAGTTCAACTTTTAACATCCAAGAACAAGTCATTTCATTAGGACCTTGGGGTCTTCAAGGCATCTTCAGGTGATGCATGGAAGGTTTTGGCTTCCTCGAAGTCATTGTTCTTGTGGAGGTCTCAGGTTCGATCCCCAATGAGATCAATTTGGTTTGGTTCTTGTAGCCAACCGACAAAAAAAAAAAAAAAAAGACGTCAAGCTAATTCCCTGTGGTATGTGGGAGGGAAGGTGATTTGATTCGCAAGGTCTAGGGGATGGTCCATGAGAGTTATAAGAAATCAGTATTGAATTTCGGACGGAAATGTATGTGGTGCAACCTTGCACCTCATACATTTCCGTACGAAATTCAATACTGACCGTCTCAACCCTCATAGTACATCTCCAAAATCTTGGGAATCAAATGATGTTTCCTGCTCACCTATCGGAGTGACCAAACTTGACGTTTTGTCTCTTTGGAGAGAGATTATTTTTTGTATACAAAAGTTGAAGTAAACCTTGGATAGCTTTTACAAGAACATATTGAATGTCCTCCATAGAATACTTAGCCAAAGAAATTGTACATTGTATAAGGATTTGCATGTGACGGTTCTTCATCTTTAAACGATGGGGTGGCTAATTTTGAGTCCATAAATGATAGAAACTCTCTATATAGGATAGAAGAGCATCTCATCATCTTGTAAATTTTGTAGTGTAAGAAGGGGTGGTCCTCCTTGGAAAGTTTACTTCCGAAGACCGCATCTATAATTTGTAACTTAACAATTTACAACGTCTAAGAAGGATGATTTCGAAGGTGTCCCATTTGTCCATTTAGAAATTTCTTGTATTTTGTGGGTGACCAATTTTGAAGGATTGGCATGCAAAAAAAAGAAATGATAGCATTCAAACACCCTTGATGGTTTGAACAATGTCTTCATCAAGGATAACAATCTTTTGACTTGATGTGCATATGCTTCATTTTTTGTTCATTTCAATGTGCTCTGCAACATGTATGTTTGCATTTATGACCTCTTCCACCCCAAAAGGGTTTAGGGTTGTGTAAAAAAGCCAAATTCATGTTCACTATAGAGCAAACTTGAAGAAATTAGAAAAAGACTTTGGACACTTTTAAAGTAACCTCTATAATATCATTATGCAAAGGTAGAATGTAAGTATTTCAAGTTCTCCCTTTTTGTTTCAATAGAAGTCAATCATGTCCCGTACTTTTATATTACTGATTCCCTTTTTCCGTTTTGGCCCATTCCTTTTTTTTCTTTGTGAACATTGTAGACATATATTTCGAACCATAAAGAAACAAGTCAAAATCTAATTCCACATTCTAGACCATATCATAGTGGTCTTATGATTTTATTCAAAAGCAAGCGAAATAGAAGTGGGAAGTTGTAATGCCAATGTTTCTACCCCATATGAAGGTTTCTTTTAGCTATTATTTAGGATGGTCCATCCTTTTTGGACCCGCGGTCGCCCCCACGCGAACAGTCACCTCCATCCCCGAGGACCTCTGGAACCCGCAGTCGCCCCCTCCCGCGGTCGCCTCCATATCCGCGGTCACCCCATACCCGCGGTCGCCCGTTTCGCATGCGCCAGATCCGCACGCGCCCCAAGGCGACCTCGGGTACTTAAGCGGTCGCCCAGACCCACGGTCACCATTCTTGGTCTTGCGCATTGGCTTTCATCCACCTTGAAGTGGCTGAATGCGTGCTCGTGGGCCAAGGTGATTTCAGAAGGGGAAGTTTTTGCCCATTTTTCTCTCCAAGTTCAAGTCAGGAACCCCTTGTTTTTCAAAAGAGGACCATGTCTACTTCAAAGGAAGGAAGTAGTATAGGTCGGATATCGGCTTGGGACAAGGACCTTGATAATCCTGCAGCATTTGTTGTAGATATAACTACCAAGGAGGTAATTGGGGGTGCCGGACCATCCAAGACAAAGAAGTCCAAGACAACATACGATAAGGACCCTACCTATCTTCCAACATGATATACGACCTATGTGCATGAGGCTTGTCTGCAATGGTATGAGGAAAAAAGTGTACAATATTTGGAAAGAAAATACTTGAGAAATAAAGAGGCAGGCATCCAATCCTTGAAGGATGAGTTGGAGGAATTTATTACAAGGAAATGCAAGGAATCTTCGGACTATGCAGATGTGGATGAAGTGTATTTCAACCAATGGCAAACGTGGATTGGCAATTGCCTACAAATTGGTATATTCAACACTAAGAAGTTGATGCTTGAGTTGCGACCTATAGTGCCTGGATTTGGAGAAACGGATAGGGCCCAGGAGTTCCGTGAGAAGATGGATTGGTGGCAAATTGCAGCAAAAAGATTGTCAAGGTCTGAAGTTAGGGGTATGGGGTGGTAGACGGATGCATTGAAGGTTGCATTTACAAGAGATAGTGGTTCATGTATCATGTGGGTCTACTCAGAGGCCAAGGTGGTCCCACTTACTAAATTTGATCGTCAAGGAGGATATGCAGAGGTGCGCAAGGTACGCATTGAAGGGATGTCCACGATCCCAGCGCATGTACATTTTGCGGGGAAATTGTCAAAGCAAAGGAACAAACGTGATGCGAGGGTGGAACGGTTAGTGGAGGCTTTGGTATGCTTGTTGAATCATCCAGCCATTATTAAATTCCTAGCTGTCCATGACCAAACAATGGAAGCATACACTTTGTGGTGGAATGGTGGTAATTTCAAAGAGTTGCTTCATTTGAATGAGAAGGTGGTGCCGCATGCGGAATGGCATGAAATCAAGTTGGTCAAGCAATTTACAAGCCAACAACAAAAAGAAATTAGCCTCTTTCAAAGACACAAGGCGAAGTTGGCGTGGGCCCTGGTTTATGTGACAAGTCTCGTGCACAATGCTGGGGTGTTGCGCAATGACTTGTCACCTATGAACATATTGTTGCATTATCCCCCCTTCTCGAACGAAGAGATCAACATTGGGATTTGTGATTGGGGAATTGCAAGTCGTATTCAAGAAGGAGCTCCCTCGCATTTTGGATATGAAAAACAGAAAAAACTTGATGCTAAGAGGATGGGCCGTTGGTGGGCAGCTCCAGAGTTGTTCTATTTGTTTGGGCCAGAGGGTTCAGATACGAGTTTAGATGTGATGAAAGCGACCTACAAATATTCGGTGAAGTCCGACTCTTATTCCATTGGAAAGTTGACCCAACGCATGAACATAGAACACATGGTTGAATACGACAAGGACTTATTTAGAAATCATGAGTCATCAAGGTAATTTGCCATGAAGTTACGTGAACTAGTTGATGTTGATGTTAACAAAAGACCAACATGTGCACAAGTGGTGGACCTCCTCATGGGTAAACCATGGTTCATGAAACCACGTGAATTCGTCTTTCAGGACTCTGTCCCCTCATAGGATTTGATGTAATAGTTTTCTAGCGGGAATAGTAACGTTGTCCACCTTATGAGCATCTCATTTTGGAAAAGCAATGCAAGTGTATAAACTATTTTTAATGTGAAGTGCATGTTTGGAACCAAAATATTGAGTATTTTACAGATACATCACCTACTTGCATGCATTTGGGTTTGAATATGAATTCTTTGCATGGTTCATTTGGGGGTAAGTCAATCTAATTGTTAAGGCAATCTAATTTCACTATTCAATGAAGGTATGTACCGTCGCGGTCGGGGGTTTGGGACCCGCGGTCGCCCAGACCCGCACGCGCCCCCAGTCACGGTTCCGCCAGACCCGTGGTCGCCTAGACCCGCATGCGCCCCCAGTGTGCATTCCCCTCACCCGCGGTCGCACCAGACCCATTGTCGCCCCACTTTACCCGTAGTCGCCCCCACCGTACCCACAGTCGCCATCACCCACGGTCGTTGGCGGTGGTCCTGGACCCGCGGTCGCCCCAGACCCGCACGCGCCCCCAGTCGCGGTTCCGCCAGACCCGTGGTCGCCTAGACCCGCATGCGCCCCCAGTGTGCATTCCCCTCACCCGCGGTCGCACCAGACCCATTGTCGCCCCACTTTACCCGTAGTCGCCCCACCGTACCCACAGTCGCCATCACCCGCGGTCGTTGGCGGTGGTCCTGGACCCGCGGTCACCTTCCCGACCCGCACGCGCCCCATCCAGAGCCGTGCTTGCCCTGAGGCGACTGCGGGTACAAAATCAGACCCTAAACTCGTAGTCTCCCATCTTTCCCTTTTGCGCCTTGTCTTTTATCCACCTAGAAGTGGCTAATTGCAGGCTTGAGAGGGGAGGTGGGTGTTGTGAGGAGGATATTCTATGTCTCCTCATGTCACTTTCATCCATTGATTGTAAATCACACCGAATTGTTTGAAACTTGATTGTGATTGTAAATGCTCATGTTGATGTATTTGTAAATGTGAATTACCACGAGGTAATAGATTTAAGTTTGGACAACCACGGTTTTAGGCTTGGTATATTTGGCATAGTATCTGAGTAGAATTGATCGTATAGATTGAGCACTGTGGAGAATGAGCCCCCACCATTGACGCCTGCCACAATCAAACGCCTTACACGACAAGAGATGAAGCTCATCCGTGACAAGGGTCGGAAACGGTCCGGTAAAATTCACAAGAAGCGTGTGGCCATTTTGATCCATCCAAAAATTAAGGCATTTAAAGGTTGGAGAAATGAACCTGAGCCTTGGAGTTACAAAACCGTTTGCAAATACGTGGATTGGTGCCACATCAGCAAATTATTTCCTTTGTGTCGGCACAGAGAACATCTGAAGCAAAACAAAGTAAATCTTGCATACTCGAAGGACGAGGGCTTCATACTTAGATGTTGTGAGGTGTGGAAGCACTTGTATTTGGAGGACTCAACTTACTGAAACGACAATTTCTGTTTCTTTCTTGTGAGAATGGTGTATGCTGAATATGTGTTGAAGAAGGAGGTGGATTGGTCAACATTGAAGGAGGTCCCTATTGCGATCATTCCGGAGACTGCAAAAATTTTACCACCAAATGAACCTGTGGATGTAAAGAAGATGTTATCCAAGGTGAAGCGTGGGAAGTCATTTGTTCGCGATGAAAGCGTGGTTTGGTCAGAGACTTCTAGCTCTGATCAACACACCCATGAATACGATGAACATTCTTTCCACAGCGATGAGGAGGAGGTTGCCATATAAGAATCTAGGCCGGCTGTGGATGTGGGAGTCGACCAAAGTGGACAATTAGCTCAAGAGCCCATCATAGTACAAGATACGGATGAAGAAGGCATGGATGATGGGGTGGCTAGGAGAGTGGACCCCGTTTTGCGAGAGGGTGATGGGAGTGGTGGAGGAAGCGATTCAAAAAATGAAGAGGCAATGTTGCTTGCCAAAATAGAAAGTGCAAAATTAGCATTGCGTGCAAAGAACGAGCAATTGAAAACTTTGAAGGAGCAAGAAATGAATCCCACTTTCGTAGAGGTGTTGAAGCAACGGTTGAAGGCCATAACGAACGTCATCGAAGAGAATGACAAGGGCTTCCATTCCTTCAAAAGAAATTGCGTTTTTTATTTGATGGAAATGAAGAGTGGGAAGGTCCATAAAATGGACCATTATTTGATATGGGAATCAAAACTCAAAACCCTTGTCCGCAAACGTCAGCAGGCAGAGAATGAAAGGCGAAGCCTAGAACTTCAAATAATGGAGAAGAAGAAAGAATATTACGAGGCTGCCGTCCAGCACGTTCCAAAAGTAGAGCTTTTGGCTTCTTCCTCAACATATGGTAGTGTTGCTGGAGAAGTAGCAACGCTTTAGAAGTTGGTGAAGTTCCATGAGCAAAGATTACCATTGATGGTATTGGAGTTGGAAGCTTTGAGGGTAGAAAGTCATTTTTTTTCGGATTGGTATAAGTGGAATAGAGCTAGCATAGGGAAGTTTGATGCAGAATTACAACAAATGGGTCCGGAGCCCATTTTGAAGGACTACCTCAACACAAAATAAAATACCTAGGAATACAATGAGGATAAATACTTTCACCATGATTATTTTGTATTTTGCCTATCCTAGTGTTATAAAGAAATGCAATGTTTTGAGATAAAACAATGTATATGGTGTCTTGAAGCAATGTGTGTACTAGAATAGTTAAATTGTTGTGGGCACACTAGTGGTGTGCATGGAAGGGAGAAAATGCCACACCATTTTGGGATCTTACAACTTTTCTATATGGATGAATATGTCTCTCTCATGTTTTGGGAGAAGGTGATGGTATGATGAATGGAATGGGATTCTTGCACATAATTACAATCGAATAGGAACATGGGATTGATGGGAAGTTCTTGATTCTTGACTGTAAAAGTTGACATAGTATTTTCACTATTTTGTGAGAATGTCGTCATGAAATCTACAGTACAACTTGTATTAATGATTTTCATATGAATAGTGGAGAATGAAAAACCAATTATGTCCAAATACCATATTAATCGAGGAAATTTATTGAGCTTATTTGTCTCGGGTGATTTGCTGCATTGTTCCTCCTTGTATATAGGATTTTTTAGAATTCTAGCTTTAGCGTAATTTGAAGAAAATTACAATGGATATTGAGGAATTAGGTAGGTTTTATATGTAAGTTGGCCTACTGATGTTTTTTATGAATCAAAATTTTGACCTCCAAGGACAGGGTGAACCATTTGAAGGTATGGTAATGTGAAGTCAACAAGTCAACATCCACGAAAAGGGGCATGTTGTATTTGAACCCCTTTTATTCCTTCTTTGGCCAAGTATCTTGAAAGCTTAGAGGAAAAGCTTCCTATAATTAGAACCTCACGATTTTAAAGAATATGAAAGGAAATATCCAATTGGACAATGATGCTCCACTCTAGTGAGTAGTGACCTAGTTTTCTTCTCAATGCAAGTGAAATTAATTTGAAAAGTTAAACTTTAAGAGCTTTGTTGATTTGATTCATACAAACTATTTTTGGAAGAATTCGAAAAGATCATTCTCGATATGATTTCAGAAATTGGTGCTTTGGTAGAGAGGAAAAAAAGGTAGTATTAAATAAAAATCAATGCCATATGGAATTGCCGTACATAGGTATGCTAGGAAGTCGTAGAAGTGGAATGAAAGAAGCAAACCCTAAACCACTCCATCGTACTTGCCAAAACAACTAGAAACATAGTGTAACTAAAACCTAACCCTTACTTGTCATCTATTATGATGGGAGGTAAGGCTAAATTGCATGATTCCTACGAATGTCTAGTCAATTACATTTGGGTTGTTTTGAGAGCCACTTCCTTCACCTTCTTCGTAGGTCGATGCTTCCCCAACCCCTAGCTTTCGCTTTGCACGGGTTCGTGAAGCTAGTTCATCTGCCTTCAAAATTGATTGCAACACGTTGGAGTCCTATAGAGCTTGGAGGGTCCTTGTTGTTTGCGGAGAATGTGCTTCCAACAAGTAGTCAAGTGCTTGACTTTGGTAATATGGTCCGTACGTAGAGTCCAGGTAAGCCATACTAGTCAAGTCTTCTAGGGAGGCACTATCATCTTGATTAGCCACCCTTTCTCCTTCTAAATTCCAACAATGTTGTTGCGGATGAGGACCCCACTTGAAGGTTGAGGAGGTCTTGTCCCAATATCTACCAAGGCATTGGAAGAAGAATGCCCTCCTCCCTTCATTTTGTGGCCCCTTTCCCATGAGCCTTGGTGCAACTCTGGCAATTTCGTCTGGGTCTGTTTCCCAATTCAATTGCAAGCTAGCAGGTCCTTTTTCTTGATCATGTTGTCCTTCTCGCCAACTCCAAACCAAATCTCGGCCCCACAAGGTTGTGTCAGCCATAGTATCATGTGTGTGTTCCCAAGAAGGAGGCATGTAGGTCGTCAAGTTGAATATGGTATACAGGCGATCATGGAATGGTGCTGAACAAATCACACAACGTCGTCTAATCAAGCATTGTGTGATGAGACATTGGGGGTGGTATACATGTGCACAAGATCCTAGTGCCCAACCCCCTTCGGGGCCAAATTGTTCAAGACATATGGGGCATTTGGTATGGTCCAAAACAAAAGGTGCAGGCTTGGGCCACAATAGCATTCGTTTCTTCTCTTCTATGTGGATAGACATTTGGTTTTAGTGGTCCCAACCATTTTTGCTCCAATCTATGACCTCCTTTTGTGGCAATTCCACTATGCACATGTTATTGGGAAACATGTCCTCCAACAATGCCCATGACGTCAGTCCATTCTCACGTTTAGGAGCATTTGCAACAAAGTTTCTAGAAACTTTCTCTAGCTCCTTCTCAACTTGTTGGGATCTATCCACGGAGAGAATGCAGGCAACCTTCCAATGGTAGTATGTGGTAGTCAACTCAGCCAACTTTCTTCGAAGCATCTTATTTTCTTCTTGAAGTCCATGGTCTTTCTCCAATTGAATAATTGATGGAACCACAGGAAACGAAAGAGAGTCTTGGGTCCCATTGAGTTCAATTGTGTCATTGGTAGTATATCTTGTGACAATAGTAGGAAGTGTATTTGGAATGATGGGAGAGCGTCTAGTGCGCTTGGCAAGAGGAGAACACTCAAGGATATGGTTGGTAAGGTCCCCCACAACCTTGTCCACATTTTGGAGGTTCTGCTCAACAAAGGCATCATCCATATCCGACAAAGTGAAAGTGTCAGGGTCTTTCTCACGGAGGCGATGCAGTTCTGTAGTTTGTTGAGAGATGAGTGTACTTTTTTGTTGACACTCACATCGCAATTTCCTCATTTCATTCTGTAGTGAAGAAATTTCAACATCTTTGGTCTTGAGGAGGTCCAGAGCTTTTGCCAAAGTCATAATGTCATGGCTTGAGCCCATTGTTGATGGAGAAATGGAAACACGGTTAGTTTCTTCTATAGCCGTGTCCTCATCAGGCCCAAAGTCAAAGACGTCATTTGTGCACTATGTTGGCAGTGATGGGTTAGGAACTATAGTTGGAATCAATGCAGGTCCCACTCGTGTTGTTGAACGCCGTACTCTAGATGGTTGCCTTGGTTGTTGTCCCGTGGATGTCGCGGGTCCTTCTACAACTTCATTTTGAACCTCATTGGGGCAAACAGATTGCTCCACGATTCGTATGACCCTATGGACGCGCGTACCATCAGAGTCATCATCTTCTTCAAACTCCTCAGTGTCAACCTCAGTGGCAGGGGTTTGCGTTTTGTATGCACTTCAAATAGGACCGAGTCCCCCCTCAAGAAAAGCTAAAACTCCTTTTGGGATGAAACCACTCTTTGGACGAGTGACATACGTACTTCCCTTGATTGTGCTCCAATCAACCTCTTTGTTTAGAGCGACCTTAGCATATGCTCCTCTAGCAAGGAAGAGGGGGACCTCGTTCCTATCTACAAAGGCGGTTTTGTAGAGGACTTGCCACAATTCAATGCATCTTTGAAGGAATGCTGGATTCTCACAGTACTTCAAGTTGGCCTTATTGGTGTGCCGATTATAATGATGACGCCATAAAGGAAAGAACTTGCCGATGTGGCACCACTCGATGTAGTCTTCATAGGTTTGTATTGTCCAAGACTCTGGTTCTTCATTCCAACCCTTAAAAGCAAGGTTTGCTTCACTATTGAGCACGTGCAATCGCTTCCGATGAATAGTGCCCCTACGCTTGCGATGTTTGTCTTTGGCAGCCTTCTATAATGCCCCAGCGGTCTATGCAATAGCGGAGATAGGCAATGCCCTGGCATTGTTAACTCCAGTGGCCATCAATGATTGTCGTGTCTAAGGCTCAAAAAACTCGTTTGGGAGTTTAGGTGGTCCACAACTAGTAAGGTAAGAAGGGTGGATGAATGTATTAAATAGTAAATAGTCAAGGTTCATGCATGTAGCCACTAAAGGATACAAGACAAGAAGCCTCAATGAAAGGTGCCCAAAAGGTCTTGGGCGAGTGGATAAATAGGTGGGGCGAGTGCGGGTGAGAGTTGGTCATGGGGCGCGTGCGGGTGGGCGACCACCGGTTGAACCCGCGGTCTCCAAGGGGCGCGCACGGATCTTGGGGAGCGACTACGAGTCTAGTAGGGCGCATTCGGGTCCGAGGAGGCGACTGCGAGTCCTGGGAGGGGCGACTTCGGGTACAAGGGCGCGTGCGGGTCTTTTGGGGGGCGACTGCAGGTCTTTGGGGGCGCGTGCGGGTGCCTTGGGAGGCGACTGCAGGTCTTTGGGGGTGCGTGCGGGTCCCTTGGGAGGCGACTGCGAGTCTTTTGGGGTGACCGCAGGTAATTGTGGGGCGTTACTTCTCTTTGGGTTCTCACTTTGTGTCTTTGCTTCGCAGCTTGCCATGTACTCGACACCCATGGTCGCCCACCAGCTTGAATGTGAAGTCGCCCTACCCGTGGTCGCCCACACCCGCATGCGCCCCTTTAGGATGCTACGTGGAAGACATGTGTCTGCCACATGGCATCCAGGTGGCCTCACGGGCAGGGTAAAATTTTTTTAAAAGTCAAAGGTAAGTTTGACTCTATTAGATGGACAAGAGGGTCTACTTGACGTGTTGGACGTCGTGTTCGTCGAGTTGTCGAACTGTCCGCCGGAACAACCATGACAGTTACCGCTGGAATTGTAGGTGGATGCGTCCAATGCAAATGTCACATTCACATTGTGGGCGTTGTATAGGACGTCCAATACAATGTCCCAGGTGACGTCCAAAGTGACGTCCAATGTGACATGTGTGACGTCCTATATGGCGTCAAATAAAACGTCCAAAGTAACCACATCTGAGTGCAAATATGACTTATAGGTACTGCAGAAGACAATTGATGGCTCACTATAATGCACACATGCTATGAACCCCAGAATAAGCACATGTAAAAGACAAGGGAATTTGAGCATGACCTACGGACATGTCTCCAATGACGTCTTCCAAAACGTATGTCAATTGAGACGTCATTTGAAACGTCCGTGGAGACATGGTCTACAAACATGTGTTGAATGAGACGTCCACAAAGACGCCTGACTGAGGAACCCTATGACGGAATACTCTAAATGTACACACACCGATACGAAACTGCCCTAATACAATTGAATTGGGATTGAAAATAAGGGTTTCCTGCTTACCTCCATGACTGAGACTTCTCCACCATGCCCACGCTCTGCTCGCCTTCCATTGGCTGTTGCTCGTCCTCCTCTTCTAACGGCAGCTCAAGTAACCTCATTTTCTTCGCTTGGGTCGATTGCTGTCGGGCAGTACCTTTCCCTTTCGACAGCACTCCACGTCCAGGGTCTTCACGAGACTTCGATCGACGCTCCCCTGCCCCTCACACATGCACTCCGGGAGGTGCCGTCTCCTCCTCCAACGCGACAGTGCACACTGGTGATGTTTCCTTCTGTTTTTGTCTTAGCCGAGGCATGTTTGCAGCAGTACCTGTCCATTGGATGCAGAACTCACCTTCTTGCTAGCCCACACAAGGACTGTCAAAACTTGACAGGGAATATCAATCAATGAAGTTGCAATTTCAATGAAAGCATTACTGCGAACCCACGGGAAGAAGGAAAGCGTGGAATTGAAAAGCCCTCATGCAAGTATTAGGCCATGAGCATCGCCCTTCCTCAATTTCCCTCACAATCGCATGGACGGCTCACAACAAGGCATCACACACCACCTACAATACCCACTTCCGCTGCACATCCGTTGAGAGAACGACACTTGAATAACGAGCACAACTAAACATACAGGGGAGCAAGTGCAAGAGCTTCACGTCCCACAAAACAGATTAAGAAAAACGACGGCGGAACGCAGGTAAGCAATTGAAGACAACCACGTCAGCCTATACCCGCGCCCCTATAGCCGTGGTACCCTCTCCATCGTAGCGGCCATCGTCACAGCCATCGCCGCCGCCTCGACAGGCATCAGCACCAGAAATTTCGGAATCTACACCAGTAGTAGAGGAGTTGATTCTACAAGGAAAATCAAATCAGTGAAGAAATAAGAGGTGCAAATTGCAATACAGGCGTACTTGTTCAACGCAGGGGGATTGTTCACCGACGGCCACTGTTGCTGCTTGATATTCATTGGACTTCAGGAAGTGTGAACTTCTTCAAGGCACACTTGCTGGATATCCAATTCCACTTTGCTTCATATACGGTGGCTTGGAAGGCTTGCTCGTGCCGTAGGACACCAAATTGGTCAAAACAGCAGAGGCAACGGACTCGTCCACATTCAGTACCTGGGCCTCCCGAAATTGGACTACCCTAGCATGCTGAGGCAGTGCAGACACCATCGCCATATAGGTCAGTAATTGATTGAACTCTTGTATTGCACGTTTCGAAGAGAAGTGAGGGTTCAAGCGCATGTTCAATTTCAACTGGGGTTTCTTGTACAGTGTTGCTTTTCCAACACACCGATGGGACACATGGGAAAGGGTTCTTGAGAATGCACTCTATCTCAGCCAGTACACTGCTTTGTTACCCGAGATGTCTTGTATGATGTCCCCCTTGATAATTTGACGTCTAAAATGATGACCAATACTCATAGAGAATATTATTGTCAACAACTACTAGGAAGGATGCGTCGTTGCGCTAAAACAAGTGATCCGTGTACAAATGCACTTTTTCACAAAAAGTGAGTCATGGATACTATGACGAGTAAGGGCAGGTTTACAAATACATGTTTGTTCGAAGCAGTAGAGCACCTTTGCTAGGTCACTCCCTCAGGAATTTCATGGGTATGCTAATAAGAAGGGTTTTAGTAGTTTATATACATACATTCCAATGATTCTCCCCAATGTCGATAGTGACTTCACAATGACGACAATGTGGAAGCACACGTCTAAGAAGATGTCTACTACATCTGAAATTGTCATCCATAACGTCGAAGTGGATGTACTCAATGACGCTTTCCAGAGAAGCCAGGGTAGTAACAATGATTCTATTTCTTCTTGCAAGCTCTTTTCAACACGTGTGTAATCTCATTCATTGATGACTGTGTGCATATACGAAGTAGGAAGCTGTGATGGCACACCGTGCCAATCCCGCTCGTCAACATGGTGCTACTATACGAATCACAAATGACAAACGTACGCTTCGCCACATCCCTGTGGGTGATTTGATATTACACACTGAGTTGCGGGTGGCCACTGAAAAAAATGTACGCTCCTATCCATGTCCTTGTAGGGACTGCAAAGGCGGATGTCGCAAAACTATCCAAGTCATCTGACGACACCATGCAGCGGTGGGGCGTGATCCATTTCTGGACAAGTCCATGATTGGTGGAGCCCCCTCGATGGCTACCCCCCTCAGGGATTGTGGGTGGAGGACGTTGCATTTGACGATGACATTATAGACGCTGTTCAAGATGACGCTACAGCGGATGTCACCGACAACAATGCAGATGGCGTAAATGATGACGAGCGGGACAATCCAACTCCTTTGGATGAGTATCACGACATCCAACGCCAAGTCATGGAGGCATTTGATAGAGGAGACGCACTACATGAAGAGGCTCAGGTAGATGACGGCGAGTGGATAGAACAGGAGGACAACATTGTGGATACTGTGGATGGATTGGAAGACTTGTATAGAGAGGCGACAACAACACTGTATCCGGGTTCAAAAACAAGCATTGTCTCAGCCACCATCATCATCATGAACATGTGCACAGTGTTCCATGTGAGCAATAAATTCACGAATGAGTTGTTTCGCTTTTTGCATGTGGATTTAGTGCCCACGAGAAACAAGTTGCCCGGAACACACTATGAGGCACGGAAGAGCATCCGGCGACTGGGTTTGCACTACAACAATGTGCATGCATGTTCGAATGGATGTGTGCTTTTCGAAGATGAGTAAAAAGGGTTGAATGCTTGTCCTAAGTGCGGGAAGGCACGTTGGGTTGATGGTTCAGACACGATTCCAACAAAGGTCATTCGGCACTTCCCACTGATTCCAAGGCTGAAACGGATGTGGAGGTCGTCTAAGATAGCACGTATGCTAACAGGCTATACAAAACACATTAGCAATGATGGCGTCATGCGTTCCGTAGTAGACAGTCCAGCGTGGAAGCATGTCAACACGGATGTCGCTTTTGGCAACATTGGATGTGAGATTCGCAACATGCACCTTACTCTAGCCTTGGATGGTGTGAATCCATTCAAACTCAGCAACACAAATTGGTTGACGTGACCAGTGCTGATTCTAATATACAACTTCGAGCCTTGGTTTGTCACAAAGAAATTCTTCATTTCTTTGAGCATATTGATTTCAAGCAAGCAATCACCAACTTCAAGAAACATAGACATCTTCCTGCGTCCACTACTAAAAGAGTTGCATGAACTTTGGCACGGTGTTCCAACAATGGATTTCTCTAGACTTGAAGGCAGTTGCGCTTTCCAATTGCGTGAGCTACCTTTGTGGACCATTTCAGATTTTCTGGCTTATGGGCTCATTTCAGGACTTTGTTGTAAGGGCTATAAGGGTTGCCCATGTTGTGGACCTGACACAGATGCACGCATGGCAAAAACAGGTGACATACTTCCCAATGGAAGAATCAAGGGTTCTAAGATTGTATATGGTGGTGTCCGCCGTTATTTACCTCGCCACCACCCATACCGATGGAATAGAAGATTTAATGGAAAAATAGAGCACCATGAGAAGCCACGAATCATGTCAGGACAAGATGTTGTACGATATGCAGCATGGTGGCAATCTTACCTAGATCTTGGTAGAAAGGAGAATGGACTAGGTGATCCTATACATGTAACAGGAGTGAAGCACCTTAGTGCTTTATACGAACTCTCATATTGGCAGGTTAGTCGTTGCTTACAATGCATTGTACATTTCCGCACAGTATGTATGTCACAGTAGACATTACATCCAACATGTGAAAACATGCATGTGCTAGAGTAGGCATGCTTTGTCTACAAGGATGTCAATGCATGTATCCTTCCGGACACGGGTAATTATTTCGGGACGCACATGAGTATTTCAACATACAACTAGCAGACCAAGGTCTGTCAATGTTGATGTCAAGTGAGTGGCTCCAATAGAGGTCTAAGTAAGTAGAAGTTTGCATCCTCACCATGGGTTCAAAGAAGTAGATATAGAATTCATTGTTTGACTAGCAAATGCTGACCATCTTAATTATTTCCCATGTTTGTAGCATTTATTAGAACGCCACATCTTGGATCCCATGCACTACGAGAAGAACTTATGTGAGAACATAGTCAAGACTTTACTTGGCATGAATGATAGTCCAGGAAGTCAGGTGGATGCGAAGGAGTTAGGCATCCGCGAAGAGATCTGGCTGCAACCTCCACAGCGACAACAAGATGGATATTATATGCCACATGCCCCATTTGTATTGAAACCACAGGAGCGGAGGGAGTTCACGGGCATTGTCTCAAACTTTCGAACTCCTACAAACTATGTGGGAAGCATCCACAAGCGCTTGGTGGATGGGAAATTGCAATATATGAAAACACACGATTATCATGTCCTCATGCAATAGGTGTGACTCACTGCCTTCCCCTCTGTTGCCTTCATTAATTTCTTCCAAATGACTATACTCCCAATCTACAAGGATGTCAACATTGACGTACAAAGAGACACTTTCATATCTAATGTGATGCACGCTAATGTTGCTCTGGTGTTAGAGTGAGAGGAAGCAACTCTGTTTGACTAGACGTAGTACACAACCTGTTTTTAGTGGATCTACCTTTGAAAAATCAGACGATTAGACAAGTGAAGGGCCTAAACCTTCAACCACTACCTCCGTTGTAGTGTGATTGATGCCAACTTAATGAGCACTGAATTTTTTCTTGTTGTGCAATATGTTTCATAGATCCTCCCTATAGTAGTTCGCAATGTACTGGATGAGACTGTGTGATTGGCTATAATCAAAATGAGTAGAGTATTCCAACGACTGTGTGCCAAAGAAGTACGACAAGCAGAAGAGTTGGATATGATGCGGGATGTAGTCATGGCAACTTGCGTGTTGGAGAAGGAATTCCCAACTACATTTCTGAACGTCATAACTCATTTGCCTATGCATCTTGTGGAACAACTATTCAAATGTGGTCCAGTGCATTGTAGGTGGATGTACCCTATAGAGCATTACATGAAAACATTGAAGGATTATGTCAGAACATTTGCACATCCTGAAGGCAGTATTGCGGAAGGGTATCGGATGGATGATACCCTTGGTTTTTGCAGCGAGTATATGCGCCAATACAGAGGAACATCCTAGCGTGTCTGGGATCCTGACGAAGGTGCAACCATGAATGACGAAATTCTACGTGCGAATTGCCAAAAAAAGCAAAAAATGTTTGATGAGTTCTACAACTATGCACATGCCTTCGTCTTAGACAACACAGCTTGCCTAGAGGAATGGTGCCAGTGAGTGACCCTGAGCCCCCTTTTTGGTCATACTTCATGATTGGTTGAAGATGTAATCAATCGCATGTGCCAATGTCGAGCCCTAGTTATTGCAAGCATGGAATACTTTTGCGTTGGTTCAATTGTTTACTACCATGTTCTAGTAGACTAAGGCACCAGAACGCATTCAATTCATTTGTCACGAATCATGTCACAGAAGACGTCCTCTGTGACATACAAGGACATCCTCTGTATTGTACCTCTATTGAAGCGCATGCCACAAAAGATGCACGGCGTGTTTCACATGTTCTTGCAAAGGTAGTTTTATTCGACGTCCTCTAACACTATCTTACTGCCCGTGCATGGAATGCCTTGCAGGGAGTTCATTCTAGCAAGAGCACAGCGATGGCAACAGAGGGAGGCATTCCGAAGAACTTTCTGTCATCGGCATCCATTGGTGGCTATGCGATACCTAGTTGATTTGTTAGACTTGCCTCCCTTTGCAACATGGTTGATTGAAAAAGTAAAGATTCTACTAGATGCATCTGAAGATGTCAATGATGATGTCTTGCAATATAGCCAACCACTTGAGCGTTTTGCTACTTCACATAGACAAATGTATGCATTTGGAATGCACTTGCACATCCGTAGTGCCGAAGGAAGACTTGTCACATGTGATTCTAGTGTTGTGGCATCCTTCACTCGCCAACTTCGATGGGGGCTTCACAATGGACGACCCATGGAGAGAACCGATGACTACGTGGGCTACATCGAAGAGATTCTAGAGTTAGACTATAGGAATCATTGCACTACTATCCTCGTTTGTGATTGGGTTTGGGCGACCCAAGATCCTCGCTTTCCAAACCTTTAGAGAGATCGATATGGCTTCACAATGGCAAACTTCAACCGCATGGATGGCCGGGTGCATGCTGATTCATTTGCACTCCTGTTACATTGCCAATAGGTCTTCTTTTCAGATGATCCCCAAAGACAAGGTTGGAAGATTGTGTGCCGTACAGATGTTAGGGGTAGACGAGGGCAATAGGACATGGCCACATCAATTCCTAGCGTAATAGATGTGGTGAATGACTCTAACTTCATCGGTTTGCAACCTCAGGTGCTAGAGTCTAAGCCTATGCGACAACCTGCAGCATTGGGTCATTTGTTCATCCCCCAAGGAATGGAGCCTGGAAGAGAACAGGAGGCATTGCTAGAAGAGTAAAAAGTGCCAACCCATTGAGCTTCAATAGGTAGGTATTCAGAATAGTACTTGCATTGTCGCCCATGACATTGTCAATGATGTCCTATTATATATAACTTAGAAGACTACGGACGTCTCTTTCTCCATCTGCAAAGATGTCTCCAGTGTCAAGAATTTTGTGCCTTCTATTGGATAGTCCTTGCTACCAACAACTATCAAAATTCTACCTATGTCTTCATTTTATTTAATTTTTTGAAGGAGGAGGACATCGAAGGTCATTGTACATAGTACTTGTTTTGGGGAGAGTTCAAAAGCTGACGTCTCCAAAGTCAAGAAGTATTTCAACATTGTAACATCATTTGTCTGAGATACTTCATTTTCCATCAATTTTCATTCATGTTGTGCATGATGGACAATTCTTCTTTGTGGTTGAAGGTCTTACTTGCTACATGACACTTGAATTGTTCCGTTTCTTTGGTATTACACATAGTATATGACACCAAAATATTTTCTTGTGAAAGGCATTGTCCACCATCATAATGCAAAGAAGAAGTTTGTTTGGAAAAAAAAGTGGATATAGGGCCGTAGTGATGACCAAAAAAGTGGCTATTGAAAAAAAGGGGTAATTAAAAAAAGGGGTGTGGTTTTTCTTAAAAAAATTAGGCAACCTTGTTAATGGCAAAAGTGATGAATGGAAAACAAAGGGTGCTCTTCTTCCCATCAATGAAAATGGTACACCGTACTTAAGTATGAAGAAGTTGGGTAGGTATTAAAATATGCATTAGTGTCCCTATTTAAGAACTTTACAATTTATAATGTCTCTTATAATTAAGAAAGACACCTATTTCCATTCCTTCACCCAACTTTTTTCATCACCCATATATTTTCCAACATTTTTTATTATGAAAGATATGCCCCCCCATAATTTTTTTTTATTTACCCAAAAAACTAGATACAGGGCTATATTGGAGCCCAAAAAATGGAGAATGAAGACATGTGCGTGTTTTACAAAAACTCAATTTAAATAAATAACCTCCGCAATGGTAGAAGTGATTAATGCAAAAGGAAGCTTGATTTTTTTCCCATCAATGAAATGCAACAATGTATTGTAGAGGAAGGACTTTAGATAGGCATAAGAATATCCATTTGTGTCTTTATGTCACAACTTTCCGGTCTATAATTTCTCTCATAATTAAAAAATACAACTATTTCCATTCTTTCACCCACTTTTTTCCTTTACCCATTTTTTTACTCAAAACTAATATTTTGCAACATATGCCCTACCATAATTATAGAGACAACAAGTTCTTAAGAAAACCAAATAGATATAGGACTGTATTGGAGGCCCAAAAAATGGGGAATGGAAAAATGGAGAATGGAAAAAGGGGCAGGCTCTTCTAAACAAAAATTAAATTAGCACACTCCTCAATGCCAAAAGAAATTAATGGAAAAGGAAGGTTCATATTCTTCTCATGAATGAAATGCTACACCGAACTACAGGAGAAAGAAATTGAGAAGGTATAAGAATATCCATTGATGTCCGTATTTCTAAAATTTATGGTTTGTAATTTTTCTCATAATTTTCAAATACAAATATTTCCATTCCTTCATCCATGTTTTTCCATTCCCCATTTTTTTCCCAAATTTTTTTATTATGAAAGATTTGCCCCTCCATAATTATGGGAAAAAACATTTAATAAGAAAAAATAGAAGAGCACCCTTTCTTTTCCATTAATAAGTTGTGGCATTAACCAAGTTCTCTATTTTTTTTAAGAGTTAGCACGCCCCTTTTTTGCATTACCCAATTTTTTTAATAGACACTTTTTTGGACATCAATAAACTGCAAGATCTATGTAATAAAGGAAGCCACATTTGTTGTTTCCATAATTATGGTGGGGTAAATCAAAATGCACTTGCATGTTTGTTATTTCTTTTGCCAATCTTTTTTTCCTTTTTCCTTTCTATTTTTCAAGTCGAAGGCCATTTTACCATTCATTTCCTCATGAATATTCAAGTGGATCAACCTTCTATGCCTATGCTCCAATAGAATTTGCTCATACAGCACATGTCATGAGCTCCTTAGAAGGCCACAGATTTTGACTATAAATCACCCATACAGCCACTACTAGAACATTCATCCAAGCAAATTTTTTTGGGGTCCATCGAAACAGCTGCCCATCCTTGCGTTTTTTCCTTCTGGTCAATGTTTTACCTCAGGCAACAATGACTTTTCAAAATTTACCCACAGTGAAAACAGACGTAGTGGCTGACGTGGCCTTCTCTAATTTTTTGTGATGTCAAAAGAAATCTTACCATGTTTTCTCTGATGTTTTCAACAACAAGTACGTCTTAGCTGACGTTCACACGTTTTACCACCAATATGACTATGTTTTCCACAACATCCGATAGAATTTACAATACCCTGGTCGAAAACTAGAGAATGGCTGCCGTATCGAAAAACATGACGTGTTTTTTGTTGACGACACCAAAAACACGCTTTTCTTATAGTGCCCCGTGTCGCAGCACAGGATAAGTAAATTCCCTATTATGCTCACAAAAATCACTCTAGAACATAACAAAGTGACTCTAAAGATCGAACCCACGAGATTCTGTGAAGTATTTACTTGATTTGGACGAGTAAGCACTCTCACCCTCTAAAATTTCCTTTCCGGTCCTAGATCTATCACCGGAAACAACCAACCACCAAGAGGATTAGGACCGGATTACTTCCCATTCGATCTTTTCATCCTCTAGTTAATCCAATTCTCCCAATCTCCAGGACCTAAACAATTCTGGTCCTGGTACTACTCTGAACCAATCTGCTCTGACTGGTTCCCGTATCTTCCCAACACTCTTCCGGTTTAGTTTTGCCTCTGTTGGACCATCAGAGGGTTCGCCGCTTAGGTTTCTGAGTGGTAGGCCCACCACTCCTTCTGCGGATTATAGTGGTTGAAGACCCACTGTTCTCTCCCCTCCTTTCCTAACTAACTCGAATCCGGTTTGATCCCTCACAGCAATCCGGAATGTAGGTCACACAGAGATCCCCCGTACGATCCGTTTTTACTACAACGACCTCAATGCCACCTCCTACCCGTGCGAAGCTAGGTGGTTACAAGTGTACTTGTCCGTTCCAACAATAACTAGGATCATTCTATTTACCAACTACGGTAATGAGACCTCTCAGAAGGTCGGACACTCAACCGGACTACCCGTCCAGGAGTTCTAGTGCGACTAAGGATACCCTCCCTATCCGCCTAGCCTAACAACGGCTATCTCACCCGGAACTTTAAAACCCTAGATCTTGCTGAGGCACTGAAATACACTCCCAACACTTACACAACCTGCACACACACTAAGGATCGGAAACTATCGCACTAAGGGGAGAAATCTAACCACAACTCTACCTTACACCTTCCTAACTCCACATCATGCAAACCTGCCAAGCTTGGGAGACACACACAACGAGAGAGCGCATACAAAGGTACAACATAAATTGCAAAAAGAAGACTCCCAGCGTCCCTCGCAGGCACTAACTATATACATTTCAAAAAGTTACAAATAGGCGGGAAAACTCGCGAAAGTTCCGCCGCCATCTCGGTCAGACTTTTCGGTCCTACCTAGTCCCCACTAGACCGGAACAGGTTCTGTATCCGTTCCTACTCTACCTACCCTGTACATCCTAAGTTCCTATTCGCGATCCGATGGTCGCGCAGTCCGCTCCCGGGTCCATCTGCTCAAAAACCTCGTTGAGGTTCCGACTCCTCTCGATCTCCTAAGGTCAAGGAACCGGATTGCCTTCTGTGGACGCGGGCGGTGAGTCCAAGTCGATGGCAGTTCCAGGCATGCCGGCCTAGGTCGTTCTCTTGGACTTGGGGGTCATATCCTTCCCCTCGCCTGCTGTCACTTCCGGGAACGAATCCGAGAGAGAGATATCCGAGAGTCGGATACCGCGAGAGCAGGTTGCTCCCGACAGTATCCGGGTACTCTCCTCCATCCGGTCCACTGCCTTCCGTGCCTCCTACATTGCCGCTTCTACTTGCTCAGCAAAGTTGTTGAGGATCCGCACCATCTGGGAACCGGATAGCTTCTTCTCCTCGTGCATCCGCTCGTCAAATAACTTGGTCTTGGTGAGGGCCATTCCGGTCTCCCCGAACGTGGCCTTCACTTGCTCCATCATCTGTCGAGCATCCTCTACAATTGATTTGGTGGTTGCGAAGTTCTCCTTATGCACCAGGATCTCCGTCTTCATCCGATCCACCTCCTCTTGTAACCAGCGGATCTCTGCTTCTTGCTTCTGGGACTCGACCGAATCAGAAATACAGGCCGCCACCTTTTCCGGTAGCTCCCGGTCGGGTACTGCTCCCACCAATTGTCCGATGGCTACTACTATCCTTCTCTTCCGTTCCCAGTCCATCCGGATGTCGCAGAGGACCTTCACCAGAGGTGGGAACGGATCCTCGGGATCCACTGCCTTCTCCTCTTCCGGTTTCCCTTCCAGAGTTGGAGTGTTGTGACCAGGTGGCGTCCCTTGTTTGTTCGGGGAGGTAGTCTTGTGACGCTTGATGGGCGGTACTAGCACCTCTTCGTCTTCCGACTCCGAATCCTCTCTCAGTTCAGAACTGGATTCGCTCTCCCGATCTGATCTTGATTCCCCATATCTGAGAACTACTTCCTGATTCTTATACACCTTATCCTCTCTGTCGTTCAAGAGTTGATTCGACTGATAGAGGTGCATCAAGTAGGGGCTTACTAGAGTTGCCCTACTCTTTCTGATTCTACTAACTAACTAGAGCACCAGATCGGAAATGATCCGGGCCCAGTCGACTTTCCGGTCCCCTCTCAGAGCCCTGAAAATAGTGTTCGCAAGGGTAATAGTTACCCTTGTTGGCTTCTCCGGATGGAGGATCGGAATGAGGAACTGTAGGAGTCGGCGGTTCCGCTCATCCTTACAGTCCTCGATGGCGTATCCGTCCTTCGAGTTGATTGCTCCCTCGAACTTGCCCCGAACGAAGTCATCTTTCCGGTTGGCCATCCCGAATCCTCCTGGCCGGAAGTTGTATACTGACCTCCAGACTTCTTCCGTCCAGAGAGGCGGAACCGCTCTCAGCGTATTATCCCACTCATTAGACACTTTCCCCGAGAGTTCCCGGACAAAGACCTCCTCCTTGAAACCCCAGGGCTTGGTTGCAAACCCTATACAACCCATGGAGTTCAAGTCGTCCATGAGTTCCGCTTGGGTATCCTCTGACAGCGGGATAACCGGAACTACTTTCCGGAGTTTGACATCTGATGACGAGCTAGCCTGACCTCTAATCCTTTTGAGCTGTGGCATAGTCGCACACGAGCTACTGAGAACTTCTTTCCGATCCTGCCTTACTGTTGCTCTCCTAGCCGCATGTCCCGTTCCTTTCCTTCACTCTCTGATCTCAATCGGAAATCAAACTAACACTGTAGCGGACACTATAACACTCGCAAAAAACACTCGCAATAGTGACTGACATGGAACGCCTAAGCTGACAGACACGAGAAGCTTGAAAGCGCTGGAAAATGAAACAGTGAAAAGGGGTGCAACTAGCCAGGCCAGCCTCTTTATACTGGCTGGACCCCATTTCCACCTCAGCCCGGCCTAATCCGGATCCGGTTTGTCTAAGGTATCCGGTCCATCACTTATCCGGTTTGACATCCGCTCTTATCTGTTTATTCTCTAGAAACGGGATGGAGTAGATCTTGTCGCTAACTCATTCTCCACTTCTATTTCTACTCCTTATGGTTTCTGAACCAAATCCGGATACCCTTATCTAGCTATCCGGTTAGTATTACTAAGTAAAACCAAAAAAATTAGAATTTCATGTTGCCACACCCCGAGATGTCAGGTCGGTGGATTTTCGTCATCGGCGCTCTAGGAGTTTTTCCTCCTCTTCCGGATCCTCTTCCTCCTCCACCGGCGGTTGCTCTGCTGTTACTTCTTCCGTGAGGCCGTATTGGAGGATGGTCAATCCGGTGTTGTACTCTACCATTTCCGCATCACTTAGAAGCTCTGCGTAGTGGTAGAGGTGGAAAAGATAAGGACCTATGGGACTAGTCTTCGCTTTCCCTACGTTGGTAGCAAGCTTGGAGACCACTATTCCAATCACCTTGCCCCAATTGACTGGCCTACCCTCCATAGCACCAAATATGGTGTTTGCTACCGTAACTATAACCCGGGTAGGCTTTTCCGGATAGAGGATGGGGATGAGGAACTCTAAGAAATGCCTCTACCTTGCATCTAGGCAATCACTAATCGCATAACCTTCCTTTGAATGGGCCGCATTCCTAAACTTCCCGACCATGAACTTGTTTGTCCAGGAAGCTAAACCGGATCCCTTTTTGGGAAATCCAAAAACCTTAGCCCAGACCTCGTCAGTCTAGGTTGCAAGTCTCCCTCTTACTGTCAACTCATACTAGTTCGAGGCACCTACAATCAGCTCCTGGATCATCTAGTCGTTCTTTATGATCCATGGCCGTAAGAACAGACCGACACACCCTATCTCACTCAGATCGTCCTCTAGTTAGGATCTCTCTCTCAACCTTTCCAGAATGGTTGGACAAACCATCCGCCCCGTGACCAAAGGTTTCCGGATATCCCCCTCCATCATTACAAACTACACTGAAATCTGCAGACGTAGTAGTTCCTCACCCGATCACTAACTCACCACTCTTTCACTCAACTACACACGCACAAAACAGTTGTGGAAGAAAGAAGAAGAACAAATGAGAGTGGCGGGGTTAAGTACCCGTCAAATTACCGACTGTTCCTAAAGCGGACCATTTACCCGTAACAGGTCCCTATTTTTCTAGGCCGGAAGACTAGACAATAGGCTGCCACTATCCGGGTTTCTGGGTTCTAGATCCGTCCTGGATGCCGTTACAAATTACCTGGAGTATCTTCTTAGTCTTAATGAGTTGTTTAGGCTAAGAGGATTCTAATCCTATTTGCCTATTAAAAACTTTGAAAAATTCTATATAATTATACATTCTTAAATACTAACATGGTGACTTCTAAGATTATGGCTCGCGACAAGGGGGTTGGAGGGGTCCACCTCTTGCAACCTTGTGCCTATTCCTCTTGATTATGTACTTCTGGTTGAGACTCCCATTTGGTTGGATGTAGTCTAAGTTCCTGTTGATGTATAGAAGGTATGATTGAACATCTTAATACATGAGCTCGATCTTACAATAGTTGAAATGGAGAAGGATGGTCTCATGCCATCACCTGATTTTTGTTGCACCCCTATAGAAGATAACAAGTTAGTTTGTGTAGTTTATAGCTCGTAAGATACCACCGAGTTATGTACATGTGGCCATGAGGACACCAAAGTGTGCAAATCAAGAATTAGAATGAAAATCAGGTTGGATCTAGACCTGGATTAGTGCTCTGACCACGCCGGTAGCACAAAAGCAAAGGTTAGATATAAGAATGAGGGTACCAACAACCTCAAGGGAAGGGCCTTTTATACTTGTCTCAGGCCCCTCCCCGGTAAGTTGTCGATGGAAAAACATTTACTTTTAATCTCAAAATATTTCCTAAACTACCCTAACGTACTTCCAAAATAATCTTTGTTTAATGGAAGAATTCTCTAGAATCCTCTCCATTTAGCTAATAAATCTTGGCTAAATCAAATCCAAGATCTTTTCTCCAAGATATTTTGAAAATAACCCTAACTAATCTAGATATTTTGCTAATTAACGCAAAGTATTTCTAAATTGCCTTTCTTTAAACAAAAGATGGATTGTTACGCAAGAAAAGAGATCTTACCCCAATTCAATCTTCAATTTTCCAAAAGATATTTGCGAAATTAACTTTGAATTACCACTAATTACTCTAAAAAAGTCAAACCTATTGTTGGACCTTTCCTATCTTCTAAGGAACAACTCCAAATTGAAAAACGATTGTGCCATTGTGTTTAGAAGTCCGAAATTAGCCTAGGAAACCTCCTACCCCCTTCTTCCTAGCCATTTGTAAGTGTAAAATCAACTTATGGTAACTCCAAAGAAAAGTGAAAACTCTAACTTTTGGAATTTGTTTCTTTTGAGGAAACTATCTAGCTAGGGTTACGTAGAAGGTTTGTGGGAGTAAGAAAAGACCCCTCATTCATGTCATTTGAACACCGCCATCTCCTGGTACGCCGGTCAACCCACTATAAAGTCATAAATTCTTCAGAAGTCCAATGTCGTTGTCGATTCTGGTACTTAGGAATGTCAGAATGTCTTCAAACTTTGTGGAACACTTTATTAGCACACAAAACACTATCCTAATTTTTAGTGGGATTTTACCGCAACATGGTTAATTCCTAGGAATTTACAACCATGTTCAAAGGTAGTTGACTTGCCATAGAGTCATTGTAATTGTTTCGGAAAAATCCGAAACTTTTTGGGTAGCTTCTAGGAAACTCCAAAAACCAAAGTGCAACATTACATTTCACTTTGCACTACTCCTAGGGAGGCTAAAATTAGCAATTCCCTTTTAATTTCCACCCAAGGGGGAAATTATTCTTGTATCAGGGAATCTTGGACAACCAGCTCTAATGTCGGCTCCTGGCATGCTTTTAGAGTAAAAGCACCTTTCTTCATACTCCAATCGCTCTCCCATCACTTTATTTGCAAATTGGATAATTCTTCTATAAATTACCTACAAATAAGAACTTACCAATCCAAAATCTTTACGAATTGGATGGTGACCTATACTAGACTCTCTAGACCTAAAATGGACTTAGCCAGCTTGTCACATGCAATTGTAAGACTTAGTTGAATATGGACAACTACTAAGACTGGCTAACACTCAAATCTTTAATTCTCTCGGAAATACTTAATCGACCTCTCAAACTCTCAACTAGGCATTAGAAGTATGAAATTTAAGTATTTTATATTCTCTACACTTCTAGGATGACCCCTCATTGTATTGGTAGGGACTTCTACCCAATACCACTTAAACACTCTTTTTATGCATTTTTGCATATAATTACGCTAAAATATTAATTAAAACAAAACAAAACAAAAAATCCTGAGTTCCAAGTGCCAACTTGAGGGCTCACAGGGGTCTAGAGCATACTAGGGGTTAGAAGTGAAGTCCATTCGCCAAGATTTCCTTGTATGTAAAAGATTTTCTATTTCCTTTGTAATTAGCAGAGGATAGGATTTATCCTCCCCATCCCTACATGTGCAAAAAAAGAATATGAGCTTGCATGGCTATTGTGGGATTCTCTAAGAGGTTCCACAAAAAGTCTTGAAATTTTTTTACTCATGAAAATATTCTTTCTGGATGGTCAACCATTGAAACCCACTTTAGAAAATTCTTGGAAATTTTCTGGAGGGAAATAAAATAAAAATAAAAATCAAGATAGGTTCTTTTATGTTAATAAAGTGCTCTAACAAGTTTCGCAACAATCTGATAGCAAGAAGTACCCAAACCGAGAGGTTCCCTTCAAATTAAATGATGCGGTAGTGTAGGTGAAGAGTTGACCAACGTCTCAAGAGCTCACGAAGTCAACAAAAGGTCTTTTCTTATTCCCTTGGACCTTCCGAATCACCTTGGATAATCACCTTGCTCAAAAAAGGCAACACTTGAAAGTTAGTTTTTCAACTTTTTTTGACTCAAGATGGCGCTAGGTTTTGATGGGTTTTTTGTAGAGGAAAAGGGGACAGAGGGTTATCAAACAAAAAAAATGTCCCTCTGGAGCCAACAATGCAATTTGTTTGCCAATCAGAGTTAAACTCTGAAAATTAGCAAGTGGCCCAACGTAAGAGCTTAGAAGTCAACACTCTAGTTATGGTCATATATCTCATGAAGATTAGGGTTAGAGGTTCCCATCTTGGGGACGGGGTTCTTGGCTCATGATTGGAATAGACCTAGGTGGTCAAAGCCCTAGTGTAGGTAGAAATCCCAAGGTAATCTAAGGTTTGTCAATGCCCTAAGTAGGTAAAAATCTCCAAGGAGATCTAGGATTTTAGGGTTCTCATTCACAAGAATGGAGTTCCCGGCTTGTAACTTTGAAGGGAAGAAGGGTGCCCGAACACCTATAAAAAAGGCACTCTTCTCCTCTCATTTCGCCCCCATTTTGAATTTGGATATGTTGAGTCTATTTTGTTGGAACTTTTGGTGTTTTGCCAAAATCCTTAGCAATGTTTATTTTCTTGTTGTTTTCTTTATCCCTTTTGCTAGTTTTGTTGCAAGTTGTGGAGGTCTTGGAGTTCCTTTGCACTTGGTGTCTTCATGAGAATAGCTCTCTCCATGGAAATGGAGACAGAGAATACATTAGTAATTGCCACTATAAGAAACCCAGATTTTTGGTGACATGCCTCAATTTTTTGGAACGGATTTTTTTTATGCCCAATTCAACAAGATCATGTTTTTATGTCAAGAAAAATATAAAAACATGGTCTTGTTGAATTGGGCATAAAAAAAATCCGTTCCAAAAAATCAAGGCACGCCATTGAAATTGCAGGGATCTTATATTATATTAGTATGCAATCATATGTTTTGACTATTGTAGGCGAGTGCTATTTTGTAGTAGAGATTAATGTTTAGATTGTGATGATGATAGAACTATAAATTGTTGCAATTGTGCTAGCAAAGTAAATGTTGTTTGGAGATTGTATATGAGGCATGACTATATGAGCCCGCAAGTTGGCATTTGGAACTCAGGGTTTTCTTTTTGGGGGTTTTGTTAGGTATTTAGCGTAATTATGTGCAAAAATGCATAAAAAGAGTGTTTGATTGGTATGTGATAGAAGTACCTATCAAACAGTGAGGGGTCATCCTAGAAGTATGGAGTATCTAAAATACTCCAATTTTCTATTTCTAATGCCTAGTTGAAAGTTTGAGAGGTCAATTAAGTGATTCTGAGATAATTAAAGGTCCAAGTGTTAGCCAGTCCTAGTATGTTGTCTATGCCAAATTAGTCTTACAAATGCATGTAACACACTGGCTAAGTCTATTTTAGGTCTCAAGAGTTTAGTATAGGTCACCATCCAATTTGTGAAGAATATGGACTAGTAATCATTATTTGTAGGTAACTTCTAGAAGATTGAACCAAATTGCAAATAAGGTGTTGGAAGAGCGACCAAAGCATGAAGAAAGATGCTTTTACTTTAAAACCATGCTAGGAGCCGACATTGGAGCCGGTCGTCTCAAGATTCCCCGATACAAAAATGATTTCTTCTTTAGGTAGAAATTTAAAGGGAATTGTTAATTTTAGCTTCCTTATGAATAATGAAAAGTGAAATGTAATGTTGCACTTTGATTTTGGAAGTTTTGTAGAAGCTACCCAAAAAATTTTGGATTTTTACAAAACAATTACAATGACTCCATGGGAAGTCAACTGACTTTAAACATGATCATAAATTCCTAGAAATTACCCATGTTGCGGTTAAATCCTACTAAAATTTAGGATAGAGTTTTGTGTGCTAATAAAGCGCCCCACAAAGTTGGAAGACATTTTGACATTCCCAAGTACTAAAATCTGCATTGACATGGAACTTTTAAAGAATTTACAACTTGGCAACGGGTTGACCAACGTACTAGGAGTTGGCGGTCTCCAAATCTTGTGAATGAGGGGTCTTCTCTTACTCCCACGAACCTTCTGAGTAACCCGAACTAAACAATTTCTTCAAAAGAGACAAATTCCAAAAGTTAGAATTTTCACTTTTCTTTGAAGGTACCATTGGTTGATTTTACGCTTACAAATGGCTTGGAAGAAGGCGTAGGAGGTCCCCTCGACAAATTTGGATCTTCTGAACACAATGGCGCAATTATTTTTCAATTTGGAGTTGTTCCCTAGAAGATAGGAAAGATTGAGTAGTAAATTTGATTTTTTAGAATAAGTAGTAGTAACTCAAAGTTAATTTCGCAAATATTTTTTGGAAAATTGAAGATTGGATTTAGGTAAGATCTTTTTTTTTGCATAACAAGCCATCTTTGGTCTAAAGAAAGACAATTTAGAAATATTTTGGGTTAATTAACAAAATTTCTAGATTAGTTAGGGTTATTTTCAAAATATATTTAGGAAAAGATCGTTGATACAATTTGGCCAAGATTTATTAGCTAAATGGAGAGGGTTCCAGAGAATTCTTTCATTAAACAAAGATTATTTATGAAATACAATAGGGTAGTTTAGGAAATATCTCAGAGTCGAAAGTAAATGTTTTTCCACCAACAACTTACCAAGAAGGGACCTGGGATAAGTATAAAAAGCCCTTCCCTCAAGATTGTTGGTACCCTCATTATTATAACTAAACTTTTCTTTCATTTCTCTCATGCTACCGCCATGGTCGAAGTACTGATCCAAGTCGAGATCCGACCTAATTTTCATTCTATCTTTTCATTTGCACACTTTGAAGGACGAGAGAGTCTCTTCAAAGTGATTTCTATTTGAGTTCTAGAGGCTAAGCCTCCATTTTCTTTGATTTATAGAAGCTTGGAAGGGATAGACCTCCAAACTCTAATTTCATTTAAGATTTCTTGGAATACTAACAATTTGTGATCATTGCAACAAAATTTGGTGTTAATAGGCTTAAGGCGGCAAAGCTTGACTTTGCCAAAAGTTTATTAAGCCAATCTTTGTTCAAAATTTGTTGTATAACCGAAATTGGGATTTTCATTGTTAAAGTTCGGTTTAAACCTTATCATGCGTACCTCCTTTAGTGATTAAACTTTGGATACTTTGAAATTTTGAGAAATTAGTCTTAAATGTTTGGTTACACACTATCATGTGTACCTCCTTTAAAGATTTAAACTTTCAAAATACTCTTCTTTGACCATTAACACCGTGTATACCTGAAATTGCCCCTGTACGGTAAAGCTTTGACTATGAAATTTTCAAAATTGATACTTTTCAAGGTGGCTCTAAGTATTTAAGTACTTGAAACCATTAGAAAAATCTCTTTCTTTGCATGTTGGAAAAATGACCTAGCATGTGGAAGTAATTTGGGCCATTTGATTTCGTGAGAGAATTAGAAAAAAATAGTCAAAATTCTTTAGTTTGAGCTCTTGAGAAAATCTTTAATAGTAGTTAGAAAAAACCCAAAATTTAGATTAGATTTCCCCTTAGTTAGAATTATTAAAATTACCATGGAAAGAGATTTCCAATTAGCTTTGAACACTTAGTTTGATTATTTTAAATTTATTCCAAAAATTCACCCCAAAAAATTGATTAGTTAGAAATTAATTAGCTTATGAGATTAGTTAAAATTAGAGTAGTGAGTGAAATTTCGAAAGTCCAAGACTAGCATGAGAGTAAAAAATTAGAAGACTAAGGTCGGAGAGGCAGAGACTAGAATTGGAGAGAGAGGACCAAGGCCGAGAGGGCAGAGATGAGATACCAAAAAAGGGGGATCATCCGGGTGCCAACAAAGCTGGTTGAGGGGCCAAGGCGACTGAGGTGTTGATTGAGGTGCCATCGAGGAATGTGACAACCAACCGCGCCACGACACCTGGCTGCATGGGTAGAAATTCCAATGGGGAGACCAGCTCGATCTAGAGGCTGCAAAAGGAAGCAAGTGCAAACGAGACACTTCCAAGGAAGAGATAGATTAGGTTCTCAAACTCAAAGGTGAATTTCTAAGTGCTTTGAAAAATTCTAATTAATTTAGAAGGTGTTAAGGCTCACCACAAATTAACTTAATTACTAAACGAAGTATCATCAACTCATCCACTCTCACATAACTCTTGAAGAACACAACAAAACCAAATAACAAATAAGAGAGTTGAAGAGAATTGAAGAGAAAAGAAGGAGATGAAAGGAAGAAGAACAACAAAAAGAATCTTACAATTAAGAAGGTAAGAACAATTAGATTTGAATTGATATTCTTTTACTATTCATTAAATTGTTGGTTAGTCATTAATTAGGATTCCTATAGGGATTAGAAGGCTAAGCTTTGGTTAAGTTTTGTTTTATTAGGCCTAATAATAGTATGTTTGTACTTGGTGCTACAAGTGGTCCTATAAGGTGGTGAGTTCTATAAGCACTCCAGGGTTTTCATACTTGCGGCAATTTGGGAAAACTGAGCCAACGTGGAGTCTAACGTGGCATGCGTTAACCACATTGCTTTGAATGTATGTGGACCACAAGTTTTTCTAAAAGAAATGTTATCCGGTTGAGTTTAATGACCAGCCAATCTAGCAGATACGTAGATGTCGGACTTATAGGGCCGCTCCTAGTTAAAGGCCTCCAGAGAGCCCGATTAAGCTAAGATGGCGGTTAATGTACGCTTCATTTATGTTCCGTAATTAAGTAAAATTGATGACGATGAAGGCATGCAAAAGACAAAGGGCATTGCTGTCTAGAGAGGAAATGAATCTTGGCAGTCACTTGCATAGGTGGAAATAGTAGAAATTAGAGTGGAGGCGATTGTTAATCCTGCCTGCCAAGTTCTATCGCTAATTCACTCTTTGTGCATATCGATCGCCTCTAGACAATTTGTGTGTGAAGTAGTTTTCAACCTGTAGCTCACGACAGTCGTTAGTGCGAGTATTGATTATGTGCAGCATTAATTCGCAGATTTGAAGTCATGGAGAATTGTCAAGCCATCAAACAATTTAGAAGACCAATGTCCGCGAAGGGCGAAGGTTTGTTAGGTCTGTTTTCTTGACTTTATGATTCTTTAATCCCATTATGAAATTTCAGTTTGTGGAAGACGTGACTGTGCTTACGTTTGTATAGACAGATACGTGAAATTGAAATCTACCTTGCCTTATACTAAATTGTAACTATTGTTATTGATGTTAGGTGGCCTTCCACGACTTTCTACAAGCATGGCGTCACATCCAGGCACACTGACGCCTACAAAAGGTTAATTCATACTTTTCTACCTTGCTTTCTTTGTTGTATTTATGTTTGTCGGTTCCACATATGACTTCCTTGCTATACGAGAAACCTTTGCTGCATTTTTTCCTTAAATTCTTCAACTTCTAGATTTTGCCATTTCTTGTCAGGCACTGTGTCGAGCATCCTCGGTACACTTGTTGGACGAGCTCATGCATTATTGGGTATTGCAAGAATTGCAGCGGCCATGGAAAATGCTCCAGTTTCGTTTCCTAGCAAATGACAACGCAAGGAGAGAGGGCCTAATTGGAATCCATTGGAGATCAATGCCTTCATTGATGCTAAGTGCACATTGTACCTGGAGGAGGTGGACACCATCGACAAGCGAGATCTCATGAATCTAGACGTTCGAAAAGGGATATTGATCACTGCCAAACTCATGACAGTAGAAGTCTCACCCTGTCTTCAGACGGACCTGCATGCAAGAGCAAGTGGAATCAACTGGTTCCAGAATACAAGAGGATAGCAAACTACTTTGCTCGAAGTGGCACTAACGACATTGCTTATTGAACTTTGAGTGTTGCTACCTCGAAGGCCAAGGAACTACCCAAGTCATTTTCACAGAATGTTTTCTTCCGAATCCATGATTGGTATAGAAGTAGGCTTGCGATAAAACCTCCCCACTCACGTGACCTTCTTTCAGGTGATGACAACAACTACAAGACACCTAGAATTGGCAGCAATGAACGGGACCATCGTGAAGAAAGTTTTGATGGCAATGAAGATCCTTTTTCGACACTTGCCTTTGTTGGCGACAACGACACTCACACTACTTCGACTGGATCTCCACTTTCAAAACAAGGGAGAGTGAAGGCGCAGGAGAGCCTAGGAATCTTTGTTTCCTCTCCCAGCGCTTCTCTTCGTCGGAACCCGAACTTGTCTCTACCGCCTAGAGTCACCCCACAGTTATTGAGTTCTTCGGACACTGCTGAAGCAATGGTTGCCCGTCGCCCCGGCAACACCGTCATCCGATGCAAAACCATCAACGGACACTCCTTGATCGCAAATGCTACATGAGCTATAAGTGACGCCATGGCAATGCAATTCAAGGAACTCGTTGAAGCTAGCAGAGAACTGGAACGTAGCAAGATTGATGTACAGCTTAAACTCTTTACACAACAAATGTAGTAACAAAAAGATTGAGATCTCCGTTTGCATGAGAATGTGAGATTGGCAAATGAAAACTCAAAACTAGCTATTGAAAAGCAAGGACAGGTGGTCCAATGTTTGGCTGACCTATCTACAATTCTAAGTGCTGGTATGCACCGGCGCTCAACTACTCATCGCCATTTCGTACCGGATGATAGTCCACCTGACTTCAAGACCAATAGCATGGTAGGAGCATTGGACAAGCAAAATGCATTTGAGAATGCATAGTCCGTATGATGGTCATCTTCAAGCACATTGCAACCGTTGTAGCTCTTGAGGTTGCAGTGTACCTACTTTATGACTTTCACCTATTCAGACATGCCATTTTGTATAACTTAGCATCTCAACAATTTTCCATTAGTGAAGTACTATAGACTACATACATTCCACTACTGCAAGGTTCTACGACAGCAACTGTAATGCTACTTTGTACAAACATAACAAAAAAAAATCGGTTGGTCATACTTCTTTATTCTCGGAATGTAGTCCCTCTGTCCTTCTATGCAATGTTGGAAGACAGAGAAGCTCACCACACCTACATATTCATTCAGGAAGGGATTATGCGTTGTAAAGTTAGGAATACGCCCAATTTTTGACATTTTTGTTGAGTCGCTTCTTCCTTAGGTACATCTGCAGCGAGGTCTGCTTTGTCATCAGAGAGAACGGGAACTTGATATGGCCTACACTAGCTTTCTTCCGTTCATAGAACTTGAATCAAGCGCTCCACTTCCTCATGCGACTGTTTGTGAAGCAGGTTATGCAAGAGTGCACAGCATGTGACCACGTCAAGTATGAAGGTGATATGGAGGTCGGATTTCACGTGCAGCTCCCGGAAGGCTAGTTTGAGGAGACCAAATGCATTTTCGACAACACCTCGTCCTCTACTAAGTTTCCTATTGAAAACTTCCTCTGCCATAGCCAATTGTCGGCGCTATCGATGGGGAACTAGAAGCCACAAGAGAAGAGGATACCCTACATCTCCTAAGAGGTATGGAGAGAAACCGCGGAATGTGACAGCACCATCCCACAGCGTGTGCCCTAAACCTTGGCGGTACAAGGTCGACCTCCTCAACATGCGTGAATCGTGTGTGCTTCCGGGCATGCCCACGTACAAATCAAGGAAGCGCTTCGAGGAGTCCACCACGGCTTGACAATTAATGGAGTAGCTACCAAACTTGAAATAAAAATAATCAGTAGCACCTAAACTTGGCTTGCTTATCAGAATGTGCATGCCATCTATTGCGCCAATAACGCCTGGAAGTCCATATAGATGCTAGAAAGCATCAACGGTTTGTACAAGTTGGTCACCTCTGGGCCAGGTGATCTCCCCTCTGAGGACGGTGTTTACAACATGGACAACCTCACGGAGCATGATGGATGCAGTGCTCCCCCCCCATAGTGAAAAGTTCACTACATATGAGGAAGCTAGTACCATGGCTCGATTTAAATAAAGTGCAAGCAAGTCGCACTATGACGGGGATAGCTAATCAGTATTTTGTATCTTTTTTCTTTAGCATGGGACTCCGTAGTTGTGCCAACGATAAAATTGAACGTTTTGTCATCTTGAACATTTGGAGAACCAAGTCGTGGAGCGTGGTTTCACCTAGAATCCAAGGTCCTCATCCAGTACAACGAAGGAGTTCCACAGACTAAAGTGGTGCAATGTGGCAATGGTGTTGTTGTTCACGTCTACAACAGTAGTATTGCTCCAGTCTTCTTCAACAGCGAGGTCATCGACGAGTTCATCAGCATTTTTGGTAGACGTACTCAACGTAAGAGCTCTGTGGCTATTCAATAGAAGAAGCAGAATAAAGGATGCCATGGACACCATGTCCATGGGTCGTTCAATTACATCCATATTTTGTAGAGGACGAACAATTTCTGCAAGTCGACGTGTACAAATTCCATAAATATAGTTGAAGTCTATGAGAATGTACATTTTCAAACATGACCTATTATCAAAATGTGTGATTGGCAGTCTCAAAGACAAAGATGGAAGCAACTCATGGTTGTTCACAAATAGTGAAACTATATTTGAAATATAAGTTTTTTCACCATTGCAAAACAAAGTAAATTTCCCATGGCCGCCTAAACCCTAAGTGAGACTTCTACGAAGAGCAAACCCTTCTATAAAAAATGCAATATCAAAAAAGCTAAGCAAACGCTTCTACATCACTACAAGGGAAGTAATACCTGATTCCTAAAAAGCTTTGACTACAGACGTTGTCTTCGAATTGCAAACCACAAAGCGCTCACGTTGCCGTCGCGTCAACAACCCCCTTCTTAGTGTCCTCTAGCAGTCCACATGCAGTAGCGTTGCACAGTACCTTTCTTCACTAAAACACCAATCTGTTGCTTCAGCAGCAAGTGTTTCTTGTACCTGCTATTGCCTTCTCAATTTTCCTCTAAAGCAACAGAAATTCTTTTTGTCTTCTACCACTCACCAAACTCGAAATAGACCTTCCCAACTCCCGTACTACACTTTTGTATATGACGGCAATGGCTATCATCAAATCGATCAGCAATTTCTACATGCCCTAGCGCAACCATCGATCGCTTTAACTTTGGAGCTCTAGTGTAACACCACTTTTGTAAAAAATGTGTTCAGCCGCTGACGACACCTTCGTAACTCATGAGAATATCCTACATCTGCACATGACGATCCTACAAGGATTCATCCCGAAGCACTTTAAGAGTCATTGCGGGGGCCACCTTCCTCCGACGCTCAATTATAGTGCAGTCCTCGTTCATTGACTTATTTATCTTCATATGAGCGTTCTTTCCAAATGCCAAGTGCAAACATACTATAAGACAAATAGATAAAGACAAAACGCCAACTAATATCTTTTGGATGATTAGGAAATTATAAAATGATTAGAATTTATTAGATTTGATTTGATTTAGCAGGTTTAAAAGTTTTTGAGGTATCAAAATAATTTCTAATTAATTAGGGATTGTCTTAGATACAACCAAAATTAATAAAATCCCATAACTATTAGTAGGAAAAGCAAAATTGAAACAAAAATACAACAAAGAACAAGGATTAATTCAAATTGTGCCATGGATTAGCAAAATGGAGAAAGGAGGAGTGGTTTACTATGAAACCATTCATCTCGTGATCCTCGAGGACAGTACGATTGCCCCCTTCATGGGAAAGGTACGTTAAAATTCTTCAAATTTTGCTTTTTGAATTTCAAATTAATTAAAATTTTCACTCGATAGAATAAACCAAAGAAAATTTAGAAAAATTAAAAAAGAAACTTAACATTTAAATTTTAAAATTAGATTTTAATAATTAAAAAAATTAACCAATTACAATTAGATAAACCTTATTTGCAATTTGGATGAAAAATTGATATTTTCATCCAAAAGAATTAAACAAAGAAATCTTAGAATCTTGAAAGGAATTGGAATTTTAGATTAATTAAAAATTTATAATTGTTCGCTTAGATCAAAAGTAATTCATGAAAGAAGTTTAATTCGTTAGACTTTTAAAACAAAATTTCATTCATTAATAACTTTTCTATTAGAAATCTAATATTTTAGTGTTTTGCCTTGTTGGAAAGGTAATTTCTGAATTTTAATCTTAAAAACATAAAAATCCTAACAATAATAATTTTAGAATAGAAAGTTTGCTTTAGGTTATATTAGAAGATAATTAAAAAGAATTTTTAAAGAATCTTCAAGGAATCGTTTAAATTATGAATCAATTAAGGTATCTTTCAAAGATTTCAAAACCTATTCTCATTTAAAAGATACTTTAATTTTAAATGAGAAAAGGTTGGATGAAGTTTGATCCTAATTTGGATGAAGTTCTTTGACTAATTGGTCAAAACTAGGTTTAGCTTTATAATTAGTTAATGAACATAATTAATAACTCAACCCTAAAATTTGGAATTATTTAGATTAATTTTACTATTTTTAATTTGTGGATGAATGTTGTAATGTAGTTTAGGGGTCAATACTTCATCCATTCATTTCTTTTAGTGGGAAAGTTATAATTTAACTTGCTTTATCATTCTAAAAAGGGCAAATTACATTATAAAAATTTGGATAGATTGATTTTAGTTTGAATTCATCTTTTCATTAGGTATTTGATTTAGCTAACCATAGTTTAATAGTTTAGGATTTACATGATTTGAGTTCAATTTGGATATTAAAAAACAAAGCGTCCATTGCTTGGAAGGCATGAATTGAACATATATTGAAAACACCCTAAATATTTGATTTAACAACCTATTATAACCTATGTGCACGTTTTAACTCGGAGGGTGGAGTTTAAAACACTCACACACCACCATTGTGAATAGGATTTGGGAAAGAGGTTACTGCAATATGTAAAGGGTGAAATTGATGGCAAGTTGAGGGTACCTCCTAAGTCAACAATGGATACAAATTTAGAGAAGGAATTAAGTGTGGAAAGTTTAGAGACAAACTTTTCAATCCTCCTTTAAAAATACTCTCATAGACTACACTTTGTACAGTGTGGTGTGCGAGAGTACTTCTCAAGGGGGTTTCCAAAATTTGTTTCTAAACTTTCCATTCTTAGTCTTTTTTCTTGAATTTGTGTCCTTTGTTGATTGAGGCAGTACTTAGAGCTTGCCATCATCTTCATCCTTTGCATATTGTGGTCTCTCCTTCTAAGCAATCTACTTGCAATGGTAGTGATGCTTCATACACAATCTTTGAATATGTACTTCGCCATTTCAATTACAATAATTTGTAGTTTCAAGTGTTACTATTGACTTTCATTTACTAGTATACATTCACAAAATCAATATGCATACATGATTCAATGATTACTTTCTAGATATTGCAATGTAGTTTTGAACTTGTTGCATGGAATAATTTTCTTTTGTATATGTTATTTGGATATTTTGCAACCACTAATGTGCTTCATGTGTCATTCTATTGCTTATTTTGTATTTATGGAGTATAGATTCTATTCAATTTAGGGTCTAATTTGTAGTGCTCTGGGAAACTCCCATTTCCGTAGAAAACTCACATTTTAATGAATATGATGTTCTTAAAGAATAGGAACATTAACTAGAAGTTGTTTAGACCCAAATTTGAATTTAGAATCTAGTAGTTAATTTTCCTAGGTTTTTGAAAACATAATAAACTTGGAAATTAGATAAAAATTCTAGAAGTTATGTAGGGACAAAGATTAGCAATAGGAGTGGATGAAAAAAGAATTAAATCATTTGAAGGAATCTAAAAAGAAATAAAAAAATGTATAACTAAGTCAAAAGTCAAAACCTAACGTAATGTTGAAACTAATCATTTGAGCAATTAGAAATTAATGGATGAATTTTTTTTACGTACTGGTTAATTGTCAACTTTATCTGTCCATACTTTTCTCTAGGAAAGTTAAAAGTTAAAGTGTCTTAACTTTTTTGGAAGACAATTTTAGGATCTATAGACTAAAAATATTGAAAACCTAAAAATGGAAAATTAGAAATAGAAGTCCAAAGTAGTAAGTAATAAGTTTAAGTTAAGTTGAAGCTTTTCAAGACAACTAAGAAACCAATTAGAAGTATAATCATTTAAGAAAGATTCTAGAGATTTGGGAATTAATTTATACTTAGAAAATAGATTAATATTGAAGGTCTAGATGGATTAGGATGAAGTTTGGTTTAGTTTAGAATAGACTTGGATGATAATCATTTAGACTAGAGCAATTCAAATAAAACTCAAAATGTAAATACAAAAAATAAACCTAAAATCCAACCCGCAATCCTAAGTAAGTTTGCATCATTAGATTGATAGAGGGATAAAAATAGACAGTTGAAGTTTTATAGTTTAGATTAGAAGTCAAAATTCATCCACTAATAATTCCTAGAGGGAAATCTTGAGCCGAATCTTACAATTTTGGAAAAGGCATACAAAACTCTACAACTTAGGATAGTTGGATTTTAGTCTTGATTAACCTTAGCGGGTCTATAAATTTGGTTTACCTTAACTAAAATCAACGAATATTACTGAGTTTAGTCTTAATTTTACATTTTGGTCATCTAAAGAGTAGCAAAACATAACATATGTCCATTACTTGGAGGCATGATTGGATGGCACATAGACACCCACTTAGAAATTCAATGACAACAATAATAAGAACTTGGTTGAGCACGCTTCAACGTAAAGGTGGGGATTAAATGCATACAACACAACACAAGAAATTCGTTACCACAATTGATAGATTTGACCATACAGCTTGCTACTCTTTTCATCACAAGAGACACATTCTATACCCATCATAGCAATCATTTTAGGTTACTTTGTAGCTTACCAAAGGGCAATATTGTAGGGTAAAGAAAGATGTTGTTACAAGAAATCCTAAAGCATCAAAACATTATAAATATGTAATATTCAAAGCCTCGGTTAATAACCTAAATCATCAACGGCCCTACTCAAATAGGTTACTTAGATTTATTTAAAGGCATTTTTCTCTATCCTAGACCTAAGTATGTATAACCACCAATTTCCAATTCAAAAGATTGAGTATATTGAGCAATATTTCTCTTTAATAAGATTTTAAAACCTATACATGGAAAATAAACCTCAATTCCAACAAATCACAATTTGCCAACCTCTTGCCAAGAAAACTAGGGTGCTACTATGAAATCCCATCAATTACATTCTAAATCACTATTGTGTAATTTGTGTTCCTAAATGGGATTGTTTGAATATACTTTGGCATTTTCTAAGGTGACCAAATTCTCTGCCTAAGCCCTTTTCAAGCAAAACAAGTAGATTTCATTTCCTAATTTTCAAATTTGAATTCTTGCCCTTCCTCAATGTTGAATTCTTTTGAAGAAAAAAAATCTCACCTCCTAGGATTCCACTCTACAATCTTACTTAAAAATTAGATTGGGTTTAAGAGTTCATGTGCTATAGATTTAGATGGAGATAAAATAAATCAAAGAGATGGATTTGATAGTTGCAAGTTGCCACAATAAACTCAACCGCATATTATGAAAAAAAATCCCACATTCCACATATAATGTTTGACCCTTCTTTGAAAAAACATAGAGATTCAAACTATGTAATTCTTCAACGTACCAAATCACATGTTTTTGACCTCTCATGGACTCATACTGCAATGCGCAAGTTGATGTACTCCCCAAGATCAAATGCCACCCAAATCCTAGTAAATGCCCTTCCACACTCAAACCCAAAATGAAGTGGTTGATTGTCTCACATGTGTTGCCTTTTCAACCCCAGACTTTGTTGTTATTACAAAATCCTACAAGATGTTGTACAATTCTCAACATGAAACCAATTCACTTACATCATTGTGTGCATATACAAAGGATGTCCATAGTTCAAGAAAAGGCCTTAAAGTAGTTGAGTAGACGGGAAATACACCTCCTTGAGATTGCATACTCCACCTACTTGAGATATTGTTGCAAAAAAAGACTCTTCAACAACAACAATTCACACACAAGCCGTAATCTAAATGCCTAAAACTGTTCCATTCTAACCACAAAATCTTCATCTTGTTCTAACCTCAAAGCCCTTGAAATTAAGCAATACATACCCTAGCACCGACATCAATCATCCAAACCCAATACCAGAAAAGAATTTAGCCAAGTGCCTCTCATACCAATGCCCCCCCCCCTCCCCCAGTCTATTCTTGCCCAATTACAACACAAATCCAAAATATGAAGGCAATCAAGAAGAAGAAGATGTAACAACAAGAAGTTTGGGATGATGTTAGAGAAAAAAAAATCATTCAATATTTTTTCAAGCCTCTAGAAGATTGTTTTAGGATTGTTCCTTGCTTCGTAAAACAACCAATGTTGTTTAGAATATTTAGGGAATATAAATAAATAAAAAAAGATAAAATAATAAAAGAAGTAAAAAATATTTTCTTAAACAAAATTTTAAAATATAAAATAAAATAATAATATTTGATGTGGCCAAACTTTGTCCACGTTAGACTTCACATGTAGCACAGTTCCTAACAATCTCTATAGTTCGAAAACACAAAGAAACTCACTGTCTTGTTGAGTACCTCAATCACATCTAATGAATTTACATGCATTCTTGAAGGGCCAATTGAAGACTACATTCATTCTCAAAGGGTGGGTTACACTAGCTAGGGCGGATTGACCCCCTTACTCCCTTTGCCAAGGCTAAATTTAAGAAAGAGCCTCCTATTTTTGTGTCGTGCTAATTTTGTATTTCATCACCTCTCCTAGCTAATTTAGTGCCCCTAATTGAAAATAAGAATTAAAAGCTTTCAAATTTTATTATATGGGTCAATTAAAAAATCCTAGTTTTTTTTTTGGAATAAAGTACAGGACAATAAGGGGTTCAAGCTCCCATGGCCAAATTACAATGGTGTAAACCCTTTGTAAAAGGTGTGTATGGATAATTTGGAATTCAATACATTGTTGTATCTTCTAGCTATAAGTACTTAAATGTATTTTAAGCAATTAGAGTTGGAAATTCCTTCATAAAAGTCTTTGTAACTAAGATGTTTAACCTAGAAAAGACAAAGCTTATGACGACATAGTTAACCCCCAAGCGCTCTGACGTCCATATTCTAGACAATGAACAAATTGAAACTCAAATTTCATCCTCCTAACAATTTGGATGAAACTTGCTATTCTATTTGTGGAGATACGTTGTTGAATTGTTGTCCTATCTAAGGGTTGGATTTGATATTATTAGACTACAAATTTTTCTAAAATTACAAATATTCAAGTATGTCAAGTGGTCAAATTGCATTGACTTTAGTTCGAAACTAGATTTGCCAAAATGAGGTCATAGATTTGAAGAATTCTAAAATTCCAAAAAAGCACCATATGAAGAGAACCTCATTTCAAATCCGTTCCAACAAATTTTTATTCAAAAAATGATAAGATTTTGCTTGTAATTGAATTTAGAAGGAATTTTGGAATTTCTTTTTCAAAATTTATAAGAAAAGATTGGTGATAGTATTGGTGAATCTAATTGTATAAATGGTATCTACAAATCAAAATATACAAATTTTACTTGTATATGAAATCCAAAATATACTTCAAAATTGAACTTTATAATGATTTTTCTCAAATCGTCAATTCTAAAGATGAATATAGATGTTTAGGGGTTAAACCTCAAAATCCTATACTCTGTGATTTCTATTTTGAGACTAATAGTGAAGAAGATTTGTAAATTTAATTTTTAGGGATGAAATCATAGGCTTTTTGCAAATCACATAACTTTCTCATTTTTTTTTAAAAGATTTGAAAGTATCATGAATTTTTGAAGAAGAAACAAACTTAACAAAGAAATTTCATATCAAATACAAAAGTACACTTGAAGAGTCTAAAATTTCCACCATATGCATATATTATAGTGTAGAACAACAAAATGTAAAACATACTTTTGTATCATCCTATAATTAGAGAATCAATTGACAGTGACTACAAGCCTAAAGTTCATATTGCAATGAAATATTTAATTTCATGAATTTTTAAATTGGAATAGAAACTAAGCTGAATAAGTTTCATATCATTAGTTGGATTCAAATTCAACAAGAATTATTTTGAAGGTTAAAATGCTTATTAGTAGCTAAGAGCTAGATGATGCCAAAAATATACTACGTAGAAGGTAATCTATAGATTCCATTAACCATGTAACAACAATACACATGATTTGTGTTGAATGGATGGCTTTAGTAAATCTTTGTAGGATGAAAAATATATCTTTTCATCCAAATTTTATTATCAAGTGTTTCTCAAATGTGTTTCTAGTGTGTGGTATTAGAGATTCTAGCATTCAAATATTTTTGAATTTTCTACAAGAGAAGATGCTTAATACCTAGATGCCAAACTTATTACAATAAAATCAAACTATACATTTACATTCAATATTTGATTCTAAATTTAGTTAAAAATTTAATTTTTTTAACACATGAAAGCATGCATCAATTAAAAATCACAGTTTTTCATCATTAGTCTTAGTGAGAAATTGAATTTATTATTTTTTAAGAAATTATTATGAAAATTCATATCATTCAATGATAAAATGAACTAAAAAATATGATTCTTTTGCCACAGGTATACGATACAATGAAAATCATTTTTGTAACCTAAATTAGTAAAAATCACTACCTCATGGTAATTAAGTGTTGATCTTGAAATTATAATTAGTAAATAAATTTTCAGAAACTTTGGAAATTCCAAATGGATGGAAAACTAAATTTTAAAAGATGTATTTTGCAAGCTACACTCATATACAAAAGAGATCATTTTACCATACTTACTTTAGTTTTAGCAAAAAAAGACAAAAGATTTCAAAACGCATTACACAATGATCCATATTCCCATTACATTTTTCATCCATATAAAATTCAAAAATAAATCAAAGGAATTGAAATTAACTTCAAAGGTAGCAAGACTTTTAAGATAACAACCCTTGGCATTAAAAGCTAGATGAAAATGAACATGCATTGTCATTAATGGTCCACAAATCAACTTGTACTATATTTTGGCAATGAACATCTATGGCTAGAAGAATGAACTCTTCTACAATGGAAAAATAATTTCTATAATCTTTACAAGTTTTACAACATCTCTATTGTATGTTCAATACAATTTGTACAATGAATCTACTCAAAGAGTGTCTAAAGACATTATTAGTGGCCTCTAAAACCACAAAGAACGGCTAACAATATTATTGATCACGTTGCCTTCAACAATTTGGTAACAATATATGATAACCATTGTCGCCCTTCTTCTCGAAGATGGAAAGTCTTGCCTTTATTGATTTCCTCTTGTATGGACTTTAATTCTTTTGTGCTCAAGTCTTCTAAAATAGGAGGGTACGCATCAAGTTGGTACACAAGCATAACTTGGATGAAACCTTTTCCACTAGGAGAAGGAACATGAGTATCAATTGCCATTTGAATTAGAGCAAGTTTTCTATCCCACATTTCCATTTCGGATTGCACCAAAAGGCTCTTGGTTTCTACTACTACATCTTGTACTACCTCTATAATAGAATTCTTTGTGTAAACTTTGTTTACACACTCTTTTAATTCTTCCAATAGCACCTTAGCCATAGGTTTTTTCCTAAACATGTCCAACAAAACCTTGATTGTTTTTGTATCCCTCATTGACACAAAATCATCCCATTCCCTTGAAGCGGTGGAAGGAAACATTGCTACTCTCAATTTGTCAATATTCTGTTCAATACGAATGTCGATCGCACTTTGAATGTATGCATCCAACATCTTTTCGAAGTTAGGATCAATATAGAAGCTTGTTGTTGATTTTGAGGCACCCATATCGCTAAAGATGTCCTTGTGTATCTATATAGGTTGCAACCAAAACACTTCTAAGTATTGGCTTACTTTGTCCTCTAAAACAACAAAACCAAATCTCAAACTTATGGAACCCTAGAAATTGCAAAATGCTTCACTCTCTCAAATTAACTATAGAGTTTCAAAACTATAAAATTCAAAGCACTGAAAACATCCAAGCTCTGAAAACCTAAAAGCTTTAGAAATCTAAAAGCCCCCAAAATGTCAAAGCTCTAGAAACCTTAAAGTTTAAAAACATGTGGTGGTTCAATGGTACAACAGTCAGTCTGGAAAACTTGATGAAGAAAAATGAACTATCAATTAGCATCCCCCTATCTACTTATAGTGAAAATTCAAAGTAAAATCTAAAGTAAAAGTGGAAATCAAATCTAAAGTAAAAGTGAAAGTATTACCTAAAGTAAAATTCAAGTACCTGTCGTACGCGTCCGGATGCAACCCTGTCTTAGACGCAATGGACTCCGGCAGCGCCTGTGCCGACCACAATCGCATTGAAGGTGCTCGGCTCTATCATTCTGCTTCGCTATCCAGTCCAGACATCACAAGCTGGCACAGAACTACCTCCCAAGCACACCCAATCCCTGACTCTAGTACTTATTTCCGGGAAACAACATTGCAAGTGTCCTACCACAGATCTTTCGATATTGAAGCAATCTGTTAACTCGAAGTCCAACTGCAAAGAGCAACGATCACGCAATCTTCCGAATTGAGCATCGACGTGCTCTGTAGCGGAAGGCTCACTCCCATCACCCCAAGGCAAAGGCCGCCACGTATGCAGTTATAACTGACACGTCAGATATACCATGGGTATCACTGACTACCCTCGCTCCACCTCCTCACTCTCTGAAGCCTCTCAACTTCTAAGTTCGAAGACCTAATTTCCAAGTTGTGATGGGATTGATCGGGATCGTGTAGGAAGTAAGATTGTTCTCTCGGAGTGCACGGAAAGATCTTCTACTGGTCTCGAGTGAGAGAGACCAGTTGAAGAGCGCGAAAGCATGTCCCGGTTGCAATTTAGGGTTGAAGAAACAGGAACTTGGTGGAGAAGCTGCGATGGTGTGATGGTGGTGATGTTTGCTTTGAGTTGGATTGTTAGGGCTCGGAATTCGCGGGATGTGGGAGTAGCATGAGTGTCGGTGAGGTCTGGCTATGGCTGCGAAGGAGCGCCGAGAGTCGCCGTTGGCGACGTTTCTGAGGGCGGAGGTGCCGGACTGGGACGATGAGGTGGTGGCCCGAGCTCGGTACAAGGGCTTTACAGGCCAAAGAGCGGATTGGGAGAATCGTCTGCAGTTCTGGAAGGGTCTGGTGGTGAAGGGTGCGCGCCACCTTGGCCTGGTCGCCATTGAACCCAGCCAAGTACGTGATTCGAGTCTTTCTGGGATGGAATGTCATGTCCATTTTGTGCTTCTGGGTTTTGCTTTGATGCTGTGACTTTGCTGAATTGTGGCGTTTCTTCCAGGTCCAGCATTTGTGGTTTCTTCGTGAAGGGATCACGCCATTGGGAATATCTACAGTTCTGGTAGAGTGCTCATATTCTGTACATCCCCTACTCACTCTCGTGATTGATCTTTTGCCATTAACTCAGAAGTCAAGTGTCGATGCCGTTGTAAACCATGCTTCCTTGAATTTTTGGACTCCATGGATAGGCAGATTTAGTGTGGCTTTAGATTGCACCAGTTGCATCGGATAAGAGGCTTATAATTTGAAACAACTTCCTGTGGAACTGGGACTGAGATCGCGAGCTTGAAATAATGAATTGTATGTATGACGTACTGAGGTAACAAGGAGCCTGTAGTAAAGGGCCAAGTTACAGGTAGCTTGAAATCTCACTAATTCAAGGGGTGTTCTATTCCACCAAGGAAGATGAGCAATTCTACCGTTGAAAGGTTCAATGCCACCAAGGACTAATGGAAGTGATCATCTGCTTGGTGGAATGGAATACCCCTTTGTACTAGCGTTTGTTGTCCCAACCATCTTTAGCTTGCCAGATAGGAGCCATGTAATCACTACCTTGTCATGCTCGTTCTCGGTACTTGGACTACAGTAGTGCAATGTTGACATTGAACAAGACAAGGTAAAGGAAATCAATCACCAATCATTTGTTGTTATCTCAATCTTGTTGCTTCAAACTGCAGTTTGCCTTAGGCAGTGCAAAGTTGTTGTTTATAGAATCTGATTTTTATCCTTATTTCTAGACTGAAATGCGTAAATCTGGGGAGCTTCAAACAAGGGAAGAGCTGATGCGGCCCCAAGCAACGCTTGTTCAGTATACGGGCTCAGTTTTCAAACAAGTTTTTACATGGGTGGGTAGCCAAGTCCGTGGTGCATCCGCTGGAGCTCAACCGGAGAGTGGACTGCCTGATATGCTGATCGTCACTCCTCTACTACAGGTACACTTTCTTTGGACCTTGTTTGCAACCTTCTCTAAACTTCTAGAGAACTTTTCACTCTAGCTGCACTGTGCTTGACAATATCTATACTTGGCTGTCGTAGTTAGCTTAGCGTCTATGTTATCATTCTTGAGTGTGAGGATCTGTGCCAAAGGAAATAAAAGACGTTAGATTATTAAAGCATCTTGGATACCCTGATTCTTCCTTGAATCGACAGCTAGATTCACGGCATTTGTAGCTCCTTTTCAGAATGTTATGAAGTCTTTAACTTTATTGGACTGTGGTTTTGAAATTGTGGAATCGTTAAAACTGGTAATGCACTTTCTAATGCATACTCACCTCCGGTGACCTGTCGATGTGCCCCAAGAGGTACTATATCCCGAACTGTAACTAATGATCTCCAGTTATTTGCAACTGGACGGTTTCTCATCAGGATCGCAGCTCCCTTGTCATCCAAGCGTTGTCAGAAGCTGAGTGGAGGCATGTGTGTGTCGTCACAATGACGCGTTTCCGAGAACTCTGCGGTTCCTCCGAGACTGCGGAGGTTCTGATGGCGGGGCTGCTAAAGCAAGGCAGAGCTCGCTTTATCAAATTGGACGAGAAGGAAACGATTGAGGTGTGCATGCCTTGGTCATTTATTTTATCATTGAAAACACTGTAGCTGATGTTTAATGTTTTGATTTTTTCTTGAGAGGTAGCTCGAATGTGCTCATTACGAATCAGCATAAGAACGTACAGTCATATGTAGTGAGGAAGTATTGTGTTGCGTGCAGCTCTTTCTTATGCTTGTCCCTCCTTTTTTAACCCAGAGCTCAGTAAATTAGGAAGTTTACAGAGTGCTGGCTCTCATTGCAGGGGATCAAAATTGCTCTCAAGGATGAGCCTGTTCCTGCTGTCATGGAAATTGACACTCATGTGTTGCGCCTGTATTGGACCTTGGAAAGGTTGCAGCAACAAGTAAATATCGTTGATGTCCGAGCGGCAAGGTTTGACATTGCTTCTGTATGCAATTCTCTGATTATTCCTCTCATGAATAGAAGAATATCAATTCTTCTTGTATGAGCAACAAGCTTACGTTTAATGCTTAGTTCCGACCTTTACTCAAGCTTGATTCATCCGTATTACGATAAATTTGCAAACTGTGATCACTCCTCTTGTGATTAGTAGGATACTAGATTGGGGTTTTCTTGGACAGCGTCATCCTGGAATATGAAATCGGATAGAAGTTGGAATTGAGAGCGACGTAAGAGTAGGTAGCGTTCCAGATGACTTGTAAATGATCTAAGATGGACAACAAACAGTTTTGAGGGACTCACTCTAGCCTTTTTTCTTTTCCTAATTTTCAAAGTACATGTGGTGGTGTTTGTGCAGCTCAAGAGCTGCAACGGCGTTGGCTCTTAAGTCTGGGGACAAGAAAGGAGCTCTTCGACATGCACGGCGACTGAAGGTCCTGACGACTAGCAAGGGAAAATGTGAGACTTTCATGGACAGAATTGACGAGGTCTTGACCTCCATTGCTGATGCAGAAGCAACCAGAAAGGTGAGTAACGCTTGCTTTTACTGTCCTGGGTGCAGTGTGCTTACGAGTAAGTCTGTTCCAAGTAGGAGAAAGGGTCAAATCTTATGTAGGGGTGTGTGCTGTGTGACTGGATTTCTCTTCAATTTTCATGGTTCCGAGACCTGGACTTGGTAATGCAGGTTACTGACGCAGTCCAGTTTGGAGTGCAAGCGATCAAAGCGAACCATGTTACCTTGGCCGAGGTTCAATCGTGTCTGGAAGAGGTGGATGAAGCCATCTCGCAGCAACGTGAAACTCAGCTTGCCCTAGGTGCCGCCTCCGCTCTTTCTTTCTTTCTTTTTTCGTTTGCATGAGTGTTCAGATCAAAATGAGGTGCGGTGTGAGCTGTTACATTGAAATCTATACGGGCCTTAATTCTTGAATTGCGCTTCTTCATGTACTTCTTTTCCGTGAGTCCTTTTTTCTTTCTTCAATTTTTTAATTTTTTATACGTGCCCTCCGTTTCGGCAGGAAGTAACATGCATTAATCATTGTCTAAACAGACCGTGTTGTTAACTCGTCACGCCCTAATTGTATCTCGTGTTTTCTTTCGAGCGGGTCACATGGGAGCTTCCTTTCATTCAATCTTATTTATTGTTTGACCAACATATGCAATGTTGTTCATCAGATGGCTTTCTCTGACCGAAGTAGCTTTTTCTGTTGGAGTCCCGGGGGTCACATTTGAGGTTGTGATTGAACAGAACACTCTTGTCTGTGCAGGCGAGGCGCCACTCATGACGGATGCAGACGACACGGAGTTTGAAGAAGAGTTGTTGTTATTGGAAGCTGAGTTGGACAACGATTCCGTCACTCAAATCCACGATTTAGCAGGAGTTCCTCGTACAAAAATGCTGCCTAGCACAATCCCATCGAAGCCTGCACGAGCAATTGAAGATTCGAATGAGGAAGTAAAGGTTCAAGAATACGAAGATTCCGCTGATTCTCTAGAAAAAGCATTTGCAAAACTTGAACTTGAACTTGCTTGATGTCAGAGAACTGAGTCAGCTGTTCAATTGTATCATAACAACGGTAATTGCAGTACATTGTTCTTTTCTCAGCAACTTGCTAAGCATATTTAACAAAATCTCTCTTTATTCCCCAAGTATCCAAGGTAAAAATAATAAGTAAACTATGGACGCGCTCGTTCCGGAACAGGTGTTCTGAGACATGCCAGAGTATTGAAGTACCGCCAATTATCTGGAACATCCAGACTCATCTCCAAAATTGACGATTTGAGAAAAAACATTATAAAGTGCTATTTGGAAGCATATTTTGGAATTGACATACAAACAAAAGTTGTAGACTGTGAGTTGTAGATTCCATTTGTATGGTTATATTCACTAATGTTATCATCAATATCTTTCTATATATTTGGAAGGGAAATTTTAAAATTCCTTCTAAATTCAATTACAAGCAAAATATTATCATTTTTTGATTAAAATTTTTTTGAATGGATTGGAAATGAGGTTCTCTTTGCATGGTGATTTTTTGAAATTTTTGTGCTCTTAAAATCTATGACCTCATTTTGGCAAATCTTGTTTTGAACTAGAGTCAATGCAATTTTGGCTTGGTCAACCACTTGTATTTGCATAGTTGTAGTTTAAAAAAAATATGTAGTCTAATAACACCAAATCCAACCCCTAGATAGGACAAAAACTTGATAAAGTATCTCCAAAAATTAGGATGACTCTCATCCAAGCAACAATGAGAAGGTATATTAAAAATGTATTGTTGCAATACTATTTACAATATTGCAACAATATAATTTCAATATTGGATTGTTGCCCCATTGCAACAATACTAAGACAATATTGATGGAATGGGGGGGTACTTTCTTGATGACAATCTCAATATGTTAGTCATCTACTTTTTAGACGTTGGAGCACTTGATGGTTAATGAAATTGTCGTTAAGGGGTTTGGTTACATGTTGTTGATACCATTATTCTTATAGATATCTAGGTCCAAACCAATATACCCTAGAGTTTTGGTAATCACCTTAATTATACTTTTGTCTTATGTATAAAAGAATACTTTTACATGTGCTTGCTATCATAAGAAAGGTTTGTAGTCTTCTTGGTCCTTGACTTTTTAACCCCTAAAGGACCAAGAAGCCCACTTAGGGCTTTTTGAGAACTTGGGCAACCTCTATTGACTTCATAATTTGGCATTTTTGAATGAATTTTTTAAGATAGATGCTACTCATCATAATCTCTATGAGAAGCTTTGTTTCATGTCATTCCAATAAATATTGCAAAAGTTAAAAGGATTTTTTCGACTTCAACGTCAAATTGGGCAGCAAGAAATTTACTCCCAAAAAATATTAAATAATTTTTTAGAATTGCATAAGTTGATACCCATTCAAAAACATTTTAACCATTCAATTCTGAAAAATGAAGTAAAAGTTATGAAGAGTTTTATTTTGTAGGCATTATGTGTAATGAAGGTAGAAAAAATACATAAAGCTGACCTTTGTTCTCAATTTTGAAAAAAATTCAAATAAAAAAAAAGATTTACTATTTGTTAAATAGAACATTCCCACCATTGGGATTAATAATTTTTAATTTCTTTTAAAAGCTACTAGCAAATTATTATTTTTCCATTCAGTACTACCTTCCACTTCACAATTTTTTAAAGATGAATATGAAATTATTTTTGGTTCATAATTTTTATATATGTTTTCAACCCATTTTACAACATATGGACTAAAATTCACAGGTTAGGGAACATACGTATTTTTTTCTAAAAATGTTGAAAGACAAAACTTCACCTTTTGGAAGGGCTAGAAAACTCTATATTTTGAAGTTTAGGCACATTGAACTTGCAATCACTAGGGATAATTCATTCTAAAATTTTGGGTCAATGTATTTGAACAAGTTAACCGAAGGTTCCTATGGTTGAATCTATTAAAATATAAAAATTGATGAAGATTGCGACCTTGCTTTAAGGACGAGTATTTTGAAGTATTTTTTCACCCTAAACATGTTGGTCCTTTAGGGGTTAATTAGATTATCATATTTCATAAAAACATTTAATACATGGATACAAAGAAAACATTGAAATTGTCTTCTTTGTCAAGTTTTTTTGTGATTATTATGACTATGAGATGTTGGTTGAGAAATGAACATTGTACCTTTCTAGTAGCTTTTGTACTCAATTGCCTAATTATTATTTAAAGCTTAATAACACAATTTGGCAAGAGTAAAAGGAATTGATTATTGTTTAGGTGTCTTTTTGTATGAATATGGACATGTACACTTGAGAGTGAAATACTATGCAAAAGTCCCCTTGGTTCTTGTGAATAAGAGAAGTACTTTTTGGCAAAAAGCTGAAGAAGTTGGTTATAGAAAAGGATTAAAATTAGATGCGTTTACCTTATTTGAAGAAGGGAATTAGTATTTTTGTAAAATTTTGTTTCTTTGAGAAATTGGAATAATTACTATATCATTCAATACATATGGCTACTTTAATTATTTTTCAATGAGATATTCTACCTTCATTTTGTAAATTAAATATTGATTGTTTTAATCTCAACATTTAAAGTCAAACTCTTTGAAAATTTGAGGGTATATATAATTGGAAAGTAGCAACAAGATCATATGGTTATTTATAAATTTTGTAGGAAAAAAATGACAAGAATTTGTGCCGTATTTATAAAATTGGGGCATGTAAGGGGATTTTGGAAGTTAGATTCATTGGGTGACAAACTTGAACTCATGCCCTACATTAATACGTAGCAATTAAAAATGTTCTTGTGCATTGAACATAAAATTTATAATCTATACTACTATCCTATGGAAGATTTTCCATATTTAAAGGACTGTAAAATGCATATGAAATGAAAATTTCAAAAGGTTTAGGCATCACTTTTATGGCAATCACAAATAACATATTAAATGGTTGTGGCAACAACAAAGGGCACAATTCCATCATCCTACTTTTGGCCCCAATTTCATCTAGAAAAACATCCAAATCCATTCATTGTAGACAAAATAAAAAATTTCATGACAGCAAGGGGTAACCTGTCAATCCTTTAATGGTGAATACTCAATTATACTTGACTTGATGATTAGGAGTTGCTCATAAGATGTTTATGACTCTTCTCTATGAACAATTTCGTAATTTCAAGGCATACCACTTCAAATATTCACAGCAATTACAACTTTAATGGAAAAATTATAATTCCATTCAAGTTTGATGAGTGAAACATGTGCACACCTCTGAAAAATATGTGACCCTCTAGGAGTTGGCCCCAAGATATTCAGGTTGCAAATCAGGGTGGTCATAGGCTTGTCTAACTTGGAAGCAATCTTCCATGAAGTGTCCAATCATCAAAATTGTTCTTGTATATCAATGGCTTAGCATACCGCTGGGAATGCACTGAGGATTGCCAAAGCCCGAGATGCTACACTAGTAACTTAGTATAGCATGCTGCAGAGTGCAGAGTAATCTGGTACTCACTTTGATCCACCACGGCAGTCAGTTAATTGCAAGAGATCAGCTGGGACTCCTGGGGGCCCAAATTCTGTGAACAAGATCTGCCGAATTCTGCACCCACTCTGGCGCCCACTGCGAGCTAGCCGTGATTGAAGGGGAGAAATTGAAGATGAATGATCCCTTACCACCGGATCCGATGGTTTCGTGGGTCACCACGACATTACCCTCAGGCGTCTGTCTTGATGGTATCAAGCTAGGCATTCAGGAATTGAATCCCTGCAAGCAGCCAGGTCTTGATTGATGCCAGAGTCTCTGTAAGTAATCTGACACGTTTTGTGTACGTTCAAAGCGGACCAAGTTTCTGACAAACTGGTGCCTGCTGCGTTTGTTGCTGCTCCATCATTCAGCTTCCAGTCGGCGTTCGTTCGTACTTGTCGCTAATTAACTTACTTTCTATAGCTCAAGTTCACGGAGCTTCAGCCGGTGCACGTCTGTCAGCTGGGTGGGAGATCGATCGAGAAACTATGTTAGCTGTAGTGGAGACTACGAAGCTAAGTGCATTGAAAGGATTGCTGTACGTATGTTAGGTGTGATTATTTCTTGCATGAAACTGGGGATGCTTGAACGTCAGTGGTCCCGTACTTCATGTTTTGGAGCGGCTATTGAAGGCAATTGATCGAATTTATTTATTGTTCACGAAAGCTTGGAAAAAGTGACGGTACGTACGTTGCATCCATTTTAAGAGTTGAGAATGTCTCTGGTTGTGTGAAAATGATCTTGTACTACAGTAGTCGACGCTCTAGCGAGGTCCATCTTCTGGCAGTGTGTCCATCTTCGTGCAGCAAGGACGTCTCACGGGTGAGCTTGCAGCCATGGCCATAGAGTAAGATAGATGCAGCTGCCTTCATTTGCCGTTGATCGATGTGCATTTTTTGGAGTAGCAAGCGGATATATGCATGCAAAGCTACATACATACATGACTTTTTTGAGCTGATTAGCATTTGGTCTTACTTAATAGTCTGCGTAATGAGATGCTGCATCTCATACCTCACCAAATACGCATACCTTGAGACTTACGATCTCATGTATATGCATTGCTGCCATGCATGTTCGCTCGCTCTTCTATATATCGCAGGAAGAGATAGACTGAAGCAGCAACAGGAGGAGGAGGAGGAGGCCTGAAGTTGCAATTAAGAATGGGCAGACGCTCCTTGCACCTCCCGAAACCTGTCGGTCCTTTTCACGTTTCCTTCGCTGATTTCGAGCTGCGACGCAGAGGTGGGGAAGATTGTCGTGTCACCGTTCACCCCAACTCTGATGCCGAATCGCAAACTGAGCCCCGATGGAAGGACGTTCCGCCCATGCGCTTCTTTTACCCAACAGCTGCAAAGCCCCGGTGGTGTCTTGCAGAGACGCAGAGCCGGCGCTGGTTGCCGCACTTCAACTACACATGGGGCTACTTCTCCAAACTCATCCATCCCTCCTCCTACCTGCGCCGCTTCGCAATCGGGACTCTCACTTGTACGTACGACGTGTATCGTTCGAATTCCAACCAGTTAGTTCATTTCTGGTCTAGTTATCTGGATGAAGATACGTTTTATTCTGCAATGTGGGGTGCGATTTGCTCTGATCTACTGCATGTATCCGGCCAGGGCAGGTTTTATGCACCTAGTTAATTGGCTACAGCTGCACTGCTCAGTGGCAAAGCCCATCTTGGTGCCAGAAGAAGCTGGCGAGCTTGGCAAGGCGGGTCGATTTCCCGTGGTGATATTCTGCCATGGGATGTGGGCTTGCCGCACCACCTACACGATTGCCTGTTGTGACATCGCTTCTCATGGTTACAGTGAGTTCTGGATTGAACCGAGTCTCTTCTCTATTTTCTCTTTCGAATTAGAATTATTTATTTTTCAGGAAAGCTGGAGCTACTATCGAACACTAGTGAAAAATCCCTGTTTCAAGAAATGAAATGAAATAACTGCATAAACTAATTCAACCAAACGCGAGGTCATAACATTCATTAAGAGTAGTTGAACTGTCCATCACTCCCTTTCATTGTCGCTGCGCGCATTGTCGTTCACTCGAAGTATTACATTTGCCTAAAATAGTTGCTTGGTACCACGTTTCATTCTTGAACTCAATGCTTGAGAGGATCAGCGGCAAAGAAGAAGACGTGAGAGAATTAGAGCATTTACAGACCCTGATTTATCCATTTTAATATCAAGTAGCAGTTGATCCCTCGCTATTGAGAAATCCTGTCAAGAATATTATATGATTGAAATAACACCCCACTGTTGTTCTTATGGATATTTCAATCAGGGGTTTGCTCTACCTAAACCCTACCCAGCACCAATTGATTTTATAATGAATGCGAACAGGCAGCTGGAGAGCTGCAACTGAGTGAATTATATGCATGACTGAGAGGAGCTATTGAGGCCTGGATTGTGCACTATATGAATCCATAGGCTGTAACGATCCTCCGTGGTCTCTAACGGTTCATGGCAGTCGTGGTGGCGATTGAGCATTTGGATGGTTCGGCGGTGGCTGCCAAGTACAGAGATGAAAATGGGAGAAGAAGGTGGATCACTCATGCATTTGCGGAACGGCCATTTGATGATACCCCCATTGCAGACCGCTCGAAGCAACTAACGCAGGTACCAATAGAGCGTCGACAACGTCTGGATATGCTTTCACAAATAAAACATTGCCAGTGCTCGAACAGCTCTTGATGGAATAGTTATAGCTTAGTACTTAAAAGCAATTCTTACGGGTGATCCGTTGTTTAATCAGAGAGCAGATGAGGTTCGCCAGGTGGTGGATGTGCTGGAGATGCTGGAGAGTGGGCTTCTGAAGCAGAAGTCGAATGCTGTCCAAGGGAGGACGAGATTGGATGTGGGCATGCTCCAGGGACGCATTGACATGTGCCAGCTTGCCATCCGAGGCCATTCCTTTGGCGGCTCTACTGCCATTGTTGCTTGCGGATTAGACAAGAGACTCAAATGCTGCATTGCCGAAGATGTGTGGTGGCAACCCATAGAGCAGGTAGCCTGCTCTATTCCGTTCAACCCTTTTGTGACAGTTACTTGCGGCTGGCCTGCAAGGATCAGCATTGCTTTAATCTTTTTTTTGGCGGCTGCGGTATGATAATTCTCCCAAATTCTACCTTGGAAATGTGAGCTCAGATCGACTTCGATAGACTGGCTGGAAAAGTTCCCCTGCTTCTTCTCAACACGCAGTATTTTGAGTGGGATGATCTCTGTCGCTTGCGCAAACTCTATCTTGAAGCAAGAAATGAGGCTCAGCTTGAGGCGAAGCCTCTGGTGACCCAACTACTCACCATCAAGGTTGTTACACAACAACACTAGCATTTTCGCTTAGATATATATGCTGGATGTAGTTGATTCGGGCCTGTTCATTCGTGCCCGGAGTTACACATGGTGCGTTTCAAATTATGTGGGACTTCTATGCACCTGTCATTGTCTCATTGCTGCTATCTAGGATTTGTTCTATTTGAAATCTCACTGGATTTGGTGACACAGGGCACGCGTCATATGGACCAGAGTGATTTTCCCGTGATTTGGCCAAGGACCTTCAAAGCTGCCAAGTAAACCCCCTTGGAGGCTTGTGCATACATCAAAAGCTGTTGCAACACTCGTATTCATTCTCGCAATTTCTCATCTTGTTCAATTTCTACCAATTTCACATGCTGAGTCGGTCTCTTTGCGTGCAGATTGTCGGGCACGGTTGATACTCTGCTTGTGAAAGATATCAACAGCAGACTGTGCCTTGAATTTTTGCACAGACACCTCTTACCACCTGGTTCGACCCTTTTACTCGTGATTTCCTTCTTGATTGCCAAAGTCTCTCGTTTTGAAGCATTTGATTTTCTGAAGTAGGTCAAGTTCGTGACAGAAATTGGCATCGTTTTCGCAATTAGCGACGACAAAATGGATCACTTTCTAAAGTAGGTCAAGTTCGTAACAGAAATTGACATCGTTGTCGCAATTTGCGACGACAATATGGATCACTTTTTGAAGTTCATGCATTGTCTCTAATGAAAACGAAGTACAACATTCCTTTCAATATCATTCTTGATATGCGTGCAGGAATTGGAGCTCCGTATGCAGTAGAGATTACCAAAGCAGACCGGGACCTTCTCCTAGATGGTACACTTCCACAATCAGCAATTATGCCGTCACTGGCCTCAAACGCAGACTCGGTAGAATCGACAGCACCAATGTAGCCTTCGCCTTCAGCAGCTTGTAGCATACAATCCTTAGTTCCAAACACATAGTACTAACATTTTAGGAAAATTTAAATAGAAAGAGTTCGGAAGCAATCAGCTTCACTCAGGCGCGACTCCTCTGAATTGCATCAAAACTTGTGCAGTACTTTGAAGGCAGAGGAACTTTATCATGCCTATTCTACTTTTTAACCCTTTTCAAACTATGTGAAAAGACTCGAGCAAATCTGGAAGTTAATTTTCTGACACCCAAATCTAGTGAGTTTCTAAGATAAAAACACACTTCAGCAGAAATCCATGATATATGGGCTCAACTACCTCATATCGACTGACCTCACAATCTGTGCGTTGCCACAATAATTGACTCGTACATCCTTCATGCTCAACATCCATGCGGGCATGTAACTGCTTATGATTCATTCATTCATGCAGCCTCAACTGCTACACATTGTACGTTTACCACATGCCACCACTGGCTAGGCTTATAAAGTCATAATTATGAAAACAAGAACAATCCAGGTCATTACAAGAGCAATTTCATAAGCAAAACACAGCACAGACTTGACTGTTTGATCCAAAATGTAAACCCTCATTCATAAAACTTCTGTGATGGGCGACACTTAGTAACTGCACATTGCACATTCCCTGTATATCCTGAGAATCTGTCAGGTAGTGTATGCATCTATTCAGACAATTTTTGCATTTCAAGTTGCACACACATGTATTTCTACCATTAACCATTAACCCTTGAAAGGCCCTTGGGGTCCCTCTATACGACATGTATTTAGCTTTATAATTCTTCAATTGTGGTTTGATAGATGAGTTATGATATATTTTTATTTATGTACTATCATGATCATTAGTTTACTTTGTACTGAAAAATATTTGGTCAATATTTTCCTAATCAAATACCACCAAATACATAATATACTATATGGCCGCAAAGGGCTTTCAGGCCCTTCTGGGGTTAATCATGCATTGCATATGAACTAGAGCGCTCAAATGATTCTAACAACTGCAGTCCTTTCAGCCCTAAAACATCACAACAAGCCCCTAGCACTGACTTTTCAATGTATTTTCACAGACTGTTGTTTATTAAGGGTTCATAGAATGGGAGTTTCACACAGTAAACACAATCATCCTTTCACAAGCCACTAGACTGGTTGGTGCTTCACGACTTTCTGTGTGACAGACAGTACCTTCAAGCAGCTCCTTTATTTGCAGATCCAGTCTAGATTTCTCTGAACCCACTTTTGCCCATGCTACTGGTACTCGTTTTTTAAAACGGTGATAAACCATTTCCTAATCAATATTCCAGTTTGTTCGGTAGTGAGGGACTCTTCCTGAGTCTCAAGCGTTGGCAGTTCTACACAGAAAATTAAACTAAATTCAGTCATCAGGTGAGAAATCATATATGCATTTTCCCATCTAGTTTCCGTTTATATATCCAGTCATATCTGTAGAGTTGACAACTAGGAATGAGTAATCAGCATAGCTGTATTCATTGGAGTCATACTTCATAAAATATATTACATGCATTGTATCACCCAGATTCCATTGTTGTCATGCCCAGAGTTTAGTGATTTCATAGCATTTTGCTGTGATAAAATCATAGCCATTGCACTTATGCTCCAGGTTTTGAGGAAATCAAGTTTGTTGGATATGGTTGCTGATCATCAAAAGGTACTGGGAGTGGCAGTACTAGTAGTGGTGCTCCTGCATTCCATCTCTGTGGCAGCACAACCCTTGTTTCCTGCCATGTTCATTTTTGGAGACTCATTGGTGGACAGTGGCAACAACAATTACATTCCGCTGTCTCTGGCCAAAGCTGACATACTTCCTAATGGGATTGATTTTCCTACTGGCACTGCCACGGGACGCTTTTGCAATGGCCGGACCTCCTTCGATGTCTTGTGTAAGTTGATCATTCTCTGGTACTCCCAAATTTTTACAAGGGTCACAATTAATGAAACCAAGAAGGTGCAAGTGAGCCTCATGTTGATTCTACCAGTTTTGAGTAGGTCCCACGTGGACTCTCTTGTGGTTACTTTCTGACAAGCACATGCAATGTTCTTCACTGATTATTGAAATGGATTTAGCCCCACATTGATTTTTCACAACATGAGCAATCCAATAGGTCATTTCAAAACCACAAATCCTTGATCTTTTCGCGACTGGTTAATACTGTGACATCCATGATTCCAGGAAGTTGGCAACACAAAGCAGCGCCACAACTGTAACCAATATTTCAAATTTGGAAGATGCTGGAAGTGCTAACTTAGCTGCAGATGTGGCTCCCCAAACTCTCTTAGTCCTGAGCAGTGAGGCAGCAGACACAATTTTTGTTAAATTGGCAGTTTTCTCATTGCCAAAAATGAAATGTTCTGGAGGTTTTGCTTCAAATGATAAGTATTGAGACATTTTTGAGTTATGAACAATTGTACAAAACTTGCCAAAATGACAGAAATTTGGCAATGCAATGAAAATCACCACAGCAGAGCTCCATTTCTAAATGTCCTGAAAATAAAGTGAACATTCATCTCAACTTCTGGGCAGAATTGACTTGATCGCGGTGATTGTATATGGCAATGGCAGGTGACCACATTGGCCTGCCATATCCGCCTCCGGCCTTGGCGCCGACAAGCCGAGGCCTTGCTATTCTACAAGGATTGAACTACGCCTCCGGAGCTGCAGGACTTCTGAATGGGACAGGTGCAGATTATGTGAGAATCACTCAACTCAAACAGCCACATTCGGAGATATTCCAAAGTCATTTGGGCCCAAAGATTCTTAGTTTGCATTATTCACTATTGTACAAGCCCAAGAAAGTTTTGGTATTGCATAATGACTATGCAAAAAAAACTTGCTGACATAGACTGCATTACTGATGGAACTCACGGACCAAGTCTGTGCAGGTTTTTTTCTGATGAGATAATTAGCATTGTGCTCTGCAATCTGTAAACTGAAATGCAAGCAGCATTGACTCCAGGAGCTTGAACAAGTCAAGAGGCTTAGTTCCAAGCAAGTTTATTCATATGCTGTGCAACTGATATTACGGGAAGTTCCCTTTAGTCAGCAATTGTACTAAAGTATTACCCGTCCTGGTAATCAAAAGAAAATTGCTGATGGTCTCATTTTTGGCAACTACAAACTTGCCAATTGAATGGAATTTTTTGTTCTATGTGTAACTTGTTGTAGGTAATAATGCAGAGAAGAAGAGTACCTCTGGTCTTATGACTAGCGTGGATTAAGAGTCTGCTGGGGATAGTTCTTACTACTATCTAAGCCATAAAGGCTTAGATAGCGGATGCTATCCGGTGATAATACAGACTGAACTCAGTTGAATTAATCAATGTCAGTGGTGGTGGAAGCAATGTCTCACAGGGAGATTTTGCACAAGAAAGTTACGTGAATTAGAGACAAGCAATCACATACACCCCCAGTGTTCTAACTTTTCCACTGAAGGTCGAGGAAATGTACCAAATCCCCTAAGAGGTCAATGTTGGTTGTTACGCACAGTATTTTGAAAGAGCCTTCTTGTGTGTCTTGCAGATTGAATTGCTCACATTCGACGAGCAGATTGCGATCTTTCAGCAATCCGTCTTCCAAATGGTTGCCATTCTGGGACAATCTGCTGCCAATGACCTCCTCCACAATTCCTTATTTGCAGTTGCCATGGGGAGCAATGACTATGTTAACAACTATCTGCTGGCGAGTGACAATTCCACCCGCACCATGTACACCCCTTCGCAGTTTGTAAAGCTCCTGATGTCAACTTACACAACACAACTCACGGTACAATTCTTACACTTTTCATTTATGAATTGCTGTATACCTGCGTCGTGTCTCTCTACGGACTTCTAGAAGAGGTGCCAATATACTTTGAATTCCTCTGAGTTTAACATACTAAGTAATGGCAAAGCAAGCTGCACTGTGAAGACTATCCATAGGTAGGGCCTATTGAGATGCCATTGCATGAGAGTCATATTGACCTGCACGCCTCTCTTCATGACTTCTTCTACTTTGCATTTACTTGAAAAATTCTCAATGCAAGCAAGTTTGCTTTGCATTCACTAGACATACGCTAGTCTCAATGCAAGCAAGTTTGAGCGGTTTGATCACCTTGAGATCTACAACCAAACTTATAAAAACACCAAAGAAATAATTATAACTTTGCTATCTTATAGCACATGCTGACATTGTTGAAGCCCGTTGTCAAAATTCGAGCAATATATTAGTCTTCAATGAATGTGCTTTTCCAATCACAACTTGCCACAAATGAATGACAAAACGTGCCTGCCATGAGATTAAGAATCTGACATTAAGTCTTCTAGCAGGCAAATAAATGTGAATTTGTCAATAGAAAAAAAATATTCTGGACGAGGGCTCCTCCGATTCCGATCAGCTCATAAAATCGTTTTACCTTATTAAATTTAAGTTACATGCATTGTGTGTGCAGACTCTGTACAACTCCGGTGCTCGGAAGTTCGTGGTTTCCAACGTGGGTCCTCTGGGGTGCATGCCATCTCGCCTGGCCCTGGGAAGCCTTGATGGTACTTGTGTGGCATACGACAATGAGATGGCCCAGAGCTTCAACCAGGAACTCCAGCCTCTCCTCAGAGAACTGACGGAGTCCCTGCAAAGCTCAATGTTCCTGTATGGCAACTCGTATGATGTGGTTTATGACCTCATCCAGGACCCTTTTCCTGACGGTAAGTTAATGGACTGATTTCCTACCCCTGCCTTGAGTTCACACTGTAATTTGGGACTGATATTTCCATTTCCTTTGATGATCCCTCAATCATTGCCCAAGCTAACAATAAGAATGCCACCTTGGGAGCGAACTAAGGACTAACTGAACTACAGAAATATTTAAAACAAAAATTCTCTTTAATCAATAATGTAATGTCAGGCATGATTACTTCTTTTTAATATTCATTATTTTGTTACTGTCTTTGAGGTTTCCAAATTACATGATGAATTATTTCTTCTTCTATAGATAGGGAAGCAGCCACTTCGGGATACAGTATTTGCACACTGAATTATAAATACTAGTGTTGTTGTAACAAAGCATAACATAGCATGTGCGTTTAAGGCAACTGTCAGCTGGAATTAACCCCAGAAGGACAGAGGCACATTTTACGCAGAAACTGTCAAAAACTGCTACTTTTTAGGGCAGCAAGAAAAAAATGATGTTTTTGTTTTTTTAAACTCAACCGTATAAATTTGTGCTAGACTTCTTTGGGAACATGTGGAAAAATATTTAAAAACTTTGGCTGCACAGATTGAAAGATTATGACATTTGAAGTTTGGTGAAAAAGTTTTTTTCCAACATGGCCCGACAAGGCCTGCAAGCTTTAATTCCTTCTAGAATGAGATTCTTTCACTAAACATGATTATTTTTTTGACATTTTCAATTTGTAACATAGAAGTTACACATTTCATCAAATTTCAGAATCATTGGAAGAGTTTTGCACATGTTGCCCGAGCTGCCCACAAAGTTTGAGGCAACATTACTTTTGATCCAAGCACCCGATCGGAAAAGAAATTAGATTTTTAGGAAGAGGGTACATAGTTACACATTATGTCCAAATTTCATGAACATCCAACCAAAAATGACTTTGTAGGAACCTACCCAAGATTTCTTGTATACATTGAATAGACACTTGATCCTTTCGGGGTCAAATTTTATATGGCAAGTCAAATAACACCATGGATACTCTCAATCATCACAACAGAGGCTAGCAATTAATATACTTTCCAGAATATAGAGTTCATCACTTTGAATATTCTGTGAGATCCATTAATTAAGAAAAGAAGATTTAAAAAAAACATTAAAATGGTTTCCCAATACTTTCAATGCATATATATTATTTATTTATTTATTTATTTATTTAATACAAGTTTGGACCAAGCTATTGTTTAGCTAAGTTAATCCAAGATTGGTTAATATTGAATTCTTGAATCTGTGATCGATCTATTAATACAAGGTAAACTGGCCTATGACAGGCAAATTGCCCAATGCACCTAGAAAAACATCCATTTCAATTTTACATCAATCCATGGCAGATTTTCGCTAATAAATGGGATTAAGACTTCCTTACCTAGGTTTGTTAGTGGCCAAAATCAATGCCTTGGGTGATGTTGATAGCATTATTAGTGATCGTTTTAGGACCTTCTACCTTTCTAGTGTAAATTCAATTCAAGGCTAACTTTTTTATTCCTTTATGTCATGGCCATGTTATAAAATATTGTGACCATCTTAGGAAATTTTGAGACTGCTTTAGGTGATCAGATGACCATTATGGGTACACTCTGTGGTGATTTGGGGGTAGTCTACAGACTATTTTGAGCCAATTGGGTAGAATACTTCAAATAATCATAACAAATTGATGATAATTTTTCAAAAAAATAAAATTTCAATTGCTCTTTGCATGCCTTTATATGCAAAAATTTATTTATTTATTTCAAAAATGTGAACATGACAAACCAGTCATTCTGTATTTCTGCCTGTCATAGGCTGGTTTACCTTAAATTATGCCTCAGACTAAAGGAACGTTTTGTTTTTGTTAAATGATTGACATCGGTACGCCTTAACTTACTGAACTTATGGGACCCAGGTTTCAATGTGGTGAATGAGGGCTGTTGCGGAGCAGGACAGTTCAATGGTCAGCTTCCGTGTTTGCCAGTGATCGACAGTCTATGCACCAATCGATCCGAGTATGTCTTCTGGGATCCTTATCACCCCACCGAAGCTGTCAATGTGCGCTTGGGGAATCGGACGTTTAATGGATCGCTGTCCGACATATCTCCAATGAATGTCCAACAACTCGCCAGGCTGACCATCTGAAACTGAAACGAAGTACTGGAGGAAGAGTCAGGGTTAACCCGGCCTTACAGGCCACGGGCTGGTCAGCGTGGGGAAAATTATTTAATCATCCATCAAATTTTTGGGTAACTTACTGTGTGAATCATTTGCTTAAAAAAACCCATTCAAGAGCACTCATGCATTGGAGGTCACACTACTATGCAAGACCTAACTTTCCTTTCCACACAAAATTTCAAGGATGAACATTTGCACTTCCGTCTTACATAGAAGGATTTTTAGTCATTCATGGGACAATTTATGTCACTTAGATTGTTCCATTGCAACTTAACTGCCTATCATAGGATGTAATGGTTGTTGATATTACTGATAGTTCTTCATACCACAAGGGAAGGAGGCTTATAGAAGTTATCTACATGATGCATGGTAGAGGATGCTATTTGCATCATATTAAGCATTGTAATCGTGGTTGCCAATATTAGTATGTTCATAATACCACGAGGGAGGGAGGCTTATAGAAGTTATCTAAATGATGCATGGTAGAGGATGCTATTCACATCATATTAAGCATTGTAATCGTGGTTGCCAATATTAGTATGTTCTTCATACCACAAAGGAAGCTTATAGAAGTTATCTAAATGATGCCTGGTAGAGGATACTACTTGCATCATATGAAGCATTTTAACCATGGTTGCCAATATTAGTTCTTCATGTCACTAGAGAGGCTTACATTTTAACCCATAAGCACAGGTGTGCTTTCATTTCAAGGGAAGACCAATTTAGAAGTTGTGGAGAGTTTTTTGGGTAAACAAGCCAAAAAATTAACAATCATCATTATAAACTAACTAGGGCAATTTCAAAGTGGGAGGGTTGTAGACTATGAAGGGTGCTACACCTAGAATTGACTAAATAAGCATTTGAGCATGATTCATATTGTCAAACTATCTAAGTTTTTGTTGGAAATAGAAATAGGATTCTAGATTCTTTTAGTATACAAATTTTGGACACCAAATGAATAAACTATTAATTTCTAAAGTGTTGAAAATAGGTGTAATTAGAATTGATCATAGGGGCTCATGAATAGATGCTATACAATTTAGGCAAAAACTTGTAGAGATTGATTCTAGAAATAGCATGAGAGGATTGTAGAAACAAGTTAAATTATAAGAAGATAGAATAGGTGACATAGTGTAACTTGCCATCTAATCATAGAAGAGAGATAGAGAAAAATACTCAATTCAACTGTCTCTACTTCAACCTTAGAGATATGTTGTATACTACATAGAGTCTTTCTACATAACATGTAAAGAATATGTAAAGACTTGCTAGGTGCACATTGTGCAGTAGCTACTGTAGTAGCCTAGGTTTTACTATGGTCTAACTACCAATGACATGCTGGTGATTAAACTACATATTACCCATGCCAATTGCCTTGATGCCTTTCTTGGATACATGGCTTGTCCTTCTCTCTATCACTATCAAGGTTAGAATTGTCTTCATAATCATCTTTTTCAGTGCTTCAAATTTTTTTTCATCTTTGCACTTCTTAGCTTTGTGGTCAAGATTAGAATTATCTTCATAATCATCTTCATTACTAGTTTTGACAATTTTATTATCTTTGCACTTCTTAGCTTCATGACCAAGTTTCAACATTTGCAACACTTGCCTTTGAATTTTGATTTCCATTCCCTAACCATCAAAGCCTTAGTTGTGTCATTGGCTTTATGAACACTCTCATCCTTCATCTTTTTCTCTTCTTGAATGATTATATGAACGAGCATATGCAATGATTTTTCTTCATTATGACATTAAATACTTTTGAATGTGATCTTGTCTCCTTTTTTAACAACTTCTACCCTACCACTTTCATCCTTCATCCTTTGCTCTTCTTGAAGGATCCTACCAATGAGTATATGTAATGATAGTTTTTATTTACTACCCTTAATAATTATGAAACTTTTCCATGAATCAGGTAAGCTACTTAAAAGAACATTGGACTTGTCTCCTTCAAGAACAACTCTAAATTGAGCTAAACGATCAATCAAGGATATGAATTCAACGATTGATTATGACATACCATCACCTTCATCAATTTTTTTAGGACCAAAACTCTCATTGTAAAACTCTCATTGTAAAACTCTCATTGTAAAACTCTCATTGTAAAATTCTCATTGTGTTTTGATCCATTGTTGTATACATGAAATTTAATTCATCCTATGCTTCCTTAGAAGTCTTACAACTTGCTATATGTCGAAGTGGTTCATCTTTGGATAAAAAACAATTGTAGCAAGACCATTAAAACCATGTTCCATTCATTTTTCTATATTTCTATTAATAGCAAAACATCATTGGTACCCTTGTTGACTCCAACTTCTCCCTTCTCCCCACTTGGGATAGTTCTTGGTGTATTCATAGTCAAATTGGCCCCCCTTGTTGGTTTTGAATCATCTCTAGTCACTAATTTTCATTGTCCTTTTCTTTTCAAATGATAAGACATCCCAAGCTTCCACAAATGGAAATTCTCACCACCAAACATATCCACAAGGCCCAACAAAAGGAGAACAAATCCAATGGCTCAACAATTTGATTTGCAACAAGATGCAATCAAAACTTTGAGATTTGAGAAATAAAAAGGTTAGAACAATGGATTTTCATATACAATCAAATAGATTGACCTTATTCAATCTTAATTGTGGTCTCAAATAGACTCCACTCAAGAATAATAACTTTGCTCAAATAATACTACAATTAACTATATATAGACAAAATAGATGTGAGAGTGTAATTTTTCACCCAACCATAGAAGAGAGACATTGAGAGAAATGCTCAACTCAACTTCATCTCTTTCACCCTCAAAGCTATGTTATATACTACCTAGAGTCTTTCTACATAACATAGAATATGTAAAAACTAGTTAGGTGTATGTTACAGTGCACTGCCTAACGGTGTAGCCTAAGTCCCACGGTGTTTCAACATTACCAATCCCCCATGGTACTGTCTTATGATGCATCCGCTAACCTCAAAGTCCACAGACAACCCATAGACTTTAGATGAATCAATTTAACCTGAAGTATTTGATTCCAACACAACATACCACGTCTTTCTAAGCCTTCAAAGTTCGTTTCGTTTGTTTCAAAGCTAAAAACAAAAAAAAAGCCTCGAAGAAGTTACAGCAGGCACTCAGAGAATTAGCCCAACTTCGGAACAGGAGCTGTTCACGTTGAGCCTTAAGAAACTGAGCCTGCTGTAACTCGAAAGGCTTTAGAATCAAGCCGCAGCTACCATCCACGCCCAGTGCAGCTCCTGCAAGGTGGTGGAGATAATGATTGTTCAGAAGCTCCTGTATTGCCGAGATGCGGAGCAACGCCTTGTGTGGGATTTAGGGTTTAAGAGAACGGCGAATGCAAACACGCAGGTGATTTCAATTGTTTATTTTGACATGCTACCCCGGGAAGATTTACATGGCATGCGATGTGTTATTCTTCAGAAAGACTGATTTTATTTCACAACGTGATCAGATTTTGTGTGCCTGCCTTTCGATGAGTCCTTGGTGCTGTGGCCACCCCGCTGGCGAGGAGGACTCCTAAGGCGATGGCCTTGTCGTGCTGGTGCCTGCGTCCACCAATTCTCAGCTTCTTCCGCATGCCCCAGCGTTTTAATGGAGTGAAGTTAAGCTAGGTTCCTCTACAATCCACTACAGGGAGAGAAAGGGGTGAAATTCTTGGAAATGACATGTAAGTGTGCGTTTGCCCATCTTCCATTCTGGAACTGCATATTCTTGACAGGTAAGAAGTGAGAGACTAGTGCTTGCGTTACTTGCGTTACTCAAAGCCGTTTTACCAATATTCAGGATTGTGCTTTCATTGGGTGATCAGTATAGAGCTGAGAAGAGATGGATCACTGTGTTCAGGAGCCTAATCTGTTGAGATCAAATTCGTATCACTATGAACGAAATTATCAGGCAATTTCAATATGGGAGTCTGTAGGGCACTGGAAGTGACAATAGACTACCCAAAATGTTCAATTCAAAGATCTGTGGTTCTGGACATTTAGGGGAGTCATTCTCGCAGCACTTGCTAATTGAAGGCCAACCGAGTGTATGAATAGATGGAGATGGGATCAGGCCCCTAATGATTCTACCTTACCTTGTAAGGTGTTGGCTTCATAGTTAAGAGTTTCTAACACCTCAGCATCTTCTTCCTTTTGCACAAAGTTTTGGCTCACTTGCCTCGGCCATTGTGGAAATTCATCGACTGTGATTAAAAAATGACTGATTCGATTGATCATGATGTGAAAAGCATAATTTAGACATGGGCAAATTTTATATCACCAAAATCAGTGAAGAGCTTGGCATCTATTTTTTTTTCTAAAGGTAAATAAATTTTGGACAAACGAAAGTCCCCAGAAGACCCACTATATTCCACTAATAAATGAACCCTATTTGAACATCTTGACCCTTTTCTTCATTTTACCTGCATAAATTTATGTTGGAAAACTTTCATGCACGTTGCAAATCTTTTCAGCTTTGGTACAATTTGTTGCTGCCCTCAATTTCTGCAATAAAAACAACTTGAACTTAATAATACTCCTTCGAGTAGCAATGAAGTTTAATTAGTTAACTCCACCAAACACGAAAGAAAAGCTCTAGGACATTCCAGTGTGATGAAATAGGTCGGTCTGTTCTCATTCTATGGTTATTTGTGCACTAAAATGATGTCCATTTTTAACTTTCTGGGATATCTTTTGGTTCTCCTCTGATGGTCTTCCAGATAGACCGTAATATCAAGGCTCATGCCCGGAACCATGTTACTGGCATCATCAGACTCAGAGATAATGAACATTATGGTTCTCAAGTATCATGTGTGATTGCTGTGCAGGTGAGAAATCATTGCTGGGCACCCTTGGGATGATCATTCCCCATTGGGTAGTGCAACAGTTTTCATCCATAGACTAGTTCAATTCGTGAGGTTGGTAACGGAGGGAGACCTTGGAATATTCTCCTGATGGATGATATTATCCGTAGTCTACCTGTACAAGCAAGGCTTGGCTATTTCCCCCCCGCCCCGACCAGTTGTTGATACTTCTGCTGCACTTGATGTAGGGAAGCAGTTTGATTGACAACAATGGCTTTTTGTAGGATGGTGGATATCCAGGATAGGCACTTGGATATCCTGGATAGTACGAAATGCCATAAGACCAGTTCTTTCATGACGATCGTGGCATTTTTTGTTGAGAACAACGATTCCTTTGCACAATCGGAAGTGCCAAGCGCAAGTATAGATTTGATAAAAAACGAATTCTGAAGGCCAGCACGGGCATATCTTGAATGATGCCAGAAGAAGGCCAACTCTCTAGCTGTTGATCTCCAGCAAACTATACAAGAGTACAAGAAGCCTCCATTATCTATGCCCCATCAAAATGAATGGCAATAATCGGGAGTGATATGCAGGCAACAGGAATTAGAGTCACGCATCTAACCATCGGGGCAAGAATGCCACATCGACATGGATTTTGCTTGCAAGTGGTCTCAATACTCCAGAGTCTGAATTTTAAAAATGTAGATATCAATTTTCGTACATAAAATCGAAAAGTTTAAAACGCCGAATTGTTTCCCTTTTGTCCAAACGGTAACCTCTTGTCCCATTGTCGAAACGGTAACATTCGAGAAATTCCTCATGAACGACGCGAATGTGGACATGGATCATACCCACGAAACTAAATTAGACTTTCTTACACAACGGATAACTCTGCACGAGCTGGCGGCGAATGATCCGATGGAAACAAGGGTTGTGCGGTCGGTCGGGCAGACAGAGATGGCTGCCCGTGAAACAAAACTCAGGGCAGGGGAACTGAAGGGGAAGAGCCCAAGACGACGGGGAGGTCAAGTTATTGCTCAGTGTCTCTTGAATGTTTAGTGTTTAGTTCTGCTGAATCCCCTTTGAGCATCAAGCTGCTCCATCAACGTCACAGGTTAGCTTCTTGCTCGGTTTCTGTTCTGCTGCTTGAGCTTTCCAAATTCCAAGTGGTGAAAGTCGTCAGCTTGTGTCTGTGCCTGCATTACTTTCACACGGGCATTTCTTTCACATGTCAGGGCTATCGGCATGCGTCAATACCTGTTTTTTTAAGACAATGCGCTGTTTTGGTGGTAGCAGTAGTAGTCGTCGTGTGTGAGGGGTGATGCAGCGTCGTGTCCGATTGTTTCTTGCCGGATTTGGTTGATATCGGGGACGTGCTGGGAAAATTTCTGCGTTCATTCCTCTGCAGTTGGGATTGGATTGACAGTGTCTTAACCCTACAGTGGATTGAGAGTATATTGACCCTACGGTGGATGTGCTCGGACAGGCGCGGCAGCATCAACTGCCGGGAGGCGATTAGTTAGGTTCGCGATGGTGCTGGGAGATGTGTTCGTGTTGGCCTTCGTGCCGTCGGCGTGCGTGGTGGGCATTCTGTTCGCGCTGTCGCAGTGGTACGTTGTGTCGCGCGTGACGGTGGGCGGAAGCCACGAGAGCAACAATGGCTACAGGCACGTGGACGAGAACGGCATTGACGATGCCGACGTCGTGGCCAAGTGCGCCGAGATCCAGGCCGCCATCTCGGAGGGTGCGTCTCTCTCTCACTCTATATGTGTCTGCGTGTACGACTACTGCATTCCCGATGTGGTGGATTGGAAATGTGGGTGATTGCTTTCAGATCTGCGTGGTTTTCAGAGATTGGTTTCGAGTTGTTAGATTGCGCTTACTGGCGCCAGTGTTGCGGAGGTTTAAATTTGTCCCAGATGCGGCTAAAACCCTCAGTGGTGTTCAGGATGAAGTAGAGTGTGTAATGCGTCTGCGAGCCCGAGCCTTCGTGATCGGGCGTAATCACGAGTTTATAAGTGTATCCTTCGGGGTATTTCGTGAACCACTCGCGATCAATTTCCGGAATCCACCAGATCATCTTCGAACATCGCCCTCCAAATCGGCGTGTGAGTTTTTTTTGTCAATGACAGCTTTGATATGTGTATATGCGTTTTGCAGGTTCGGAGTCGTTCCTGGCGACGGAGTATCAGTATCTGAGCATATTCATGGGCATCTTCTCGGTGATCATCTTCGTGTTCCTGGCTTCCGTGGGTGGGTTTAGCTTCGACCGTCAGCCGTGCGACTTCGACCCGGCGCTGTCGTGTCCGTCTTCGATCTCGAACGCATTTTTCAGCACCGTGGCTTTCATTTTGGGCGCCATCACGTCGACGTTGTCCGGTTACTTGGGCATGAAAATCGCGACTTACGCGAACGCGAGGACGACTCTAGAGGCCCGTCGTGGCGTTGGCCACGCTTTCATCGTGGCCTTCCGTTCTGGGTCCGTGATGGGTTTCTTGCTGGCGGCGAACGGTCTTCTGGTTCTTTTTTTGACGATTTTGGCGTTCAAGCTGTACTTCGGCGACGACTGGGTGGGTCTGTACGAAGCCATCACCGGTTACGGTTTGGGCGGTTCTTCCGTGGCTTTGTTCGGTCGCGTGGGCGGCGGCATTTACACGAAGGCCGCGGATGTGGGCGCCGATTTGGTGGGGAAGATCGAGCAGAACATCCCCGAGGACGATCCCAGGAACCCCGCTGTAAGTTAATCTCCAGTCTCCAGTGTGTGTGCATGTGTTTTTAGGGTGCCATTTCGGAACTCGTGGAAGTGTTTGTGGTCGGTTTGGGTATTTGAAGATGTAACAATGCACAGTCGATACTAACATCCTGAGAATTTCGGAAGACCCACATGCCTACATGAAGTAGGCAATGTGTTGCATTCTGGATGTTGTTGGCTGTTGATGCACCTAAAGACATTCAGACGCGTCATCTCTGCTGATAAGGCATTTTCATCTGCTGAAGCCATGGCTGGGAGTCGATCATGTTTGGTTCCCAGGCATTTCGGTGGGAAGGTTTTGATGCTCGAGGATTCCGTGGATTTCGGTGTTTTTTCTGAAGTATGTCGTTCGTGTGCAGGTGATTGCGGACAACGTGGGCGACAACGTGGGCGACATCGCAGGTATGGGAGCGGACTTGTTCGGTTCTTTTGCGGAGTCGACTTGCGCGGCTCTGGTGGTGTCTTCGATTTCTTCTTTCGGCACGGACCGCAACTTCGTGGCCATGTGCTTCCCGTTGATCATCAGCGCCGCCGGTATTTTTGTGTGCCTGTTGACGACTTTGTTTGCGACGGACCTTTTCACGATCAAGGATGTGAAGGAGATCGAGCCGACTTTGAAGCGTCAGTTGATCATTTCTACGATTTTCATGACCGTGGCCATCTTCTTGGTTTCTTGGTTTGCTTTGCCGGCGACGTTCACCATCAATGTGGTCGGTCACTTGCCGAAGGTTGTGAAGAACTGGTGAGTTGTCATCTGGTCCCCCGGAAGCTCGATTTGTTGTGGGGTTTTGGGTGTGCATGTTGGATTGTTTTGTGGATCTTTCTGACGTGCGTGGCTTTTCGTGCATTGATGTTTTTATTTGATGTTTGGAAACTGACATGTGATGCACTTGTGTTTTTTCACCTGCAGGCACATCTTTTTCTGTGTGGGTTCCGGTCTTTGGGCCGGTCTGATCATTGGCTTTGTGACGGAGTACTTCACCAGCAATGCTTACCAGTACGTTTTCGCCAGCCTCTGCATATTGTTTTCGGGACGCTGTTGCATGGACAAGGTGTCTGGACTTGATGTTTTTCTGGCCGTTTACCGAGTGCATCTTGTATTTGATTTTAAGAGTGCATTGGATTGGTGTTCGTATTGATCCTGCCACTTGGAATCCTGAATTTGTGTTTGTGTTTCAGGCCCGTGCAAGACGTTGCTGATTCGTGCCGTACTGGAGCGGCGACGAACATCATTTTCGGCCTCGCCTTGGGTTACAAGTCTGTGATCATCCCTGTGTTCGCCATCGCGGCCGCCATCTACTTGAGTTACAGTTTGGCTGCCATGTACGGCATCGCCGTGGCCGCTTTGGGCATGCTGAGCACGTTGGCGACTGGGCTGGCCATCGATGCTTACGGTCCCATCAGCGACAACGCCGGCGGTATTGCCGAGATGGCTGGTATGAGCCACGAGGTTCGCGAGAGGACGGACGCCCTTGACGCCGCCGGGAACACCACCGCCGCCATTGGAAAGGTGCTTTGTGGCTTCACGCATTTGAGTTGATGGGCGTGTTAGAATGTCACCTTGCTGTATGACTGCCGGTGTATATGAGGTGGAGGAGGCCTGCTGCTTGAGGTTTAGGAATTCCTTCTCGTGGTGTTTCCAGTTGACAGTTTCGGAGTGGAAGCTACGGTTTTTCGGTATTGAAACATGAATTTCTTTTGGGTTTGTGTTTTCCAGGGCTTCGCGATTGGATCCGCTGCTCTTGTTTCCCTTGCGTTGTTCGGAGCGTACGTGAGTCGTGCCGGCATCGCGAGCGTGGACGTGATCCAGCCGAAGGAGTTCGTGGGTTTGATCGTGGGCGCCATGTTGCCGTATTGGTTCTCTGCGATGACGATGAAGAGCGTGGGCAAGGCGGCTTTGGCGATGGTGGAGGAGGTGCGTCGTCAGTTCCGCACCATCCCTGGTTTGATGGAGGGCACGACGAAGCCGGACTACAAGCGTTGCGTGCAGATCTCGACGGACGCTTCCATCAAGGAGATGATTCCTCCCGGCGCTCTGGTGATGTTGACGCCTTTGATCGTGGGCACATTGTTCGGAGTGGAGACGCTGGCTGGGCTTTTGGCCGGCGCTTTGGTTTCCGGGGTCCAGGTACTCTAGATTTTCGCTGTTTTCATATGTGATAGGCAGGCTGATTTGTTAGAAGGTTTAGTTTCTGACTTTTGAATTTTGTTTTTTTCAGATCGCCATTTCTGCATCCAACACGGGAGGCGCATGGGATAACGCGAAGAAGTACATCGAGGTGAGGAGATATCCAGTGGTTGAGATCTTTGTCGGCCGGTGGATTGGTTTGGGCCTGATTTCTGATTGTGTTTGTACTTTGTGTTGCAGGCTGGACGGTCCGAGCACGCGAAGTCGTTGGGTCCGAAGGGTTCCGATTCGCACAAGGCTGCTGTGATCGGAGACACCGTTGGAGACCCTTTGAAGGACACCTCGGGTCCTTCTCTGAACATTTTGATCAAGTTGATGGCCGTGGAGTCTCTTGTGTTCGCGCCCTTCTTCCGCGCTAATGGAGGCTGGTTGTTCCGCATCTGGACTTAGACGTCTAGTGTGTGTTTTGATAGTCGAGTTCAGCTGTTAAATTCGAATGTGCATCGATGTTATGAAGGGTGCATGACATTTGGAAGGTCGCATAGTTTTAGAAACGGAAGTGTTCAGAGCATATTTGTTTTGGGGATTGGGGAGGGGAGCCTTACTTTTGAGCATAGTTATAGAGAGCGTAGTTTTGGCGAGCGTGTTTAGTGAACACCCTCATATTCTTATTCCGGTGGGAATTTCAGCTTCACTAGCATGGCATTGGGCATTATTGTTCTGACTTTACGCAAGCAATGGATGAGGTTATTGCCGGCAACCACGTATTTTGGCTTCATCATTTGTTGTACTGTAGTGTCGGTTTTATTGTGTTACGTGGTATTAAAATTTATCACTGTGAGTCTTTGGAATTCCCGCTACCAAATTTCAGAAATGTTTGTAATTTTAGTGGGCTCATGGCAACAGCCTTTTTCTTACGGGTATTCGGAATTCCTGCATTTCTATTTCTGGACATTTCGACTCTCGTAAGATTCCTCGCTTGATCGTCAGCATCATTTTGTTGATGATTTAATTTCCTGAAGGTAGTGATACTCATTCTTTATGATTTCGAGACGTTATGTTCCCCGCATCGAGCATTTCACGCGGCTTGAACAACCGACTCATCGTGGCTTCGTCGGTGCTGGGACAATGGCTTGCCAAGCTGCCCTTCAAGGCGCTCCGCTCCGCTCCACTCACAGGATGTTTACTCTCATCTCTTACGAACTGGACTTGCTTCATCTCTCATTCACTAGACTGACTGGAGTGTACTACTTGGCTTTGCAGTTTTGAGGTTGTGTTCTTGGAAGTTGGTGTTTGCGAGTCTTGGAACGTACTGATGAGCTGCGTTCAGGAAATTCAGTCTCGGAAGCAGCAGCTAGGGTACTTGCTGGACTTTCATGTTACTGGTTATTGGTTTCTGTGGCCTGGATTTCGAAATTATTATTATTATTTTGAATTTGGTGATGTATCGCATCTCGAACTCGAAATCTGCCTTTCCTGAGAACATAACATTCTTGAGGAGCTGCCTGGAATCCGTAACACAGACCCAAGAGATAGAATCCTGGATTCTTTACTTCTGTGCACAATTACGAGATCATGTTATGTGCAACGTCAGGTGTGGTCCAGATTAGAATTATTTCTTTTCAATTCATCGGCATATTTACACGTTGCTCATTGCAAATCTGGCGATTTAATAAACTGCTTCAAAATTTGGGTAGCAACATCAGTTTTGTGTTATAGTGGGAGGTGCGACTTTCATATCTTTCTTGTTGTATTGAAAGTTTGGTAACTCTTGAACATTCTTTTAGTACAGAAGGAATACCTCAACAAAACTACTTCATCTAGAATATCAAATGTCTTTGGTTGTATTGTATACAGGTGGAACATTGCATAGAGGATGTATTGAGTGCTTAGTTTTTAGCATGAATTTAAATGTCTATAGAGGAAGAAGACAATATTGTATGCAGAGCCTATCAAGGAAGGAACGATCACCTCGACGAGATTAGAGGCCAAAAAGATGCCTTGCAATATATGTGGAAGAAATATACAAGTAACGTCCAAAAAAGTGTTGCATGCTTCTGTCCATTAAGTTGGAAACTTCTTCTCTTTTGGATCTCGTGATGTTTTTGATCAGTTTTGAAAGCCGTATTTATTATCTTCAAGTATACTCAATCATCCAGGATTGGTTTTTGGCAGGTGTAAAGTTTAAGCCTTTAAGGACAGCATTAGGGGAGCTGAACGAAGAGGGAAGCATTTACCTTGGGTGATGTTTTACTCTGATGTCATGTTTGTGCATTTTTTGTAAAACCTCAATATGTATTTTCTTAAAATGATCCTAACAACTCTACTGTGTGAGAATCTACATTGAAGAAATCTTCATTGGGAAATTATGATTCACATGCAGTAGGTTGAGTGAACAAGAAACCGAACTGACATGATAAGGGCAAACTCCGAGATCCTATTTTATTGTTGAATGCAGTGCGTTAACTCGGACTTCCATGCACCTAGATTCGGTTAAAAATTAAAGACTAAAAGAAAATTCAGAATTCTACATGGAAGTGTGCAATAGTTGAAGAAGAGAATCAGAACTGTTTATTGACAAAAAATTTTGGAAGGCAAGTTTTTGATTTCTGTAAAAACCATTTTCAACGTTGGACTTGAAGTTTTCAGTTGCTTCTTTTTTGTTTGTCAACAAGGTAAAGCTAGTCCTAAAATGTACTTTCTCCCTATGCACATAGAAGTGAAAGCATGGTGGAACTTGGCTATGGCAATTGCTACTGAAAATCTTGAAAATTCATTTGTGATTCCGATTAGTATGAAAATTTGTCTTAGAACAGCTTTAGTGGAGTCTAGATTTGAAGCTCAAATAAGGTCTTGTCCAAATCTTTTTCCTTCGAATGGGTCCATTCCGGTAATACCATACATGGGCTCTCAATTTTGAGCGTCGGAAACCACATATTATGTTTCTAGAGCTTGGCATGGAGAATGTCTTCTTTTGGTGGTATCGGAAGTACTCGTATGATTCCTTCTTGTGCTAGTGACGCTACCAGCTGCACACCCATAATACACATCAACTATCATAAATTGAAGCATAAGTTTTACATTTAGGTCTCAAAGTTCTGAAATACAGTAAATCCAAAAAACAATTCAATACAAGAGGGTTAATCAGTGAGAAGATGATGTACAGTACCTCACCACTTTGAGTATAGACTCGACCCAAGCACAGAGCGCGTGAATTGCATGCACGGTGGCTCTCCGTCTGAATTAATTATTAGGCACATCCAGACGAGTTTTTTAGCTTCTGATAGATTAGAGAATCAAAAACGGAAAATTAGAGAAGTTAGACTCTTGACTCAGTGTGCTGTTTCACAAAGGCCATAATCTCCATATTATAAAAATAAAGTAGTTCAAAGTTCAACTGCTATTGTCACCAAGTTGCTGTGCACCAGCGGACCATTGAAGCAAGCAGTCCCCGGCCATTTGATAATTCCCTAAATTTACCCTCGAAGGGCTTGAAAGCCATTTGCGGCCGTATAGTGTATTATGAATTCGGTGGTATTTGATTATAAAAACATTGTCCAAATACTTTACAGAACAAAGTAAATTAGTTATCATGATAGTATGTAAATAACAATGTATCCCAATTCATATATTAAACCATTCACAATTCATATATTGAACCACAATTCATATGCAAAATACGGGTCGTATAGAGAGACCCCAAGGACCTTTCAAGGGTTAATGGAAGGACAAAATGAATAAGCTTATGTAGGTTAGTGCCATATGAAAGTAAATACATATCAAAGGAATGAAATGTAATGCATAGTACCACAAAAAGAAGGTAATCGTCGACTCGAAAAGGTCGGTGAAACCATATCCTGCACCATGTCGAAGCCGAAGCTGAATGTCAATGAAGATACTGTTCTACAGACAGACAGGCAGGCAAGCATGAAAGAAATCAATAGGTTTTGGGTTGAAGGTTCGGGCTCTAGGGTTCTAGGGCATTACGAGTGATCGATGCTGGAACCAATGATTGGATGTTTGTTCACCACCATGGTGTGGGGCATCATTGCAGTCTCCAGAAACGACCAATCAAAAGCGTAACCTGCTGCACATCTGATTGAATCGTCCCATTTAGTAAATCTGATTTTTTATATCAGGACAACACTGATTCCAATTTTCCAACTCAAAAGCATTACTAACTCGTTTATACGCGGATGTGTGCTGGTTTTGATCCCCTGCTATTTCCCAAGGCTCAATGTACCTGTGGAGGGCTTCATCATCGCCTAGTTTTCCGTTTGTCCGCACCCACAATCTTTGTCTGCAGGAGAATCCATGTCCATCAAGTCCTCAGTCAGTTACTTGCTGAAGAGACTTGGCAGCCGTGGGCCATAAAATATTTGCAGATGCTGCTGCGAGTTTACTACATATCCTGGTAATGCTGTCAATTTGCTTGTTCTGTATGACTTAGTATTTCTGTGTATTCGATGTTCCACTAGTAATTTATTATGTACTGGAAATAAATTGTGCCTAATTCCTGTTTGATATAGACATAATAATCATGCAAACGTACCGAGGCTCTTGAGGTTCCATGGTGAATCGACTCCTATTATAGAAATACCTCAAGTCCAATGTTTCGCTCATTTTCAAGCATGCAATAGCAGGCAGCCGGATGTATCTAGCAGTGACAGCTCAAGGTCAGATTGAGACTGGATTGAGGTTTAGTTGTTAAATTCTACTTGATGAACATAATAGCAGGTCTCCATACAACTACTCAATCGCATGCCAAAACTTGAAAAGTCATAACAAGTATTATTTTTCAGTAAAATAAGACTGACGATTTCGGGAACGTTTAGACAACATCATTCAAAAAGATCTTTCCCAGTATTCAGAGTCTGTACTCCATATTGCCACAATGATCATACAAAGACCTTATTGTGTATGATGGAGAGGCCTCTGTATGCGAATGTAGGGAGACCTTCTTAGAGAGGATTCTTCTTGTGGTGATGTCTAAAAGTTCCTGAAACACTCTAATTATTGAAGAGGCCTCTTTCTGAACTCTCCAACAGAAGAGTTTACTTAGGTAGAATGAAATCTCACAGACAACACGAATCCTGCAAAACATACACCCGCACATAATAGCTTTTGAACTAAACCTTGTATGGATGAAGATCAATGAAGGCTCAAGCTTACTCATGTGCAGGGGGCACTCACTCAGGAAGGTCTGTGTCATTACAAACCGGCCCCAGCAGTTCTTCGTAAGTGGGGAGCTGCAACCATGACCCATGTTTGGACATTAAACTAATGACTACCGTTTGTTCTCTTTCATGTATGATTCACTAGTTTTCCAATTTATTTCTAATTCAAACACCACATATTAGGGTACTAGTGGATGAACACCATGCACTGAGCTTTGGATTTCATGTTGATCACTTTTTGACTAGCCACTTGTTTCTTGCATGAATATTTACCTAATCCCAGAAGGACGTGGCCCAATCACGAAGGTAGTCACCCCCAAATGATCAGATTCCACTCTGAATAGGTGCATTCTTTGTTTCTACAGGGCCCTTGAAAGTCATTCATCAGACACTTTTAGTCCTCAACGTCCTTACTGGGTTAAAAGCTTCTTGATGGTGGTTCCAAAGTTCAGATTTTTAACAAAATATTCGTTTATTCGAGGCATGCTATATGGTGTTACATTAAATCCTGGAACTCGCTAAATAAAATGAAAGGTGTAGTGTATAGGTTACGGGAAGAAACAGTCAGAAGACAAATGGGCAATTTGGTATCTGAATTTCATGTTTTGCACTCAGTAGAATTATTGACTATCCACCTGTAGTAACTAAGCTTTCTGAGAGAATTTGATTCTGTAACGCGGCTTGCACTGCGAACTGAAAATGTACCTCATGGGGAGGAGTCGTATTTGGCATTGGATATTGATGCTCAAGTCCATCTTCAGCTCTCTGAAATTTGTGAAATAATTTAGTGAGAACGGTTCAAAAAAAGATCTGCTATAATGATCTGGAATTCCATTAGGCTGGTGTCGGTTAGAAATAATTGAAAGAGTCTCAAAGAATGAAATTGCCTGTGATAAGTAGATTTACCTGAAAAGATGCATACATGACAAAGCATACTTTGCCATTCTGTGTGGCTTGCACGTGTCGTGTTGCAAATGTCCGACCACTCCGAGTCCTCTCCACCTTGAAAAAAATGGGTACTGCAGAGAAGAGTCACTTGAAGCGGAAAAAACTCAACCTCATGCCAACAATTTTTTTGTTTCCAACCAATGGTCCCAAGCTTCGTTACTGGAACCTGAAATTGGGGGCATCTAATGTGTTGATTTTGCGATATAAAATCAGGTTTACCACTTTGAAATGAGAGGACAAGATAAAGCACGTACAAGAAGAGATCCCACCGAGGACAAAGTATGAATGAAGACTATGGACAACGAGGGCAGGCTCAACTGTCTTGGACGCAGCTCCCAGAGCCTGCACAAATTTGAATCTTTTGAAGTCATTTCTGGGCTTCAATAGATGAGATTAATGAGCTAAAAAGAGGAAGGCAGGTCTGTATCCTGTAACAAGATCAAATGCTCTGTAGAGAAATTAATCCCTCACCAAGCCCACCATGCAGCCTCCATACATGTTACCCCAGAATGTGGGTGCCTCACTCATGGAATGGGCTTTAAACAAGTCATCCTGGCATGTGCACAAGCATTAACGTTAGACAGAGAGCAGATCTGACTGTTCAAGGTAATTAGTGGATACATAAGTATAGCCAGTTTGGAAGTTGAATGAAGTAATGTATCCGGTCATCATCCATGCACACGGAATTTTCAACAAGAGGCCTACCACATTAGAAGAAAACTAAAGGAAAGACAGTGAAGTGGAAGTGGAAGCCTACTATAGGAACCGCTAGAAAAATTGAAGAGTCCCGTTTATTCATTCGGACATGCTACCAGCGTCCTATGTGGCCTATGAAAGATGACTTGTCAATGAAGAAGCCAGTAATCTTCTTACATGAACTATTGCTTGAAAGGGTTTTTTTAGGGTTTAGAGTTTAGGGTCTTTTGGCTGCCTTTGCCATAGTGTAGCAACGCCTAGATCATTAGTACAATTATGTATTGTCATGTGATTGATTCCCGAAACTCACCTCTATGAACTCCAGTTGTAACAGTCGTTCCACAATGGACAACTCTCCAGGTTGATGTCTCCATGTTGATGCTGGAGAAAGATATGGAGCTTGCTCATGTGGGATTAAAACACACGAAACCTGGCGTTGTGAATCAATAAGGTCATTCAACGGAAAAGCTTCACGACAAACTCTGTAACTGAGTGAGCAAAGACGTTCACTGATCATGCATACCTCCGAGCGAGCAATTATATCATGCTTGTGGAGATTCTTCTCTGGTGCCACGGAAGCTACATGCCAACCCAGACACAGTGAAATTCATCTTCTAAAAAAATGCAAGAGACTTTTGAAAACTGCACATTCAGTGTAAATTCCTATCAAGCAGTCATTTCCCAAAAAAATTATCATCAAAGAAATTAAGAAATTGGATGGACAGTCAGCTATTCTCTCTGGAGCTTCAATTCTCATGTTAGAAGTACAATGGATATAAAGTCCGAAAAAAGTGCGTGTGATGCCGTGAATTCAGCAGTCTGTAATATTGTGCTCAAGGTTAAGTTTGATCACACCAGACTACTTCCAACCGTCTACACAAATCTTCCAGTTTCTTTTTAAGTCAAGAGCAAAGGCAATTCATACCATGGCCAAAATGATTGCCCAGTGATAGGTGCTTTTGTGAGTCCTTGTCTGATGACTTCAAGATTCTGTCAGCCTGTAAGGAAAGAAATTCAGAATGGAAATCAATTTCAGCAGAATAACATTTTAAAAACAATTTGCATGGCTTGATGAGAATATGCTTTTCAGTATACTTAGACTATTCCAAGAGTTTCAGAATATCATTGGGAGAAATAATTGTGAGGAGGTAAGATAAGCGTGATGCAATTAATGGAAAAATCTACTCGTGCTTCATGGGAGAGGCCACTCTGTGATCACATGATTGCACTTACTCGCAAGGTGCTTCACAATCTAAAATATCAAATTCACAACCTTCTAGTAAATTAATTGACCTCTTAAATTGTCATCTCCCCCATTGCACACCTCCCTGTAATTAACGTGAGAAAGTGCTAATTCTTCTGAAAATACTGTTCAAGAGTACAGGCTTTTCTTTAGCATGACTGTTTCCTAAGAGGTCAAGAGCACTACCAAACTGTCACAGAAAAGTAAAACAATCAGTGCTTGAAAAATTAATCTTGATTTTCCAAAAACAGACTCTTGAATATTAACAAAAAGACAACTTCGAATTACTATAATCCCCTAATTCACAGTCAGCCAAAACCTAGCCACAATACACAAATTGGCATACTAAATACCTCGCCCTTCCAGATTATATATAATCCTTCACCCGGTTCACCTTCTTTAACTATCCACTCACCTGCCCCTGCAACAGATCATAAACAAACTCCGTATGGGATACAATCAATCAAGTTAGAAACTTAGAATAGAAAAGGTTGCGCAAACAAATAATGAGCATGTGAACGAATCCTCCAAGCCAATTTCGGTACTGCGACTGATAAACACTAACTATACCGAAGTGCCTGAACTGCGCAAATTTTACAATCTGCTCAAATGAAGCTCTCGGTAGACGCTGCAACACTGGCAACGACCCCAACAAATCCGACACTGCACCATAACCAAACATTCATGCGTGCGTCAAGGTTAGTGCACACGATCACAGCAGGAAGCCAGTCGTCTCTCTCCCAACTTGATTTAAATATTGACCACAAGAATTGAAGCGGGTCTGGCATGAGGTCGATCACCTTGCTGAAGCTCAAGAGAGGAGATCACCATAGCCATGGCCATGGCCTTACAATAGCACTAATCTAAATAAGCTTCACCAGTAGAAACGGTCTCAATTGGCTAAACCACGTTTCTTCCAAGAGCTTATGGGATTGAAGTGGCAACAATGGGTGCTGATTGCTGAGCGCGAACTCGATTCAGCTATAGAGAAGACGGGGTTTCCGAGAAGTATTGCTGTACGAATTCCAGACAAAGCTACTTGCAAAACGGAATTAGAACTAGACCACACTCACTGTCCACGTCTCTGGCTGGCGCAGACAATCTGCTCTCATACTAATTGTATGTACCATACCCTTTTTCCTTCCTTACAGAATATTCTCCTTTCCAAACGCAAGTCGAGTGATATAACTATGAAGCTCATTCCAAAGCTACTGTCGTGGATCTCTGTCAAAGCTGGAAAACACCACCGTAACATAAGACTGAGACTAACTTAGAGCCCTGTTCACCAGGTTGAGCGATATATGTTGCACTAGCTAGGTAGCCATCCAAATATTGGTACTGAAATTTTTCTACGTTGTCAGTAAATTGTCAGGCTCACTCAATTCTTTCAAGTGACTGGCCCCTCAGGAACGTCTCATGGTGTTTCGGTTCCAACGTCGCAGGGCCTAAACTGATGTCACTGCCCAAACGTGATAAGTTCACTTGGACCAAAAAGCAACACAGAAAAGCTCGATACCGTATTGATGAACCCATAAACGACGCGGCGAACGTACTTTCAATATGGAGTTCAACCTAGAATAGTTTTTTTTCACAAGTTGTATGCAATTAGAATATAAGAATCTAAGAGAGCCTAATGTTGATTTTTGGTAGACCTACAAATAATACTTTGAAAGTTCATTACTTATGTATACTATGTTCGAATAATGCTTACTCAAGTGCTTAGGATTCATTTTTCACTTATAAATAAGATCAAATAAAAAGAATTTATATTTCGTAATATGACAATAAGTAAATTCTATTGCTATTAGTATCAATTATAGGTGTACTTACCTTAACTCCTAAAGGGCCAAGGCCATTTCTTGTCAAAAAAACACTCAAAACTACCACTTTTGTTGTTTTCACCCAATTAAATAAAATAAATACATATATTTGGAATCTAACCATAGAACCTTACATTTCACTTCTTTGAGATCATGTCGTAAAAATTTCATCAAATTTGACTATACAAATTGGAAGATATTAGCAATCAAAGTTGGATCGAAAGGTTTTTTTCAAGAAGATGCCGAGATTGCCCCAAAAACAAGATTGTCCATAACTTTCTCAGTACTAGTTCAAATAGAATGTACCCAATATTTACATGTAGAAAAAAAATATCATCTTCTAGAAAAAAATATTAAAAAAATTCTTATGACTTTTCGTAATTTTTTTGCTACCCGTCAACCTCTACTTTGGCTTATTGTGCCATAACTTTTGCTTCCAAGCACCAATTGAAGTAAAGGTTCCATATCTATGAAGCTCTTGTAAAATTGCACATCATCAAAAAGTTTCAAATACATTCACTACAAATTGAGACAATAAGAACCTATCCAAAGGGACAAATGGTTCTTTAGGGATTAAAAAGTGCAATTGTTGGAGCAATGAATTGCAACTTACTCCCTTGCATTAGAAATTAATATGGTATTTTCAAATACTTGCTAGAATTGGATTTCAAACCCAATAGTGCTTCCAAATTTTAGATGAAATTGCACAAAGATGGATGTGGTTTCTTCATTTTGTTTTGTTCATTTAAAATCATCCAAGTGCCATTTTGTGGCTCAGTAATCCTTTAGCCTTAAAAAAGAGTAAGGTTTATGCATCCAAAAAGTGGATGCACCTTGGTCAACCTTGATTATAACTTCAAAATAACCATTTTAGTATTTGATTTCAGCTAAGAAAATGAAACATTTTGAAGAAGCTTTTTCTTATTCCATTCTAAAATTTTGAAAGAAGTATTGCAGTTGTAAACTCCATGTGTCAAAATCCAAATTACACAATACAATTATGTGCATTTCATTTTCTTTTCTTTCTACATACTTTTAAATTACAAAATGATGTTTCTCATTCTAGAGAAGTCCTGTGCAACACTCTATGTGCCATGATGCACCCTGTGCATACCTTCACCAGTTATAATGTTGAATTGTTGTTTACAATACGGGTTCAGCTGGTTGAAGACTTCTGCTAATTTTCTGTAAGGACCAACACAAGCTTTCTTTAGCATTTGCCCTTGGGATTAGAGTTACCGCTCCATTTGGGGATCTTCAGAGTAGCTCCATCGCTTCAACTTCATATGGACATAACTTTAAAAGGTGGGAGTGGATTGACCCCTCACTCGTCCACCAAAATCAATCCAGGGGTGCATGTAAAAAAAAGACCTCCTATTTTGTGCTTAATTAATTTATCTTTTGTGCCCAGCCTAGCAAATTTGGGGCCTCTAAGTAATTGCAAATATGAATTCAAAATTTGCAAATTTAATCATGTGTGACAAATAAAATATTTAAGGGTTTTCCCTTAGGGTTGAGCAAGGGGATCAATCCACCCCAACCCTTAAAAAGGCTTTCATAGAGTGAAGTCATGGGCTAGTGTTGTAGCATCTTTGCTTCTTTTAGAGTTGCCTGGGTTCTTCCACACTTCATCCTTTGACTTGGAGTTTGTAGTGGAGGTGCTCACAAAACATTGTTAACCAACCTAAACCATTCCCCCTTGGAAGCAGGATAATGCTTTCATGTGTACCTAAAAACAAACTTAGTTATATAGTTCTTTGTAAAGAATCTTTGGTTGGATGGAAAGTTGAAATGCTAGAAACTTTGGTTGACTGAAAAGTTATAGAGAATCATTGGTTAGTTGGGAAGTTGCCATGCCCAATTTAAGCCCCCCCCCCTCCAATATTGGTTAACAATATTATGTTGTAAGTTCTAGAGTACATGTTCCACTTCACCAAATTAAAGTTGTAGGGATTGCCATGTTGTTGTTTAGGTGGTCATCATCTTCCGTGTAATTCAAAACACATATTCCCTTCAATGAAGTTCAACACTTCATTTTTTCCCCTTGCTTTCATGCATTTGTGACAAAAAGTTTGCATATCCTAGTATGCAAACCATAACATTATTAACCAATTCTTCCACTTCTACCCTAGGTCATACAAAAATTGGGATAATCCTTCCTAGAATCTCTGGGGTGAATTAAGTTTAATCTGGCTTGTGTCATTGGCTTGCAATGTAGTGAATTGGTAGTCATATTCATGAATACAATAGCCAAGCTTCCATATAGGGTCAACAATGTTTAGTAATGGTCAATAGGTCATCAATGATGTCTTTTTTCAATGGATTGGGAGGCATTAGATGTTTTTTGGGAGGTTTGGAGGGCCATTTTAGGCCTATTTTTGGCGCTATTCCCCTAGTAGTCCGGGAATAGTTGTTGTCAGATTTTTTTTAAATGAAAAATGAAAAAAATAATTGAAAAAAATATTTAAAAATGACGTGGCAGTCACTATGCCACGTTAGGCAGCTATTGCAGGGTAGTTCCCAAGGTCTGGGAAACAGCTTAAGGTATATGTAGACCTGGCGTTAGGGATGATCGATAGTAGAAAGATAAAACTGTGATAGAAAATAAAATTTTCCTTTTTATATGTTGTAGTTGCTATGGCCCTAGGTGCAAGAAAGATGGTGTCAATAGAGGGGAAAGAAATGAATGACTTATTCAAACATGACGTTTTACTTTAAAATGCAGGAGCCCTTAATGATGAGGCAACTCAGGCAAGCTACATACTATAGTTGTAGCGGTGTGGGAATATTGTGAGTTTGTTGTAGGTGGTGTTGTCGGTTTCCACAAGCTTGCATTGGCAATGAGGGAAGATCATGAGTTCCTTTCCATTTTGTTTCTATACTTACCCGCTCAAATTCAAAGCAAAGTTCTATACCTTTGAAGCTTCTCATATTCAAAGCAAAATCGATTAAAAGAAAGTCCTACATCAGACCAAATAAGGGTTTATCATCAAACCCCAAATATCATTTCTCAAAGTGTGGAAATATGCAAAGATTGGAATTTTGCTTGTATATGCACATCTTTAGCTACAAGGTCAATCTCCAAGGCACTTTTTGTCTCCATGGGCACCCTTGCTTTGTTCCTGCATTGGATTTCACCTTGGGACTGAAGCATCTGCACTTTTCCCTCCACCTTTGGAAATCACAAATGTTCTTTGTTGTGCACAAAAATTGTTGTTGCAATTCGGCCACAAATGTGCAACTACAATGTTTTTTCAAGACATTGGTTGTCGGAAAGGAAACGATAGTGTAGAGTGCAGTGAACAATGAAGTGAGTGGCTAATGCATTTTGGTGATGAGATGCATCACGTCATAGCCGTCCTTGCAACTTTTGACAATTTTGAACCATAGAGATGATCAATCCAATATGACATGTGTACTATAATTAACACTTAATTGCCCTTTTTGAGTCCCATTAACTATGAGCGGTTATAAACCTCCAAAATCTATGAGACTTCCTCATTGTAAGGTAGGAGGCTCGAATTGTGAGAGAGCATTCACAATCATCCAGTAGAACTATCATGGATAGTGCAAAGAGTTTCAAAAATGGATCACAGTTCCTTCAATACATTTTTTGTTTTTTAATTGTATTCTAAATACCTTTGAGAATAATATACATTGATATAAGGCTAAAATAATTGAAAGCTTGATGTGGATCATTCTCTGAGAGCTAAAATTATAGACACTTCCTAAGTTTGAAGTGCTCTATTTAAAGGTTGATTTTGATTCAGATTGGTCCAGTTTATGAGCACCAATAGTAACCTTTGTACCTTTCACTTTAAAAATTCATATTTAATTCATTTGAAGGCAAAAAATTATAATTTAAATTGGCAATGAATTTTTTCTCTTTTCTCTTTCTACCAAAAATACATGAAAAATACTGCACTCTACTGATTTTTCCACAGAGGTTCATAACCCCTTAGGTGTAGACTTTAAGAGCCTCCTACCTTAGTGCTACATTAATTTTGATAGACACCAATTTACTAAAAAAATGGAACCATTTGACACTATGCTAACAACTGCTCTTTTCCTCGGCTACATTGGCCTCCAAGTAGGATTAGTATTCACAAATGACGGCAAGTGTGAATGCTAGCTCCGAAACCTATGCAAAAATGCCCTAAACTCTCTCCGGCAACACCAAGTTTGTATGAACCTATAGTGACACAACCATACTCTATCTTCAAACTCAGAAAAAAAATTCCTCCAAACAACAAATTTTTAGTATTGATTTTCTTAAGAAATGAAAATTCGTATTGCCTTAATGGGATCTGGTAGTGCTTTTGATTGTGTGTAAGCTTCAAAAGCTAGTGAAGGCAATCCATTGAGCTTGGGTGCCAATTGACATCTGAGCCCTTAAATGTCAAAGTAGATGTTTTGTATCTGATGGATGACAAATAATCTCTCCATGTAGGACAAAACTGCAACTATTCATTCTTGGAGTTTTGTGAGAAAAGGGTATGTCTTCTACATTAGTATGACTTCCAATGAATTTTTTTTTTAACCCTTGAATGCTAGGCTAGTGCTCATGGAAATCCTCCCTTTTGGAACAATGTGACAGCACCCACTTTTGAAAAAACAGAAATATTCATTGGGAGTCAAACTACTGTAGAAGATCTTCCCTTTCCACCCCTAATTCCAAGGATGAATAGTTGCAATTCTGTCCTACAGAAGAGAATCCCCTGTCATTCGTTGGACAATAAACATCCATGGCGTCCTTTAGGGGTTAAAGTAGATGATGTCACACGGTTCCAAAAGGGAGGATTTCCACGGGAAGAGTCTGCCCTCGACCGATTGCGGGGCAACCTCATCATACCCTGCAGCAATTGGTGTGGGCTTGATTCTTCTTCCGACTCGTCGCTGGCGTCTGGCAAAGGCGCTGGCCCCGTGCGTGGTGGGGGTTTTCCAGCTCCGCAATCCGGCGATTCATTCTGCGCATGTCTTGCTCACGGTCTTCCATTTCCCGCAGCACGGCGAAGTTCATTTCACCACGTTCTCCACAACATGCTCTAGCTCCCGAATGCGCCTGTAGTTCGCTCACATGGCGATCTCAGGGATTGGCTCTGCAAGAGCCTCGATTCTGTTGATGGGAAAGCTCTGCCTCGTTTCTTCCAGTAAAGCCGCTCTGCAAACTGCGCATGGCCGCGCTTGCTCCCTTTGAAAGGCTTCGTTCAAGCATGAGTGGCAGAAGAAGTGGCCGCAAGTCGTTGCGACTGGACTGGTGGCTACCTTTATGCAGATGTCGCAGCAGTGCAGCCGCAGATCCAATTTGTCCAGAAATTCTGCTGAAGTTCCCTGAATTGTGTCCATGCTGCAGTTTTGATGTCTGTCAGTTTTGATCTATTATTCGGCAATGAAAACAAAATATCGATCGGATACTAGCTCGAGAGGTTATGAATGTAAAATCACGGAGAAATGCACTACATAATATACCTAATTCGACAATGGATCACGGGACATGCACGATTTGACCATTGTTCATTAGGGAATTGAAAGATTGATGTCACTCAAAAAAAAAGTTTTTTTCAATACTTCCCTAATAGAATTAGAGTAGATTCTATTTCCCTTTCAAAATTCATACTTATGTTTTATAGATAGGAATCATTTTTGTTGAGCACAAAAATTATATATCAACTTATAGAGAGAATATGATGTAAAATATCAACTTATAGAGAGAATATGATGTAAAATATCAACTTATAGAGAGAATATGATGTAAAATATCAACTTATAGAGAGAATGTGCAGTAAAAAACGTCAATAGACGTCTGCACAGGTTTGTAATATGGTACTGTAACTGAAAAACAAGGAACATTGATATATTCCAGGTGGTCATATTTAGAGAGGTAAAAAGGAGTGGGAATACATCAATAACTAAGAAACAAGCTACAATTGTAACTATATTGAAACGATAAGATGGTTTCAACAAAAAAATGTGGAATAAAGATATCATCCATCCTGCTAGAAAAGAGGAATATTAACCACCAAACCAGTAAAGTAGACGATATGGAGAACTTGACCAGTGTAACCAAGGTCGAAATACCAATACTCCTGAAACCAGATGGATCTCTAGTGAACCACACTCAACAAAAGTGAACTAAATAAAGACTTGTACAAATGAATTTTTGAGTAGAAACTAAAATGGAATCAAACACAAAATGTTGCCGACAACTAGTATCTTCAACCACTTGTGGAGTGAAATAGGAGTTTTTGAAAAAATTCCTAAGAGGTGGTAGTCCTCACCTGTACCCATGTAAACCAACAAACAATTAGTGTGCCAATCTACATGTACGAGGTGTCTACAACATACCACTACTTGTTATCATAATTTCAAAAGAAAATAATTTCAATCCTACTCATACCCAACGTTAAAATGTGTAAGCAAACCCAAAACAAACCATAGTTTTGTCACGGATTTAAACAACACCTGTTGACCGTTGTTCTGGGAACCAAGCACCATGTTTAGCAAACACAAATCCGAAACGCTAAACTCGAATTATAACCTCATAAAGCTAGCACACCCAAAGGTTCCAGTAATACAGGAAGCAAACAACTAGAACACCAAAGGCACAATGACTTATACGTGTATTGTTTCAAAAACAAACAAACCATATAGCTCTGGTAAGATATGGAGGCAAGGCAAACTGGGTGCATTCAAGCAACTAGTGGATAGCCTTGATAGGTGGCTTTAATTATGTAGTAAAGGCACAGACCCCAACCAACCGTCAATCCTAGTATATTAATACGGATATGAGTGAGAAGATACTTTGTGGTATCTTTGACCACTGTATAAGGAGTAGGGAGATGATCTAAGTCTGATCAACTGTCATCCTTGAGTTTAGCCCATTCAGAAAAACAAATGTTGTTGGATCTATTGCTTGGTTAACTTGTCTCTAATATGGAATAATCAACTTATGTGAGCATATGCCAATATAGTATATACACTTGTAAAGAATAAGTTTTTTTCTTAAAAATAGTATGATAAAAGAAGTTTTATCCCTAAATTTTCCTTTGAAGTAGCAGTAGACATTTAGTGAAGACTTCGTAAGTATACTTAGAATTCTTGTCTAAAAAAGAAAAAAGAACCCATTTTTCTAGTACATCCCAAGCTATTTCAGGCACTTATCTAACCTTTTCTTGACAAAACTATGCTTTACGTGAGCTATATCAATTTCAAATATGAATCCATTATCACAATATCTCTTATGTCAAGCACATTTTATACCCAAGTCTTTTCTCATTACCAACACAACATATATATGTGCATACTAAACGTGCTGATTTTCTATTTTTGACAAGGCAAAAATATAGACAACAATAGTCAACAATCATTTCATAGTACAAAAGTAGCTATAAAACTAAACATATTATATGTCTATCCACAAGTTTGTAAAGGATAGAATATGCAAACAAATAGACTACAATAGCCAAGAATAGTCAGAATTCGACAATGTGGAATTTAAATATGTCTTAGAGCATTTTGGTATCCATTGTTCAAAGGATAGCCACTAAAAACATAGAGTAAAAAAAACTTTATGTAGTTTTTTTAAATAAAGGAAAGGATCATCGCATTCTTCTTGAATCCCACTTTTCTCCAAGAGGATTGGGGCCTCATCTATGCCCATCCCAAAAACCACACATAAAACAATGTTTGGTTAGTGAGGATAAATGAGGTGTCTTCAGCCTTCGAACACATGCTATAGTTTTCACAAGGAGAAAAAACAAGCAATCAACAAACATGCCATGATCAAAATACTTCAAAACAACCTGAGTAGCCTTGGTTTAGGAGGAAGCCATGGAGACAACTCTTTGGCTAGAAAAATCGCTAAGTACTTGGTAGCAAGAATCACAGAGAAAATCTCATAGCTCAAAGTTCTACAACCTGTCATGGTTCATGCTTCTCTCAGACATATAGTAAGTACTTGAGGTTGCAAGATTAAACAACATCATTGTACATTTATTTTGGAGCTACAACAGGAGTGTAGTTAAAGAACCCTAGTATGAATACATTTGGCTCTTGTCACAAAAATTAAGATGGCATGTCTAGGCAGTTGCCATGAGCTCATGTTTTAATTTGAAACATTTATGGGAGTTCACCTACTGGGTATGACTGCTGCAAGGGAAAATCATCAAAACAAACCTCAACCAATTGTTTGTAATTACTGTAATTACTAATTAGTAGATTTAAGCTACTAATTAGTATTCAATAGTGAATTTACAAGGTGTTCTCCATCTGGTTAAGCAACCTCCAGTTATAACTTAACAAATGAACAAGTCATTCAGACCATACCAAGGTCTGATTTATATTAGTACTCTCTGAAGCTAATAATGGTCGAAATTGTACCAGCTGTGCAGATACAAAAGCTCATAATGCAAGCATTTTGTATTCTGAATATTTGTCATCTTCTCTAGTTAATTGGTCATAAGATACTCAAGAAAAAATCTGAAGATCGATTAAAAGAAGCTATTGCATCTCTTTCAAGTATAATCTAAGCTCTCTTATTCCAGAAAAGCTAAATCTGAAGAAATCAGTGAATTTCTTTTGAGTACCAAGGCCTCGTTCCTCTTAACCCCTAAAGGATCATGTGTCCCCTAGGGGGACAATTTGGGTTTGGGCAAGTTCTTACTGTTTCAATTTTTAGTGATATATTTTGGAATTTTTTGAGGTTGTGTATTATCACAAGAGCTTTGTGAAAATATATTTTTTATTTGAATTGATGCCCGGGAACAAAAGTTATGGCATAATAAACAAAAATGGAGTTCGACGGGCAGCACAAAAAAAATCATAGAAAGTCAAAATAATTTATTTTTTCAAAATTTTTTTTCAAAGATTATATTTTTGTCTACATGTGAAGCTTTGTTTCATTCAATTTGGACTAATAATGAGAAAGTTATGAACAATCTTAGTTTTTTGGGCAATCTAAGCATCTTCTTGAAAAAATAACTTGTAGAATTCATTTTTGAATGCAATTTTTAGAATTTTTCTAAAAAAATTCTGGACAAGATTAGATTCTCTTGCTAGAACAATCTCACGGTTGGGATTATTGTGATTCAATTCCATCTAAAAATTATTAACAATTTAGATTTTTCTTCAATCTTGAACCCACCTCTTCTTAATAATTTTTTAATGAGTGAAAATTAAGTGATTTTTTTTGTAATTTTATTTTGTAGATTCTCAACTCAACTACTTAACATAAATAAGTAGAAAATCAAAATCCGTAGTGCCAAAAAATTGAACTAAAAAAATTCGTAGCCAAAAACTCTAGTCAAGCAAGGTAAAAAAAAAAATTTTTTCTTCAGTTTAAATGCATATATCTTGCAATTTGCATGGTCAAAGTTTCAGAAATTTCTTCCATGTATTCATATACTAGTCAAGTATAAGATCTTATGGTTGGATATGCAAAAAAGAACAATTTTCAATGTTCTTTTCTCCTTGCAATAGAAATGACAGTTTTGAGTGTTTTTTGATAGGAAAATCACCTTGGTCCTTTAGGGGTTAATTGTGTGTTTTAGGATTCATAAGAAAACCTTAAAACATTATTTTGCTACAAAGCTATTTTGTGAATTCATATACTAGCTTTAGTTCTAAGCTCCATAATCAGCAACTAGTGCTTGCTTAAGAAGCTAGAAAACAAAAACAAAAACAAATTTCTACCTGACACAAATTCAATGAAATCTAGCAGAAGTCTAGACGATCACTTGCATTGCATGGCTTAATTCCTAGCTAGGACCAGATTGTAATGAAATCTAAGGTCCATATACTTTTGGAAATCGAAACTGAAGGAGCAGATATCACACATGCCTCATCGAAAACCAATAGAACAGCCGGAAGGGAGTGACATCCAAGTAATTAAAACCTACCTTCAGCACTTCCAAGAGCAAGAGCAAGTGTGTGTATCTCCCTTTCCACTTTGACTTTGCTCTGACACAAAAAGAAATTTGAAAAGCACTCTCCTATTCCTCGCTCAGGACGGATAAGGCGATCACACCTCGATGGTGGATATTAATGGTTCGATCTGAGACTTGGTTAGTCTGAAATCGGAAGTGCCGACTGCCGAGATCTCCAGTGGGTCTGGTGGGTCTGTGATCACTAGCTGTAACGTCAATTTCGTTAGATTGACGGTATTACATGACTGGGGCATGTTTCAGGACGAACGGCCTGAAACATAAAACCATACCTGTCCTAGTTTGTGGCCTGAAACTAGACGTTTGTGAAGATATTTGTCACAATTTTTGACTCCAGCATCGCGTCAATATTACGTAATGAAATTGCGATTCGGTGGTTCATTGTCTTGGGGAACCTGATCAGGGATGCCTCGATAGACAGTCGCCACCATTAAGCAACTGCAAACACTTTTCTGTCTATATATTTGTTAAACTGGTGTGTTTCAAAACCCCAAAATTCTGACATTCAAGCTTCAAAATCTATTTCACACTCTTAGAGGACTTACCCTTGTAGACGATTTGAAACAGCCAGTTTCTTTCAATTTTTCCATTTCAACAAATATGACCATAAGAACATTCATTGAACAATGCCAAATAATTCCATGAGCTAAACATCCCGTGAAAACTTCTGTCAGATTCAAAGTTCTACGAACAACCGAGGCTTCATCTGAACGACAAAGTCATTTTCCCAACTGAACTAAGACCCTGGTGACAATATACACTGTACCGAAAATTCACTATGTACCACCGAGGATCGATATGAATCTTACTGGCCAGACCGAATTTCACAAGCCCATGAGTCCCGACTCCGAGAATCCAACTCCTTCAAGGTAGCGACTCCCGAGGCGAAACCAGAACGATTCAGGTCGAAAATTGCAGCCAAAGCCTGAACCTCTCAGGAAATATAAGCACAACGAGCCAGGGCCTTCAAGTCATTTTCATTTTCATTTTCAATTGATGTAACTTAGAGATTCGGCTGTTTGACTGAGTCCCATTTCTGTGACTCTAGCTGTGAATCTGAGTTATAAGAGTCTGCTTGAGGGTCGGAGAGCATTGCACTCCAGTTACACGAGTACCTGGAGCTAGGTTCCAAAACATGCAGGGAAGCAGTTTCGTCTCGAACGACTGTCACACTGAAGGCCAAGTATGTGTTGCAGATAAGTTGTTGTGCAACATCTGTGATTTAGAGCCCCTCAGAGCCCCAGTGGTAACCTCATGCGGTCACTTAGTATGTTGGCCTTGCCTCAACCAATGCATTCAAAACCAATCGCAGAAACAGTGCCTGGCGAGAGCATCTCCCTTGATTCACAGTGCCAACTTCATTAAAGTTTATGGCACCGATTCTCAACCACTGAACGAGAAAACAGGCCAGCAGTGCCGCGTCTGCCTGGAGTCCACGCCCCCGATAAACTCAGTCGCCACCTCGTGTGGTCATTTTTTTTGGAGGCCTTGCCTGTACCAGTGGCTCCATACGCATCGTCAGACCAGGGGCCGTGCCCAGTCTGCAAAAACGTCTTGAAGAGGGACGTCAATCTTCTTCCTATTTGTGGCAACCACAAAGTGCACGCTGGCAACGATGTGTTATCCAACGTGGGCACGTATAGTTGCTGATGTTGCTAATTCAGGTGGATTCATCATCCCGCCCCGCCCCACTCCACCAGTGATGCCTTGGCTCTGAGCTCACGAAAATATGCAACAAGCGACGACGAGCTCGATAGTGACGAGGACGAACTCGAGAGTCATGACGAGTTCGATTTCCCCGAGAATTTTGACCCGAATGCTGAGATGAGTACTAGTAGAGTGGTGACGAGCCTTACGTCCAGTGGAGTCCTTAGTGCTTGCGGTTGAAGGGAGCTGGTGGGGAGAACATTTCACAGATTAGAGCCGGCGCTGAGAAAACTTCTGAGTCGAGAGCTGTTGCGGTTGTTGAGAAGCTTATGAAGACAGCTGAATTAGAAGGGCATGAAGTGATCTAAGAACATCAAGACATTTGGGAGCTGACAGATGCGCGATGAGAAGACGTATCCAGCTAGGAGAGGATGCATGGCCAGACTGGAGCTGGTTAAACTGTGCTCTGCTCAAGACGAGCAGGGATTAGCGTTGAGGAAAGGCACACTGCAGAGGAGTAAACTGTGGCACTACACGAGGCAGATGTATAGATATCCTTCGAAGGATTCACCTGTTAAAAATTTAGCATAAAAATCACAACTACTCGATTTGGGTCATTTCATGCCCAACACAAAGGAAGGCAATCTAAAGTCATGCCGGTTTTATGGGTCGTTGCTGGACACTCTTGTCGATTTTGTGTAGAACCGGTTATAAGCCCGTCCAAGTGCTAGATATAAGCAACGTAAAAAACATCTTGACGCCAGTCAAGATAAACACATTTCAAAATGAAACTCTGATACCAAATTTCTATAAAACTCTCCAATACAATTGAAATTATAAACAAGAATTTGCTCTAATAAAGAATATACAATCTTCTTGAAGCAAAGAGAAGACTACTCAATAATTGGAGCTCGAACCACCCACCGATAACTGAGTACTTCCAAGTAAGGGTGTGGCTATACATGATCAAGCAGTCATACTCCGCCTGAGCCAACCTCATCAACTCACCACCTACAAATACTCTTCAAACTACTCACTCTCCAGATATCCTCGCACAAAGACAATATGGTAAGGTTCGCGTTGCTTTTGGGGGGGTCCACCCATAGAAGCTGGAAACTGACTATCAATGGCAACACAAAAATAATGAAACTATGTGTAGTTTAACCTATCATAGAACTCTATAATTCTAATTTAGTTGGAAATAAGACTCATCCATTGCTTGCAGGAAGTCAGAACATAATGCCCAATGCCATGCTAGTGAAGCTGAAATTCCCGCCGGAATAAGAATGAGGGTGTTCACTAAACACGCTCGCCAAAACTACGCTCTCTATAACTACGCTCAAAAGTAAGGCTCCCCTCCCCAATCCCCAAAACAAATATGTCCTGAACACTTCCGTTACTAAAACTACGCGACCTTCCAAACGTCCTGCACCCTTCATAACATCGATGCACATTCGAATTTAACAGCTGAACTCGACTATCAAAACACACACTAGACGTCTAAGTCCAGATGCGGAACAACCAGCCTCCATTAGCGCGGAAGAAGGGCGCGAACACAAGAGACTCCACGGCCATCAACTTGATCAAAATGTTCAGAGAAGGACCCGAGGTGTCCTTCAAAGGGTCTCCAACGGTGTCTCCGATCACAGCAGCCTTGTGCGAATCGGAACCCTTCGGACCCAACGACTTCGCGTGCTCGGACCGTCCAGCCTGCAACACAAAGTACAAACACAATCAGAAATCAGGCCCAAACCAATCCACCGGCCGACAAAGATCTCAACCACTGGATATCTCCTCACCTCGATGTACTTCTTCGCGTTATCCCATGCGCCTCCCGTGTTGGATGCAGAAATGGCGATCTGAAAAAAACAAAATTCAAAAGTCAGAAACTAAACCTTCTAACAAATCAGCCTGCCTATCACATATGAAAACAGAGATCCGCAAACACCAGACGACAACGCTTCATGTGACTGAAAACAACCATACACCACGAAAATCTACAGTACCTGGACCCCGGAAACCAAAGCGCCGGCCAAAAGCCCCGACAGCATCTCCACTCCGAACAATGTGCCCACGATCAAAGGCGTCAACATCACCAGAGCGCCGGGAGGAATCATCTCCTTGATGGAAGCGTCCGTCGAGATCTGCACGCAACGCTTGTAGTCCGGCTTCGTCGTGCCCTCCATCAAACCAGGGATGGTGCGGAACTGACGACGCACCTCCTCCACCATCGCCAAAGCCGCCTTGCCCACGCTCTTCATCGTCATCGCAGAGAACCAATACGGCAACATGGCGCCCACGATCAAACCCACGAACTCCTTCGGCTGGATCACGTCCACGCTCGCGATGCCGGCACGACTCACGTACGCTCCGAACAACGCAAGGGAAACAAGAGCAGCGGATCCAATCGCGAAGCCCTGGAAAACACAAACCCAAAAGAAATTCATGTTTCAATACCGAAAAACCGTAGCTTCCACTCCGAAACTGTCAACTGGAAACACCACGAGAAGGAATTCCTAAACCTCAAGCAGCAGGCCTCCTCCACCTCATATACACCGGCAGTCATACAGCAAGGTGACATTCTAACACGCCCATCAACTCAAATGCGTGAAGCCACAAAGCACCTTTCCAATGGCGGCGGTGGTGTTCCCGGCGGCGTCAAGGGCGTCCGTCCTCTCGCGAACCTCGTGGCTCATACCAGCCATCTCGGCAATACCGCCGGCGTTGTCGCTGATGGGACCGTAAGCATCGATGGCCAGCCCAGTCGCCAACGTGCTCAGCATGCCCAAAGCGGCCACGGCGATGCCGTACATGGCAGCCAAACTGTAACTCAAGTAGATGGCGGCCGCGATGGCGAACACAGGGATGATCACAGACTTGTAACCCAAGGCGAGGCCGAAAATGATGTTCGTCGCCGCTCCAGTACGGCACGAATCAGCAACGTCTTGCACGGGCCTGAAACACAAACACAAATTCAGGATTCCAAGTGGCAGGATCAATACGAACACCAATCCAATGCACTCTTAAAATCAAATACAAGATGCACTCGGTAAACGGCCAGAAAAACATCAAGTCCAGACACCTTGTCCATGCAACAGCGTCCCGAAAACAATATGCAGAGGCTGGCGAAAACGTACTGGTAAGCATTGCTGGTGAAGTACTCCGTCACAAAGCCAATGATCAGACCGGCCCAAAGACCGGAACCCACACAGAAAAAGATGTGCCTGCAGGTGAAAAAACACAAGTGCATCACATGTCAGTTTCCAAACATCAAATAAAAACATCAATGCACGAAAAGCCACGCACGTCAGAAAGATCCACAAAACAATCCAACATGCACACCCAAAACCCCACAACAAATCGAGCTTCCGGGGGACCAGATGACAACTCACCAGTTCTTCACAACCTTCGGCAAGTGACCGACCACATTGATGGTGAACGTCGCCGGCAAAGCAAACCAAGAAACCAAGAAGATGGCCACGGTCATGAAAATCGTAGAAATGATCAACTGACGCTTCAAAGTCGGCTCGATCTCCTTCACATCCTTGATCGTGAAAAGGTCCGTCGCAAACAAAGTCGTCAACAGGCACACAAAAATACCGGCGGCGCTGATGATCAACGGGAAGCACATGGCCACGAAGTTGCGGTCCGTGCCGAAAGAAGAAATCGAAGACACCACCAGAGCCGCGCAAGTCGACTCCGCAAAAGAACCGAACAAGTCCGCTCCCATACCTGCGATGTCGCCCACGTTGTCGCCCACGTTGTCCGCAATCACCTGCACACGAACGACATACTTCAGAAAAAACACCGAAATCCACGGAATCCTCGAGCATCAAAACCTTCCCACCGAAATGCCTGGGAACCAAACATGATCGACTCCCAGCCATGGCTTCAGCAGATGAAAATGCCTTATCAGCAGAGATGACGCGTCTGAATGTCTTTAGGTGCATCAACAGCCAACAACATCCAGAATGCAACACATTGCCTACTTCATGTAGGCATGTGGGTCTTCCGAAATTCTCAGGATGTTAGTATCGACTGTGCATTGTTACATCTTCAAATACCCAAACCGACCACAAACACTTCCACGAGTTCCGAAATGGCACCCTAAAAACACATGCACACACACTGGAGACTGGAGATTAACTTACAGCGGGGTTCCTGGGATCGTCCTCGGGGATGTTCTGCTCGATCTTCCCCACCAAATCGGCGCCCACATCCGCGGCCTTCGTGTAAATGCCGCCGCCCACGCGACCGAACAAAGCCACGGAAGAACCGCCCAAACCGTAACCGGTGATGGCTTCGTACAGACCCACCCAGTCGTCGCCGAAGTACAGCTTGAACGCCAAAATCGTCAAAAAAAGAACCAGAAGACCGTTCGCCGCCAGCGAGAAACCCATCACGGAACCAGAACGGAAGGCCACGATGAAAGCGTGGCCAACGCCACGACGGGCCTCCAGAGTCGTCCTCGCGTTCGCGTAAGTCGCGATTTTCATGCCCAAGTAACCGGACAACGACGACGTGATGGCGCCCAAAATGAAGGCCACGGTGCTGAAAAACGCGTTCGAGATCGACGACGGACACAACAGCGCCGGGTCGAAGTCGCACGGCTGACGGTCGAAGCTGAACCCGCCCACGGAAGCCAGGAACACGAAGATGATCACCGAGAAGATGCCCATGAATATGCTCAGATACTGATACTCCGTCGCCAGGAACGACTCCGAACCTGCAAAACGCAGATACACGTATCAATGCTGTTATTGTCAGAAAAACCTCACACGCCGATTGGGAGGGCGATATTCGAAGATCATCTGATGGATTCCGGAAATTGATCGCGAGTGGCTCACGGAATTCGCCCAAGGAAATACCGACAAGCTCCTGGCTAAGCCCGATCAAGCAAGCTCGGGCTCAGACACATATCATACACTACTTCACCCTGAACACCACTGAGGGGTTTAGCCGTGGCTGGGACAAATTTAAACCTCCGCACCGCTGGTGCAACTAAGCGCAATCTAACAACTCGAAACCAACCAGAGATACTACGGAGATCTGATAGCAATCACCCACATTTCCAATCCACCACTTCGGGAATGCACTAGTCACACAGGCAGACACACAAAGAGAGAGAGAGAGACGCACCATCGGAGATGGCGGCCTGGATTTCGGCGCACTTGGTCACGACTTCGGAGTCGTCAATGCCTTCCTCGTCCACGTGCCTGTAGCCATTGTTGCTCTCGTGGCTTCCGCCCACCGTCACGCGCGACACGATGTACCACTGCGACAGCGCGAACAGAATGCCCACCACGCACGCCGACGGCACGAAGGCCAACACGAACACGTCGCCCAGCACCATCGCGGACCTGACTACTCGCCTCCCGCCAGTTGATGCTGCAGAAACGAGCAGGGCGAGCACATCCACCGTGGGGTTAAGGCACTGTCAATCCACTCCCAACTGCAGAGGAATGAACGCAGAAATTTTGCCAGCGCGTCCCCGATCTCTACCAAATCCGGCAAGAAACGATCGGACACGACGCTGCATCACCCCTCACATACGACCACTACTACTACTATCACCACCGAAACAGCGCATTGTCCGCAAAACACAGATATTGACGCATGCCGACAACCCTGACATGCGAAAAAAATCCCCGTGTGAAAGGATTGCAAGCACAGACACAAGGTGATGACTTTTACTAGTTGGAATTTGGAAAGCTCAAGCAGCGAAACAGAAACCGAGCGAGACGCAAACCTGTGACGGTGAAGGAGCAGCTTGATGCACGAAGTGTAATCAGAAGAAGCACACACCCAACAGTCTGGAAACGCTGAGCATTAGAACTCGGCACCCCCGTCGTCTTGTCTTTTTACCTTCAATTTCCCTGGTCTAAGTTTAATTTCATGGGCAGCCATCTCTGTCTGCCCGGGACACCGCACAGACCTTGTTCTTATCCGGTCATTCGCCGCCTGCTCGAGTAGAGTTATCCGTTATGTAAGAATAGAGTGTCTCCGGCCTTGAGTTTGCACTTGTTTGTGCTCCATGTCCAGCACTTCAGCTCCACCCGTTCCTGACGAAATTAGAAGATTCCCGCCCATTAGGTTACCGTTTCGACAATAGAACTACTGTAGCGATGCTGTGGAGATCCGGGTTGCACTTTGGAAGTTTGGATTCTGTAGACAAATATAGAGATATTTGTTGTACTAAAAATCAGAGACTGCGGAGGTGCATGAGGCATCCATGCCCAGATTCTTGAAATTCTGTAATTCCTGGAGTTACATTACAATGATTTTTCTAAATTATGAGTCACAGTAAGTGAAGGGAGATTCGACGAGTTTGCTGACAATGCAATGTGGTTGCAGATTGTTAGGGTGGGGATAGTTTCAACGACCTACTGTAGTTGAAAGATTTTGTACTCGCGCTCAAGGCAAAGTAACGGTTCCGAGAGTGCGCTGAAAGGTTGGGTTCTTACTGTGACTCCCCCTAATGTGACTCCCCCTAATTGTTGACTATTGGGAGTTGTTTGCATGTATATTCCAACATTTTCATATCTTACCTTAGGACCTTCTTAGAAAAATGAGCCTTGTGTAGAGAGGCTATTTGTTTTTTCAATCTCATCATTTTTTGTACTTAACAATTCAAGTTGTAATCAATGAGTGCATCCTATGTACAATCAAAAGAACCATAATTCTAACAAAATTTGCAGTTGATAGGCTTTTGAATCATGAACCTACATAACATATCTTATATTTCATCCTTCAAAAGGCCATTGATGTCAAGTAGTCTACTTGTCTTGAATGATTATAGTAAGGTGAAAACATATAAAGTCATATGATTAACACAAATTAATATTCACTAGTGTGCCCTATGCGGTTGCCACAACCAAAATAAAAGTAAAAATAGTTTTTTAATTTTTTAATTTATAAAAATATAAAAATTCTATATTTTTCTTAAGCATGAAGGAGTGCAAGGGCTTTGTAGTAGGTGTGAGGTTGCATTCTTGATACAAATGGAAAGATTTATGTCCAGATGAGTACAAGGGCATTCTTGATATTTATTTTTTTATTTTTTTCACTTTTTCTCATATTCAGTATACTTTGTTATTGAAAAGACCAAAAAAAAAGTGTTTACAACATATTTGGTAGAAATTCCTACAAATACAATGTGTTAGTCCTAAAAGTTCAAGAAGTGCCTTAAATACTTCCCTTTCCAATTTCCAATATCCAAATCAAGGGTTTAACATAGCAATTAGGGTTTGGGAGTAGTTTAAGCCTTATTGGCAAAAATAGGTAAAAACACCTAATTGCAGAGATAGTAGGCCAAACCTCTGAGAAATGGTGATAGAGATTTAGGTGATACGAATTAGAGGGTCAAGGTGGGAATTAGTTCCCTAAGCCTTAGAAAAACATATGGATGATCCAAATAAAAATCTCCATCTCATTTGCAAAGAATTGGGAAAGTCACTTTTTACTCTTTGCAAGTAAAATCCACAAGTTCAATGATTACACAATCGATGGGTGGAGAAAAGTGTTTTTAGCTCTAAAATACACTAGGAGCTCAATAGCAAAGTCCACTACCCACAGCCTAAAGCAGGAAGAATTAAAGAAAATTTGCTACAAAATCCAACTAACAGGGGTATTTTTACATATGAAAACATAGTAATGGATTTCCTAGTACAAGAATGATTTGTCCCTAGAGGAATTAATTCAATAGGTGTTATTTTAACACCTTTACTATAAAGTGAAAAAAAATCATGGAAATTTCACTTATCATTTGAGAGATTCCTAGAAGCTACCCAAAAAGTTTCATAATTTTTTGGATTGTAGGAGATGACTCAATAGGAAGTCAATTACATGTATCGGCATTTGGAAATTCATAGAAATTACCAAGGTAGTGATAAAATCCCACTAAAAATAAGAATAGTGTGTTTTAGTAGAAGTAAGCGCCCTACCAAATTTCAAGACATTTCGAAACCGACAAGTACTAGGATCAGTGACAACTATGACTTTTGATGAAATTCCAAAATTCCTAATGAGTTGACTAGCATATCCAGAGCATATGATGTCCGATTGAAGTCAACTTGGATTTTTTTTTTACTTTCTTCAACCTCCAAAATAACCCTCACTAGTCAAAACTTTGAAAAAAGTCAAATTCTAAGTTTTGGATTTTTGACCCTTTCCATTGGATTTCAAAATGTTAGCTTTTGCTTGTGAAATGGGCTAGGAATAGGGGGTTGAGGTCCCTTTCCATTAATTTGGATCTTCTAAAGAAAATAGTGCACTCTGTTTGATATTTGGAGCATTTCTCCAAAAATTGAAGTAGTCACAATAGTAGGGTAGAATTTTAAAAGTGAATTTTGGATTCTTCCAAGGAGTAGTTTGTTAGGTAATTTGAGGGGAGAGGAGGCCTTGGAAATGTATAAAAGGCCTCCCCTCCTCTCACTTTGCACCCCTTTGTTCTTCACTTTCAAGAATCCTTTCTTTCATTTCTTATTCATCAAGTTTGATTGGCATTGTTTGATTTTTGGTCATTGAAACCAAGACACTTGATTTTTGAAGTTGTTTTGGAGCATTTAACTCCCATTATTGATGTTTTCAAAACTCTTTCAAAGGACATGGGGGTCTCTTCAAAACACTTAGCTATTGTGGAAGTTTTTTAAGTTTATTTGCTAATATCCTTGTGTTTTTTATTCTTAATTTCCTACCAAGCTTTTTTGGTGAGGATTTCACACATTTTGTGTTGAAATCCCTCCCAGAGCCCTTGACGTAGAGAAATTGTAGTCCAAGAGTGAGCCATCATGTCATTTGGAAGGTGATGTTTGTTGCAATCTTCCAAAGTCTTGTGAATTAGTCATTGCTATTTGTGGTTATTTATTCTAATCAGAACTTCAAGTTCTAACTAATTTGATTGTTTTTGTGTCTTGTAAAGTTGTTCTAACCCACCATACAGCAAATCTTTTGCCTCTAGGTACATTCTCTAATGTATTTCTTATTATTGTCATTCCTTTGGAGGTCCAAATCGGGGCTTAAAACACCTCGTATGTCAAAGCTTTGAACCTGGGATTAGTTTTTAGTCTTTAAAATTTGGGACTAATTCCCTAGGTGGTGAAGCTTCACCATTGGTTAGAATTTCCATTTTGTTTTAGATTAAGAGGGTCCCCAAAAGGAGACAAAAGTATGAAGATTAAATCAAGTAGCTGAGTCAAATTTCTAGGTGCATAATAGTTTAAGTAGAATTTCCAAAAGTACAGAGTAGTTGGAATTTCAAAGGTTAAAGTAGTTTTAATTGAAAATTTCCAAAAATCACAAGGTAGTTGGAATTTCAAAGCCAAAATAGTGTGAGAATTAAATCAAGTAGTTGAGTGGAATTTCAAGGGTCATAATAGTTTCATTGGAAATTTTCAAAGCCACAAGGTAGTAGAGATTGAAATTGAAATAACAAGTCAAATAGAGATTTCAAATCACAAGATAGTTGATTTGGAATTAAAAATCATATGGAGTGAGTTCAATTCCCAATTGAAATTCTAAAGGACAAAGCTTACAAGTTAAGTTAATTACCTGTCCACCTCACCAATTTTTATTCAAACACATGCCATCAATCAGTCTAGACTCTACTTCCACCATTTGTAATACTTAGCACTCACTTCCATCATCTATGGCCTAACCAACACTCACTTCTACCATATGTGGCCTCACCAACTATAAGCCTCTAATTTGTCACTAGGGACTCATTCTATTTTTTTTTTTTTTTTTGTATTTTGTTATTTTGAGTAGAGTTTTATATACAAAAAACCCCTAAAAGAGTGTAGAACCAAAATAGGTGTGTTACATACCAATATAGTATTTGCTCTAGAATTAAAATATTATAGCCAAAATGCCCAAGCCACGACTTGTACATAGGTTAGAACTAGACTAATTGTGGTAAATAGGTAGATTATTTGTTATTAGCACAAATGACTCAAACTCTGCTTAGACCTTAGGAGAGATATCTCTAAGTTAATGTTGGTTGAGGGAACCCTAGTCAAGCATTTAGGTCAGTTCCCAAAGATAGGTTCTAGTTTTCCCATTCCATTGACGAAATAACGGAACTTCAATTATTAACTTGGGGGTGTTAAAAATTACCAAGATGGGACCATGGAGGAATCTACGGTTGAAAGAAGGTGACTGTCACTACAAGAAAATGTAGTCCAAGATGACAAGTTTTTGACAGAGAATTGTCTGAAATGACAATAGCCATATTATTACTACCTCATCTTGTCAATTTGTGAGAACTTGTCAACTTTTTGTCAAGTTGTTGTCAAATTTGTAGTTGATGTTTGGTTCTCTTCTCCTTGTTTGCCAAAAACACAAAGATTCCATCAGGTTTTTTTCACATATACCTTCTAATCCATTGCCATAGATATCTTAGCTTGAGTTATGTGTAGAAGTCAAGCTCTTCGTATATAGATGAAGTGGTAGGAGGTAGAACAATCGATGTGGAATATGTCATTTAGAAGTTGCAAAGCTCAACTGCTCATAGTTAAGCTTAAAATAAGAATTGTATTAAAACTAGAATTTCAGACCTCGTTTAGGTATAATAGAATAACTTTTAAAAAAACTTTGAACTAAAAAAATTTCCTAAAAAAATTTCCTAACTAAAGTTAAGTTTCATGTCCAAAAATCCATTTGATATTTTGATCCTCTAATAAAAAGTTATGAACAAATTTCAAAGAGGATGTTTGAAAAGATAAAAAAAATTCCTTTCCATCACCCCTTTGAAATTTGTTCATAACTTTTAATTGGAGGATCAAAATATCAAACGGATTTTTGGACATGAAACTTGAATTGATTTTCCAACTTTTTTTAGTTGAAAGTTTTTTGGAAAGTTATTCTACTATGCTTAAATGAGGTATGAAATTCTAGTTTTAATACAAATCCTATTTCAAACTTAACTATAAGCGGTTGAGCTCTTGCAACTTCTAAATGACATATCCCATATTAGTTGTTCTACCTCCTACTACCCTATGTGTATATAGAGAGCTCTCTTCTCTTTTCAAATTGACAAAACAAAAGTGGTTCATCAAGTGCAGTTTCATGATGACAATTGGTTGTCAGTATTTGCATTTTCTCTTAATATATTAAGGTTTAAATTTAAAGCAATTTTAATATTTTGTCTTTTACAAAAAGTAAGGATACTTGAAACCATTGATTAGGCCATCGTGGCAATTTGACAACTAACAAAGGAGGATATTAAGGAATAGAAGTTGACAAAATTTTTAACGAAATCACAAAATAATTGATAGAATATTGTCAAATTATTGGCCAATTCTATAGGTTTCCACTGACAAAGCAATTGACAAACTTTTGTCAATTTTTTGTCAAATAGGACACAGTTTCCCTTATAGTGTATGGATTGACACTATGCTTGGGACTCAACGGCAAAGTTGGTTCATCAAGATTCCCTCCAATATGAAAGATTCTCTAACCACCGATAATTAAACAATGGGTGGATTTTATCCCCCCTAAGCTGATTTATAGAGTAAGAATACGAGCTTACCAATGCGTTGTGAGATTCCATGAGGTTATACCAAAAGTTTCAAAATTTTTTGATAGTCAAAAGATGCCTTTCTAGATGGTCAACCACCTAAACCTACAATGGGAAATCCCTAGAAATTATCTAGGTGGTGGTAGAATCTCACTAAAAATTAGACTAAATTATTTTATATTAATAAGGTGCCCCGACAAGTTTCAAGACATTCTAATAGTCAGAAGTACCCGAACTTGCGAGATTCACTAACAATTGGCAAAATTTAAAATTCATGACAAAGTTGACCAATGGAGCGGAAGCTTACGATACCGGAATGAGGTTAAAGATAGGTCTTTTTTTCCCTCCCCTATACCTATTTAATAGTCTAGGCTAGTTACTTTTGTCAAAAAAGTGAAATTCTAAAAGTTGTTTTTTTTCTCAATTTTGGCGTTAAAGTGATGCTAGCCTTCATCGAGATTTTGAAAGTAGGAAAAGGTGTGAGGGTTCTATTCAACCTATAATGCCTTCTAAAGCCAACAATACAATCCGTTTGCGATTTGGAGGTAATCTTCAAAAAATAGGTTTACAGACCAACGTAGGATGAAAACCTTTAAGGATGAGGATGAAAATCCAAAATGATAAGGTTACCTTAGATGAATGAGAGGAGGTAGGTGCTTGATAAAGAATATAAAAGGGCACCTCTTCTCCTCTCTCACCACCTCCATGTGTTATATTTAGGTTCATTGGATCTAATTTATGTTGGAATTGTGGCATTTTTAGCCACAAACTTCAAAATGGTGTTTTTTGAGCACTTTTTGGCCATTGTTGCTCTTTTTGAAGCTTATGAGGTTTTTGTGGGTCCCTTACACCTTGAGCATTTTGTACTAACTCTTCCAAGTCTTTGAGGCTTGAGAGTTTACTTTTATTGTATTGTTGAGAGATTGTGGTTTTATATATCCTTTGAAGAGTCCCTTGGTCCCCCTCCATGTTGTGTCCTTGAACTAACCATAGAGCACCCTTCCATATGACCTCGCAATGCTACTTTGAGGGGCCTTTAGATCAAGTTTGTTGTTCTGCTAATTCCATATAGCTAACTGTTGGGTGTCAAGTATCTTTTTGTCCCTCAATACTAACATGGTGGTCCATGGAGGGAGCCAAGAGTGTGTGAAGACTGGTGGATCCCATTGTGACAATAAAGCTTTGAATCCTCAAGGGTCAAAGAGTCTTAGTTGTGTGTTAAAAGTGGAAACCACAGCGAAGCTTTAAACCCCCATGATCAAAGAGTTGTAGTTGCGTGTTAGAGGTGTAAACCACGACGAAGCTTTGAACCCCCCGTGGGTCAAAGAGTCTTAGTTGTCTATTAAAACCACTCCATGTATAACCCTTCAATCCCCTTGGTTTTCCTATACAAAGTTTAGTTCCCAAAATGCGTTTGGAAACAAACAAAGTTTAGCCCCCCAAAGAATAGGTAGTGGACATTTAAATCAACTCAGAAAGTGACTAATGAAAGGGCAAAGGAATACCCTTGGTTACTCGTACGTAGTCAAATGCACCCCCTAAATCTTAGAGGAAATTTCCTTCCCCCCCAATTTCAAAGGCTCTAGAGAGAATTAGCAATAGATTAGCAACCCACCAAGAAAAGAGAAAGTTATCCCCACACTTGAACCCCCATCTCTTAGCCTCCAGCACCCCATCTCCCATCTCTAATACTCCAATTCCACCCCCCTAGTCAGGTAGGCCGGACATTGGAGGGGAGTTTGGGTATCAAGGGGAAGGCTGTCGGTGTAGTCGAGTAAGGGGAGGGCTGCCGATATAGTCAGGTAAGGGGGGGGCGCAAGTGTAGTTGAGTAAACATGGTTGCTAGTATGTGAGCCTATGAACTCATGAGTTTGTGAGTGGGAAGTTTTTTTCCCCTAAAAAATGACTGAGGGACCTACAACCATAGACATATGAAAGTAAAAAGTGCATGGAATGTAGGTTTTATTTTTCTAAATTTGAAGCACTTGCCCCTTTTTTGATTTTAGGGTTTTTTCACAACAAAATGTATTTTAAATAGATGAAATCCTAACAATAGAAAATAACGCATGTCCAAGATATAGCCATAAAACACATAAATCCAATTACAATAGTAATCAATACATAATAGCATGACTCATGAGATATGTCAATCTTGAGAGTTTAAGAGGTTGTGGACTCAATCAACGAATTTGATGTATTGGACAAGCCTGAAGACTCTGTACCTAGAGATGTAGATTCATCTATGAATTGTAAGACATTTAAAGCATAAATATCTTTATGGCGTTTAGGTTTGGAGGAACCCAAATCCGCAAAGGCCGTTGCCATCTACTATGCATAAACAGGAAGGTCGTAAGTGAGTAAGTCTTCTCCGGACTGAAGAGAAGACTTTGTTTCTTCATGCTAGCATCTATTGACATCAATCCTAGATGACTATAAACAAAAATGGCACCATGTTAGTGTTTTGGAATGTGGAAGTCACCATACAAAGAAAGAATTAAAAAAAGTGCCAACTTACTTATTGAATTTTTCCTTCTAAGTGAATTTGGAAGGCACGACGAGCATTTCATCTGGATCTTGTAAAATTGCAACTGGCGGTGGTGGTGCTATCGCTACCTTGGCTGTCGTAGCCTTCCACATGGTTTTGAGGATGGCATAAAAATACACCATATTAGCCTAATTCCCCAAACCCTACATCCTAAAAACATGAACCTTGGACCCTAGTACCATTAATTCTACACTCTAATATCCTAAACTTTATTATCCTAATTTTGTGAATCCTAGACCCTAATACCATTAATTCAATACTTTCATATCCTAAATTAACCTTATTACCCTCATTTTCTAAACCCTCAAGCCTAATACCTTAAAGCTAGAACCTTAATATCATTCAAACCCTAAATCATAATATTGTGAATCCTAAACCCTAAAACAAGATTCATTGTAATATAGAACCCAAACAATATGAATGTTTCTAAACTTTAAAATATGGGTCAAACCACACTCAAAGGTACCAATACCATACTTTGCTAGGATTAGGTTTAGAGTCCTTTTTTGAACTTTTAAAGCTCTAAATTTTTTTCATTTTTTCATTTTTTAATAAATTAATGAAAAATATTGCAATGCATCCCTTTGATAATTTAGAGAAAAAGTTTTGTATCTAAAATCCTTGGAAGGACGTAAATCAATAGCTGCAAGGCTAAATTTAATGTCTATATTACAATATATCACTTTAAAATGATGCTTTTATCCAATTTGTTTATACTTCTCAAGCATACAATTATTAAGAAGGATTTTTAGTGATTAAATCTTGGACACAAAATAGTTTAATTTTTTAGTTAATTAATTGATTTTTGACAAATTATTGATTTATTCTAAGAGAAAATTTAAACATTCAATTCCAAAAATATCTTACATAGGGCCCTTGATGTAAATAATATATACATGTTTTGTTCAAGCACAACCATCATTTGGATTATTTTTTATATTGAAAAGGATATTCTCATGTTTTGACTTTTGAACATTATAGAAAATAGAAAAGTACTCAAATTGTAGCAAAAGATTCCTTATCTACTCTATCATATGATTATACATACACATGATTTTTTTGGATTCAATCACATTATTAGAAATTAGAAATTATCCCCCTCTCCTACCATTGAAAAACCTAATAGGCTAATACTTGAACTTCAATTAGAACTTTAGTAAAGAATTTTTGTATTTTTTGATGAATAAAAAAATATTAGTCTTAACATGACTTGAAGTGCTAGTCAAAAAGGACTAAACTACCTAGAATTAATAATTTAGCTTCAAAAAACAATAGCTAAAAAGAAATTATATATATTGCAAATTTTACTACGTCTAACCCCTTTTTTGGTACCTTTAAGTGTGACTTGACCCACATTGATCAATATATTCATATAATTATAACTTCACATATAGGCATTATGAACTTTAGAAAATAATGCATTTAAAAGCACTCCATTTTGCATTAGGATGAGTGGCTAATATGATAATATGGAAATACGAACATCGATCATGGATCATTAAAGCATATGAAATTTAGGGGCATGAAGGTGTTTAATGTTTGATCCACTACCCTAAACTAGAATTTAATGATTGAAAATAGAACAACAACATCATCATTCAATGCTATGTATTTCAAGAATCAAGTCAAGATTTGAAAAGAATGACTGCATACATCCCCTCCATCATTCAATGTTGCACAAAAATCAAGTTAAGATCAAGCTAAGATTCGAAATGAATGACCGCACGCATCCCCTCCATCTTGTTAGTATTGCACAAATTTCAAGAATATAGTCAACATTTGAAATGAAGGATTGCACACACATCCTCTCTTTAGTTAGTGCTATGGGAATTTCAAGAATGCAGTCAACATTTGAAAATAAAGAATGCACGTCCCTCTCAATTTTTTGGTGGGAAGTCAAAACTCCTAAAATCCAATCCAATTGGGTCATACTTCGCGAACGACCTAGAACTTGCTCTTTTGCACACATGAAGAAATTGTAGAGGCTTAGAAGCTTGGAGTTGGTGTTTTCTGGCATTGCCAACACTTCTAGGTTGAGGCACACGAAGCTTAGCGTCAATCATTTGTTGTAGGGTATATCTTCACTTCCAATTTCTTCACTTGTGGTTGATAATTTTCAGGTTTCATTAGTTGTCCTGACATTGCTACATATCGTCACACAATAAGCATGCATAGATTAAGAGTACAACATAGTTCTAGTACAACGGATTTTGTATTGTAAATGACATGCACTAGATTCATGTTGCCCTAACATCAGTGGATGACAACAATGTTCTCCATGTCAAGGGAAGACGATTCAGCTTTGGGTGCTAGTGAATATTGTATGAAATCCATAAAGTCAAATAGTAAAAACCATGTCTGGATACAATAGCATTTGTTGATAAAATATGGTTATTGATCCAAACTACGTCTAGATACGATAACATTTGTTAGTAGAATACATGTATTGATCCAAACTATGTCTAGATACGATAACATTTGTCAGTAGAATATGTGTATTGATCCAATCTACGTCATCATGCAATTGTACAATGGAACATATCTCAAGATCTTGACATAGTTTCATCGGGAGATCTCCCGATGGTTTTATTTTTTAGATCTTGGCATAGTTTCATCAAGAGATCTCCTGATGGTTGTATTTTTTTAGATCTTGGCATAGTTTCATTGGGAGATCTCTTGATGGTTGTATCACTAGAAGGAAATGCAGTCCTAGATGACAAGTTTTTGATAGAGAATTGTCCGAAATGACAATAGCCATATTATTGCTACCTCATCTTGTCAATTTGTGAGAACTTGTCAATTCTTTTTCAAGTTGTTGTTAAATTTGACTTACTAGTGATTGTTAAGATACATCATTTGCCAAAAGCCCAAAGAATCCACTAGATTTTTTATACATTTACCTTTTGATCAATTGCCAAATATATCTTAGCTTGAATTATGTGTAGAAGTAAAGTTTTCTGTATATATATGGGGTGGTAGGAGGTAGAACAACCCATGTGGGATATGTCATTTAGAAGTTGCATGAGCTCAACCGCTTATAGTTAAGTTTGAAATAGAAATTTTACTATGCCTAAATGAGGTCTGAAGTTTTACTTTTCATAAAATTTGTATTTCAAACATAACTATGAGCGGTTGAGCTCATGCAACTTCTAAACGACATAGCCTACATGGGTCGTTCTACTTCCTAGTGCCTCATGTGTATATAGAGAGCTTCTCTTCTCTTCTCAAATCCAAAAAACATAAGTGGTTTACGAAGTGTTGTGAAGCAACAACAATTGATTGTGTTGTATATGCATTTTTTTATCAATAAATGAAGGTTTCAATTTAAAGAAAATTTTAATTTTGATATTTTTTCACAAAAAATAGGGACACTTGTAACCATTGATTAGGCCATCATGTCAACATGGCAATGCGACAACTAACAAAGGAAGGTATTAGGGAATAGAAGTTGACAAAAATTCTAGCAAAGTGACAAAATAGTTGACAAAATTTTGTCAAATTATTGGTTGTATCTGTAGGTTCCCATTGACAAAACAATTGACAAGCTTTTGTCAATTTTTTGTCAAATAGGATACAGTTTTCCTTATAGTGTATCTAAAGATCCTACCATAGTTGCATTGGGAGATCTCCTAATAGTTGTATTTAGAGATCTTTCATTTGAGCCATGGTTGGAAACTTGTTTTAGTGATAGGGTGCACCTTCCTTGATGATGCATGGGCATTATTGGCTTGCTTAACACACATTTGGAGATTTTCGGATATAGTTAGGATATGCAACCTATTTGTTTGCAAACGTGGATGTTCATCTTTATGTTCCCTTTTCAATATTGGTTGTGTAACTTCTTCCATCATTGAGAGATCTCCCGATAGAACTCACAAAGGTAACACATTTAAGTATGAATTTCAACATGACTTGATGTTGCTTTGAAGCAATTAATAAGTTTTAAAAAATCAAGAGATGTCATAATATTTCTAGGGCATGGCAAGGGTGTTCAAGCTATGGCTCGCCTAACTTCATGTTGCCTCAATGTTATTCGCAAGTTTACCAATCATCTAGGTAGCCTTCAATAGAAATTTAGTAGAAAGCGGAACACACATTATAGATTCATTATGTGAATCCTTCAATGATGCAATTATCATGTACCTAGGTAGAATACCTCTGGTGGGTGAATGACAAGATTCCAGTGCTCAATTTGAATCATTCAACAATGGTGATTTAGTGAAGTTGGACTAGAGTCTATTGTGGAGGTTTGTCCTTAGGGCCAAAGGCTTGGTGTGGCCATTCCATTGGAGCTATGGGTATTCATTTTGTTATGACCTCATTCCATTATTTTGAAAGCTCAAATTATCCCTATCAACCTCTACTAGAGGGATTTGAGAACATTGGTGGATGTGCTAAATTGGACAATGTTATAGAGAGCCGATGGTGTTGTGAGAACATTGGGAGATCTCTCAATGGTTATATGTCCATATATTCGTCAAGAAGCTTTGTTTGGACTTGAAGTGCATTGGAAGGACTCTCTAAGTCTATTTGTTTCATTGGGCCGAAGAAATTGTTGGAAGTCCAAAGATCATTTTCAAGATGGAGCACTTGTTGAGGAGGATGTAGGTGTGACAGCCCTTAAGGGCTCAAGCAACTTCCAATGAGTGTAATTATAATGGTAGCACATAGTGATGCAAATTGGAAAGAGATGTGAAGAACAAGAAGTTCTTGTTACTATATTAGCAATAAGATAATTCCAATACTACTATGGAGTTAAAGTTCTATACTTGCCTTGTCAATTAGTGGGATTTTGGAAAGAATCCTTGGAGGGTTCCATTTGTATGGAATCAAGTTATATAGTGTATTTGAATTGATTCAAGATAGTTGATACAAAATCACACTCACTTCTTATGAAAAGTAGAGAGGTTGTTGGTTGTTGGTTGCTTTATCAAATTTGAATAGGGTAAATGAAGTGAATCCTAGATTGAGTACTATATTAGTTGGATGATTACAAGCATCAGGAGATCTCCCCATGATCATTCAGTTACTATGTACAAATAAATGCAATATGAGTGTGTTGCTACGAGAATGTTTTCTCAGCATCTTTTCATACTGACATAAGCATTCTCTAATATACATTTTTTTTGTACTCTCAAAGGCATTGTGATCTCATTTTACATTATATTGGAAGATCTCCCGATGGATAGGACCTTGATATAGTCTAGATTTCCCCTAAAAGTCCAAAAGTAGTTAAATATGACATATTTAATTCGAGCAAAAAAAATCAAATCTTCTGATCGATTTTGAAGTTAATCTCATCACCCTATAAGGTTAACTTCTCTCATGTTCAAATTGAAACTAGATTGGTAGTTGTTAGAGAGAAATCAAGGACTATAGTTGAAGAGTTTAATACAATCATGCTCCATATTTAATTTGTATTGGAAATGGATTGCAAAACATTGAAAAGACTTTAGCAAGAATTTCATGTAAGTCAAGGAAACTATGTCACACTATTAAGAGGTACACACAAGACAAATGCAAGCTATTGATTATTACGTTTAAGAAACCTATTGTCATCCCTACTTATAAAGAATAGAAGCAAGATTATAAGTACATGGCAATTTAGACTGATACAGATTTTTGGTTTTGTCTAAACCAAATTGTATAATGCATCATGGAACTTAAGCATTTCAATGTTCTTACCTAACTCAAGATCCCAAGCCATTTGTCTTGTTCTTACTAATATCAATTCTACCCTTACTGAAATCATCAAGATGTATGAATGAGTAAGCTAGTTGACAAATATTAGCATGATATGAAGTAGATATGTTGTATAAATATAATGTCTTCAAAATTCCCAAATCTAGTAGCAAAATATTATATTCATATTTCAATATATATTCCTTGTAGTAATGAAAGAATATTTTACTATGTACACAAGGTTCCACATCCTATAATATTTTTGTTGCATTCCTCTTCTCTCATTCTTAAAATTGCCTCTAAATTATTCATACTCTCAATTGATCAACCTACTTTGTCAAAGCCTCTCAAAACATGATACAAATTTCAAAACATGCAATATCATCAACTTGTCAATCTTTTAAATCTAAAATCCATAGACATGGGTCCCATGGTAATAGGTCATATTTTTCAAACTATACTAAATTTTATTGAAAAAACCTTAGTCTTTTAACTTTTTAACCAAATTTAAAAAAAAATTATATCATGTTTTAAATTTCAAGACCCTAGGCTCACACAATCCCTTCTCACCACTCATAGGCTCACGCTCACATGCTCACATCCTAGTGTCATTGAGTAGAACTCATAGGACCCCCTCAATTAGGAAAAAATACAAAAATCCAAGAAGATAATGAGGGCCAATTTATACTTGGGGCTAGATTGAAGGTCGTCTGGAAGTCTCCAACTTTGAACCAATAGGATCACTCAATTTCTTCAAATCCCGCCTAAAGGCTTTATACTTGGGGTCGGCTGGGACTATGACTCATCCTACGTGTTGCCTTAAGTGGCATAGTTTGGGCGCCAACCATCTGACCTCAAGGCAGCAATCGGGATGAGGTTTTTGGTGTCCCGAACTCCCATCTAGGGCCAGATTGGGCTCCTTTATTAGATCAAACATATTTCCACTGTCAATGGAGAGAATTTTTTTAAATTTCATTTAGAAGCTAGTTCATCTGTCTTGTTTCTCATTCTTCTTTGTCTATGTTGCTTTGAAATCTCTATGTCTATTTCGCTTCTTCTCTCTATTTGTGCTGCTTCTCGTCAAAGTGGCGTGTACTATTAGATCTATAGTTGTTTAGAACGATAGTTCCAATTTTGGTTCCAATTTTGTTGGAATTCCTTATGGAATGTGGGTTTTACTTGTTAATATGCAATAGTTACAATCTATTTTGGGTTTCATGGGGATTTATCAATAGATGAATGAGATTCAATGGGTCAGTGGATGGAATCTATTGTCTGGTGGTTGGGGTGGTTGTCAATTGCTTTAGGTGAAGTCAGTGGGGAAGGACAATGGCTGTTGAGTCTAGAAGAAGTCTAGGGCTTCTGCGATGTTGGCCGGCAATGGTGGAGTGATCTATAGTTTGTTTGCGATAATTAAGAGAGAACAAAGTTTAGTTTTGATAGTGTTGGTGTCTGTGTTAGTTGGGTTGGATCGATAAATGTTGAGGAGCGGAGTTGGAGAGGATGAGAAACAATTGTAATATTTTGTCTAATGAAATTCAATGCAAAGATTATTGGTGTAAAGTTGTGCTTAATTGAGTTGAGAATTGTATGTGTGGATTTACGATTGAGTTATGAAATTGTGAAATTTTCTATTGTATTGTGATCATAGTTGTAAATGACTGTATTTGCTGGAATTATGTATATCACTTGTAGATGTAATTGTGTGGAGAGATGAGTCTATGGATTTGATTTTGTGAGGAAATTCTATTGTCACATCTGGCCAGGAAAGCATGTCTAAATTGGGTTTTAATTGCTATCTCAATTGTGTATGAGTATGATACTATTGAGAGCTTTATGATTTGAACTGAGAGTTAATCTATAGAAATGGTATGATTAGAAATACATTGAACATGAATCTATAAACCGGAATCAATAGAACTGAACATGAGTAATATAAAAAAAAATGGATAAGGAATGTCCTAAGGAAGAAGTAAGAAAATGTAACTACTATAATTGATTGAATTATTTAAAGCCTAAGTGTAAAATTGAGAAGAAATCCGTTATGGAAGAAAATGACAAGAGCCGAATTAAAGGGAAGATGGAGCTAAACTGTGAAAGTGAAAGAATCAATTGGAGATGTTGGCTACTAAAGTAGAAAGAGCAATAGAAGATTCAAGATTGTACCAGAGCTATGGGTGAGATTGGCAAGAAGTTTGGGAGCAAAGCTAGGAGAAAAGATTGCAATAGAATTGATAAGTGCTCAATCTCAACTCAAATATAATAAACTTAAATCTGGCTATTGTTTGGATAGAAAGGGAAATTACCCAATTCTTTCTATTGTGCATAACCAAAGTGGAATTAAATCCACTTCTTTAGGAAATTACCATGGCACCAAACCTCATTGAGAACGAACTCTTAACTATAGGAATTTTTCAATAGATTAAGTCTATAGTAAATTCCAGTCTACATGGCGCTCACTAAAATTTTTTGGCTTGTTGCATTTTTTTGCATTGTGTTGAGGGTTGTGCATTGTGCTTCTCCAAGATTGTTCTTGGTGGTGTCCATATGTGCATGTGTATGTGTTGCTCTGTGTTTTTATGTGTTTAGGAAAGATGGAGAATTTGCATGATGCGGGTTTATTTGAGAAGAGAAGCAAGGTTGATGAAGATTGTAAAGTCCTTGTGGTGGAACCGAAAAAAAAGCGCCAAAAAAATCAAATTTGAAGAGGATGACAATAAACGCAATTGGTTGGATAGTAAGGTAGAAGCATTGATTGTGTTGAAGGGGGAGATGCAAGTGGAATTTGTCAAGAATGCCAAAAAACAAGGTGTGTAAGAAACTACCTTCGATTATAGGGTTTAGGGTTTGTTCTTAATTTGGTTCCTTTCAATTTGGTTGATCTTGTTGTCCTACTATGAGTTTTGCTCTAGATGGTAGAATAATATCCAACTAAACACTATGATCACAATCAGAAGGCAAGATTGTGTTCTCAGATATTCCCAAATTCTAAAAGCCATTACAGCTCAATCTCTAGTTTGTGGTTTGCTCTATGTATGCTTGTTGAAATTGAGTGGGTGTTGGGCTAGGTCTTGGGTGCCTTTGCCCTACTAGGCCACTTGTAGTTGGCGGGTTTGTATTTAAACCTTTCTTGCAATGAAATTCCATTTCATTTGAGTCAAAAAATTAAAATAAAATAAGTCTGGCATTATGTTCATTGCTCGAAACAGATCATTGTTTGAAATAGAAGGAGAATAAAGATGGCATGTGTTGCCTTTTTCAGATTTTAACTTGGTTTATCATTGTTATCTTTCAATTAGAAATCATGAGTTGCTCTGCCTATTGAAATGTCAATATTTTATTGACGATCTGTAAGCAACGACTCTAGTGAAGATGTTGCAAATGTTTTATAGGCCGGTTTAGGTATTGAACCTATCAATATTTTATTGTCTCACTCCCTCAGGCATTCATATTCCATTTATTGACTCATGATGTTCTTCATAGGTGTGGACATTTTGTTGAAGTTGCACTCCAAGCTCCTATGCTTGCTGCCTAATTTCAAGAAAACTCCTAAGGCTTGTAAGAGTAAATTCAATGACATGTACAAAAATTGAAGGCTTATAAGGACAACAAGTAGGCAAACAATATTTTTAGAGAATCATGCCACACTTGCAAGTTTTATGACTCCATGGACTCTTGGTATGATAAGAATGGGTCTATGCTCAAACATGTTTCTACTTCTTCTAATGACATGCCCAATGTAGAGGATGGAGTGGAAGAAGGGAAGGTTGAAAACTCAGAACCAGTGACTTCATCGACATCAAAGCATCCAAAAAAAAGTGCAAAAATAAAATATCATGAGCAAGCTCTAGAGCTCATGGGATAGCTTGTAGTAAATAGTAAGGACATGGTACAAAGTATGCAGGTGGCTAATGGGTTCATGGGCAACCTTGACAAGCACATAGAAAGGCTGATTGCACTTTAAGAAACCTGCATTTTTTATGCTGTTTTCAAAAAAACGTATCTTGTTTTTTGAGATGTCATTGTGTTAGACGGTCAATGGGCATAGGAGTGTGAATTTGATGTGATGTTGTGGAAAACATGCACGGCTAAGTTGGAAAACGAATAGATGTTATTGTAGACAAACATGTTCTTAATGATGTTAGAAAAAACATGTTGATGGTTTTTTGTGACATCCAAAAAAACATAGATTGCCATGTTAGTAAGTAGTCCCATTTTGACTATGGATAAGTTAATAGAAATTACTATGGTCTGTGGTAAAAAGTTGATCATATGTGACAATTTTAGGGAAGGCAACTACAAGGCATGCCCTGCCAAAAAAAAGAAATGGATGGATGTGCACCATGGATGAAAAAGAGATGGTCTTTATACAAGTGGGTGGTCTGAAGTGAAACAAACAGTATGGGATATGTAAAACAAGAATTGCGTTCAATGTAAAATGTCTAAAACAACATTAGATGTTTAAAATAGTGTCGAGATGTACAATGGTCAAGTTCCCATATTCTATTTATCCCATATCTTTTGTCTCACCATGGACAAACAAAGAATATAAATATGACCTTTATTATCTTCATTTTCACTAACTTTTAATGAAGGAATTCCTTCATATTTTCATCAAAAATTCTTTTGATGTTAGATGGTAAGTTTTCTTCAATTCCTGTTGAATACAAGAAATTTTGCTTGTTTATTTTATTTTATTTTTAATCATTATTTTACAATTCTTGCCTAACAGGTATAATATTCAGAAAAATTTCAAATGACATAAAAGTGTGCTGACTAGGCATGGCGCATCATCATAATGGGTTCCACGTCACTTTTCCCACCACTATGTCAAGTGCCATGTCATTGATGGGCTAGATGAAAAAAATCCCATGTGGATCTTTTTGCCTATATGGCATTTACATGGCATCCATGTGCTGCACTGTGGAGACTTTGGAAGACCTTGTTGTTTGTGATGTTAGGAAAAAACAAGCTGAAATTGGATGCGTTTTCCTTGATTTTAGCACATTTTTTGCTTGTCCGTTATAACATATTTTAGGTGACATCTACTTGGATCATTTTCATATCAAATGGAACCCTAGGGTACGATTTTTCTAATGTTAAAAAAAACATCGTTTTCTTATAGTGTTGACAAGCTTTGAATTCTCTATTACATTATGAACATATTTTCTTCTTTATTACCTACAATGCAGTGTCCCCTCTTTTTGTTTCAATGAGTGCATATTATGAATTGCCATGTAGTTCTAGTTCAATGTTGTAGGTCAATGGGGACTAGAGAAACCCTTTTTGTATTCACCTTGTATATGGTCAATGAAATTTTAGTACATCTTAATGACATACTTAGGCACAACTAATTATTGATGTCTACAAAGATTTGGTATTCAATTCTCTTTATGTATTCATGTAGACTACCTTGTTTTCAGTGACCACAACATTGTTTTCATGAAGTGGGAAATTTTCTTTTCATGTTGGTTCCATCCAAAATAACTTTTTCAACATCAACTACTTTGTTGTTGAGGTGACTATTTGAGAGCTGATTGCCTTTTGAGGTGAGCTGAAGTCCTTGAAATAATTTAATCTACATTTTTTTAAGGGATAAAAATGGAATTGGCATGTAACTAAAATTGTTTCAAATTTTTTGGACCTTCTTGTAGTTATTAGTTAAGAATTTTTGAAGAAAGAAAAATGTAACTCTTTGTTGTGATGGCTTTCAACACTATAAGAAACTTGTGTTTTTTTTAGTGTCTGTGAGCCTCCAATTCACTTTTATATACAAAAAGCTCAAAAAAGAGTGTAGAACCAAAATAGAAGTGTCACATTCCAATATAGTATTTTTTCTATTTTTAGAATATTATAGCTAGAAGGGCCCAACCACGAGTTGTAAATAGGTTAAAACCCAATTAATCGCTGCAAATTGGTTAATTTTGAATAATGGGCTTATTAGGCTCAAAACCCCACATGGAGCAGACATCTCTACACTATATTTGGTTGAGTGAACCTTGGTAAGGGATAGGAATCAGTTCCCAGAGGTAGGTTCTAGTTTCCCCATTCCACCGATGAAATAGTAGAACCCCAAATTGTTGGCTTACAGATGTCGAAAATATCAAGGTGGGACTGTGGAGGAATCTAAGGTCCAAGAAGGGTGGTTTGGGGTTAAACCCATGCCCAGGAACCAACAGTGAAGTCAGTTTGCCAAGATTCCCTCCGGTGTGGAAGATTCTTTGGCCATTGATAATTAAATGAGGGGGTGGAATTTGTCCCCCCTAGGACAATGTGTAGAGTAACAATATGAGCCTACACATGTGTCTTGGGATCCCATGGGAGGTTCCACAAAAAATTTTGGAATTTTCTGATAGTCAGAAGATATCTTTCTGGATGGTCAACTACCCAAATTTGCGATGGAAAATTCCTAGAAATTCCCCACGTGGCAGTAAATTCTCACTAAAAATTGGTATAGCCTCTTTTATATTAATAATCTTCTTTTTTATATTGATAATCTTCTTTTATATTAATAATCTTCTTCTTCTTTTATATTGACAAGTTTCACAACATTCCGATAGTCAGAAGTACTTGAATCTGCCAAATTCCCTAACAATTAACGAAATTTAAAGTCCATGGCGGGTTTGACTGGTGTAGCGAGAGCATACAAAAGTGGAATGGAGCACAAGATAGGTCTTTTCTCACTCCTTCATACCTACTTAGGAGCATAGGCTAGTTAATTTTTCTAGAAAAGTCAACCCCCAAAAGTTGGGATTTTCCCCGATTTTTGTGTTAAGTTGGCGTTGGGTTTCATTGCGATTTTGAAGATAGAAAAGGGGGAGGGGGATTCTCTTGGACTAAAAATGTCCTTCTGAAGCCAATGGTGCAATTCATTTGCGATTTGGAGTTAATCTCCCAATGTTAGCTTAGTGGGCCAACATAGGATGGAAACCTTGAGTTTTGGATGAAAATCCAAGAAGATAAGGTTAGCTTAGATGAACGAAGAGAGGTGGGTGCATGGGAAAGAGTATAAAAGGCACCCCTTCTCCTCTCTTACCACCCCCTTTTTGTGTAATTGGATCCATTGGGTCCAATTTATGTTGGACATTGTGGCATTTAGCCACAAGCCTTGCAATAGTGTTTTTTGGGCACTTTTAGCCATTGTTGTTGTTTTTGGAGTTTATAAGGCTTTTTGTGGGTCCCTTGCCTTTTCTTTTGATTGAGCGTGGTACTAACTCTTCCAAGCTTGAGCTTGGAAGCTTTTACTAACTCCCTAGGTTGCTAGAGGTTGTGGGTGCTTACCTTGAGAGACCCTTTTGGTCACTCACTTTGTTTTGTCGAGCACTAACTCTAAATCAACCCCCCATATGATTGTCAATGCTGCTTTGGGGGGCCTTTAGTTCAAGTTATTGATGTTACTAACTTATGGCGTTAGCCATTGAGTGTCTAAGGCCATTTCTTTGTCTTTTGTCCTTGTCCCTAACAATGACATGTTATTCTTTGGTTAAGAGGCACGAGGGTGTGAGGGTAGTGGGTCCTACCCATACGGTGAAGCTTTGAACCCCCGTGGGGTAAAAAAGCTTAGCGGTGCGTTAAAAAGGGAAACGACTGTGAAGTTTTGAACCCCCTGCAGGATAAAAAGGCTTAGCGGTGCGTTAAAAAGGGAAACCACGGCGAAGTTCTAAACCCCCATGGGGTGAAAAGGCTTAGTGGTGCGTTAAAAAGGGAAACGACAGTGAAGCTTTGAACCCCCTGCGGGGTAAAAAGGCTTAGTGGTGCGTTGAAAAGGGAAACGGCGGCGAAGCTTTGAACCCCTTTGGGGTAAAAAGTCTTAGCAGTGCATTAAAACCACCTCATGGGAGAATCATGAGGCCTTGTAGTCCCCTTTCCTCTAAGGTTTAGTTCCTAAAATGTCTTGGGAACAAACCAAGGTTTAGGTCCCAAAAATAGGAACTAGAAGTCAAGGTTAGCATAGGGGATAATTAGTGAAGCCTTCGCTTAAGCAAGTCTAGCTCATCACCCCCCTTTTTTAAAAATTGACATAGGAAGGAGAAAAAAAACAAGCTAGCCCACAACAGCTTCACAACACCCCCAATAGCCCCCTAGCATCCCTAGGTGATATCTAGGCAAGGGCATTCAGGGCCAAGCACCATGGCAATTAGGCGCCGAGGCCGGTTAACACAGTCGGGGCCAGTCAATAGGGTGTTGGAGCTTGTTTATAGGGTGCTGGGTCGGGCACCAAAGCCACCGATGGGGGTAGGGAGGGGTTGGGGTTCCCAAATCAAGTCCATGGAGGGGTTGGGGTTCCAAAATCAAGCTAGGGAGGGGTTGGGGTTCCAAAATCAAGTCCAAGGAGGGGATTGGGTTCCAAAATCAAGTCCAAGGAAGGGTGGGGTTCCACAATCAAGCTAGGAAAGGAGAGAAGAGACACCACTCAAGGCCCATACCGCTCTAACATGGCCTCGGGGCGGGAAATCCAACTCCTCATTTCCCATAAACCTCACCACGATAGTAAAAAATGAGCAAAGAAGGAGGGAGTAAGGATGGTGGAAGGCCGGAAGAATGAGGAGAAACAACAAGGGGGAGGACCATTTGAAGGTGAAGAATAGAAGTGGATAGGATAGGGAGGGAAATCCACAAGACTTACTTAGACCCTTAGATTAGAAGTAGGTAATCGCCCTAAGATTAAGTGTGAGACGTAAGAAGTAGGACATAAGAAGTAGCTCAACTAGAAGGAGGGGATGACTCGTACTTAAGATTGGCTTAGTAGGAAGATTAGGGGTTGGTTAGGCCACCTTCGAGCTTGGGAAGAAAAAGAAAGAGGAAGGAGGAAAGAAATAGGAGATAAAATCAACAATTAAATCCTTGTACCAACTTATTTTATAATTAGAACGGTGGTTCGTTGTCTCAAGGTACAGGAGTTCATGGCAGAAGAGGTAGAGCTTCCAGTGGGCGCAAACAGTGACTCGAGTTCCGAGGTATGAGTTGGACCTTCCCAAACTTTCCCTATGGCTCTTACTAGAATTTAGTAGCTTGGGCCGAGGCCTACCTCTAGGTCAGACCCGTAGGACCGCATGTCAGGTCATTTCCAGAGACATAAGCACAAAGAGGAAAGTCGTGGCCTTCCAAAACCTTAAGGTGTGCCCAAATCAGGTGGAAATTGAGAAAGTGACAACCAGATGAATTTTAAGGTCAAGGTAGATGAAGAATAGCTACACTCCGAGGGGGACTAAGAATTGGATACTTTGGGGTGAGGCTCTCAATTAGGGTCCAAGGCCGAAGAGAAAAGTCAATTCCAAGTTATAGGCTAGGAGAAATTAATGGATAAAGTTTGGATAAGGCTTGGATGGAAATTCAGTAGAAATTCCAGATTAGGGTCTAACTCCAGATCTGGGTAGGGGCAATCCTTGTGAACCATCTTCCAAAATTTTGGATCTTTTTGAATTAGGTAACTAGGTGTAATAGATGGATGAAGTTTGAGGAACCGAGTAGCGATTAAACTTCATCCACCCATAACTTTGGCTAGGAAGGTCAGATACGGTCAAGTTTTATGTTTTTAGAAATGGCACGAGATGAAATAAAGGATTCCTAGGATAGTTCTGCCCTGCTACAGGTCTCATCCAAATCGTCTAGTAGGCCCTCCGTCCGGTGGGCCCAAAACTTTAGAAGTAGTTTAAGCGAATCTTGCAATTTGGGGTCACTTAGGCACCTAGTAACAAGATCCACTGCTTAGATGGTACAATGGACCACGCTTAGACACCCAAAAGTAGGAGTCACTTAGCCGAAACCCAGAACTTGGTTGTGTTTGCGAATTGCTAAGGGTGGGTAATTTGGCGCTCATAGTGGTTGACCCAAAACATAGGATGTCTAAGGCAAAACATACTGTGTCCACAACAGGGTTGACAAAAGTGAGCATCCCATGCAAAATTGCGTCTAAAAATCAAACGCACAGACTCCGCAAACGCTATGTCTCTAGTGGGTAAAAATCACTGTCCACAAATTTACCTTGGGTAAATGCGATCGGGTGGGCGGGCGGGCGGGCGGACAGCTAGTGCCTAGTGCCTAGTGGCAGATGCGTAGAGGCCTAGAAGAAGACACGTAGCAATCCTAAAGGCCTAATCCAACTACGGATTGGGGCGAGGGCTTAGAACCCCCCAAAGGTTTAATAAATGTGCAACGAATCCAACCTTTAACATCCAAAAAGAAATCATGATGACCTTCGAATATTCAAGGCATCTTCGAGCAATACTCAAAAGGTATTGGTTTTCTCTGGAGGTCTTGAGTTCAATCCCCAATGAGATCATTTGGGTTGATTTTGGTAGCCAACCTTAATAAAAAAAAAATAGGAAAACGTCAAGTCGGTTCCCTATTGTATGTGAGAGGGAAATTGATTTAATTCTAAAGGCTTAGGAGATGGACCTAGAGGATTTGGAGGATTAGTATTGAATTTAAGACAGAGATGATCGTTGAATACCAAGGTCGCAAGGTGCATAGTGAAAATCTCCGTCCTAAATTCAAAATTGACCCTTCAAAAGTTCAAAACCTTCAAGTGACATCTCCGAAACCTTTAAAATGAAATGAAGTTTCTTGCTCACCTATTAGAGAGATCGAACTTAACGTTTTGTATTTTTGAAGAGAGCTTATTTTTTTAATACAAAGCTTCAAGTAAACCTTGATTCCTTGAATGCTTTTTACAATAACATATGGACTATCCTTTGTAGTGTACTCAATCAAAGAAATTGTACACTATAATTACAATTATGAATTATCAAGGCAAAGGATTAAAAAAAAATTCAAAATTCTCTTCACCTTGAAAATTACCAAATCTATGATTCTATGACAATCATGAAGTCAAAATTCTTGCATTATATATGTATCTTTCAATGTATCATGCTTCATACAAAGAAAGAGGAACACAATCAATTTTGACGGGACTTCTTCTTGGTTTTGCAATTCAAAAAAATGTAATCATATTTTCAATAACAATAAGCAAACTCCAACTACAATGAAAGCTTTAGACAATCAATTGCCATTATATGCTCGATGTATCATGAGCACCTAAACACCTAAGCCTACATCCCTTGAATCTCTAAGGCTTGTAATCACTATCTTCTTTCACCTCAGCCCCGCTACTGTCACATCTAGTTTCCCATCCGTCATCTTCATCGCTAGATGTCTCTTCCATGTCGTTTGATGAAGATTGTACAATTTTCACTCCTTCTTATACTTGTGTAGATGTCAATGATCTCATTGATCTACCGGTCTTCTTCTTCATTTTGGCTCTTAATATAGACTTACCAATGCCTTTCTTAAGGCTAGGGATTGTTTTCATTTTCCTCTTTGAAGAAACCTGATAGGTATTAAGTGGGGTTCTACCCACATTTGATCTCTTGGTTGGGGAGGTAACAAAGGTTTGCATTATTATTTTTTTATGAGCTTTGATGGAGTCTTCAACCTTTGATATCTCTACTTTTGGCACTCCTTGAATAATTAACTGCATTACATTCAAAGATTGTGATGTTTGGCCTAATGATTTCAAGGAATGGCATGGTGGATGGCTCCAATGTTGAACAAACATTGAAGCCAATGTCTCATCCTTATCATCATCAGTATATGATAAAATGATTCGATTTGGATTGCCTCCGGAACCCATCTCTTTCGTAGGAGACAAATGTCTTTTTCCAAGCCGTGATTTCTTTGAACCATCCAATGTTGTGGCATCGGTTTTACAGAGTGCACATCGAGGAACACTATGTAGTGGTTCGAGAGAATCTTCCATGAGGTGCATTTTGCCAACACCATTGTTAACAAAAATTGGGCTGCCTGACTCCATCGAACATGCTTCCACATTGTCTTGTACTTTGTGTGGTTTGGCATTTCCAATATTTGCTTCCCCACATTTCTTACTTGCCAATACCACTATTGACGCACCAATTGCATTGCACACGTTCATCTGAACGTTCACCTCACATCCTCCCTTGTCTTCATATTGATAATTTTTTTCTACCACCATCATCGTGCATGGAGCATCGGAAATGGGAATCACTTCATCCTTTTCAAGACTCCCATCATTTGCAACCATTGTCCTATTGGTCACCCTTATCTCTACATACGTATCCCCCATATTTGGTAGAAGATTTTTGCTACTCATGAATCCGGTTCCATCCACAAATCTAGCTATTGAAGGTACATCATCATCAAGCCCACAATCGTCCTCATCTGATCGAAACTCATACATGTCTCCATCCTTAACTCTGAAGTCTTCATTGCTTTGATTAGGAGTCACAAACATTTCTTCGTCAGAATTGTGCATATCATGATTCACAACATATCTATCATCAGATATAGATTCATCATCCTCGTCTTCTGAGATAGGCCCTTCCAAATCTTTGGACTCCATATTGTCATGGTACCATTTTTTTTATCCTTCTCCTTTGATGCGGCTATGACTTTGGAATTGGTGTATACATACACCAAATCGGTTGCTCTTCGTGGCTTCAACTTGTTCCGGAATTTGTTGTGAACAAAAGAGTAGCTACTCCAATTTCGTTCACATGAAGATGATGGCACTGGTTGGGCCAAAATCCTCTTTGCAATTGGAGCAATGAGCTTGCCACATGTACCTTCAAAATCCCACCAAGCATGTGCTGACAATTTATGCTTGGCCAAATCCAACATGTCGTGGAACGGAGGATCTCGGTGTCCAAATGCTATAAATTCCTTCACTACGTGAGGATAAGTTCCCGGTTGACATATTTTCTTGATAACGCACTTGCATACGTTTGTTGCATCTTGATCATCGGCTAGTTCTTTATCGTGAAGAAGGTAAGGGTTCAAAAAAGCTCCTACATAATGTAGATTGGTCTCTATCATTTCCCGTCACTTATCAAACGACTTTTCAATAGGAATGGCTCAATTCGAGGACAAACCAAAGGGCTCTTTTCTTAAAGAGAACACATACTTCTCTAAATTCCTTATAATGTGCAACACCTTGCCCATGCATGGTGTCTTCACATCCAAATCACGTAGACCAAACACCATAGGAGCCATCAATTCTCGAAAATTAGTGGCACGGGCCTAAAAATACTCATCTAAAATTATCTTCTTCACCTCCCAAGACTCCGTACAAGATTTTGCCTTCTTCGTGTCCCGTAACTTGAGCACATATTCTACCCATTGTGGATCCACCACACTTTGTTGCAATCCAGCCTTGACCTTCAACAAACGAGAAATCATGAAGAAATTTGAGGCAAATCTTGTTTTCATCGACATCAATAAGCTATTATTTGTTTCGTACTTTTGAAATATAGCTAGCGGCATATGCCGCAATCTAAAGAACTTCACAACGGTATGGGCCTTTTCCACTAGGTTCTTCAACCATTCTTGTTTCTCCCAATCTTGAAGCAACAAATTCAAGGCGTGCACCACACAACCTTGAAAGAAAATATGCGGATATTTACTCAACACCATATTCCATGCTGTTGGATTTATAAGAGCGTTGTCCGCAGTCACTTGCACAACATTTGTCGGGCCTACTTGTTCTATAAGCTTTTCTAAGACAAAGGCCAAAAAAGGAGCATTCTTTTCTACTCCACTTGTATCCACCGATCCTAGAAATTGCTCACCTATAGAAGATACAAGCATGGCATTTATCAATGGTCGAAATGTAACTGAGCTCCATCCATCAATAGACAATGTTGCTCCAAATTTCCTAATGCTATCTTCGGTCCTATTATTGTCGCGCCTCTTAGTGACACTTACCACCTTAAGCTCACTTTCCAAACACTTAACACCTTAATGCCACCAAGGTTCACGCTCTCCTAACACTGCACATGCCACGCACCCACAATATTAGGTTCCAACTCAAGTCACGGGGTTCCCCATTCCTCTGTGACTCCCAATCCTTTCCTTCCCATACTTAACTCCCACAAGACACCGGGCATGTCATTTGATGACATGGGGCGGAACTTCCATTGATGTCCAAGCACTCGGTGAGGCACTACTCCCACCGGTGCTAACCGCCCTTGAATGGAACCCAACTCCCCACTAGGCCCAATCCAACTCATTTCGGGACTCACTAATCGGGACTCACCAAACGGGACTCACACCATGGCCTAGTGTGAAGTGGGACACCACCCCACCGGTATCAAGGAGTGCACAAGCACTCCATGGTAACACACAAGTGGTAGTGAGGCTCCAACACTAGCCTCACCACCCGGGGCCACTTAGGCTCACCATAGCACCATCCGAGAGTGAGAAGGGAGACCACCCCTCCTCATAGTACTCTTTGCGGGATTCGGCAGCCCCCCCCATACTAGAGGTCACCGGGAACCCCCAAGATGCACCCCATCTTGGAAGACCACCCATTTCTCCCGATTCGCGCTAGTTTGGGACTCCCGAACTTCCACCCGGCATAATTTTGCGGTCCGGGATCCAAATCGCACATGCGACCCCATTTTCGACATCTACGCGACGCGTAGATGCCGATGGACTACTCACTTGCCCCATTCGGACAAGTACTCGCAAAGATATCGCCCTCCAAAGATTCGGGACACTCCCGGCGCGGCTAGGGCACTCCCGGCGCGACCAGGACACCCCCAACTTTGAACGCCCATAACTTTTGACTCGCAAGTCCAAATCACGCGTTCTTTGGACGGTTAGAAGCATCTTCTCAAGACCTTTCCAAGCATGTATCACACGCCGTCAAATTCGTCCGGATCAGAGCGCTACATCGCTCTGATCGCTCGGGACTCCTAGTCCCCTCCCCTCATCTCTTGCAAGGCTTGGGGAGTCACCCCCAATGTCCCCCTTGCTCACCAAGGTGGCACGGGCACGCCTTGTGATGAGGGTCGTGACAATTATGAAGCTTTGTCTTGATGTCAGTCTTCGCTTAGTCAAGCAATTTATGGCGTAAATCATGATACGATGATAGAGTGTAGGGCCCATAGCACTCGGCTATTTTTTTCACTACTTCTTTAAATGCTGAATTTCAAGCTATGGCAAATGGTATGTTTGCCGCATATAAGAAATAGGCCCACATTGCATTCAAATTGCGTTTTGTTGCGGATTCAAAGCCATCCACTAGACTACTTTGTCTTTGAGGTCTACTACCTGATGCCATAGGAGTCTCATGATCACTGGATGTTTTTGTAGTTTGGTTTACTTCGGATCCTACACCATCAAATTCTTCCGGTGCTGCACATGAGTCTTCTTGAGTAGAACGCACCATATCCCTCTCATTTGAAAAATTGCTTCCGACCATACATATGCTACCAACATCTACATTGTCAATGATCGGTCTTTGTGGGAATGACCTATTAGATCAAATAAATAGGACTCGAACATCCGACATCAATTGCGAATAAAGACTCACTCTTGTATCACAAACATCTGATGGGCCTTCATATCCTAAATGGCTCAACATACAGCTTATCTTCTTGGCAAATACTGAGTTGTAAGCCTTGCACTTTGTGAGTGTTTTAAACTCCACCCTTCGAGTTAAAATGTGCACACGGGTTCTAACGGCTAGTTAAATCAATTTCGTGAGGGTGTTCTTAATCTAGGTTCAATTCACGCCTTCCAAGCAATGGACACTTTGTTTTTAAATATCCAAATTGAACTTAAATCATTTAAATCCTAATTTTTAAACTATGGTTGACTAGATCAAATAACTAATCAAAAGATAAATCCAAACTAACATCAATCTAACCTACTTTATAGAATGTAATTTGCCCTTTCCAAAATGGTAAAGCAAGTTAAATTCTGACTTTCCTAATAAAAGAAATGAATGGATGAAATATTGATCCCTAAACTACATCACAACCTTCATCCACAAATTAAAAATAGTAAAACTAATTGAAATAAATCTAAATTTTAGGGTTAAGTTTCGAGTTATGTTAGTTACCTAATTCTAAGACTAAACCTAATTTGACCACTAATTAAAGAACTTCATCCAAATTAAGATCAAACTTCATCCAACCTTTTCTCACTTAAAATTAAAGTATAAAAATAAAGTATAAAAATAGGTTTTGGAATCTTTAAAAGATTCCCTATTCGATTCCTAATTTCAATGATTCCTTAAAGATTCCTTAGAAATTCTTTTTAATTATCTTCTATTCTAATTTAAATCAAACTTCCTATTCTAAAATTATGATTTTTAGGGTTTTATGAAAATTCAGAAATTACCTCCCCAACAAGGTAAGACACTAAAAACTAAAATCTAAAAAATTATTAATGAATGAAATTTGTTTTTAAAAGTCTAACAAGTTAAATTTCATTCATTAATTATTTCTTAGTCTAAACAAACAATGTTAATTTTCTTTTCTAATTTCCTTAAAGTTTCCAATGGTTTATTTTATCAAGTGAAATTTTAATCAAATTGGAATTAAAAGAAATGAAATATAAAGAATTTTAACATACCTTTCCTATGAAGTGATCGATCGTACCGTCCTTGAGGATCATGAGGTGAATGGTTTCGTAGTATCCCACTCCATCCTCCATTTCGCTAATTCATCACGCCAATTGAAATCAATTCTTGTTCGATGTTGTTTTTTAATTTCAATTTTTCTTTTCCTACTAATGGTTATCAGATTTTATTAATTTTGATTGTATTTAAAACAATTCCTAATTAATTAGAGATTATTTTAATACTTCAAAACCTTTTAAATCCACTAAATCAAATCAAATCTAATAAATCCTAATTATCTTGTAATTTCCTAATCATCCAAAAGATATTAGTTGGCATTTTGTCTTTATCTATTTGTCTTATTAAGCCTAATAAAACAAAACCTAACCAAAGCCTAGCCTTCTAATTCCTAAAAGAATCCTAATTAATGACTAACCAACAATTCAATGAATAGTAATGAGAATAAAATTGCAAAATAAAATCGAAAGGATTCTTACCTTATTAATTGTTTAGATTCCTTTTATTCTTCTTCTTCCTTTCGCCTTCAACCTTTCTTTTCAATTCTCAAGGCTCTCATTTGTTTTGTGTTTTATGTTTCTCAAGAGTTCTTTGAGAGTGAAGTGAATTGATGAGTTTTAGATTTTTAACAACTCAAATTGGTGGTATGGCAATCAATGATCATCCAAGTTTGATTTCATTAATCAAAAGCTTTTAAATTTCAAATGTTTTGTTAGATTAATGATGGATTGTTATCTGAAATTTGAGTTCAGTATGCCGGTTGGGTGTGATGGTCGTTTTCTCACTGCGCTTCACTCTGGACTCTCGTTCTCTATGTGTGTGGACTCTGGATCTCCCTGCTTGCTCGCTGGACACGTATCGAGTCCCTAGTTGGGTCGCCCTTCTGAATTCTTTGAGCCCTGGTTGCTTCCCCACGGCCCATGTCTGCTCCTCCTCAAGCCCAATCAGTTCCCTCGAGCCCAGTCAGTCCCTTCAGGCCCCATTAGTCCTTGTCGTGGAAACGCCACGTGTCGCGTCGTAATTGGCTGGTCCCTCGCAATTTTGGCTAATGCTTCCTCTTCGTTAACTGTTCTGTTGCTACTGGTTCTGTCCAAGTGGTTCACTGTCCGCTAAACACTAAATTCTAACTATCGGGTTGAGATCTTGATCAAGTTTAAACTATCAAAATACTAAAACTATAAGAGAAATGCAAGAATATTTCTAACTATAACTATTCTAATTTTATGATTTGTTTTGGGGATTTTCTGAGAACTACGCAATTAAATATTCTAAGTTAGTAAATTAATTTCAATGATTCTAACTAAAAGAAAACTAATCTAAATTTTTGGGGTTTTTTCTACCTAATACTAAGGGTGGTCAAGGGTTCAAACTAAGAAATTTTGACTACGTTTCTCTAATCTTTCTCACTAAATCGAATATTCCTAATTAGTACACCTATAGAGCATTTTTTCCAAGCATGCAAATAAGGAAATTTTCTCGAGTGTCAATTTCAAATCTTTCCAAGTCAAAGCTTCGTCGTGCGGGGGCAACCCCAGGTATACACGGTGTCAAAGATCAAATTTTAGTATTTTGAAAGTCAATCTTTAAAGGAGGCAGGGTTGTTCTGTCGAACGTGTTTTGGGGTTTGGGTGTCGAGTTGTTCGTCTGATGTCGCATGTCGTATAAGACGAGTGTCGCATATATGAGACAAATTTGACGAGCGCGAAATTAGGGTTTAGGGTTTTCGGGCAGGGCAGCCAAAATTTTTATGTTACATGGCGGGTTGTCAACAGTGACGTGGAAAGCTTTGACCACGTCACCATAGGCGACTACGGGTGGGGCGACCGCGGGTCCTAGAATGAGGGCGACTGCGGGTTCAATTTGGGGCAACTGTGGGTTCAATTTGGGGCGACTACGGGTCTTAGAATGAGGGCGACTGCGGGTTCAATCTAGGGCGACTGCGGGTCTAATCCAGGGCGACTACAAGTCGAGGGGGGGGGCGAGTGCGGGTAAGATGGGGCAACCTCGGATCCTAGAATGAGGGCAATTGCAGGTTCAATCTGGGGCGACTACAGGTCCAATCCAGGGCGACTACATGTCGAGGGGGGGGGCGAGTGCGGGTAGAAGGGGGCGACTACAGGTCTAGGGGGGTGAGTGCGGGTAGAAGGGGGCGACTACAGGTCTAGGGGGGTGAGTGCGGGTCTAGGGGGGGTAAATGTGGGTAGAAGGGGGCTTAGGGGGGCGACCACAGGTCATTTCTTGGGCGACCGCGGCTGATGGGGCGACTGCAGGTCTCAGACTCAAGAAGTCTTCTAGTTCATGACGATGGAGGCGGCTGCATATGGGGCGACTGCAGGTTAGGGGCGCTAGAAAACATGAGTTTGAGTTTCCCCCCTTACAAAGTGGAGGGAAGGCGTTCAAACTTTTCAAGTACCACTCCCCCCTTTTCTGAGGAATAACTCCAGAAAATCCTAAAACTAAGGCATTCAATACTAAGTGATCAAAAGTTAATTAAGTAATAAAGAAAGCAAATTGATTTAGAAAGTGGAGATTTGGAAAAGCCCTTTTCCTAACATTTCATTTCTCCTTCATCCATCCTTGTGGTCATGTCAAATTCAACGTAACCATTTCCTATTTTAATTTTTGGAGGGAGTACATTGAGAGGAGACCTTCCCTTTTGGGGGAAACCATGTACAAAAAAAATACTAACATCGTGGGATGCACAAAGAAGAAATCTTCTTATCTACATAAGAAGTGGTTTAAGAAATGGAGACTTGGGGAAGCCCTTCTCCTCATCATTTCATTTTTCCTTCGTGGTCATGTCAAATTCAACGTGACCATTTCCTATTTTAATTTTTGGAGGGAGTACATTGAGAGGAGACCTTCCCTTTTGGGGGAAACCATGTACAAAAAAAATACTAACACTGTGGGATGCATGAAGAAGAAATCTTTTTATCTACATAAGAAGTGGTTTTAAGAAATGGAGACTTGGGGAAGCTCTTCTAATTGACATTTTTTTTTTCCTCATGCTCATGTAAAATTCAACATGACCATTTCATATTTTAATTTTTGGAGGGAGTATATTGAGAGGAGACCTTCCCTTTTGGGGGAAACCATGTACAAAAAAAATACTAACATTGTGGAATGCATGAAGAAGAAATCTTTTTATCTACATAAGAAGTGGTTTACGAAATGGAGACTTGGGGAAGCCCTTCTCCTCATCATTTCATTTTCCATCCTCCAACATAGGAATTTCAATATAGTCCTCCCCTTGATACATCAAGGGGATTTAAAACACATTTGAAGGGGTGAATGAATATTCAATTTATTGAAGATTAAAAAGTTAGGAAATGACACTTTGAATGGTTTTTATCTTACAAGTACAAGGTTTAAGAGTTCAAACATTTTTACGACATATAATGAAAAGCAACTCACATGTGTGTCATTTTATCCATCCTAAAAAATAGAAGTACATTACTTTTGGACTCGCATACATGGAGAAGGTCCATGGTTTTTCTATAGGGTTTAAGGTATAGGGTTAGGGTTTAGGGTTTGGAAAACCCTCTTCAATTTCTCTAATTAGTCATACTAAAATTTCTGTATTTATAGACTAATTCTGTAGTATTAACTAACTACGAGCATTGAAGGACATGTCAATTATAGTGTATGGAAGATGCAATTAAGCTTGACTTCATTAGAGTTGGAGATGGCTCACATCTTGTGGTATGTTGGTTCCTGCACTGATGTGACTTTAAGATAGAGGTGAATATAGGTCTTGGGCGAGTTCAGGTCTTGGGTGACCGCGGGTGGAGGCGAATTCAAGTCTTGTTGTTGTTGAGCCCAATTTGGTGGAATGGGGGCGACCTCAGATCTTGGGCGACCACGGGTGAGGGCGAGTTCGAGTCTTGTTGTTGTTGAGCCTAATTTGGTGGATTGGGGGGCGACTTCGGGTAGGGGGCGACTTCGGGTGGGGGGCGACCTCGGGTCATGGGCGGCCGCGAGTGAGGGCGAGTTCGAGTCTTGTTGTTGTTGAGCCCAATTTGGTGGATTGGGGGGCAACCTCGGGTCATGGGCGACCGCGAGTGAGGGCGAGTTCGAGTCTTATTGGTGGAATGGGGGGCGACCTCAGGTCTTGGGCGACTGCGGGTGAGGGCGAGTTCAAGTCTTGTTGTTGAGCCCAATTTGGTGGATTGGGGGGCAACTTCGGGTAGGGGGCGACTTCGGGTGGGGGGCAACCTCGGGTCATGGGCGACCGCGAGTGAGGGCGAGTTTGAGTCTTGTTGGTGGAATGGGAGGCGACCTCAGGTCTTGGGCGATTGCGGGTGAGGGCGAGTTCGAGTCTTGTTGTTGTTGAGCCCAATTTGGTGGATTGGGGGGTGACCTCGGGTCATGGGCGACCGCGGGTGAGGGCGAGTTCGAGTCTTATTGTTGTTGAGCCCAATTTGGTGGATTGGGGGGCGACTTCGAGTGGGGGGCAACCTCGGGTCATGGGCGACCGCGGGTGAGGGCGAGTTCGAGTCTTATTGTTGTTGAGCCCAATTTGGTGGATTGGGGGGCGACTTCGGGTCATGGGCAACCGCGGGTGAGGGCGAGTTCGAGTCTTGTTGTTGTTGAGCCCAATTTGGTGGATTGGGGGGCAACTTCGGGTGGGGGGTGACCTCGGGTCATGGACGACCGCGGGTGAGGGCGAGTTCGAGTCTTGTTGTTGTTGAGCCCAATTTGGTGAATTGGGGGGCGACTTCCGGTGGGGGGCGACCTCGGGTCATGGGCGACCGTGGGTGAGGGCGAGTTCGAGTCTTGTTGTTTTTGAGCCCAATTTGGTGGAATGGGGGGCGACCTCGGGTTTGGTAGGGTGATTGCGGGTCCACGGGCGATTACTTGTCTTAGACAAGGTGACTGTGGGTCTAGGGGCGAATGCAGATCCTAGACAGGGCGACTGTAGGTCCTGGATAGGGCGACTGTGGGTCCTGGACAGGGTGACTGCGGGTCCTAGACAGGGCGACTGCAGGTCCTGGGCAGGGCGACTGCAGGTCCTGGACAAGCCGACTACGAGTCCTGGGGCGACTGCAGGTTCTGGATAGGGCGACTACGGGTCCAAGGGCGCATGCGGGTCCTCTGGAGGGCGACTGCAGGTCTTGGAGAGGGTGAGTGCGGGTCCTCTAGAGGGCGACTGCAAGTCTTTTGAGGCGCGTGTGGGTCCCCTGGGAGGCGACTGCGGGTCTTTTGGGGCGCCTGCGGGTATTTGTGAGGCATTACTCTCTTTAGGCTCCGACTTCATGTCTTTGCCTCACAAGTCGCCAAGTACTTCCCACCGGCGGTCGCCTAGCAGCGTGAACCCGAAGTCGCCCTATCTATAATTGCCTACAGCCGTGGTTGCCCACACCTAAGGTCGCCTACACCCGCATGCGCCCCTTTAGGATGCCACGTAGAAGACACGTGTTTGCCACATGGCATCCAGGTGGCCTCACGGGCAGGGTGAATTTTAAAAAAAAAGTCAAAACTAAGTTTGACTCTATTAGACGGACAAGAGGGTCTACTTGACGTGTTGGACGTCGTGTTCGTCGTGTTGTCGAACTGTCCGCCGGAACAACCATGAAAGGAGGTACACATGACAGTGTTCAAATGACTTCTTTCCTATAGTTATACTTCAAAACTGGCCCTGACCATTGGAGACCATTTTTGAATCCACAGAACATGCAATTTGATGTCAGCTAATTCCACAACAGATGGCGCATTTACTGCGGACGAGTGGTCGGGTAAGCGAGCGGACAAGCGGTCAGGCACACAAGAGGCACACGAACGGACAATGCGGACACGCGGATGGAGTGACACGGGGACGAGTGCACGGGCGCACGGACAATGCATACTAGTGGTTGAACAATGTGGACGCAAAGAGGGAGAGACAGGCGATTGGGGCGATTTAGGTGGACGGGCCGACCAATCATGTGGACGGGCGGGGTAGATTGCATTCAATGCTTCAAGAGAGGTTGGGAAAAATATGTATTTATGGATGGAATTAGGAGATTTCAGAAAATTCTAATTTTGTCAAAGTGTCTTATAATTTAAAATTTCTAGATGACCATGAAAAAAACATACTTTACAAAAAGGTAGCCTTTATAAATCATAATAGCATGAATTTAAAAGAAAGCAAAACAAATGATTAATTCAAAAATATATATATTGATATTGATATTTGGATATATTTAGAACTTTAAAACAAATCAAAATTCATCATGAGTACAATGAATTACTAGTAGTACTCAACCCTTATAACATTCAAGCCACACTCGATACACTTCTATATTATTAAATATAATAGAATAAGGAAAGCCTCTCTTACATTTAAGAACCACTACTCTCTCCTAAATCGTGCAATGGTCCCTCTTTAGCCAAAAGTCTTGCACTCATTCGTCGAGTATTTGGCCTAGGATTGTAGACAACACTTCCTTCGGATCTAACCTCCATGTCAACCGTTGAAAATTGTCGTTTGGTTTCCGGAGAGTGGTCATCATCATCATCATCCTCTCTCTTCCGTTTTGAGGTTCGCTTTGGAGACAAATCTACTTCTTCAACCTTCAAGGCCCTCAATGTAGCATCTACTCAATCTATGAACACATTGACCTGTTCGTCATTAGCTTTGATGGGTAACCCTATTGGTCAAAAGCTGGCCAATAGAAACCCCCTCCATTGAGCTATGATGTCACCTATCCTCTTATCAAATGCCCTAGCTACCTCCACAAATGAATGCCCTATAGTTGTTTCCCCATCTATTTCGACATGAGCACGAGCTTTGGCAGCTTCTTTCAACTTTGACAAGAAAAAGGCCCTACCCATCAAAGTGTGATTATAAGCCCCGTATTGCTCATTGAACTCTTGAACAGGCTCCACCTCTACCCAAGTGTTGTTTGGCCCTTTTTTCACTTCTTTGTTGGGAAACTGAAAAAACTTCTTGTGTTGCACACTCCAATGGCCCCCCATGTTGTGACAAAACAATTCACAAGCCTCGCCATCTTCAATACCCCGGGCCCGCAACTCCACCTCTCTGTTGACGGTCATCCACATGAAAGGATCCACTAGCTCTCCAGACTCCTCATACAGTCCATGTCGATATTCAATTGAATCCTATGCGAGAGGTCACCCCCAATGCAAGAAATTTTGGAACTAGTATGGCCCTTGATCAAGAGGAAGGGTCCATCGGTTGTATTTGTGGCCGAGGGGCATATCTTCCAAGATCCCAAGCATTTCGTAGAACTGAGGGCTTAGAGGAGAACGACACTCAGTACAAACCGAACAAATGAATGATGCTTTCACGATGTATGTCACGTGAAAAGTGTGGCGACATTGGCCCATGATTAGAGCTCCTTCAGGGCCAAAAGGACCTTGGCAAAGGCTACAATGACTATTCAAGATTCCTGGGGCTGAATCACAAGCATACACTATTGTCTTCTCTTTCTCCTTGACATGCGCTGAAAGCATATTGTAAAGGACCCACCCTTCTGTGAGCCCTCAAGTTGGCACTTGGAACTCAGGGTTTTCTTTTTTTCGTTTTAGTCAATATTTTAGCGTAATTATATGCAAGAATGCATAAAAAGAGCGTTTGAGTGGTACTTGGTAGAAGTCCCTACCAATATAGTGAGGGGTCATCCTAGAAATGTAGAGTATATAAAATACTCAAATTCCATACTTCTAATGCCTAGTTGAGAGTCTGAGAGGTCGATTAAATATTTCCGAGAGAACTAAGGGTTTGAGTGTTAGCCAGTCCTAGTAGTTGTCCATATTAAACCAAGTCTTACAATTACATGTGACAAGTTGGCTAAGTCCATGTTAGGTCTAGAGAGTCTAGTATAGGGCACCATCCAATTCGTAAAGAATTTGGATTGGTAAGTTCTTATTTGCAGATAACTTATAGAAGAATTATCCAATCTGCAAATAAAGTGATGGGAAAGCGACCGGAGTATGAAGAAAGGTGCTTTTACTCTAAAAGCATGCCAGGAGCCAACATTGGAGCCGGTTGTTCCAAGATTCCCTGATACAAGAATAATTTTCCCCTCGGGCGGAAATTATAAGGGAATTGCTAATTTTAGCTTCCCTATGAATAGTGCAAAGTGAAATGTAATGTTTCACTTTAGTTTTGGGAGTTTCCTAGAAGCTACCCAAAAAGTTTTGGAATTTTCCGAAACAATTACAATGACTCCATGGGAAGTCAACTACCTTTAAACATGGTCGTAAATTCCTAGGAATTACCCATGTTGCGGTAAAATCCCACTAAAAATTAGGATAGTGTGTTGTGTACTAATAAAGCGTTCCACAAAGTTTGAAGACATTCTGACATTCCTAGGTATGAGAATCGGCAACGACAATGGACTTTTGAAGAATTTACGACTTTACGGCGGGTTGACCGGCGTACCAGGAGGTGGAGGTGTCCAAATGACATGAATGAGGGGTCTTTTCTTACTCCCACGAGCCTTCTAAGTAACCCTAGATGTATGGTTTCCTCAAAAGAAACACATTCCAAAAGTTAGGGTTTTCACCTTTCTTTGGAGTTACTGTAAGTTGATTTTACACTTATGAAGGGCTAGGAAGAAGGGAGGGAGGGGATTCCCTAGGCTAATTTGGGTCTTCTAAACACAATGGTGCAATCGTTTTTCAATTTGGAGTTGTTCCCTAGAAGATAGGAGGGGTCCAGGAGTAGGTTTGACTTTTTTAGAGTAATTAGTAGTAATTCAAAATTAATTTCGCAAATATCTTTTGGAAAATTGAAAATTGGATTTGGGTAAGACCTCTTTTCTTGCGTAACAATCCATCTTTTGTTTAAAGAAAGGCAATTTAGAAATACTTTGGGTTAATTAGCAAAATATCTAGGTTAATTAGGGTTATTTTCAAAATATCTTTGGGAAAAGATCTTGGATTTGATTTAGCCAAGATTTATTAGCTAAATGGAGAGGGTTCTAGAGAATTCCTCCATTAAACAAAGATTATTTTGGAATTACATTAGGGTAGTTTAGGAAATATCTCGGGATCAAAAGTAAATGTTTTTCCACCGACAACTTACCGGGGAGGGGCCTGGGACAAGTATAAAAGGCCCTTCCCTCGAGGTTGTCGGTACCCTCATTCTTATATCTAACCTTTGCTTTTGTGCTACCGGCGTGGTTGGAGCACTGATCCAGGTCAAGATCCGACTTAAGTTTCATTCTAATTCTTGATTTGCACACTTTGAAGGACGAGAGGGTCCCTACAAAGTGATTTCTATTTGATTTCTTTAAGTTCTCAGGGCTAAGCCTCCATTTTTCTTTGAATTGTGAGAGTTTTGGAAGGGATAAACCTCCAAACTCTAATTTCGTTTAAGATTTCTTGAATACTAACAAATTGTGCTCATTACAACAGAATTTGGTATTAATATACTTAAGGCGGTGAAGCTTGACTTTGCCAAAAGTTTATTAAACCAACCCTTGCCCAAAATTCGTTGTATAACGAAGATTGGGACTTTAATTGCTAAAGTTCGGTTTAAACACTGTAATGCGTACCTCCTTTAGTGATTAAACTTGGATACTTAGAAATTTTAGAGAATTAATCTTTAATGTTCGGTTTAAACACTGTCATGTGTACCTCCTTTAAAGATTGACTTTGAAAACACTAAAATTTGATCTTTGACACCGTGTATACATGGGGTTGCCCCCGCACGGCGAAGCTTTGACTTTGAAAGATTTGAAATTAACACTTGGGAAAATTTCCTTATTTGCATGCTTGGAAAAATGCTCTGCAGGTGTGCTAATTAGAAATGTTTGATTTAGTGAGAAAGATTAGAGAAAAGTAACCAAAATTGCTTAGTTTGAATTCTTGATAAAATTCTTAGTAGTAGTTATAGAAAACCAAAATTTAGATTAGTTGCCCTTTAGTTAGAGTCATTAAAAGAGATTTTTAATTAGTTTAGAATACTTAGTTTTCTTAGTTTAAAACTCATTCCAAAAAATCCAGAGGAAAAATAGATTAGTTAGTTAGAAAATTAGTTAAACCTTAAAATCTGTAAATTAATTTAGTAAAAATACAAAATTCAGTGGAGAAAGGAAAAAAAACCCAGGACCAGCTCAAGGGGTCAGTAAGTGACCAGGCCAAAACGAGGTGTCGAATCAGAGCGAGGTGCCAAAACGTCCGGCCAGTCATGAATTGACACGTGTCAATGCGGGGACCGATACTGAACAGGGGCCAGTGATCCAGATACTGAACAGGGAGCGGAGCGGCTGGAGCATTCCAGCGACTATTGGGGTGTGATCAGAGTGCTGCGGGGAGCGAAGCTGCGGCCAATCAGAGTGCGACACGTGGCATTCAAAGGAAGGGGAAGCGGAGAGGCCATGTGGGGAGCCATACTACCGGAGCAGACAGCAGTCCAGCGACTGTCTGAGAAGAACCAGCAACTGGACTGGAAGGCTAACACACCACATCATTCTAAAACTTAAGGTAAGATTTTCAAACGTTGAAAATTTTATAAAAAAAGATAACACTCTTCATGATTGATAAGTACTCATAGAAACATCAACAACTCCTAATACTCTCAAACATCAAATGCAAATGGAAGTTGATGAGTTGAAATGAAAGGTTAGAGACGGAAGGAAGAAGAAGAATAAAACGAATCTAAACAATTAATGAGGTGAGAATCGTTTGAATTTGATTTTATTCTAATTACTATTCACTAAGTTGTTGGTTAGTCATTGATTAGGATTCTTTTAGGAATTAGAAGGCTAGGCTTTGGTTAGGTTTTGTTTTGTTAGGCTTAATAAGACAAATAGATAAAGACAAAACGCCAACTAATATCTTTTGAAAGATTAGGAATTTACAAAATAATTAGGATTTATTAGATTTGATTTGATTTAGCGGCTTTAAAAGGTTTTGTGGTATTAAAATAATTTCTAATAAATTAGGAATTTTTTTAAATACAACCAAAATTAATTAAATCCCATAACCATTAGTAGGAAAATAAAAATTGAAATTGAAGTACAACACCAAAGAAGGATTGATTTCAAATGGCGTGATGAATTAGTGAAATGGAGGATGGAGCGGGATATTATGAAACCATTCACCTTGTAATTCTTGAGGACGGTATGATCAATCATTTCATGGGAAAGGTACGTTAAAATTCTTTATATTTCATTTTAATTTGATTAAAATCTTACTTGACAAAATAAACCATTGGAGCCATTAAGAAAATTAGAAAAGAAAATTAACATTTAAAATTAAAATTGTTCGTTTAGACTAAGAAATAATTAATGAATGAAATTTAATTCGTTAGATTAATAATTTTTTAAGGATTTAGTTTTTAGTGTTTTACCTTGTTGGAAAGGTAATTTCTGAATTTTCATAAAATACTAAAAATACTAATTTTAGAATAGAAAATTTAGTTTACGATAGATTAGAAGATAATTAAAAAGAATTTTTGAAGAATCTTTAAGGAATCATTTAAATTAGGAATCAATTAGGGAATCTTTTGAAGATTCCAGAACCTCTTTTCATTTAAAAAATACTTTAATTTTAAGTGAGAAAAGGTTGGATGAAGTTTGATTTCAATTTGGATGAAATTCTTTAATTAGTAGTCAAATTAGGTTTAGTCTTAGAAATAGGTAACTAACATAACTCAAAACTTAACCCTAAAATTTAGATTTATTCCGAGTAGTTTTACTATTTTTAATTTGTGGATGAAGGTTGTGACGTAGTTTAGGGATCAATATTTCATCCATTCATTTCTTTTATTAGGAAAGTCAGAATTTAACTTGCTTTACCTTTCTGGAAAGGGCAAATTACATTCTATAAAGTAGGTTAGATTGATGTTAGTTTGGATTTATCTTTTGATTAGTTATTTGATTTAGTTAACCATAGTTTTAAAATTAGGATTTAAATGATTTAAGTTCAATTTGGATATTTAAAAACAAAGTGTCCATTGCTTGGAAGGCGCGAATTGAACTTAGATTAAGAACACCCTAAAGAATTGATTTAACCAGCCGTTAGAACCCGTGTGCACGTTTTAACTCGAAGGGTGGAGTTTAAAACACTCACACCTTCCTCTACTTCCAAGGCCCAATCAATGTGTGGAACACTGTCCTTCTTTGCGTGGTTCAACCGCTCAAACATGTCATCCATATCCCCCCAACATGTAATTTCAGTGGAACCCCTTGGATGTTCATCAAACACTTTCTTGAACCGAGCCAAAAAGGTCTCCATGGCATTGCATTCTTCATCCGACTTCATTGCAAATTTCATAAGCCCTTTCATTGCTTGAGATACTATAGAGGGTTTGTCTTGGAGTTTTTGTACCCATGCCAACCTTTGAGACTCTAATCCGCTCTTTGGCATGGATTCCTCCATGCCCATGATTTTTTGAAATTGGTCCAACTCCAACTCAACAAGGATTTTATCTTGAATTGCTTCATCTAATTTCAACTATAGCTCTTCCACCTCACCGCCTTTCGTTTGCGTCGAAGCATCCTGCAATGTACGGGAAACATTAGGAATGATGGTCCGTACTGCCTCTTCACATTTCTTGTCATTCCCAACCTCATCCACATTCAAGATGATAGATGTCTCCACCGCTTTTGCCTTCTCAAAAGGAAGAGAGAGTTGATCACTCTCTTGACTTTCTTGCACAAATGGAATGTTCACAAAGACCGTGGTAGGCCTACCTCTCTTCAACTCTTGTACTTCGAGCTCCAATTCTCTGATGTGCTTTCTTTGAACGACCTTGTTACAATGTTCATGCTGCATGCTTTTCTACGACATCTGCAGCTTCATTTCCAAGTCCTCACACTTCATCTTCAGCTGATGAATGTCTTCCTCTAAGGCCATCAAAATTTTTAAGTTCATCACACCACCTTCAAGAATTGGTGCCACTTTCTCGGTGAAATTGCAAAAAGCCAAGGCACCAGTCAACAATTCAAGTGCCATTCTAGAAAATTCCTCTACCATATCCCTATCCCAAGGAGTAATTTCAACTGCCATTTGAGCTAAAGATCTCAATTTGTATGCAATTTGCGAAATAGTACCCCAGCCATCTTTACCTGCGGGCTGACTAGAGCTGCTTGCCTCATTATTGGGATTAGAATGAAGATGTTGTTCTACTAGTACTCGCAAATGACTACAACATTCTAACAGCTTTTCCAATTGATTGGCAGTGGGTATGGAACAAAGAATCTCCAATTGCGTTGAGCTTAAAGTTGTCTAATGTAGATGCCCTCCAGTTCTTGCGCTTAATATTTGTCTTGGGCTCAATGTTTGGCTTCGCCTTAGCGTCGTTGGCAGTTCAGAAATAGAAGTTGCATATTCCTTCAAGCTCTCTAGAGCTTTACTGTCTATGTAACCCTGAATTCTAGCATTGGTCCTTGCAAGTTGTTCCTCATTGACTTCTCCATATGGTGAAAATGGTGACCCACGTTCTTCTACTAGTGTTTCTTTGATTGCAGCCATGTCTAGACCGCCCAAGGTTGTTTCATTCGTTGTAGTTTCCTTGCTTGGAGCCATGCTTTGTTCACCTAATGTTATGACATTCGGTGTGGATGTGAAGCACGTTGGAGGATATACAAAAACCTCTTTGTCCACACCTCTTGAGGAGACATTGCTCACTTTCATGCGAGGTTGTGCGGGCCTTAATTGTACTGCATCATCTAAAACTTTGGAGACCTTTATTGTACACATTGTAGTATTTTTTAATACTTTTGGGTTCTTCGTTGGTTCACTTGGTTCTACCTGAGGATTGTACAAATCAAGAATGTCTTTTTGATTGTGTTGCAGTAGAAGTGGAGAATCCACCTTGGATGGATAAGTGCTCCAATCTACCTTGCGGTTTAAAATGAGTTCTGCATACACCATGAACACCATGCTGCAATTTATGTATCCTTTACTCCTTGGCTTGTCCCCAAAGAGCGCCCGCCACACCTCCTCCGATCGATGCACAAAATGCTTATTGTTGCAATTACGTGGCTTACAACAAAAACTTTGTGTATGCACCACGTGGCAATCCCGAAGCCACAACTTGTCAATGTGGTACATTTTAACATACTTCTTGCATGTTTTGAAGGTACAATATTCCACTTCCTCCTCCTCCCAACTGCTCTTCGCTTTGATGTTCAAGTCATCTAAAATCTCATCATGAAGCCTATAAGGGACCCCCTTTGCTTTAGTCACTTTCTTTTTTTCACCTCTTGAAGTCCTCCCGTCGTTGGTAGGAACACCTTGATTAGTCATGATGGATGATTTGAATTTTTGAGACCTTCAAAAAATAGTACCACAACACATGAGTACTGTGAGATGTGTGTAAATAAGTGACTGTGTAAATTAGCAATAGTAACAAAAACTCAAGGACCTCCACTCAGCCACTCTCCACCTTGTAGGAGCAATTGACGCTTAAAGCAACAGTAGCTCATCCAACTTGGCACCAAAGGAGAGAAGAAGTGAGAACAATGAAAAGCCTGTTCGCCACCAAACCTAAAAAACATCTGCCCCGAAGCAGCCCTGGACCTACAGTCTGCCCCCTTCGGTGGTGGACGGGCATCTATCCATCTGCTCTGGACCGCAACCAGACCTCCCGTCCACCGATCGCGACTGCGGGCCGCTCCCGAACCATCCCGTCCGCTCGGGCCGTCCGTCGTTGCCGACCGACCAGACACAACACTGTTTACCTTGTTGGCAGCCCCACCTTACCTAAGTCCGCCGACAGTCCTAGAGTATTGAATTCTGAAAAGGATAGATTTATGTACAAAATAACCCTCTTGAATGCTAGAAGTATCCAATGTAGTATTAATGTAAGAAAAGGTAATTCCAGATATTCCTTCCCACATTTAAACATGCTCTCCAAACCCTATATCCTAAACCCTAAACCCTAATCCTACAAAAAAAATCTAAATTGTACAATCCTCAATTGTACATACTGAATTTATAACATTGCATGAATTTTCAAAATTATTGATGTGATGTATGGAATATGTTTTACCTATGATTCCTTTGGAGTTTGGAATGCAATCATGACAATATAATGTAGATGTAAACCTTACTTACTTTGTCATGTAGGTTTCAATTTTTCTTAAGATTTAGCACCTCAATTATCACTTTATTACAAGCCATAAAATAAATGTGGAACATTCAATTATAACTTAGAGTGTGTCTTCCATTTTTGTTGTCGAATGTATTCATAGTTCAGAACACCAATAAGAATATACTAAAAGAAATTATATTATCTCAATATTCTATTACAACATTTATTGATGTATAGGATGGTGCTAAAAATGATTCAAGCATTTTAATGTAATGTGAAATGTTGTGGACAAAATTAAAGTAAGCATTTATACAACAAAATGAAATGAAAATTCATATCGTACACACTTTGACACTTATACCTATGTATACTTGTGTGCATCCTAAATTGTAAACCGATCATAAATTTATCACAACCCCAAAATATTAGAGCTTAGGTAATGTACAATGTGATTGACCTTCAAATATGATGAATCTTCAATTACAAGAAATTAGAAATGGTCATACTTCAATGATTACAAGTGTGTTTCATCTCAAAACGTTTTTGCAAATGATTATATAGAAAGGTTCATAATATCATATCTTTTAAATTATAAATTTACAATATTGATTGAATTGCTTATGTAGTTATGTAGGCCTAGGATTTTGTAAAATCTTGAACCCCTAAAGCCTTCATGCTTTTTTTCCCATCAAATATCACTCAAAACTGCCATTTTGAATGCGAAGAGACAAAAATCTTAAAAATTGATTTTTGGGCATATTTAACCATAGGAATTTATACTAGACTAGTATAAAAATGTGTGTGAGTAATCTTGTCATCTTGAAAACTTTGAGTACATACATTGCATGGTATTTGCATTTAAAGTAAGCCCAAAAAATCTTTTCTTCTATCTTGCTATACTAGATTGTTGGGCTTCTCATTTTCTTCACTTTAGATTTTTGGCAATAATGAATTTCATTTTAGAATATCTTGTGTTGAAAAATTTAACTCTAAAGTGAAGAATCTAAAACCAAAAATTTAGAAATAAATCATTTAATTGAGATCACATATCATGAGAGTCCCGTATAAGAGTGTAGGGCCTTTGGGGCTTTAGGGATTAATTATTTTCCTTAAAAGGCATGAAAAACAATAATAAATTGAACCCTGAAGGCTTTTGTTACAATCTTAACATCGAATTTCTTTTGCTAATAGTCAAAAAGTATTATTGACATTACAAACTTGTACAAAAGCACCAATGTAAAAAAAAAAATCTTTACACACTAATTTGAATTCTTTATTTACAAATCAAATGATTTTCCAAACAAGAGACTTTGGGATGTCACTTTTGATAGTTGTATCAATTTAAGACCTCATGACATAACATATTAAAAATAATTTCTACACTTTTCTTAATTCACCATGTAATGCAAGCTCTGCATGTCGCCCCGTCCGTCCACCCATCTCCACAAAGTTCAAAACACCTCTCCCGCCCATCCGTCCAACCACCGATTTAGAAATTGAAAAATGCCTCCCTCTCGTAGTCCCGCCCACCTCTCCCCTCCCATGCTCCTCTCCGTCCTCCCGCCCACCCGCTCGTCTGCCGTAAACCAAACACCAACTCCCAAACTGAAAAATGCCTCCTTCCCTCCCACACTCCTCTCCATTCGCCCGTTCGCCCGTCCACCCATCCGTCGTGGACCAATGACTAATTCGGAAACTAAAAAACACCTTCCCTCCCACGCTCCCTCCCATGCTCTTTACCATCCGCAGTCACCGTCCACGTCTGCATTGCTTCGTCTGCTGCTTGTCGGTGACCATGCAATCCATTGGACGGGGATTTTAGACCGCCTGATTTGCCCGTCCGCCTTCATGCCGTCCGATGCGGACGGCAGCGTCTGCATACCCTAAAGCGCCGACCACATAAATGGCAGCACGGACCGCTCATTTCTTCACAATCGTTTCCCTTCCGAAGTGGGTGATCTAGTGCCTTCGGGAATCTGTGCGCCCCTTCCGGCTTGGTGCGTGAACGATTGTGTTCGTATGAATTTTTTTTAATTAGATTAGTTTGAGTGATTAGGGGCCTACTCCAACTTATAAGTCTTTAATTTTATGGACTTCATTTGAGTGTTCTTAATTATTTGAACCGTGTTCGAGTTGATTGGGTTGTTAGAAACTCAAGGTGTTCAATTTTACAGTTTATTTGGTTGTCAATAACAGTAGGTGCAATTTATTTTAATCCAAATTCTTTTTTTTCATTTTGTACATTTAGCCAAAGCGGGCAGAAATTGCATTTAAACTTTGTAGTCCTTTCGGTTCATTATTAATTGAGGTTTGGAGGTTATCATGTCGCGCGGAAGTGGTGGAGGAAGTAAGAAGGGGAAATCACAAGAGATGAATTGGAAAGATTGGGCAAACGTAACCTGCATTGCGGAGCTAAATGGGAAGAGGAGCCCAAGAAAATATGGGACTGCACAATATGCAAGAAGTATGTTAAAATGATGCACCTCTCCAAACTATGGTCACGTGATCGCGTAGAGGTGCAAGTTCGTCGTTGGGAAGGACAAATGTCCACATGTAGGAGCGAACACTTTGTTTGCTGATACGAGGAGATAATATCTGTATCAAGTTTACCAAGCTCTAAACCAAATGTCATGAACTATTTGAACATGGCTATGATTTGGGCAGAGATAGTACTCCATAAATAAATAGATTGGCGCACGGTTGGAGGGCGCAATGTCAAGAATTTAACTCGCAAGGAAGCCATAATTCCTACTAACTGGGTTGGACCAAGCGATTGCATGCTGGAGTAGTCCAATCGAGGCTATGGAGGACTTCCTTTGGTCATCTTGAAGGATGTTGAAGATGATTGGTTAGATGAAGATGATGTTGATCATGATTCAACACCCATGACATTTGGTGAGAGACACGAACGTCGAGAAGATCAGGAAGAAATTGAGTACCAATAGCAAATGCAGGAGGCCATGCACTAAAGCGTAGAAGACTGGGGTCAACAACATGATGGGTCCTACTACCGTGACTATAATGCACGTGGATCACGAGATGGGACAGGTGGTTTAGATTATGGTAACGCCCCCCAAGTTGGCTCTCAAAGTATAGGAGGAAGCCATGGAACGACACACTATGGTGGTTCTAGCCAAGGAGGCTCTCAATTCTACTCTGGATTGACTACATATGGTTCATATGGGCATCAGGGAGGCCCTTATTATGGCGGATCAAGTGAAAGAGGGTCCTAGGAGAGTGCTCCAATTCCTCCTCCAACCTTTGGAGGTCCTTCTTTTGGAAATGAATATGGACAAGGAGGTGCATCAAGTGGATATGGTTACAACTATGGGGGTGGACCATATATTGGGGTATGTCCTTCAGGCCCAAATGACAACAAGGATTCCAATTTGGATTCAGATTTAGAGTAAAGTAGAGTATGGTATTCTAGTCATCTTATGTTTGTTTTACTATATGGCTCACTCATTGTAATGTACATAGATGGTAGAGTGCGGCAAATATAGCACAATGCTCTCGACGAGTTGTAATCACCTTTTTGTGATTTTGATAGAAATACTTTGTATTTTTATATTTTAATAAAGTGATATTTATGTCATGTAATTTGTAGGATTTAATACCATTGATGCATGACTATGGGTTAATGGGTATTTGTGAAAATGGAAAATGTATTGGACCACTTTCTACAATTTTTTCATTCCAATCATTCAATGTGAATAGGTGAACTGCAAATGCGAAAGATGTCCCAAATATACAATAGAGGTTTGTAGAATAGCGAGAACCACCATTTTAGTTCCATTTGCTATCAAAAATTGAATTGTAAACCCTAGAAGTCCGAAGGCTTTTTTCCATCAAAGACCATTTAGTGATTTAGAAGTGCCATTTCAATTACAAAGAACTAGAAAATGTAGGAACAATGTTTTTGGCATGTCGGATTGTACGATTTTGTACTACAACACTTTAAGAATGTGTAGAAGCAATTTCAAAAACTTAGCCCACATAGATTGTAAGATATTTGCATTCAAGGTGACTTAAACAAATTATTTACAATTTTCTTGACTAGATTTTTGGCTTCTAATTATTGAAACAATAAATATTTCCACTTGTGAGTACGATTTTATAATTTTGTATATTGAAGAATTTAGATGAGAGCATGAGAACGTAGGAAGAAAAATTCAACCAAAAGATGTTTAGTTTTTATTCATAAGAAAATTGATAAGTTGAGTATATTCAAGATAGAAACTAGAACATTAATAATTTTAAGATAAAATTATGTAAACACGAGAATCTCAACGGTGAGAGTATTTCAACAAGCAAACCTCACCAGCTATCCCTCTATAATTTTTTTTCATTTCCATAATAGTTGATTAACTTGATTCTTACTTTCGTTTGAAACTGAAATGTTGAATATGATACCTATGTTTGGCTTAGAGATGTTCAAGAGAAATTAAAATCTCCAATCGTGCGGACGGTCTTCCGTCCATCTCGTTTCGTCTGTCTGCTGTCGCCGAACGGGCTACCACATCCGCACCATCCACATTGTCCGATCCTGCAAAGAGTTTGCCATCCATCCGATCGGATGAGTTGGCGGCGTTCGCGCCAAGCCGGCCGTCGGATCTGGTGGATGCCGATCTTCCTCCTGATCGGCCGGCCGGCTCGAGGCAGATGGATGACCATCTGCACAATCGAACAACCACGATAAGGCGGACAGAAGACTGTCCACACAATCGAACAGACAAGACAAGGCGAATGGCCACCTTGAGGTGGTTGGAATGCGTCCAGACTATCGGACAACCGCGACGAGGCAAACGGCCCATCCGCAATCACTTTTGCCTTGCCCCTTGCGTTTTGCAAGTGTGGAGTGGAGAGCTTGGTGGTTCATCCTCCATTGGCTCCTCTCCTCGGGAAGGCGGAAGTCTTATTTGGGGGCCCATTATTGCTATTTTATCAATGAATTTCTAAGTTTCAATTACAAATTTTTGGTACTAAAAATTTATCACGATGCCAAGATTGAAGAAGGCGGCGAAGGGAAAACAAGTGATACAAGAAAAAGTGGCAGCTAAGGAAATTCCATCCGATGCAAGCAAAGCATTCCTGACCGAATGTATTGCAAAATTCTATGAATCGGAAACCACTGTGTCTCTTGACACAAAATATGTAAGATATGGAGACGAGTGTCCACAAAAATTCAAGGCAGACATGATGTAGAGAATGTTGGATGCCTTGAACGTTCCACAATGGCAACATGAGACGGAGAAGAAGGGGTTCAACAAATGTTTGGAGAACAAGGTGCATGATGCATTGTGGAACGTTGATGTGGTTCTTGGAAAATATGGGAAACAATACCGTGCAAATGATGAAGCCTTTGAGCAAGTCATTCTCAAAGCTCAATTGTTTATTGGACGTTGCGCCCCATATGCGAAGAGGCATAATAGACGAGGGTCATTGGGTTGGTGGACTAGCGATGAGGGTCTTGCTAAATTGGATATGGGTAGATGTCATCTTATAGTGCTTCCGGACACCGCACGAGTGATTCCCCAAGATGGCTTAATCATGAGGGGGCGATATGCAACAATTTGGAGGGTGAGAATTGAAGGATGTCCAGGGATAGCTCCATCTTAGGAGTTCACAGCAAAGATATCCAACCACCATGCTACGCAGCCTCAGCTTGCAAAGTTGGAACATCAAAATGAATCAATGGTAGTGAGGATTCCACATTCAAGAGTAATACGGTTTGTTGGAGTTCATACAAGAACAAATGAAGGGTACTCGTATTGGTGGAATGGCGGAACACTTCGGCAAATGTTGAACCTGGATAACGATTATCCAAACAACATATATGTTTGGTTACAGTATTCGAATCCAACAGAGTCAGATGTGACTAAAGCTTTTCATCTCGCTCGGTTTTGGAAGGAGCGCATCGAGCTTGCTTGGACATTGGTGCATATCATGAATGCAGTACATGTTGCTGGACATCTACACAATGATATTTCTCCAAACAACATCATGTTTCATTTTCCTAATGATGAATCACGTGCCTACATTGGAATTTGCAATTGGGGCATGACTACTGTAGCTACCGAACCAATGAAATCCTTGTATACGTTCACATCTGCAAGTGACATGAACGAAGCTTTAAAAAGGAGGTGGTGGGTGGATCCAAGCATTGCATATTTGCATAAAAGAGATGCAAATGTGGAAATCATTCCACATTTATCATGTGCATCGGATGAATATGTGATTAGTAAAATAGCTCAAAGGATCAATAAATAATGCATGTCAGAGAACTGCAGCATATTGTAACGAGAAACAAATGCAATGGCCATGTTTAGCCACCACCAATTGGGAATTGTGTTTCACCAATATTTGGACCGGCTTTGTCAAAGAGGTGATGGTTATCAGGGTGGTTTGGCCCACATCATCAATCGGTTCACTAGCCAATTCAATTGGCCTATGCCAGATGAACACTTCCGACATTCATATTAGTAATATAGTGCAAGAGTACACTATATAGAGTTTTATAAATATTTGATAAATGTAGAACTTTGGATTTATGCATGTAGATTGCTTAGTATATATGCACCCCTAGAGTATGTCAATATATGTGAAATTAGACATACATTTTGAATTTTTCAATGTATTTGAATTGCTTTTGAATAAATATCAATTTTTGACAAATCAAAAATATCTCTTGTTTGAGTGCAAAGTGCAATATTTCTTCTTGAATACAGATGGATATTTAGTTGACAAGCTTGTATGACAAATTGCATGATGTTTGATGTGTGGGTGCAAAGTTTCTAAGCCCATTCAATTTAATTTGGAATAAGTCTTGGAAGAAGACCATTTCATTTATAATATGGAATTACTTGGACCTTCTTAGAAGTTGTGTTCCAATGATTTCATTCATATTTGAATTATCATAACGACCCGTTAAAGCAATTGTGGTTTTCTTGTTTTAGTGTCTATACTTATAATGTATCAACTATGAAGAGACATAATTAGTAAATTCATCACAAATTTACAATGAAGGATTTTAAAGTAATTTACAGAAATGATTTGTTTGAAAAAGGAAGTTGTATCTTATTCACCTGAAATCTTTGGAAGCAAATATGAAGCATGTGACCGTATTTTTGTTGGCATGTAATTTTGAGATTAAATTGTCATATGGTTGTTTTTTAAAAGAATTTTCCAGTAGCAAATGATTTTATTAATTCAAACAAAATTCTAACGTGATTCATGAAGTGAAATCAAAAAACAAAGAGAGTGATTCAATTTTAGTGTTTTTTCAAAAAGGTTTAGGACTTTACGGCACTTGGATTTTTAGAAGCCTTTGGGTTCAAAATTTAGACCCTCAATTTTTTTTCGTTGCATTGTTTTCATAAAATGAACAAAAGAAAATAGGAAATTAAGCTCTAAATGCATAGGTCACAAAATGTATGTGTGTCCAATATTTTCCTAAACCCTAAACCATAATCGTAATAAATTTGTTATTTTGGGTATCAGTTCTTTGTATATTTATTAAAAATATCCTTTGAAATTCTATTGTAGCAATCGAAAATGAAATACGAAAATAATTGGAAATGAATTTTTTCTTTATAAATTTGTATAGTGTAATGTTTTTTTTCTTCATTGCTAAGGACTCTTAGAAATGAGCATGAAATGTACCAAATTTCAAAAACAAAATCACATTAGAAATTCTTTTAGAATAAAAAATTAAAGATAGAGACTAAATTTGGGGAGGCTTAAGCGAATGGTCAGACAGGTTGGTGGACTAGCTCCAAAGACTGCGGATAGCGGTGCGGACAAGGTTGTAGATGGGCGGACATGATAAAAGAAATTACCCCAAGGTAAAAACCCGATTTGCGAATGTTATAAGATGTCCAGGGGGGGTTGAGTCCGCGGACGTCCGAAGTCCGGACACTTGCAGTTGCATCCAGACGCCCTGTCAACCCTGCTACTACAAGACTATGAGAAGCGAGCTTGGCTTCAACCCAAACCCCTCTAAAAGACAACCAAAGACCACTACAAGGACAAGAACTACTTAGAGAGTTTGGTTCCAACCCAAACTTCTCCAAATGACAACAAGGAACTACCACGAAAACAAGAGCTATCAAAGAGAGTTTGGTTCCAATCCAAACCTCTCCAAATGACAACAAAGGACTACCTCGAGAACAAGAACTACAAAAGAAGACAAGAGAGAAAATCAAGGAAACCAACACTGTCAAGTTCCAACAAGTGGACCCCAACGGACCCAAGTACATTGATGCATAAAACAGGGGTGTTTGAAGAGAGAAGGGCGCCCCCTTTAATAGGAGGAGGGGCACCCTTGCTCCCCCTGAAATTACGAACCAGGGAATTCCATTTCCAGGAAGGGAACTCCTAAAAATTCAATTTTCTTACGAGAATTGGTTCCACATGAAAGGTTGACAATTCTAGGATTGTCTTGGGATTTCCCCCACATGCGAGGGCATTGACAACTAGTCTTCCCTTCACACACATTGAAGACCTTGTTCCCGAGCATAGGAACCTTACACAAACCCTAAATTTCTTACAATTCCAAATCTACATAAGACATTGACTATCTAGACTTGCCTTGGGATTTTCCCCATGTGTGGGGGGTTGACCCCTAAGTCTTCTCCCCACATGTGCCGGGAACCTTGTTCCCAAGCGGGGGAATGTCCTTCTTCCAATTCTCCAAGATTTAGGCTTTTAATGGCTTGTTGATTTCTCCAGTTGTATGTTGTCGACTTCTAAGTTTTGGAGTTTTATTCCAATTGGCAAAAAAATTGCGCTGATGGCTCCAGAAGGCCATTTTTGGTTAGAAGGGACCCCCTTCCCCCTTTCCCATTGCAAAAAATCCATTGAAACCCAACACCATCCACGTCAAAAAAGGGTTAAAGATCTAACTTGTCAGTGTTGCCTTTTTTGAGCCGGGTGAGTGGCTAAGGTGATTTGGGAGGTCCAAAGGGGTAAGGAAAGACCTTTCATTGACTCCGTTTCAAACTCATATGCTTCCAAGACGCCGGTCAAACTCTCGCCCGCACTCCCATGTCGCTAAATCTAGGGGGAATCTTCAAGTTTGGGCATCTCCCGCTATCAAAATGTCACGAAACTTGTCAGGGAGCCTTATTAACATAAAATCATCTACCCTAATTTTTAGTGAGATTTTACCGCCATCCGGAGAATTTCCACGAATTTCATGCAGTAGATTTTGGTAGTTGACCGTTCGGAAAGAATATTTTTGCAAGTTAGAAAATTCCAAGACTTTTTGTAGGACCTCTCAAGGAGTCCCACAATGGTCATACAAGCTCATATTCTTACTTTGCACATGTAGGGATGAGGAAGATAAATCCCACCCTTCGCTAATTACGTGGAAACAAGGAATCTTTTGCGTATGAGGAAATCTTAGTGAAGGAACTTTGCTTCCGATCCCCTAGCATGCTTTAGACCCCAACCCACATTTGGGACTATGGGATCCCTAAATTTGGCCTTAAAAGTTTTTAGAAAGATTTGATGACATAGTGGGTTCATCTAGCTAAAATTTTTTCGTTTTTACTATTGAAAATAGAAGGAATAGGAGATAAAACCGAAACTGGATAAACGGAAAACCTTAACTGCATAATGGAGTTAATGGTCACTTCTGAAATCTAGAATTGGAACTTCAATATCCAGAAATGGAATTGGATTTAGTCAGTATTTAGATAGACAATATACAATCGGAACCGGAAATCGGAAGTTAACAGTCACTTCTAGACAGTACGGGGTGATGTGACGTTCTGGAGGATTTTTCGGTAGGCCGCCAACACTCACTTTAACAGTCCAATGTCCAGAAGCATCAAGCCAAACGGTAGGAAACGGGAAGTAGAACTTGGGTGATAGAATTCTCTTTCAAGGTATTTAAGTCTTTTAAAATCTTCTTCTAGTTTCCCTGAAAAGTCGTAAGTTTGGAAGCGTTGTGTTTAGTGATTCGTCTTACTAAGTGGTTGTTTCCAGTTTTTACCGTCGTTCCGAGTGGGGTCGTCGAGTAGTCTAACTTTGAGAAAGGTTGTAGTTCTCAAAGGAAGCACCAAGAGTAAGGTAACCATGTCGAGAAGTGAAGGAGAAGAAGAGCTCATTGTTCCTAGGGTAATATTGAAGCACATTAGTCCGGTTATTCCATAAGATTCGGAGGAGAGGGCAAAGCTACTAGAGGATCTGAGCTAGATGGGCTACGCTAAACTAGTAGATTGACCCTGAAGCTTCAGAGACGAAGGGATGATATGCCAAGTGCTGTAGCCGTTGTCGAACGAGTGGAAGAAGACCTTACAGGCGCTTCCAGACAAATGGACGGCAACGATTTGGAGGGAGGTGTACTGGCTTCCCAAGAATGGAGAAGGGTTAGCTTCATGGATGGACAAGTTTGCCACGGGTAAATTTCTCAACACTCCTCTCGCTAAGGATGGTTATACAGTGAGTGAGTGTAGGGATGCAAGAGAGAGAAGGGTCCTGGAGTTCCTCGTTCCTATCTTCCGTTCAGATAGAGGAACCAAGATGACGATCACTTTAGCCAATACAATTTTTGGTGCTCTGTCAGGAAATCAGAAGGTGGAGTGGGGATTAGTGCTAAAGGATCATGTAGCAAAGTTGTGTAAGGCGGTGGGCAAAACTAAGCCTTCCGGTCTCTCTCCCTTCTTTTTCCACTTGTACCACACCCATGACTACCTGAGAACTCCTAAGAGGTTAGAATATAAAGTTCACGAGGTGAAACTCACTCATGGAATGAGGTCAAATTCAGAGAGTGAATAGGAGGAGAGTGGGAAGAGACGTGAGCCTTCCGGATCTGCAGTAAAGAAAGAACTGGAAGACAAAGGAAAAGGAAAAGTCCAAATAGAGAGGGTAGAAGAGCAAGACCCGGTCTAGAAGAATGATCCTTTAGGAGAGATCATTCGTAATCTCACACAAATCAGGAAGGGACACAAGTTGGAGAGTAGTACCTTGAAAGAGGTCCGTGAGTTGTTGGGGAATGTACTCGTAACTGAGTGTGTAGATCAAGTCCAGAATTTGATCCAAGATGTGGAGAAGAATGCTGAAAAAGAGAGGATTTAGGAATTAACAGATGAGCTGTTAGACCTCAAGGGGAAGTTGAGAGGATAGCAGGAAGAGAGTGAGAGAGAGAGGAAAAAGGTCTCACTCCGGGTCCAAGAGACCCTTGACCAGATTAGGGAATTCATCACCCTTCCGGCAAAGATCTTGAATAAAGCCAAACTCTTTGATGAGAGAGTGTTGGAAGGTGATGTCAAACCGGGAGGCAAGGTAATGAGCGTCCTAGTTTCCTTCAACGAGGGCATGGAAGAATTATTGGTGAAGATGAGAGAAGCTATGGGAAAAATCGCAAAGCCTCCCCGACTAGAATCGAAACGAGAATCAACCGTTGCTAAGGAGGCCACTCCATCTAAGCCACTGTGACGAAAAGTGAAGCAATTGTCTCCAATGAACAGGGAGAGATCCGGAAAGTCATTAGAAGATGTGGTGATCATCATCCTGGCCAAGGATATTGCTGCACCAGAAACCAAAACTGGGCATGCGTCTACACCTGGATCAATAACGCGGGGGAAGGTAAAAACAACAGAGGCAGACCAAGGAACTCTAATGAGCAAGGTTTCAACGGCCTCCCCTACTCCAAGCCAGACGAAGATGAAGACGCCAAAGTCCCAATTAACAAAGAAGCCAATCCACTTAGAATCAAAAGAAGAAGACGAGGGATCCAATTCTGGGTCCAAAAAAGAGCCCAAACCTTACTCCAACCCAGATCAGGAGCTAGCTGCTCCAAGAAAGATAAGGGCAAAATCCAAGGCTTGGTCCTCCTAGGCCAAGAAACACAAAGCAATTTTTAGTTCTACCCAAAAACAACTGACGAGGAGGAGCTTCCCCACACCGAGTGCAACTCCAAGGAAGTAGCCAAGAAAGTAGGATTAGGGTAAAGTAGATAGGTTGTGGTGGTTGAAAACCTAAGTTTTTGGTAGGAAGTACTTCCCTAGTAGCTATTAGGTGAGAACTGAGAAGAGAATTTTGAACTTTCTAGATCCAGATTTTTTGGATCTGAGATCCACTTTTTATGAGTAGTTTTGGACTTTAGTGGAAGTCAACTCATGGTAGGATAAGGCTAATGACATGTGTCATTCCCCTATAGTTGGTTTTGATTTCCCTTGGGGTTGTAGATTCCCTTGGATTGTAAACAATTTAGGTGTCAGATTTCAGTTAGTTAGTGTACATTTCCAAATTTTGTCATCTTAGCATTGTGCAATTCAAGTCAACATTTTTTTATTCACGTTTGAGGTGGCGATGTGTACTTTGATGGTTGATCCCATTGATGTATGTTTTGTAGAAATTGCAGAAATAGGTAAGGAGGGAGTGTGCCTGGATATTGGAAGTATTTGGATTCTTGGACTGTTGAAGTGAGACTACGTGTGAAGGTGTTTTCTTGATCTCAAGTGTAATCGGTTTGTATTTTCTATTAGTGTTGATAGTCCCAGTTACGTTTGAAGTACAACCGTTGACTATTCCGGGGTAGCTTCCATTTCCTAGTCAATAGGTTCAGCATTAACCGAAATCACGAAGGGAAGGTGACAACTTCCTAATTCAGCCATCCCGGTTTCTCACAGGGATCTAGATTAAACTGATAGGCCATCGTTGTAGTATGAGTTAGTATTTCAACTAAAGGTTTCTTGCGTGACCTACTGATCCCGATTACTATCCGATTCAATTGTGAGGGAAAGTTTGGTTGAAAGTAGATTTTGGTGATGTTTCTTTCTTTTTATTTTATAGTGGAACTCTTGTCACTTTAAAACTCCGAGGGTAGGTCTTAAGCTCCCTACCTTAATCCCAATACGTAGATCCCTCTTAATTCAAAGGTAAAACTCAATTCCGGTTATGATTATTAGGAAACTAGAATACATTAAAGTTGGATTAGCTACCCAACTTCTAATTCCAGTTTTGATTGTAAGTAGATTATATGAAGTGTGAGGATGGGAGAAAGTGACAAATTAGGATTGGGATAAGAGTAGAGTAGTTAAGTTTGGATCTTTAGCTGGATTTGAGTAGGTTTTCTTGGGTTTGTTTTGCTATGGTAACCAATTTCTTCTTTTTTGAATAATAAGTATTCTTCCAACTAAATCTCTATGGGAACGATAAATGAGTTACTTTAGGATCATTTCCGGTCCTACAGATGCAACTTGACTTTCCTGTGCTACGACAAGGACTTGTGGATTCCTCCACATGCCGGTCTTGGTATTGTAACCCTTGCAACGCTAACAATTGGCTCTATGATTTCAACGGTGGGATGGGGAACCAGGGCCTACTTGGGAATCTCATAAGGTCCTCTCAGCATAATCTTAGCTGGCTGGGGCCACTACTTAATAGGTTTGGCACAATAAAACAACTACACTCAAACCTACCAACTTCCATCGTTTGTGGTTCTAACCTATATATAGGTGGGCATCTAAAGGGCAACTAGACCTAAAACCCAAAAAGTGACCAAATGCCTAATTTGGCATGTCACAACGTATTTTGGCCTTAGGCTCTTTTTGGAGCTTTTTACACCTAATTACACTCTAATCTGCACAAAGCGGAAAAAAGAAAAACTATGAGTCCCAAGTGACGAATTGGAAGCTCACACTTTCTAATGGTATATTACAGGCCCCAAACTTGAAAAACTCCAATTGAAAATTGTGAGAGAAGATGGATTTCTACCCATCTGCCCTATAGGTTGGCCATCCACCCGTCCGCTTGGCAAACAACTTGGGGGGCGAGCAGACGGCCAACCTGTTGGACGGATGGGTGGATAGCCATCTTCTCTCGCAATTTGCAGCTTTGCCTTTTGGAATTTTTGGGCATGTAATATACCATTGAAAAGGTATTTGGAAGATCTTTCCAACATGTTACATGCCCTAAATTACCAAAAACGAAGCTACAAATTGCAAGAGAAGATGATTGTCTGCCCGTCCGCTTGGCAGACAAGCGAATGGCAAACAACCAACTTCTCTAGCAATTTTTGATTGGAGTTTTTTGAGTTTGGGGGCGTGTTATATATCATTAGAAAGGTATTCCAAATACCTTTCCAATAGTATATTACACGCCCCAAAATTCCGATAAATGAAGCCGCAAATTGTGAGAGAAGACGGTTGTCTACCCATTCACCCAACAGGTCGGCTGTCTGCCCCGTCCACCCGTCCACCCATCCACCCACCCCCCGGACAGCGACCAGGCAACGTCCGACCGTGTCCACTGCATCCATTAAATCCGGACGTTTGATTATGAAACACGATTTCGCCATACACATACGTCCGAGACAACCATGTGTGAAGAGGATCTTTCTCAAAGAACTACTATAGCTTGATTTTGATTTTGACACTAAATGACTATGGCTTAAAATTTTAGTGTAAAGTTGATTAGATGCGGATATCTCTTAAAGATCCCAAATCTAACATTTATTGATTACAAGGGAATGCCTGAAAGACCCTATTTAATTCACAACTAGCTTTGGTTGGTGAAGGGCTGTAATTACGCAGTTTGTTAATGCATTTGTCTCCAATTTTTGAAACAATTACTTTGGTCATATGCTTACAATTTGGCTCTCAGGATTTCATAGGTTGATTAGCTTTGATGAACATGCCATTTTTTTTATTTAGTATAGTGAAGCATCACTAGCAATCTATAGCTCTACGTAGTTGTAATGCATAGTACCCCTTGCACTCCAACATTTTGAGTTGACTCCGCAGTTTTGGACTATATTGGTGGTTTTTGTAGTGCTTATTGTTGGAGCAGCTAAATAGTGTTATTGTTATTGTAAATGTTGGAGTAGTTGAATAGTGTTACTATTAATGTAAAATTAGTCACTAGTACTCAAGCAAACGGTGGTGGAAAAACTACTTTTGAGAACTTTGATCTATTGCTGAGACATGGCTTCGGTACAAAGAGGGTCACTAAGTTCTATTGTTCGCCAAGTTTACTTGATTGTCCTAATAATCATTTGGTGGTTGTGTTCTCTATTGTTGATGAAATGTTTTTATTGTTCTTGTAAAGGTGATAACAAACATAGTAGATTGAAGACACCTCATGCTTCCTCACAAATATATTATTGGTTCGTGATGTTTTTGGGATGGGCACAAGTGAGATCTATTACTTCTTGAAGAATCAAAACCTGTTGAAAAAAGAAGATTCTCCATCAAATGCCTAAGATTAATTCCTTTTTTACCTCTTTGTAATACTTAGGTAATTGTTTTGTAATATATACTTTGCACAAGCTATGACTATTGCAAGTAGTACATGCATGTAGTTAAAGATCTATTGGACTATGCTTCTTGGTTGGTTTAAAGGAGACCAACAATAGGTTGTTTTTTATTCTTGCACTTTCTTAATGGAGTGGCAAGTTTGATTGGATGAAATGACTTAAGGTGTATGTAGAGATGTTTCAACTTCTATAAGACATTAGAAGTTGAATAGCTATGGTTATGAATACTTTAATTTGACAAGACATGTACATACCATTTAGATTGATGTTGGTACTTAAAATAACCACTACTTGATCTAGGTTTTGCTACTTTACATTCTAGATCTAGCAATTAAAGTAAACTTGGAATAATAAGTTTGAAGGAGGATCAAATTTGTGCCCTGACCCAAGGATGTATCAAAAATTTTTTTGTTTAATTGTTTGTTTTTGTTTTTGTTTTTGTTTGTTTGTTTGTTTTATTTGTTTATTTGTGTCACTATTGGGGTTTGAAACCTAGTCTCTACTTCTAAACTGGTGAGTCTTAGCATTCAATGAACCTACTTCCTTTCAATGTTTAATGCCACCTTTTTATTCCATTTATATCCTTCATATTCCTTGTTTGATGATGAGAGCATGTGTTGTAATTTTTTTTCTAAGGCCATTTTTTACTCCTTTCTCATGTTGTTTTAACCTTTTGCTTGAAAAAACTATCACATGGGTGACAATTCATTTAAAATTTCAGAAATTGGATGGATTAATGTGGAGAGAAAGGATAGAAGTTGAAAAAATGAAATAGGTTTGGACTTTGGGCTTGGACTTTGGGCTTGGACTTTGGAGGCTTCACACTATGGCTTGCCAAAGGCTCCAATTCCTAATTTTTTTTGTCCTATTTATTGCTCATTTCCTTAGACTCTCACCAATGTTTGGCCACTCAATCCCATGGCCTCTTGACTTGGATAGCCATAATGTGAAGAGGCCCTGAGATAAGTGAATTAGGATTAGTAGGAGCTCAATTGCTCATAGTTAAGCTAAAGAAGGAATTGTGGTTTGAACTAAGTTAATGTGGAAAATCAAGCAAATTTTCATCTTCAAAAATCCGTTTGAGATTTTGAACCTCCAATCAAAAATTATGAACAAACTTCAAAGAGGGGTTGGAAGGGACATTTTCTTTGACAATTTCTAACATCCTCTCTAAGATTTGTCCATAACTTTTAATTAAAGGCTCAAAATCTCAAATGGATTTTAGGAGATGAAATTTGTCTTTATTTCATAATTTTTCAATTCAAATTTTTTTGAAAATAGTTAATCTACTATGCCAAAATCAGGTCTAAAATTCTACTTTGAGGATGTTTAGAAGATTGTTGAATCAATTAAGCAATTTTTTTTGTCTAATCAATAGAATTATATTGATTTTTGTTTAGAAGATTGCCAAATCAACAAACACCAAGTCAGATTAAATTGTTGTAATCAACATAAATGCATTGATCTTTTGTTGATTAGGGTCCCATTTTCTTGTAGTGTCAAGAATCCTATAGAATTTAGGAACATAATTCCAAACTCATTAAGAACATCCAATTTGAGTTAAAACTTTGAGAGTTATCATAAGATGAAGTCAAGGGTGTAATTGTAAAGTTTTGGATGATAATTAAAAGAACAAATGGTAGTCTTAAGGTTTTAATAAACTCTATAAAACATGATGACTGATCCCTAAAACAACCTAAGACTTAGGATTTGGATAAAAACTCCATCCAATATCGATAGATGAAATCTTGGAGTCATGTAGCATGGTCCGTAGATAGTGATAATTATACTCCAAATATTTCAAACATTGAGGTCAAGAGTCTCTTGCTAAGAGTATTTAGAGTTTCATAAAAAAAACTATTTGCAACAATACTTAAACCTAAAAATACATTGCTTATTTCTTGGAAGGCCAATAGGAATATCACACTAACATCTAAACAATTCATAATCATCTAAAAACAAAATTCATAAAAAATAGTCTAGTTGTGCATGTTTTATCCTAAAAATGGGATTAAGGCACTCACAAGAGAAAAAATCAACTATAGTTTACTAAGATGAATACTTAACTAGAATGCACTTACAAATCCCTCATACCACGTAAAATTTGACAAACATAGGATTTCATTAGGAATGCAAAGCCTTGTAAACCTACAAGAAATAAAGAAGCTTGCTCTTCTAACATGTACTACTAAACTCTAGCAATCCTCAAACTAAACATGTATGCATTCCTCTACTTCACTTAGTCTTGAAATTTTTGTATTCAACACCTATAAGGAAGAACAATCCATTATGGACAAAAGACCCATTCCAAACACCTAGGAAATGACCAATTGCAATCTTTTTTCAATTAATTAGATTTGGGCTACATTGGATTGAGTTAGTGGCGACAATCAATATCTTAGGTGATTATAATGGAATGATTAGTGACTACAATAGGAACTTCCACATTTTGTGTGTAAACTCATTGTAGGAAGTGATTTTCTAGGCCTTCATATTGTAGCCATTTTAGGAAATATTGAGACTACTTTAGATTAGTAAAATTACCAATATAGATGGATACACTTGTCATAGATTTTGGGGTAGTCTAGAAACTCTTTTTGATCATGATGGGCAACACACTTCAATCATAACAATTCCATCTTTGACAAAAAAAAATATAATTTTAATTGCTCTAGCTTGTGTTTAAACAAGAAAAAATAAACAAATTTTAGCAATGACTATGAAGCAAACTCCTAATTCTTCTCATGATGGATTGTTCTACCTTACAATCAATAACATCTTTTGAATAATCACTCCAAGAAAAATATAGTCTTGGAATATGCCGTTGGCAAACAACATAAAATTCTTGTCTAATCTAGCAATAGAAAAATCTTGTGTAGCTTTTCTTGTTATGGCCTCTATGCTCTTTGTCCAACATCACACAAGAGCAACACCAATCCAATGAAGTCGTGAAGTTGTCCCCATTAGAACTATTACAACTCTCGAGTCTCAATTTTTGACCTTGGTAAAATTCAAATGAAGATTGAAGATTCTATCCATGGTAACAAAGGAACTATTGAATAATTGTGTCAAAATAACACACCACCTACAGCGAGCAAGGAGCTATCAACGTCACTCAACCTTGATTACAACCTTACATACTTAGAGGCACTTCATATTATGGCCAAAGGTCAAGAGGCTGTCGATTCCACCAATCAGATTGTCATAAACCAAGAATTTGGCAATCTGATTGGTAGAAATTGATTGTTTCTTGACCTCTAACCATGGTGTGAAGTGCCCCCTTCTAGAAGCTCAAACCTGTGACATCCGCACTCATAGCATCAATTCATCAATGGATATAACTTACAATTAAAGCACCCAAAATTGTCAATATATGCATTTCAACATAGTTGAAGGCAACTTTCGCTAGAAAAAATATTTTAGAGTATTAGCAATTGAAAATCTTGAATTAAAAAAGAAAATAAGAAAAAAAGAAAAAATCAGATATGGCATGTATTTTCTATTAATTTTCAGAGTAATAGCTCTCTAGACCATCAAAATTGAAATCTAACAAATTTAGAAGTCAATTAATTAGCAATAAGTGATGGGACAATTTAATGTAATTGTGGATGGACACTTCAATAGAAGCTTAGGGACATTTCAAGGGAACTCTACTATGCATGAATGGGAACAAGGATGCTTTTTGGGTGTTTCTACCTTATTATGAAATCCATTTTCAATCTTCAACTACTCGTTTGAGAGGGGGTATTGGTATACTAGTAAATTATTAGTCATTGGGGTTTCATCCCCTTGGGTATACATTCATCCAAAGATGAATCAGGTTTAGTAATTAACCTTTGTATATATTCATCCATTGCAACTAATGGAAGGTACTTAAATCTCCTAACTGATCAGAGTGGTGCCACAATATGCACGCAAAGCATACTTCTTCATGATAATAAATAATTCTTCAATAATTGTGACTTTCAAAGGAAGCTTGATGAGAAAGAAACAAGAGGACAAGCAAACAACAATCTTTTGTTTTAATCCCTAAGCGCTCTGATGTCCAATTTCTAGACAATGAACAGATTGAAACTCCAGTTTCATCCTCCTAACTACTTGGATGAAAGTTATTATAATATGTGGACATACGTTATCAAGTTGTTGGCCTATCTAAGGTTTGGATTTGGTGTTACTAAAATACATATTTTTCTAAAATTATCAATGTGTAAGTATGTCAAGTGGTCAAATTGCATTGACTCTAGTTCAAAAATGAGTTTGCCAAAACGAGGTCATAGATAGGAAGAACACAAAAATTTCAAAAAATCACCATGTGGAGAGAACCTCATTTCAAACCCAGGGAGGACACTCTTCGTATTTTCTGGGTACCACGTGCGGCGCTGGGGTATTTTTAGGGGGGGTATTTATTTATTTTTTTGAATTTTCAGGCCCCTATAATTACTTATAAACCCCCCTAGAGCCCATATTATCATGCCTATCTTTACTTATAATACGTACATAGGCTGAATTTATTGGAGGCTATTTTCTTTATAAAGAACAAAACTAATTTAACAAGTAATGAGAATTAAAGTGACAAGATATGCCCTGTACACCCACAAGATTCAACTTTAAGGCAAAAAATGGATGTGTTTACATTAGAATGCATACTTGAAGACAAATACACACAAAAGCTAAATAAAAGCAAGACATTACAAATGACAAAGTAATGAAAGAGTTTAATGTACAAAATGTGTTAAAAAACACAAACATTACAAATGAAAAAGTAATGAAAGAGTTTAATGTACTAAAGGTGTTAAAAAACACAAACATTACAAATCATTTACAAGAACTATGGCAACAAGCTGCAGTTCTAAGCCATCCAACACATGTGAAAAAAAAATTTAGAGTCTATGACACAAATGTCTACTTGTACATGAGACTCATAGTCACCCCAAACCAATTGGAGAAGTGATCAGCTCCTTCACTCCTACAACCATGTTCTGCAAATCCACCAATCATCACATTCCAAGTGATTACACTGCACCCCATAAATCACAAGTCACAAGTCTGATTGACAAAACCAGCAGCCTCTCAGAAAACAGTCATGCATCAAAAAAGATGCCACACTTCCAATACATGTGGACAAGTGCATCCCTCACACACAAATGTGACTGAAGTCCTCCTTTCAGCTCTACTTTCAGCTCTACAAGGCCCCAAAAACAATCCCGAACACCATCCTCCACGCTGGTGAACCTTGCACACCCCAGCAGAACTGATCGCGCACCCCGCAAAAGCAAACCCCGCACCAGACAGAACTGATCGCGCACCCCGCAAAAGCAAAACCCCGCACCAGGAATCGGTGATCGCGCACCCCGCAAAAGCAAACCCCGCGCCAGGAATCGGTGATCGCGCACCCCTCAAAAGCAAACCCCGCACCAGGAATCGGGAACACCTTTGTCACGCCGCTGACCCCAAAACAGAATTCCACAACTGATTGCGCACAAACAACTGGTCGCGCACAAACAACTGATCGGGCACAAACAACTGATCGCGCACACACAAGCAAGCGCCCCCGCACAAGGAATCGCCGACCCCTTCGTTCACCTCCTCACCCTAAGCCCACCACCAATCTGATCGCGCACCCACAACCAAGCGCATGCCATCCCCAAGAGCAGCCTCCACGGTTCAGCCGAAGAACTGATCGCGCGAATCGGAAACACCATCTCCACGCTGCCGTCCCTCAACAAGCAGCAGAACTCATCGCGCGATTAACCCTAAACCGCACCCAGATTGCAAACAAATTCGTGAACACACGCTGCCGTCCCTCAACAAGCTGCCCCCCTGATCGCGCGATTAACCCTCAACCGCACCCAGATTTGCAAACAAATTCGTGAACACACGCTGCCGCGCCTCCCTCCCAACCTCGAAATTATCGTTCGCGCCTAAACCCTAGCAGTAGTCGTTAAACTTAACAGACAGAACAGATGGAAACTACCCCATTCATCGACTGACTACAAGATATGTTGTAGTTATACTTCAGATTTGTATAGTACCTGTATCTTACTAGTACTGTAGCATAACCATAACTGAACCTAGTAAATAGAATTCCTTGGATCCTATTCTTTGGCCCCTATTTTACATTTAAAAAATAATTAATGGACCATAATTTTCGGGTATCTATTTTACTTATAAAAGACATGTCACTTTTTAAGTCCCCTTCTTTAAATGTAAAATCTTTATAAATTTTACCTATGATGAATTAAATCCACCCTATTTTTCGCCGCAGGTCACTTTGTAAAGCGTGGGGAGTGTCCTCCCCTAGATTTCAAATCCATTCCAACAAATTTTACTCATAAAATGATAAAATTTTGCTTATAATCGAATTTTGAAGGAATTTTGGAATTTCTCTTTCAAAATTTATTGAAAAGAATTAGTGATAGCATTGGTGAATCTAACCATATAGATGGAATCTACAAATCAAAATCCACAACTTTTATTTCTATACAAATTCCAAAATATGCTTCCAAATAGCACTTTATAATGATTTTTCTCAAATTGTCAATTTTGGAGATGGATCTAGACGTTTAGGGGTTTAACATTCCAAATGGTTTTCATAATTAGCTCAACTTGCAAGGAATAAACATTCAAATTTGACCATACAATTTTCTCAACTTTTTAGCTATAAAAAAATTGGCATAGGTTCTCTAAATTTTGCTTGAATTATATACCCACGACTTTCAATGAAAGTAGTTGTGAAGGTAGAATGGTAGAATGATGTTATATCCTAGAAGAATATAATTTATAAATTATATCTATTCTATTGTATGTTAGTGAATTAGGTTTGTATTTTTCTAGGGCTCATGTGTTTTCTTTGGTTGAGAGAATGGCAAGTACTACGTTTTAAATCAAACTCTTCATCAAGGTAATCTAGTCCATGGCTTCTTGCTATCCATAAATTCATATTCAACATAGACTCTACAACCAAAAACATCACAACAAATTTAGGATCAATCCAAAGGCATTTGTCAAATTGTAGAAATCTACAATTTAATCTTATTATAGCAATGATACAATTCTAAGAGGCTAAGAGTTCAAAGTTAATTACAACTATGTTTAAGGTAAGATAACTAAAAATAATGCTAACTAATTATGACAATATCATTGTATTATGCATATTACAAAGGAATTTGCCATCCCTAAAAATTCAAGTTGCAAACTACTAGTAGTTAAATAAAACTTAAGTTTAAGTACAATGAATATATGTACTTCCATTGATAAGGACTTAAAAGTAATATCTAAATAATTTCATTTTACTTTAGATTCAAGCATTTCCATCCAAAAAAAACCCCAAAATGTACTGGAGTTGTTCTTAGCATACTGGCTCAAAGCTAAGAACTTGAATCATCTTTTGGGCACTATGGGCTTAACTTGCAAAGTCTTCTGAAAATTGGAGCAATTAATAATGGAATAAAATTAACTTTATATTTTATTATTATTTTCTAAAGTAAAATGTGTGTAAAATTTTCTAATAAAAAATCTTGAGTTTATAAAAATAACTTGATTTGTACAAATAAATGAGGAAAAAAGATGTTTAAACTTAAAGGTGATTGCACAAAACACTTGCTGATTTTATTGCATTTTAATAGTATTCATGTATTTTTTTTGGAGTACTTTAAAATTAGAAAAACTACTTAAATTTTTTCAAAAATATGGCCAATTTATACCACTTATAAGATGAAAGCAACAACCAAAGGAAAAGCATAGAAAAATTCTCTAAGTAGTAGAATTAGAAAAGTGCCAAATCTCAAGAAAATACCTATTGTGATTTTTTAATTAGGAAAAAATAGGAAAGAAATGAAACAAAGAAAAGAAAATTTGGAAATTTGTAGCAACTCTTTGGAGATGGTCATTCACCAAAAAACCCATCAAAAGAATTTTTACATGTTTCAAAATGCAAGTTAATAGAGGCTCACTTTGTGGACTTCTACACAACATATAATTAATTATTTTTAGAAATCCTTTAAAGATTAGTCGGAAGTCTACTACAAGACTATCCCCTCCAAATTTGAACTCCAAATTTGTTTCTTTGGGTACTACTTTGTTCAAAAAAACTAACTAACTAACAAGTGTGATATATTGGGGGATATTTTTAGACATTAATTCTTTTTTAAATTCCAAAGTATTAGATAGGGTGTATAATAATCATAAATACCTTGCCTATGAATTTGGAGCCATTTCAAGCCAGAACACAAAGTTTATGGCCAAAAAACAAATTAGATAGAGAGATGTCATTGAAAATAGTACAAGTGTTTCATGCAATCATCTTTCAGAGCTTTTAAAAGATATGAAATTTTTATAGAAAATAACTCTTATGCTCCAAATCAAATGTGGGGAATTTCAATGTTGTCAAAAGCAAAGATAGAGTGCAAATCTTGATGTTAGCCATAGAATATGCAAGCTTGCAACAAACTTCATATTGTTGCACACAATTTTTGAAAGACTAGTCTAATGCAACCAAATTGTTGACCACGTTTAGTGACCATCTATGGGTGACTACAGGATCTAAAAAGTACAAATTATCTTATACACAAATTATACTTGATTTGAAAAACTTCATTAATGCAACCTATTTCAACTGTTGACCATGCTTTGAGACTATCTATGGGTGATTGGTTTATAAAACACAAAATTCGATGCATTTTGACATTCATAGTTTCAAAACCTTTATGGATGCTAGGATGGTCCAAAAAGTAAAAATGTTAGTATGCCATGACATTTAGTGTAGGTGTCAGAATTCAATGTGCCACGACATCTATGTTTTAACCCCTATATGACTACTTTAGAGGAGATTTTAGGGCACTAAGAGTCTATTTCAGGCTTGTTCCCAATACTGTGAACCAGACACTTATAGCTAGAATTTTAAAAATATAAAAAATTTATGAAAAAATTTGAAATTAGAAAATGATTGTAATTTTTTAAAATTATATATATATATCATTTATCTCACATGGTAGTCTCACTGGCTGTTACAGCCACTTCATGGTGCATAGTGTAAAACTATGCACCGTGACAAAAAAAAATTAATAAAAATTTAATTTTAACCTCACCCCCTCTTATAGTTTTGGAAGGGTGCAATTTTACAAAAGATTTTATATTTAAGTTTAAGTTTAGATTGATCCCCACCTCCCTTTCTTGTAATTTTGGGAGGGTGGGATTGCAAACAATCAGTATGGGATAATCCCATACTGTTGTATCTGTATCTCGTCATCCATATCTGTATATTATTGTATTGTATTCGTATTCATATTCGTACCATATTTCGTATGTACATCTGACGGCTATTGATTTTTCTTGTAGGGGATGGAATTTTTTTGAAATGAATCGAATGGTTCCTAATTTTTGGGAGGTGGCGGGGGGAATTTTTTTAGAGGGGGGAGTGTAACAGACTCTTTTCAGTGGATAGTCTCTCGACCGCGTCAAACTACTTATATGGCAAAGTTTCCATAGTTCCCAGAATCTAAGAACTTACAATCTTTTGAAGGCCTACCAAATCCTCTAATGGGCCATTTTCTATCAAAACCCACTCAAAATTGCCACTTTTGATGTGTTCATTCAATAAAACAAAAAAACTATGTTTTTTTGAAATCTAACTATAGGATATCATACTTCACTTTTCTAAGATCATGTAGTAAAATTTTCATCAAATTTGACATTACAAATTAGAAGATTTTAGCATTCAAAGTTGAACAAGAAGATTCTTTTCAAGAAGATGTTTAGATTGCCCCCAAAACAAGATCGTCCACAATTTTCTTGTCACTAGTCCAAATAGAATGAATCACAGCTTCACATGTAGACAAAAAATTATTTATTTTATAAAAGAAATTTCTTTAACATTTTGTGATTTTTTGGTTGCCTATTGACCTCCATTTGGGGCTTGTGGCACTATAATTTTTACTCCCAAGCACCAATTGAGATTAAAATTATACATCCATGAAGTTCTCACAAAACTACATGTCTTCAAAAAGTTTCAAATACATTCACTATAAATTGAGACAATAAGAACCTACATGAATTCAAATTGTCCCATGAGGAGACAAATGGTCCCTTAGGGCTTAACACCATCTATGGGTGCCTAGATGGTCTAGAAAGTACAAATGTCAAAATTTAGTGAGCTACAACATTTGAAGCTGAAACCCCTAAAGTCCTAAGGCTTTTTATGGGCCCCGTTAGGAGACGCTTATGCTCCCCTAAAGGGGAACTTCGGCACGGGGGCCGGGGAACATTGATATCGAAACGTATCGGGAACAGGCAGTGGTACCGCTCAGGACCTTTTTTCCCGATGACCATGGATTGAGTTGCTATGAGCTGGATCGATGTACCGTTGCTTCTGGAAAAGCGTGATTCGAACGCACAAGCAATCATCTGCAAGGAGGTATGCATCACGGATTCTCAACGTCTTGTTAATTGAAACCAAAGAGGGAAAAAGTATTACATGGCCAACTTCAACAGCGCATACTATCTCTCCTTCTGTCAAAAAGTCACAGTAGCCCTGCAGACAATCCAAAGTACCAAATATAAGAAGTTTGCCTCCCATAACACAAAAACCTAGGCAGCCCGCACTCTATTACTTAAGAAAGCAGAAACCTCGAACTGATACCCTAACGACACACATTTTCAATTAAGCAATGTTCACAGAGAACATGATTCGATGCAAATTCGATGCAATTAAAATATTCTGCTAAACTTAAGGTTACCGAAACTTGCCTTGATCATAAGCACTACATCAGCCGTTCCAACTACTACAAGGTCCAGCGTTGAACTCTCCATCTCGACAATCGTCGGGTTCACTATAAACTGACCATTCAGAAATCCGACACGCACACCAGCCACTGGCTTTGACATAGGAATATCAGAGATCGCCTTGATAAAGAGCTCAAGCATATGCTTAGGTCAGAAATCTCCAATGTAATACAAATAAACTTTAACAGTATTAATAAATTGTAAGCATCAATCCACTACACTGCTATATCTGATACATTCTTAATAAGCAAAATGAAGCCCATTGAAGTACAGAATTAAATTTCGCGACTAGATGAAGAAAGTTATCACGGATAAGATACAATTGCTAAACCCCTAGAACGATTGCGATGGAAAATAAAGTCAATGCAAAACTTACAAGGCTGCGCCAGCTGATGTGATAGCCAATGGGTCAGGAGAATGCATGCCATCATAACTAAGAACCTGCACATGGATAAGAACCACTAGATTCATATCATGGAACCCCGCTTCCTCCCTTAACATGTCCCCTTGTCATAAACATCAAGAAAACAAGTAGATCCAATTTGGGAAAACCAAAGCGCTTCGGGCTTACCCAGACTAGAATTTGAGTTTCGTGGTGAAACCCATGAGCTATCATGGGACGTATTGGTCTATCAATCAGTCGACACACCAATATCTATTCGTCCCCACCAGATCCGATATCGGTTATTGGATGAAACCGCATGTTTAAGAAAAAAAAGTACACAAAAAGCGCACATCCACGAAGTCCACATAGGTAAAACTCTTTACATGAACATTTGTGAAGTCAATGAGAAATAATTCAATGCTATCGGTCAGCATTCTTTAAAATAGAGACAAACAAAAATACCCAGCCATACCTCATGATCACGCGCCCTTCCTTCCCTCTTAATGAAACCGCCACTGTCAATGCAAAAAATTGCAATTAATAAGCTCAACGATTCAGCACACAAAACTTCGGTTATCGTGTGAAAACCTTAAGCTAATGTACTACTAACAGAACAGAAATAGCTATGTATTCGTTCTTTAAATCAGAATCATGAACTCCGTTCACTATATTTGCATTAACTTAGTAAGCCATTGCATCGATTCTTGTTGTTCCAATCTTTCGTGCTCAAAACTGAACATGTTCCTAGCATTTGAGAACGAACCAGGATGACACGCCAATCCCAGGTGGTTCATATAGAATACATCTAGATTATAACCTGCAGGCCTATGCTTCTTCTGAGAATAAACAATGAGTAATCATCAAAGATACTTGAGTACATCCTCAGCTATCCTTGTACGACCTGCTGCCGAGAATCGTTCTTGGTATTGAACAGAGAGTGGAACAAAATCAAATGGCTCACTTGGCTCCTTTGATGCACACACAGTGGTGTAGAGCACCTGGTTTGTAATAACAACACCAATTCAAAATAAAAAATTATTGAGATTGATATCAACCCCTGTCGATATCAGGAGGATGCATAACTAATTTGACACCTAATAATTTCAAAAGGTCATTCTATGTTGAAAGATAAAAATTTACTGCAATGGGAGGTACCACGATGAGCCTGTCGTCGTCTTAAAATATTCTAGAGATAGGTAGATACGCTTTTAAAAATATAAGGGCAAAGACCAAGTGTCTAGTTTCAAACCCTAGATTAAAGGATCAAAGGATTGGCATACCGTCTCACCATCAGTAACTGTGACGGCGCCATTGGCTTGCCTTCCAATCAAACCAGTCTCCACCACTATCTGCAAAGCAGTGATCCACTCTAAAAACATGAAAAGGTTCCTGGAATCATAACAGCGAACCCCGCGTGCAAAATTAACGTGAGCTCCCCAAATTCGCAATTGAGATCAGAAGTACACATACTTCAAAAAGAAATCCAAAAGGGTCTGACCCCTACCTCCCGGTTGAGGACTGGAATTGTCACTGAAATCGGATGAAGTAGCTGCGTGGAAACTGGAGCGGCCGTTTCAGAGCTATCACTCTCCTTCTTCCCCCTTTTCTTAGCTACTTTCACACCATTCCCTGGTTCACTCACCCTGAAAAATCAAAACCATTCACCATAATTCAAGCTCTCAACCTGCACGAAACTTCACAATTTTTTTCCAACTCTAACCCTAAAACTACACAATGTCTCTACTCATCCTGGATTGAAAAATGGAGCGAAACATCAGGCTCGAACAATTCAGTTCCGTCGGAACGCCATTCAGTACTGCACACGAAGTATATTAATTGCACATTGTACCGAAATCTTTTTATTTAAATTGAGGCAATGGATTTACAAGGGATACCATTTGCCAAGCCCCTTATCACACAATCCTTAAAACTCTATACTATGAATAGCACTATAGAAGTGCAAACTCAACATTGCACCTCCCAGTGTAGTTCCTCCACTACTGTTTCCACACGAAGCTTCCCATAATATTACGAAATTAAAAATCACCACACCCTTCGACAAGCAATTTTGCAACACTAGCTCACAAACAACAATTGTTACAAAAAACAAAAACTCTCTTTCAGATCAGCATAATTCACCGAGAGAAGGAGAGCTTCGACTAAACCATACCTAACGCCTGCTTCCTTGCACTACACGACTAAAACGGAGCCATATCCAGGAGCCTCTCTTTGTCCCACGCGAGAGGTGACGCGCTCCAGAACTTTCCGGCAAGAAGCCGGTGAAGCAAGGTGCAATCCCGTGGCAGCTGACAAGTGCGGAGCCTGCAACGTCCCTTGCACAGCCCACATTGTCTGAGGCTGCAGCTCCTTCTCTCGTTACCCCAGTCTCGCTCTCCGACCTCAAGCTCCTAAGCTTACCTCGAGTTCCAACTTCCTGTGACAACTCCTTCGTCCAGAGTTTTTGTACTAAGCGAGTGAGCAATTTTGTAATGGAAAAAAATCAGAAAATTGAATCTGAGGAGATGAGTGAGGAATGCGAGAGAGATGGAGGGGAGAATTGGGGAATTGAGGAAGTGATGGAGCAATCTGGAGCAGGGGAAGACAACAGAGACGGGAAGGAGGTGCGAGAAGAAGAATTGGGGGTTATCAAAATCCTGTGCCGAGGTTCTGTCGACAGAATTCGTCGTTGGATGAGATTGTTCATCCTCTGGATGGTATTGTACAGTAGTTCATTTTTTTTAGTACGCCCCCGTCAGAGAAAGGTGACGCTCCCCTGAAGGAGGAACAACACGCCGGAGAGGGGAACGTTGGATCTGGGAACGCGGGGAACGTGGGGACAAAGACAACTTACGTCATCATTTCAAAATCTTTCAAGATTTTGGGTTTAGGGTGAAGGTAAAAAGAATCCAATTGTATGCCATGTAGAAGTCCTGAGTGATAATACAGAGTCTGGAGATATAAGGATTGAAAACAATGACAAATGCAATATTCATGTTTCTTTAACTCTCTAAGAGCACCACTTTCTCTTTGGGATTCAATAAACAAGTAAAAGGGGAAGAACTTCACAAATTAATTCAATTAGTGCATGAGATGTACTACTTGTTTTATGTCACATTTTTCAACTAGAACATAAATTAATTCCAACTTTTTTACATGGCTAGGAAGACAGTAAGACATGAGATGTAGTGGTCTTCTTCACAACTTCACCAATTGTTTTCTATGTGAAAGAATAAATAACTTTTCTATGGATGGTTTTGAAGACACCTTAACCCTAGGATAGGTTGGTCATTATGGGTGATTGCAAGGAACACTTGTCCTATTTTTTGTCTTCTTATCCTTGGACAATTGTTTTTTTGCTCATAACTTTTGTATAGTTTGTCCGTTTGGTGTGAAATTTGAAAGGAAGGTACATGTGGTAATTGGAGGCATTGAATTTTTTTTCAAATTTTTCAAAAATATTTTACTATTTTTAAACTACCCCTGATCAGATGTCTATTTTGGCCATTTTGGAGGTTTATAGTTCTTCTTTGGACCCAAACATGCAAATTTAAAGCCACAAATTGAACATGTTGGAGGTCTATTAACATTACAAGGACTGACAATGAGTTTTTATGAAAAGAGAAACATGTCGGTTGCACACATGGGGTCAAAGTGACCTTCCTTTGCGTGAAGTTTAGAATGAGGGAAAAAATTTCCTACATGAATTTTTCAATGCAATGCAAGAGCAATCTTCTCTAGCAAAATGTCCTTTTTATGGAACTTTTTTGAATTTTTTAGAATTACTAAAGATGAAAAGGTCCACACATCCCTATTTTGTTATTTTCTCCTCCTCCTGGCTTCTGAGGTACCATGTAGTTGTCTAGAGTACTGCATAGTACTACATAGTACTGAATCAACAGTATGGATCTACAGGCACCTTGAATCAAAGGTTTAGATTTGTTGGCACACTACTGACACATAGTATTGATAGTTTTGCATAGTATTGTCAATCCTATAGCCCAAAACTATATTTTTGATTCAAAAACGTAATATATTTCTTGTAATCACCCCTATAGAAATCATCCTTTTTGGTACTATGAATCATTTCCTTAAAAAAAATTCAAGAACACTCATTGGAAGTTAAAGTACTATACAAAACCTTCTTACCTTTTAACACAAAATTTTAAAGATGAACATCTGTACTTCTATCTTATATAGAAGGATTCTCTATCATCCATCGGACACTTGGTATCCACGGCATCTATCCTTCTTGGGTTACAGTAGAACCTCTCTGAAAGTAAATAGGGACGGGACTAGGTTAACTATATTACACTAGAGAAGATTTGACATTGGGGAGGATCATTGCATTAGTGCCATTTGTATGTAGCCTAGGCCAAGACTAGGCAATCAATATTACCTAAAAGATTATTCTAGTATGATATCATTGTACGAAGAAATGCATCAAAATTCATAAATGCCACAACTATACACCCAAACCACTTTAATATCACCTTGTCTAATGCCACATCCATTGTGATGAGTTTCTTTCCAAAGCTTACCTATGTCAATGGGCTTATCCAATTCAAAACTCACATTGTAGTTTGAACTCTCATTCTTTACTGAAACCCTTCGTTTGATAATCCTTGCATGGGGCATTATCACTCTACAATCATAAAGTTTGTCTCCTCCTAAGGTAAGTGCACCCATGATTGCTCTTATCCAAAGGATTCATTTACTCCAAGGGAAAAGTAAAAACACCTAAAATCTACTCTTGAGTGTTCAATAAGCTCTTTGGCAAGAGGAAGTGATGAAGAAAATAATTATGTAGCAAAATGCAAGTGGCTACATAAATTTTGGACAAACGATGGATTAGTTATAAAATTCCAATGCTTTTTTGTTTTGTGTATCTACTCTCTACTTGCCTACTACTTCCAACTCCATGACCTAGTATACAACAATCTAGATCAAGTCAAGGAAATTAGATCACTCTCCTGAGCCATTAACTACTCAATCTCACAACTAAATCAGCTTGGCATGAATAAAGAACCCCTTGAGCCTTCGAGGGGTCAATAAATTGAATGGCAACTGACTATGATACAAACCTCGCAATGACCTTTCACATTGGTCTATTTCGACAATGATCAAAGTAGGCAAGTACCATATCCATATTTGCAATGACATAACACTCAAACATGAGTGCTTGACAACACACCATACCAAATCACTTGCTTGCTAGTAGTGTGTCTTCTTCCACCTTGATCTATCCAAAGCATTTTGCCTCCCTTCCCCTTGGAGGGTAATTCCACAAGCTTCTTTGCCATTGATGACTTGGATTGATGCAAGACTATTGCCACTAGATCTAGATCCACTTAAAATTTGTGCCAAGATTTCTCTGGTATGCTTCTCTAGGGTGCTTGGTTGCATAGAGCCTAAGGGTATCATGCTTACTAAAAAAGATTTCACCCCATAAGGTTTGTCATCCTCTACAACTGCAAGTCTATTTGCAACCTCACTAGAGATGGGCTTGGCTGCGGTAGTTGCTTGGGACTGTAAAGCGAGATCAAACTTGAGTTGTCTCCAAAAATTTGGTTTGGGGCACATTCCCTGCAAAGTAGAGTGAGAAAATGAATGAAAAAGCACTTTCATACGACTCTTATCCGATTCTAATATAATCATTGCATAATCCAAAAGACTAGTTCTTCTAGTTAAGTTCATGACTTTCCTATCACTAGTTCAGAATTAGCCCACAAGTGCCCAAGCTAAAGGATGATTATAATAATAGCTTTTAAATATACTTTGATTGCTCAATAATGGAGGGTATGGATTCTTTCTACTTAATATTTTTTTTCCACTATGTTGTACAATTCCAAATGATTTGAAATTTTTTCAAGAATTTAAACATCTTGCCTTGAAGAATGAATCCAAAGAAGCACCACCAACATGGACATTTTTTCATACAAATGTGACCTTATGAAGTGTAGTTGCCTAGTTTCGGGCATGGCCAAAAAATGGATTTTTGTCAATTCAAACACTAATATCTTGAAGTCCACACAATGGAAATTTCTGAAATTTTTTCCACATCTTTTAAAACTAGCGTACTACAAGATCCTATGTTTTGATGTGTCCAAAAATGCGTTTTTTCAAAAAATTGGTACTTGTACTAGAAATGGCATTTTCGGAGCATTTTTGGTGAAAACATTATCAAGGAACATTAAGAGTTAAGCATTCATTACAAATAGTCTAAAGGTAATTTACATTGTTGTGCCTATATAGAGTTATTTTCAGTATTTTAGAGATAAAGACTCATAATAAAAAAATATTAATCCTCATAATAGATCCAACTTTCTTCAATATGTTATTTTGTAGGTGATTCTCTAGGGCCCACATGTCTTGTTATTTATCAAAATCACTCAAAACTGCCTTTTTTTTTATTGTATTGAGTCATTAGAAGAGATTTCAAGGAAAAGGAGGCCATTTCAAAGTTGTTCCTACGGTTGTTTCCCTTTTTCTCTAGGAACTTTGAACCAACCACTGCTACTATAATTTTTTAATCTAAAAAAATCCAAAAATTTCAAAAAGTGTTAAGAAATTAAAAAGTGATTTAAAAAAAATATGAAATAATGAAATAATGAATATTATGTGATGAAGCCGTCACCTAATCTCATTAGATCATAATTGTGACAAGTTCTTGTATTTAGGTGTCATGTAGAGAGGCTTTGCCTTGGGAAAATGCGAGGCTTCTAGCTGCAACTAGATGTGGCCTAGAAAATGGAAGATCTCGTGGTCATATAAAGTCACAAACATAATGGTAAATCCCCTAATGATGCCATATGAATCAATAAAATATCACATCTCCATATATCCCTCACAAGATGTCATGGAATCTCAATATACATCATATGTTTGTAAAAAATAGTGGAAAAGCTAATACCCTTCATACACTCCCCTTAAAGAAGTGTCTAATAGAAAAATGAGTACCACAACCGCTTTACAACTCCAAACTAAGAGTGTAATATGTCCCTGAAAAGATAACACAAAATTCTATAGCCTCTCTAAGATTCACTTGAATCTAAGATATTGCCTGACTTTTATAGTCGATGAAAGTTTACTCTTCCAAACTCAAAGGCAGTTCACCTCTACTTCACTCCCAAGCCCATAACTTTTATATACTAGCTCCAAACTAAGAAAAAAAATATCATTTTGGAAAGCTAACATGAATATATACAACCTCTCTAAGTTTCACTCAAAACTAAGATACTGCCCGACTTCCATAGTTGTACAAAGTTTACTCTCTTAAAAACCCAAGGCAACTCCTCACCTCTTCACTCCCAAACTCATAACTTCCATATACTAACTCCAAACTTAGTGAATGATAGCTTTTCGGAATCATAAAAATAAGATGCACAAACTCTCAAAATTTCCTTGCAAAAATTTCCATGTACAATGTGAAATGGCTCCCCAAAGTAATGGCTTCCCCTAAGCAAACAAAGAAGATGAAGAAGATGACCCTCTACCTCCATGCCATCCACCTAGACAAGTGGATTTTGACCACTAAAATGCCACATGGGCCACAATATACCCATGAACCACCTCTTCTCCTCCATAAATCTATCCACATCATCTACGTGGACTTCTAATCCATTTCAAACAACCAAAGAAAGGTAAAACAAGCTTTACCTTTTGTTTCTACAACTTCAAATATGCAAACAAAAATATTAAAATATTTTCAAGTATAGAAATTAAAGAACTAAATTGAAATGTTTGTTAAATAGAGGTAAAAAAGGAGTTCAAGTGGAGTATGATCCCATTTATTTCTTGAGACTCTGAAAAAAACCCTCCAATTTAACAAACAATTATATATTTTCACATAATGAACACATATATAATGTAACACCAGGAACTCTAAGGAACTCATGGGCTTCTTTAGCCCCAAAATCTCTTCTAATGTATGAAAACAAAAGAATGAAAATTTGAAATTTCGAACCATAGCACTTTATGCTAAATTTATTTATAAATATGGAGTAAATTTTCAAGAAGTTTGACCCCATAGATTGGGAGATATTAGCATTTGAAGTGAAGAAAACTCTTTTGTTGGGTCATTGCCATAGTAGACTGTAAGACTTTGAATCCTCTTAACTTCAATTTTTTGCACTATTAATTTTGATTCTAAAAAAATTTACATTGAAGAATTGGGATGAAATTTTTAGAGTGAAAATTATCCAAAAAACACTCTATTCGCATCCCTTACAAAATTGGTCAAATAGAAGTAGATTAGAGAAGGAAAGAAAAACAAAATCATTAATAGTTCTAAGATAGAATTAAAGATGTGCAAATCCCAATGAGTAAGATTGTTCTAGCAAGCAAATTAAGCCCTAGGAAACTATTTTTTAAATTGTGAAAATTGAATTCAGAAATACAATGAATGTATTCTTTTTCTTCAAAGATGATTTGAATCAAGGCTTCTTTTTTTGGCAAAATGTTGCTAGCTTTGTCAAAATCTAACCATTGTGAATCTATCCCTCCAAAATCTGGCCTATGCAGTGAAGCTAGCACAAGGGATACTAGTCCAAAAAAAAGCCCTACTTTGAATGCCTACAATATGAAATGTTCACTATAACTTTCTCATCACTTATCTAGATGCATGGTATGAGTCAAATATTTCAAATTAAAAAAATATATTTCGAGAGAATTTTTTTTAAATTAATTTCAAATCTATATGAATCTTTTATATTGCTCATGTTCAACTATTTTAGATTTAGTTGTATATATTTTTCTCCAAGGGACTAATTAGAATATAAATCATATTTTGAGAAAGCTAATGTGTTTTTCCTATCTTGGAAAAAAGTTCAAAAAATCATGCCAAAAATTAAGATCATACAAGCCTACCCAATTTTCCATTTGTCTTTTGGGGGGATTTTGGGCCTACAGCTAGGATTTAAGACCATTTATAAGTGCCTTGGGTTGATTGCAAGAAACACTTATACTATTTGTTGCATTTTTTAATTTTTGGAAATCGATTTTAGTACTATGACTATGTCTTGGTACCATTTTCTAGTTGAGTTTGGGGGTTCTACACCGTCCATTTTTTCCTTAATTTTATACAATTTAGGTACATGTATCTTCTCCATTTGTCCACACAAACAAATGAAATTCACTTTTCACCTTTTTTCTTTCCAAGACATTTTAGGTGGGTACTAACATCAGGAAAAGTTTGAAGTCAAAAGAAGGCCGTCAATTCCCGAACAGTGGGGAACGCTGGCCAAATACACAGAAAAAATAATATTTAAATTAAAAAAATTGAATTTTAAATTCAACAAACTGCAGGGCTTGAAGGGCCTGCAGAAACGATTTTGAAAAACATTAAGAAAAAGTTTTCTTACAGAATTTTTTTTATTACAATAAATCCGAAATTACAAAAGTCATGAAACTATCACATATCTGATGTGGCACTACTAGTGCCACATTAGACTATGATTATTTTCTTATTCTTATTATTTCTTATTTCTTATTTTATTTTATTTTTAAAAAATTAATATTTTTTAATTATTTTATATTCTAGCCAATAGTCAGAGGTTCATAGTTTGGGGAACTAGTCCATAGACAACCTTCTTTTGACCTCAAACTTTTTCTAATGTGAGTACTTTGTAGTACTTAAAATTGCACTTCATTGGTTTGCAATGACCTAAAACTACCCCGGGTGAAGGCCAAGGGGAAGGACCTTCCGTGGAACCCATGAGGTTTCCAGTTCAACTCCCCGTGCTGACATTGCTCGCATGGGGAGGGGATTCGTTCTTCCACTTGTTCCTCGCGGGGATACCCAAGGTGTGTAATTCCTGGTAAAAACAAACCAGGTTGCCTTGTGGAGTCATGTCAGTCTTGCTACGGCCCTTGAAGGCCGTATGTTTCAAAAAAAAACAAAAAAAAACCTGCACTTCAACACTATTTTGGCAAATTTCCACAAGATTGGTGTGTCCTAGTTGAAAAAAATGGGCTACTATACATATGATTTTTTTGTAGTTGTTGTGAACTTTCCTAGGAAGGTATGTGACAAAGAAAAGTCAAATTTCAATATTCATGCACCATTAGAAACCTCACATTGTAAACCTCTTGAAGAAAGACGCTAAGGCATTAGCAATGCTATTTTTCAAAATCCTTCATTAATTAAGGGTGAAGGACTAAGGGGGTCATGAGATGAGATTTAAAAAAAATTCAAGTTGCAGCTTTGAATAGAAGGTACTCAAAAGTATTGAACCCCTCAAAATGTCAAATATGATACACCTTCGAGAGTACTATTCCACAATCATTCTATTTATGAAAAATACCCAAAAGAAACTATGGTAGAAACACATCTTCCTTGTGCATCCTTAGTAAAGGGTCATCACAATCCAAATAGAACTTCAAAAGTTGTGTACCTAAATCCAATTGCCATACAACGTGAGATACCAAATAGTACAAGTGTTCATACAATCACCTCTAGATAGTCTAAAATGCATAGATGTCAAGACTTAATGTGCCACTATATCTATGCTTTTAATACCATCTATGGATTCCTAGATGGTCTAAAAAGTACAAATGTCAATGTGCCACAACAATCAATGTAGATTTCAAAATTTAGTGTACCACAACATCTACAATATCCATATTATTAGATGACATTCTATACTTTAAGACCATTCATGGGTGATATTCAATGCAAATGTCTAGAATTCACTGTGATGTACCACAATATTTGTACTTTACTACCATCTATAAGTGATGTTCAATGCAAATGTTAGAATTTGGTGTGTTACAATGTACATCCATAATTTAAGATCATGGCGAAAATGCAAATGTTAGAATTTAGTGTCATACAACATCCATAATTCAAGACCATCTATAGGTGACATTTGTTAGTGCAAATTGTTAGAATTCAAATGTGCCACAACATCCATAATCTAAGACCATCTATAAGTGACAAATGTCAAAATTCATTGTGCCACAACATCTATACTTTGAGATCATCTGTGGATTCCTAGAAGGTCTAAAAAGTGCATATGTCAATGTGCCATAACATTCAATGCATCCTCTTGTTCTTAGTTGCACTCAATTTTGCTCTACAAAAGTGTAAGTTTCAACATTGATATCTCTTGAATCATGACACTCTCATGCTATTAAACTCAAATTTTGCCATAAAAGATATAGTTTATACTTCCGCACACAATTTCCCTTTCACCCTTCATTCTCTTGATTTAAAACCCCAATGCTTGAAGGTTTGAATTTATTAAGGCACAAATTGATCAAATAGGGGAAAACTCACACAATCAAATTATCAAAGTCCTCATTTCTTGAAGGTAAAATGAATTAACTTACAATTAACTAGGCATCAAATTAACTTTCAACAACAAATTGATTTATAGAAGATTAGAGTTTGTGTGGAGTGTGGACAAAATTACTCTATTAAGATATGTACATCTCAGTAAAAGTCCAACTACACAAACTACACACTTCTAGCAGTTCAATAAAAAGTAAAAACAACTTGGAAAACCTTTCATCACATTCAGCATAACACAAATATGAATATCTCTGTTACTCCGTACTATTTCGAAATCAAGTTGATAGAAATAAATATTAAAAAAACGACTAGCAAGAAGTTGTTCAAATGTTCAAAAAATGGGAATTCAAAAGTTGAAGGGACAAAATTCTCCCCCACACCTTACTTCCGTAACCCCTCATCGCGTGAAGTCCAAACATGTGTAAAAGCATTCTTGCTTTTCAAGTGCAAAAAGTCTAAATTTTAGTGAAATATGAAAATCTCAAAAGTACAATCTTGTAGTGTGCATGTTTTAGATGGTGTGAAACAAATTTGAGGTCATTTGATCATATAGATTGACTGATTAGAATGTTTTAGTGTTGAAAAAAGATGCTGAAATTTTCTTAAAAACACATTTGGAGGTGAAATTCGATTTCTAAACCTACTCAAATGAAAAAACTTTAAACTACAAAGTGATTCATAACCAAAATACAAACACTTTGGTGGGGAAAAAAAATCATTCAAGTGACTCATTGTGTCCACAAGATTGTTTTGAAATTTCAAAAAACAGTGAAAAAGTAGCAAAAAATCACATCTATAGTTGAACCTACCTCTACTAAAATGCTTCTCAATCACTTATTACCTCTTGGATTGATATAAAATTTTAACCACACAAACTAGACTACTATGTAATACTTTTCCAACAAAAATGATTGAAACCTGACCACATGTGAAGAAGTTTTAAGCCACTGAAGTTAACTCTAATGCAAAAATGTCTGCATTTTGAACTTCGAATTGAAAATTTTTTATTGAAAAAAAACATTTTATGAAAAAGTTACAAGCCCCCGAAGTTGCAGCCATCAGAATGCAATGCGCGAACTCTAATTGAACCTGTGAACTTTGAAGGGCTCTTAAAAACTCAGTACATCTTGTATAGATCTGAAAATCTTACCAGTGAAAGTACACTAAGATGCGCAACTTTTCCAACAAGTTTTATTGAATTCAGACATCGGATGCAAGAGCAACAGCACCTTGAATTTGACTGCCAGACAATGTGAGGACACTTTTCGTACCCTTGGGCGATGAGGGGTTAATTAATGTACAACAAGAAACAATTACACTCGGAAAAAACATTACATAACCGGTACTTGTGAACATGAGACAGCAAATTCGAAGTGTCCGCAGTAAACAGATCAATTGCCTGCAAGAAGCCAGAACATAAAGCCAAGCTACTGGGGCTGAAATTCCCACCGGAATAAGAATATGAGGGTGTTCACTAAACACGCTCGCCATAACTACGCTCTCTATAACTATGCTCAAAACTAAGGCCCCCTCTCCCCAATCCCCAAAACAAATATGCTCTGAACACTTCCGTTTCTAAAACTATGCGACCTTCCAAATGTCATGCACCCTTCACAACATCGATACACGTTCGAATTTTACAGCTGAACTCGAGTATCAAAACACACACTAGGCGTCTAAGTCCAGATGCGGAACAACCAGCCTCCATTGGCGCGGAAGAAGGGCGCGAACACAAGAGACTCCACGGCCATCAACTTGATCAAAATGTTCAGAGAAGGACCCGAGGTGTCCTTCAAAGGGTCTCCAACGGTGTCTCCGATCACAGCAGCCTTGTGCGAATCGGAACCCTTCGGACCCAACGACTTCGCGTGCTCGGACCGTCCAGCCTGCAACACAAAGTACAAACACAATCAGAAATCAGGCCCAAACCAATCGACCGGCCAACAAAGATCTCAACCACTGGATATCTCCTCACCTCGATGTACTTCTTCGCGTTATCCCATGCGCCTCCCGTGTTGGATGCAGAAATGGCGATCTGAAAAAAACAAAACTCAAAAGTCAGAAACTAAACCTTCTAACAAATCAGCCTGCCTATCACATCTGAAAACAGCGATCAACAAACACCAGACAACAACGCTTTCATGTGGCTGGAAACAACAATACACCACGAAAATCTACAGTACCTGGACCCCGGAAACCAAAGCGCCGGCCAAAAGCCCAGCCAGCGTCTCCACTCCGAACAATGTGCCCACGATCAAAGGCGTCAGCATCACCAGAGCGCCGGGAGGAATCATCTCCTTGATGGAAGCGTCCGTCGAGATCTGCACGCAACGCTTGTAGTCCGGCTTCGTCGTGCCCTCCATCAAACCAGGGATGGTGCGGAACTGATGACGCACCTCCTCCACCATCGCCAAAGCCGCCTTGCCCACGCTCTTCATCGTCATCGCAGAGAACCAATACGGCAACATGGCGCCCACGATCAAACCCACGAACTCCTTCGGCTGGATCACGTCCACGCTCGCGATGCCGGCACGACTCACGTACGCTCCGAACAACGCAAGGGAAACAAGAGCAGCGGATCCAATCGCGAAGCCCTGGAAAACACAAACCCAAAAGAAATTCATGTTTCAATACCGAAAAACCGTAGCTTCCACTCCGCAACTGTCACCTGGTTCCCGATAGGAACACCAAAGACATGAACAAGTGTAGAAAATCCAAATCTCCAGGAACCAAAACTACGGGCTGCCAAGACTCCCCTGCAAAACTAGACAAGGGATTCATTAAACACGCCCATCAACTCAAATGCGTGGAGCCACAAAGCACCTTTCCAATGGCGGCGGTGGTGTTCCCGGCGGCGTCAAGGGCGTCCGTCCTCTCGCGAACCTCGTGGCTCATACCAGCCATCTCGGCAATACCGCCGGCGTTGTCGCTGATGGGACCGTAAGCATCGATGGCCAACCCAGTCGCCAACGTGCTCAGCATGCCCAAAGCGGCCACGGCGATGCCGTACATCGCAGCCAAACTGTAACTCAAGTAGATGGCGGCCGCGATGGCGAACACAGGGATGATCACAGACTTGTAACCCAAGGCGAGGCCGAAAATGATGTTCGTCGCCGCTCCAGTACGGCACGAATCAGCAACGTCTTGCACGGGCCTGAAACACAAACACAAATTCAGGATTCCAAGTGGCAGGATCAATACGAACACCAATCCAATGCACTCTTAAAATCAAATACAAGATGCACTCGGTAAACGGCCAGAAAAACATCAAGTCCAGACACCTTGTCCATGCAACAGCGTCCCGAAAACAATATGCAGAGGCTGGCGAAAACGTACTGGTAAGCATTGCTGGTGAAGTACTCCGTCACAAAGCCAATGATCAGACCGGCCCAAAGACCGGAACCCACACAGAAAAAGATGTGCCTGCAGGTGAAAAAACACAAGTGCATCACATGTCAGTTTCCAAACATCAAATAAAAACATCAATGCACGAAAAGCCACGCACGTCAGAAAGATCCACAAAACAATCCAACATGCACACCCAAAACCCCACAACAAATCGAGCTTCCGGGGGACCAGATGACAACTCACCAGTTCTTCACAACCTTCGGCAAGTGACCGACCACATTGATGGTGAACGTCGCCGGCAAAGCAAACCAAGAAACCAAGAAGATGGCCACGGTCATGAAAATCGTAGAAATGATCAACTGACGCTTCAAAGTCGGCTCGATCTCCTTCACATCCTTGATCGTGAAAAGGTCCGTCGCAAACAAAGTCGTCAACAGGCACACAAAAATACCGGCGGCGCTGATGATCAACGGGAAGCACATGGCCACGAAGTTGCGGTCCGTGCCGAAAGAAGAAATCGAAGACACCACCAGAGCCGCGCAAGTCGACTCCGCAAAAGAACCGAACAAGTCCGCTCCCATACCTGCGATGTCGCCCACGTTGTCGCCCACGTTGTCCGCAATCACCTGCACACGAACGACATACTTCAGAAGAAACACCGAAATCCACGGAATCCTCGAGCATCAAAACCTTCCCACCGAAATGCCTGGGAACCAAACTTCCCGAGGTCATGAAAAAACATGATCGACTCCCAACCATGGCTTCAGCAGATGAAAATGCCTTATCAGCAGAGATGACGCGTCTGAATGTCTTTAGGTGCATCAACAGCCAACAACCCCGAGTGTGCAACACATTGCCTTCTTCATGCAGTCATGCGGGTCTTCCGAAATTCTCAGGATGTCAGCATCGACTGTGCAATGTTACATCTTCAAATACCCAAACCGACCACAAACACTTCCACGAGTTCAGAAATGGCACCCTAAAAACTACCCACACGCACACACACTGGAGACTGGAGATTAACGTACAGCGGGGTTCCTGGGATCGTCCTCGGGGATATTCTGCTCGATCTTCCCCACCAAATCGGCGCCCACATCCGCGGCCTTCGTGTAAATGCCGCCGCCCACGCGACCGAACAAAGCCACGGAAGAACCGCCCAAACCGTAACCGGTGATGGCTTCGTACAGACCCACCCAGTCGTCGCCGAAGTACAGCTTGAACGCCAAAATCGTCAAAAAAAGAACCAGAAGACCGTTCGCCGCCAGCAAGAAACCCATCACGGAACCAGAACGGAAGGCCACGATGAAAGCGTGGCCAACGCCACGACGAGCCTCCAGAGTCGTCCTCGCGTTCGCGTAAGTCGCGATTTTCATGCCCAAGTAACCGGACAACGACGACGTGATGGCGCCCAAAATGAAAGCCACGGTGCTGAAAAACGCGTTCGAGATCGACGACGGACACAACAGCGCCGGGTCGAAGTCGCACGGCTGACGGTCGAAGCTGAACCCGCCCACGGAAGCCAGGAACACGAAGATGATCACCGAGAAGATGCCCATGAACACGCCCAGATACTGATACTCCGTCGCCAGGAACGACTCAGAACCTGCAAAACGCATATGCACATATCAACGCTGTGATTCACACAAAACCCTCACACATCGATTTTTTGAGAGCCGAGATGATCTGGTGGCTCCCGAAAATTGATCGCGAGAGGCCCACGGAATACCCCCAAGGAAACACCTACAAGCTCCTGGCTAAGCCCGATCAAGCTAGCTCGACGCAGACACATATCACACACTACTTCACCCTGAACACCACTGAGGGGTTTAGCCGTGGCTGGGACAAATTTAAACCTCCGCACCGCTGGTGCAACTAAGCGCAATCTAACAACTCGAAACCAACCAGAGATACTACGGAGATCTGATAGCAATCACCCACATTTCCAATCCACCACTTCGGGAATGCACTAGTCGCACAGGCAGACACACAAAGAGAGAGAAAGAGAGACACACCCTCCGAGATGGCGGCCTGGATCTCGGCGCACTTGGCCACGACTTCGGAGTCGTCAATGCCTTCCTCGTCCACGTGCCTGTAGCCATTGTTGCTCTCTGGGCTTCCGCCCACCGTCACGCGCGACACGATGTACCACTGCGACAGCGCGAACAGAATGCCCACCACGCACGCCGACGGCACGAAGGCCAACACGAATACGTCGCCCAGCACCATCGCAGACCTGACTACTCGCCTCCCGCCAGTTGATGCTGCCGCGCCTGCCCGAGCACATCCACCGCAAGGTTAAGAGACTATCAATCCACTTGCAACTGCAGAGGAATGAACGCAGAAATTTTCCCAGCATGTCCCCGATTCTACCACATCCGGCAAGAATCCAGATGCAGAAGCCCAAGAAACGATCGTACACAACGCCGCATCAGCAGTCACAGACGACGCCTACTACTACTACTTCTACCACCAAAACAGCGCATTATCCACGAAACACAGATATTGACGCATGCCGATAGCCCTGACATGCGAAAGAAATGCAATCACAGGCACAAGCTGTCGATTCAAAGTAGATGAAACCTTCAAAGCAGAAATACTGGAAGCGAGTCATACCTGTGACGGTGAATAGGGCGCTGGAGGAGCTTGATGCACAAGGCGGAACCTGCACAGGCCGAGACACAAACAGTAAGCAGAGAGCGTCAACAGGTTCATCAGCGTCGCCTTGTCTTCCCCATACCCTACCCTAAGTTTTGTTTCGCGGGCAGACCCTCCGTCTGCCCGTGTTCCGGCAAGTCCCTTGCTTCCATCCGGTAATTCGCCGCCAGGTAGTGCAGAGTTATCCAATATGTGTAAGCGATTTCCGTTCCAGTAGTGGTAAACGAATATACTCTCCATATCCACCTTCATATCCTTCCATGAGGAGACCATTTCTAATATCACACAATTCAAGCTGTGGCTGAGGCTCCCAAGTTTGGATTTTGCAAACAATAGGATACTGTTTTGCGAAATTCTCAGACTCTAGAGAAGGGAGGCCACTTGCAGGCGGAAGCCATTTCGATGTGGCATCCCTGGCCTCACACTTGTGTGGCTCTAAGAATTCCGGTTGCTTGGTTTGCTAGCTTCCAGATTACGGTACTGGCCCCCCCACCCCCCCCACACTTCTCAGTTTTGTGCACTTCCTCTGATGCGACAACATCGAGGGTGGAGGCTTCATGAATGACTGGCTGTTGAACTGCAACTGTGGAGTTGGAAGTCGAGCTTTTTCTGATCCTTTTGCTCCACAGGGATGTAGTTTCGTGGTGGACCAATCCTATGAATTCCTCACTTTGATGGCCAAAAAGGACTCACCTGGGAGTGATCCACCGAGTTCCGGACACGTGCTTTTGGGAATTGTATCGAGTGTTGGACTGGGATTCTATTTGGCATAACTTATTTTTAGAATGCACCAATGTGCCCTGTGCCGTTGTCACAACCAAAGTAAAAAGTAAAAATAAAAATAAAAATAATTTTCTAATTTTTTAATTCATAGAGAGTTTGAAATATCTTTCAATATCTTTCACACCATCGTTGGTCCCAACATCATGAAACAAGCCCATGCACCCATCCTTGTTGAGGGCTTTCCAACAGTACCAAGAATGGGAATGGGGTACACACAGTCTTGGAGATCTCATAATACCAAACAAAACAAAACAAATAGCCTAATTGTTGGTATGGATAGCATTGTCAAACACAAGGTGGAGTCAATTTGTTTTGGAGGAATTCTTGCAAGAATCTTACTTCATATTGGCATTGACTATTTTGACAAGAAGGAAAATGGGTGAATATTTGGATGAAGTAGCATATCAAGCAAAAAAAATTAAAAATTAGATTCTCTAATCTTTGGATAAACATTACTAATATATATATATATATATCTGTGTGTGTGTGTGTGTGTGTGTACATGTTAATGATTCAATCTTGCAAGCCTATAGAGACAAAGGTAGGGAGTCATTTAATCCTTTGAAGTAAAAATTATGTATTTTTTGTTTAGAATATAGGATCATGTTTATATAAACATGAGATATAACTAATAAAGAATATTTAACAGTCATGAATATTTAAAAATATTATAATTATATAGAATAGAGTATATTCATTGGAAACATTATTAATTAGTAGATTTAGTATTGGACTTTGTCCTTCATAGCTTGTGTTGTGCATTGGATTGAGCATGTGCTCTGAATACATTTAGAAATTGAGAGAGTGTGGTACTATACATCATTACAATGGTAACCTCTTTAATATCTCCTTCTCAAATATCACATCCTTTGCTCTTGCACTAAAGCCAAGAATCATACTAAATTGGAGGGCTATAATGTGAAAGTAGATGCTTTAGTTACTAAGCTTTTTGCATATTTCTTGGAATCAAATTTGATATTCTAAATCCCTCATCAATCTAGAGAGACATCTCAATTCTTTCTCGTACGTAGAAATAGGATTTAGTTTGTCTAAGGGTTTTAATAAAGGATAATTTTTTTTCTAATACCACCATTTGCAATGCCATTAAATAAAATTCACTTTATATTCTCACTATAACACTCTATTAACCCCAAAGAACACTAAAGACAATAAGTGTCCTATACAAACATGCAATGCACCTATTGGTTCAAATATTGAATCATTTTGGATCAAGTACCTATTAGTTGAGGGCCACCCTTCTAATCTAGGATTAAGTCATAAGAAATTGCATACAAACACTAAAAAAAGGAATTCAAAAAGTATTGAAATGAATATACACAATCCTTCTTGAATCCTTTTGCAACCTCTAAGAAATTCTTGCATGTCACTTTTGCATACAATACAATTGTTTGCCACAACGAGATAGGGTGCTTGTTTGTTAATTAATCAATTTCCTCTCCTGCCCCTAACGAATGTCTCTGTTCATTACGGTACCATTTATCATCCGTCCTGCCAACGATATGTCTCGAGCCCAGGACACTCCAACTGTATCCTGAATTTGGCACCCCCACTCCGCCTTGCAACAATTGTTACAGACGATTTCTCCTGCCATTCCACCTCCAACCCAGGTTCCCTTAGATTCCACATTCTCCAGATGAGGACCCAGTTTCACAAGGGAGTGAGTCTTGGTGGATCCGTCCAGATTTGAACTTACAGTTTATTCTATGTTCACGTAGTCAGCTCCTCTTTATTGAACCAGATGCAGGGAAAAAGAGGCATACAAGCTTTGATAATCTCTCGACTGCGTTTAGCCAACATTCTGAAGGTGTTTGTGGGGTTCACAAGGGTAATCTAGACCATACCTCCCGTCTGAGGCTTGAATGTGAATTGAGCCCTTCACAACTCAGCAGCTTCTGCATCATGAGAGCCGTGGTAGCGTGGACAGACCATGTGGTATGCATATCTTTCATTTCTTTCGGCCGTTTTTCATGGTAGATGCAAACCCTAATTAGGGTTTGCAGTATAATTAGATTGTTTCAGGTAATCAACATCATCGTTAAGGAGAACCTCCCTCCTATGTTCATCTTGATCATTGTATGATACATTGGGGAAGATTCTGTTTATGATGATGGATAAGAGAGCCTGAAATAGTCTAATTTGAATGAAAACCCTGTGACTTATCTTCAAGTTTCACTGCTTGAAACGGATTACTCTCATCCATTTGCCTTCTTAGAAGCAGATTCAGGCGTGATGGTTTAATGTCACTGGGTTCCAATACAGCCAGAGCACGATGGAGTCAGGAGTGTGTGTTTCGATATTGCTTTCCGACCTGGTACATCCAAAGAACCTGTATTGAAGACAATGGATGACTTGATTTTGACTTTTGGTACACTTAAATACCTGTTGAATAGCATATGTGAACAAACGCACTCATAATCAAGTTTGTTGTGTTACAGACGGGAGTCATCTGATAGCAGCAGTTGGCAGCAGAGTACTTATGTATGATGCAGCTGACGGTGACCTCCTTCACTCGCTCAAAGGTAACATCATCTGGAGCCCTGAAACTGCTATGTTTTGTGACCTTAACCCCTGAAGGCCGAGGATTTATGGATTCGATTCAATTGATCATTTTGTGAAATTATAATTTAGATGGTGACAAATCTTGTATCTTCAGCATCAATGAAGAAAATTGCATGTTTTGACCAACAGATAAATTAAAATTGAACAAAAAGAAAATCCCGATATGGCCCACTCAAAAGTGCTAAAAAATCACGAACCCCGATCTTAGTTTCTTGGTCTTTCAGAGGTTATTGTAGATTTATTGCAGACAAGCATATGATTCTTGCTCGGAAGTATCGTGAGGGCCTCATCAGCATTTCTAAATGATAAGCTCCAATTTACTTGTGATTTGAGAACTCGTCAAGTGTTACGCATTTAGCGTCCTTCATCCATCGTATTGGCTGTAAACTGGATGAAATCATTCAGTATCCCTGGGAGTATCAGGATGATCAACAATTGCAAGACAGAACAAAATTTTCCTTTTTTTTTTATCTGTTCTCAATCGTCTCTTCTGAGGTTGAATTGGGTGCATCTGGTGCAGGGCATAAGGATGAAGTTTACTGCGTGGCTTACTCACGGGATGGAAAGCGGTTTGCTTCTGGAGGAGCTGACAAAACTATCATCATATGGACTCATAAGGTCGAGCTCGAATCGTCCAAGCATGACACTTTCTGTGTGGGTTTTGTTATTAAAATGCACGTGGAGTTCACCTTCACTTATGAGATGTTTCATTTGGATCGTTTCTGCTGATATTGACCTGAACTAGTTTTCATGATTTTTGAATGGCAAAGGCAGAAGGCATACTTAAGTACAGCCATGGAGACTCGATTCAATGCTTGGCTTACAATCCCGTCACTCAGCAGGTGGGTTTCATACTTCTTGTGCGGCATCCATAAGAAGTTTCTTACTTCTTAGCCGTTGAGCACCTCAAGAGGCAACATCTAACTATCTATATTGTGAATTTAGAATGGACAATCATCTATGCCAGCCTACTTAACACGTCATTTGCAGCTTGCGAGTGGAACCGCAAGTGACTTTGGAATCTGGTCTCCGGAGCAGAAGTCCGTTTCGAAGCACAAGGCCATTTCCAAGGTCATCGATGCCGTTTGACTTTCCGGTTCTGTGGTGTGAATTCATTCTATTTGATAAGTGTTACAAGAATAGCCCCTTCGTTGGCACATCTGTTACCGGCAGAGTAGTATGACGAGTTGTTAGTCAGGATCCAATTATACTTAACCCTAGAGTGACCCCCAAAAGATGGTCGATGTCAATGCAGGTATTGTGCGCTGCATGGACTGCAGATGGCCAACATCTTGCCTTGGGGATGTATAATGGCCACATTTCCATTTGCGACAAAAGCGGCGTGGAGCAGGTACTAAATTCTCTCTCTTGAGTTCTAATTATGTCAAGAAAGAAGAAAATGACATTAACAGACTTATCTGGATAGTATGGTTAATGATGCTCCATAATGCAAAATATAGGAGTCATCAGTTCATTACGCTTAGGATTCATTGAGGGCTACTTGGTGTTTCGACTTGCAGGCGTTAGTGGAAAGATCGGGACCCGTTTGGACATTGCAGTGGAACACATTGCAAAACAAGACGTCGGACACGCTTGTTGTTGGATGCTGGGACAGTTCACTCTCGTTTTATGATTTATCAGGCAAGCAGGTTTGCCACAGTACCTCCCAAAATGACACTGACCTCGTTATTCTTTGGCAAACTTCGATCTATATGTTTGTGTGTCGTTTGGTAAACGTTGAGAAGAATCCAGAAAACCATGCCTATGTAGTTTTACTGTTTCTTAGCATGAGTAGCGGTTATTGTCACTAGTACTTGAATCTAAATTTTCATTTGATTTTAACTCAGCAAATCCTAGTCCAATTTCTCGTATTTTTAAGACTGACTATTAGGTATGATCGTAGTTTCCACAAATTTAGTGCCATCCAGAATTGAGTTCTGACTGTCATCCGCAGGTTGGAAAGGATAAGAAACTTGATTTTGATCCTTGCTGTGTCACATACCACGACAGCAAGTACATCTGTGTGGGTGGCTCCGACAAAAAGGTGCATTTTCGAAGCTATTTTTATTCACTGGCTTGGTTCTTTGATGTCTTTAGTTGAGATGAGGATAGAATGAGCATTAATCTCATTCTTTTGATTCAAAACTTAAGTTACTTGACCGCCCACTAACATTACAGTGAACCGAACAGCAACCGATGTCAACTTTTCTAAGCACCAATAGTAATCCACTAATCCTAAGTAACCAACGTATAGAATCCAGACTCTTAAAGATTTTTTAGAAAACTGCCTTAAAACAGTTTAACCCGGCTACATTTTCTTTTGGAGGGGATGGGTTTCTACTAGAGTGTGTTCAATCGTCACGTTGTCATCCTTTCTTCTCAGGAGAAGGCATCTGACATTATTTATCAGGCTATGTAGGTGTTTCTTTACTCAAAAGATGGGGTGAAGCTGACTACAATGTGTGAAACTGGCGCCTGGATCTGGACTATTCGTTCACGACCCAAGCATGACTATGTGGTAGTAGGGTGCAATGATGGCAGCATCTCTATGCTCCAACTTCTGTTTTCAACTGTAAGGATATCTTCCTTTTTTCTTATTTTGACTTTTACATGGCCTCGAGTCTTTAACGTTTGTGGCCATTGCTATGTTGTCAGAGTGTCTTCCCTCTTGTATAGTTAGAGCATCTTTGTCTTTTACCGGACAGGAAGACTAAAGACTCGTTGAGATGCAAGATGATGAGGATGGAAGAGGGGTTGGGTATAATGGAAAGACCAGGTGCATGGATTATACCTGGAGCGCTATGCATTCCGGGATGCCATGACTGATGTTGTCATCCAACACCTTATTACTGAAGAAAAGGTAGTCGCCTCCCACATATTAAATTGAATATAAAGAGGTATTGACTCTGCATAAGCGCACATATGCAATTATTGGATTTTTCACTTCCGGGTTCGATTTCAAATTCTATGGCTTTAACTTTCGGATATTCACTCCGACCCTTGTCCTGTGTAACGTTAAGGTTAGACAGACATATGGATTGACATGTAAGGGTTCCTGAAGGTGAGAATACGGTGTCGGGACTACATCAAGAAAATAGCAGTGTACCAGGAGCGTGTGGCGGTACAACTCTCCAATCGCATAGTAGTGTATGAGTTGAACAAGACAGGCACTGGGGCTAGAGCTTCTCAATATCGTGTCTGCGCACGCATTAACCGCTGTTTGGAGTGCAATCTCCTGGTCCTTACCTCTCAGCACATCACGCTCTGCCAGGCTCGGGATCTGCACTCTATGATCATGATTTCTCTCAGAACTTTTCCAATATTAGCACTCTTTAACTGAAGCCAACACCAGTCTTTTATAAAGCGCTATCGCTCTTTATGTTGCCCTACATATAATAGACTTACCCAAGGTTAATGACCAGTAAGTTTGTCTTCTTTCAGGAGACCAAGCTACAGCTGTTCACCTTAGAAGGAATCAAGGAGAGAGAGTGGGTCTTAGAGTCAACCATAAGATACATCAAGGTAAATTCCCCTCTGGCGTCGTTAGAAGGGTGAATAGAATACAGATTTCTCAGTCCCTAAAGAATATTATTCCCAGGTGATAGCATTGTTTTATGGATTTTTGCATATTACGTGAATTCTAAGAAGGTCATCATCTTTCTCAAACACAGGTTTGTGGCGGTCCTCATGGGGGCGAGGGTCTGCTAATTGGAATGAAGAATGGTTTGATCGTGAAAGTGTGGATTAACAGTAACTTTCCAATTAGTCTTTACAGGCACACAAATGGCATACGTTGCCTTGACCTCTCATCCCAGCGTGTTCGCCTTGCCATTGTTGACGAGGCTGCTAATGTGGTGGTGTACGACATTGAGGTATATATGTATCAGCTCTTATGTGTTCGAGAGTGCTATGTTTCAGCAGGTATTCTGAATGTAAATAGAGCTATAGCGTTAATGTGGCAGTGTTTGTCAAAATTTAGTGGCAATGGGCACTTTGTGCAATGCTCGCAAGTAGACTTGTCCAGTAGACCACTGTTAATTGGGTTCCTTTTGTGACGAGGTCTTATCACATGTATAGACGAAAGAAATTAGTTTTGAGGAAAAGAGTGCGAGTTCCGTTGCCTGGAACACAAATATGGAAGATATGCTCTGTTACTCGGGAAGCGGCATGCTGAATATCAAGACAGCTGATTTTCCTGTGCACCGACAGAAGCTTCAAGGTTATGTCGTTGGCTTTCAAGGCTCCAAGATTTTTTGCTTAAATCAACTCTCAATGCAGGTATATTCAAAACTTTTTATTCTTACCTCTTAAGAGTCCTAACTTTTGCACTATGACATAGTTTGAATGAATGACAAGTGTGCTACAGTGAATGATAGTGTGGCAAGTGTGCAGTATTTTCCAGAGAGGTTTCAGTGTACATACTTAGTCTCTTTTAGGACACATAAATTCCCAATATTTTATCTGCAGATCATTCTTAGTTGAAATTGTCTACGAGGAAGCCCGAGCATAAAACTGGATGCTTATTACGCAAATTGAGTTTGATTTACTTGGTGGATATTTGTCGACTTTCGTTGCTTCAAAATTTCTGTCAATGTGTGTTAATCAAAGTACCCTCACATGCACCGGCACTGCCTAAAGCAGACAATTGAAGTCCCACAATCGGCAAGCATGTGTCACTATGTGGAGAAAGGCCAGTATGACGATGCTTATAAGGTGGCATGTCTCGGAGTCACTGAGGCAGACTGGCGAATGCTAGCTCTGGCGGCTCTGAAAGGAACTGCCTGGGATGTGGCGAAGAAGGGATTCATCCGCTTGCGGGATGTGTGCTACCTGGATCTGCTCCACAAGATGGAACAAGATCATTGCTCGCACGTCCAAAAGTCGACCATTGGTGCTCTTGTTCTTGCTTACCAGGTTCGTTAGCACACCCTCTGAAATTCAGTTCAAATAATGTAGAAGTACTTCATTTTAAACAAAGCGAAGTTCTCTGCTGTGAAAATAAAAAATGAAAATGAGACGCCCAAAGAGTGGCGCTTTCCTGAGGAAAACACATGCAGTGGCATTCACTCGATACTGTGTGCCTTTCAATTGATCAATGGCAGGGCAAATTTAAAGAAGCAGCCGATGCGTACATTGAAGCAGGCCAGGTGGGCATGGCCATGGAGATGTACACTGATCTTCGCATGTTTGAAGAAGCCAAGGCACTGGCTGAAACCAAGGTACTACAGGAAGAGATCGACAATACCGTCACCCCAAGCAAAAGAGAAGCTGACGTGCAAGAAATTATTCAACGTCAAGCGGAATGGACGGAAGAAACAAAGGATCATGAAACTGCAGCAGATATGTACCTCGTTGCTGGCCAGCCGGAGCGGGCCTTCACTCTCCTTGTGGAGCACGGTCCAGCCTCCAAACTCATTGAGGTAAACTATTACGAATATTGGTTCAACAGCATTGCACGAGAAAGCTGTTACGTAGGTCACCTCCCTGAGGCCGTCATATTCTGTGTTTCAGGTGGCAAGGCGGCTAAAGAAGACACAAGTGAAGGAGTTGATCCGCTGTGCAACTTTAATGAGGCGTGGAGGCCAGTTTGCACATGCCTTTGAGACATACACGAAGCTTGGTGATTTTAGGTCTGTCTCCAAGCCTCTGGGCTTTTCATAGATATGCCCAAACAGGTTTTAGTATCTATATGACTTACTGGAATCTAAAATGAGAAGATATTTGAAGTTCATGTATGTGGGTTGTGGCTATTGGATTTTGTTCATTCTCTCTGTATTTTAGCATCCGGGTTGGGAGATGTTCCACCAGAATGTTCATATTGAGGTGTATATTCAGTGGTTCCATGGTCATATTCGTTAAAATCCTTCATGTGACACGTAGGGGATCTGTTGGAAATCAATGACAGGTCCATTCTCTCTTTGCATGTGGAGCTAGAGCAATGGGAGGATGCGTTTGCCATCAAGAGGTTGCACCCAGAAATCGAAGATGATGTTACGCTTCCATACGCGCAGTGGCTGATTAACCATGACCGCTACGATCATGCTCGACTGGCGTATTCCCATGCAGGACGACCAGATTTGTCAGAGAGCCTGCTCGCTCAACTGATGGACAATGCCGTGAGTACTTACTAATTTACGATAACACAGATTGAGCTTTTTCTGTTCCTGCGTGTCTTTGTCATCATGTAATGTCAAAATCCGCTACGACAACCGATACTCATAAATTGTTTAATACCCCTCTCCGTTACTTAGGCTAATTCTAATCAACTAAATATATTTGACTGATTATTTTTATAATTCGGAAAATGGTCATCAGTTGAAGGAGAAGAGGTTCAAGGATGGAGCGCGTCTGTGCAGGAAGTTGGCTATGGAAGTCCTGGCACAGGTATCAGTGATTGCCAAAACCAACGATACAGTGAAGGAGAAGTTGAAATTTGAAGAATACGTGGAGTTCAGGCTGCGTGCGGACATTTTTTATGCATACTCCTTCATATACCAGTCGATCAACGAGCCATTTCGTACATCAATGCCTGAGACGCTGTTCAATATTTCTCGCTTTCTGTTGGCAAGGATACCACAAGACCCACCACGCCGAGTGTCGCTTGTCAATATACTGGTTACTCTTGCCAAGCATAGCGAGCAGCTTGGTGAGCCCACTAGTTAGCCACAACAGATTAGATCCCTTGCTGTTTTTTATGGGCTGTTTTTGTCCAAATTCAAGTCCTTGAAGGATATCTTCAATTCCATTAGTTGCTTGCGTTCAAAGTGGGGGCCAAAAGAGAACTTTCACACCATTAATTTTGGATAACTCTATTAAAACATAAGATTTGCCTTCAAAACCTCTCTCTAATCTGCAGATGTTAAAGATCAAATAAACGTCTGTGAAAGCTCGAGTTTGGATTATGGCTCTTACCGAGTAAAGGACTCATGCCTTACCTGGTAGGATGCGAGGTTGAGTTTCTTGGTTTGGCATTTCGTTTGTTACAACATGTGAACTTGGAATCTGTTTCAGGATTTTACAAGATATCAAGGCACAGCTACGAAAGGTTACAAAAGTACAAAGTGCCTCAGAGTTGGGTGGACAAAGTAGAGGTTGCAACACTAGTGATGCGAGGCAAATCCCGGAGGCCGGATGAACCCTCAATAGACATACCCATCTGCTATGCTTGTTCCTTGCCCTTACCTATGATCTCATCCGCAACAGGAGACGCTTGCAGCAACTGCTCTCAGCCTATCTTCCGCTCTTTCATTACATTTGATCAGCTACCACTGGTAAGCTAGCACGACCTTGATCAATCCAATACTACCTACAACGAGATTTCATTACTAAATGAGCAATTGCAGGAAACACTTGTACTATCTGTTGCATTTCACCCATTATTTGATTTGTACTGTGGATTACTTCAATACTACGTACTACTATGTCTTCAACCTTGTCAATCATGTGAACCTTGCGGTTCAATCTTTGATTCATATATAGTGGAGAACCAAGCACTACTTTGAAGTACTCAGTTCTAATTTTTCCATGGAGAATCGATTCTTCGGTGTTCGCATCTTAAATAATCAGTGGAAATATAAATAATTTCAATAAAAATTCGTTATTGCTTACAACTTGCGTACTGCTATAAAAAGAAAAGGTAGATTACGTATTATGTGATGCAAAATAGTACAAGTGTTTCTCGCAATTGCCCAATCTGATCCCAGGTGAGTAATAAGATGCGGTGTTTCGGTTGAAACAGGTAGAGTTTGTCCTGGACGAAGGTGTCACTCACGAACAAGCAAACCTGTTAATTGCCGCTACAATCAAAAACTCACACTATGCCATCGACAGTAATCCTTTGGAACTGGGGCAGCAACGAACACCAAAGCAGGGCCTTCCCGTTGCTACCAAGACTATGCTGTCAAACGTGCAGGCAGCGCAGGTCCTGGTCCAGACATGTCCTGCTCAATACGAGAAGCCGAGGTATTTTTACATGGTCGATCTCACATTGACCGTGACGCAGTGCAGCTCCTGCAACCATTTTTTTGAACAGGAAGAACTGGACCTGGCCATGCTGGAGCACGGCTCATGTCCGTTCTGTGGAGTCTCACCAAATTTTCCTTTCAGCAGCGGTCGAATGACTGGGCAGGCCGAAGGAACCCTGTTGCCATTACTTCCGCTGCCAAGCTCCATGAGAGACGCAAGCCTATTACCTCCTGCCAGGGCTCTCCTGTTGGAACCGAAGAAAAATAAAGCTATGGACATCAAACTCCAGAAAGAGCCTCAGGGGCTGTTCTGTATGACCAGGCAGGACTTGGTGAGTGGAGGCTAGCGAGGTTACTGAAAACCACGGAGCGTATTAACTCTGCCACCGCATTTTATTTGAGAGTAAGTTTATACAGGGCACGTACTCAACCGGTGTAACTTAATCTTACCACCTGGGGTCCCAACCTTCTCACTTGGCATAGCTTGAATGTGTGACAAATGTGCTACAGTCGGTGACAGCGTGGAGGATATTCTAAGATGTCATTTGAAGGAAATTTTAATTTCATTGACAAACCTTAGATTGCCTAAATTGAGATGCATAAACTGTTTTTCCTTTTGAGGACAGGCAGAGATTTGGGTTTAGTACAATCGTACTACACTTTGCCATTTTATCTGAAATTTGCCAATTTAATAGAAAATTCCTTACTTAGAGAAGGTCAATTTCCTTACTTTGAGAGAACATCGAGAATTTGATCTGCTGACAATGAAAGGACAAGGAATATTCCCCACCTTGGTCAAGGTCACAAATGTCAAAAAAATTTCACCTTCCAATTCAATATTCTAACATTGAAACACTAAACTAAAGTTCGTGGAGGGTATATTTTGAGAAGAATAGAGGACACTGCCAAGAAGCTAAAGCTAGAATTCAAGACTAAAAAGCAATATTGCACCAAGATTCCAGAATTATGTAGGTCCCAAGTGTCATTGGCAAATTTGACTGTGTGCAAAGAAGTGAACTTGGAACCTCCCTTGAGTGTAGAAATGAGCTCCATACAAACCTTCCAATTGTGCTCTACCTAGTACAATTGGAGCATATGCTCCTCAATCCATTGCTCATAGGTCCAAAGCACTTCCTACTCCAAATGTTGTGGTAATAGCTCAAAAGCCTACTAGTAATATCTAACCTTGAAATGAGCTCAAAGTCTTATAGGTATACACCATAGGCTCAAAGTCGTCGGTGTGTGTATCCTCCAAGTAGTCTAATGACGAAGATCATTAATATTTACTCCTAGTGTGCACCATAAAATAACTACTTGGGTATCTACAACTATCTAAAGGCTAAATGCAACTTGTACCTATATCACCACCAAACTTGTAGTTCATGGGTCACCACGATTCAAACACTTGGTGCCCAAAAAATGGTTTCACTAGTACTTAACCTGACTTCACCACCACATCTATGAAAATGAAAGCTTGATCACAAATACAAAACGAAACAAAACCAAAAAACTTTGGCAACAATGTTCTCCATAAAGGAAGGTACCAAAACAAAATCCAACAACTCCAAATTGGATGCTCTTCTCCACACAACAAATTGCAAAAACACAAGATAAGTGTCTCCTACAATTCTAACAAGTCTCAAGTACAATGCAATCCAAATAGGACAATACCAAATGAGAAATTGGATTAAAATCAAAGCCCTAATTCTCTATGGCTTTGGAAAATGCTCTATTAGATACTATAAACTTTGTGTAACTTGCCAAACAAACTAAAGAAATAGGTTCCTTAAGCTTTGGCACCCAAAATACATTAGATGAAATTCAGCTAGTCTAAAAGGTTGTGAGTTACCCTGAGTTCTCGGACTACGGAAACTCATCCATAATAGCATATTGACATGGCAAAGTGATCACAATGTTAGATAATCATTTTAAAAATTAAATATATTTGTAAAATATTTAATTATAATATTGTAATAATTTTTAATTATATATGAATTATATATGAATTTTTAATTTTGGCCAGTAGTGGTGGATTCCCAACATGGGGAACCAACCTAAAATGGCCCTCCAATGTAGCTAAAAAAAATCTAATGACCCAAATTTTGCTAAAAAAAAAGATTGACGGTACTTCTGCAATGAAGGTACAAAGATGGCAACTAAAATGGGTGAAAAAGGTTCAAAATGTCATAGTCTAGCATACAAATAGAGTAAAACAAAGCATCAAATATATTAGTTTTTACTCTATTACTGCACTATTGTATTCCTTGGAGTCTAAGGTATAGAACAAATCCTAAATTTACTAAAATGCAACAATGAATGCCCCCCAGAATGAAGTCCCTAAATTGAAGGTTTTACAAAATTATTTATATTTTTTAAATCCCCCAAAACCCTTGAATCAATAGTTTACAAGATTCTAGATTTTTCAAAATGTACTTAATGTATAGATTTCAAAAATCTATCCAAAACCAAGGTTTTAGAAATTGGATAAATTTAGGATGAAAAAACTTGTTTTGGATGAAATTTTGTAGACCTAAACCAAATGGATGAAAATTTTCATGTCACCTCTTTATACGATCAACAGGCACTATCTAAAATATCACTTGATCTACACGTGCCAGTAACCAACTAGTACTTCCCATCTAGAGGGTGTTCGACTTCAACTAACTTTCACCCATCCACCACACTCCAATTAGGGACAAATCTCCAAAAAAACAAAAAATTCAAAACCTTATAACTTCCTCATAAATCACTCATATTCTATGATTTTCAAAGCAGTATGTTTGTATGCAATTCTCCTATTAGTACTAAGAGCATGGGCAACAAACTAGATATAAAATTTCTTGCTTCCACTCACAATTGCTACCACAAGGAAAGAAAGAAGCATTCTTGTTAAGTGAGAAACTTCAGAATCTACACACACTAAGTCAAGCAACCCTCAATCCACAAATAAAAGAATCGAAGATTGCAAGTATGAGAGAAGAAGTGAAAACTTTACTAAATGATAAACCATCATCTCCAAGCAAAGAAAAACACACAACTCTTTCCAAAAACACTCACAAAACTTGATTTGACAAGAATGAAGGAGCTCTCTCCACCTAAACACTCAAACCCTAAGATGGATGAAAATCATCCAAAATTAAGGTGAACTCCCATGGGAGTTGATCCTAACACTATAATTTGATGTAGAATGGCCCTAATGTCACGTCATGTGACACATTCTATTGCTTAAAGTTCACCGTGTTGTGAATTATAGGTCCATCAATGAACATCCTTACAAGTTCATTATGACACACCTTAATGGATTAAATGAAGTTACATACAAAGATATCATGAGCTTAGGAGAGCTTTCTCAAATAATACACAACATTCAACATTGGAATGAAGCATGCCAATGATACTAACATCTTAGTATCAGTAGGGAAGTTGAAGATGTTAGCAACTCCAATATTATTTTTTTGTCCATGACTTGCTAACATATTCATGCCCATCTTCACAAACAAAGTTGTGTATTAAGATATGATCCTTTGAGTTTGATTTCTCATAGATATCCAATGTGTCTCAACATTCTTTGACATCTTATTTTCTTTAGTGCCTATGAGATCAACAAGCTTCTACAATTGAATATATAGTTTATTGTTGCAATGGAAGTATGAGCATACAAACTGCAAAAAAGCCTTCTAAACAAGAAACCATCAAATAGTTAGACATGGTCTTAAAAACAAGGTTGATCGTGTGAGTGATGTGACTAGCACCAAGATTCAAAAGAGCCCACTTATCCCAAATTAATCTTGGGTAGTTACAATTATATTTAGTCCTTGAAACATGCTAACCCCCTCAACCTCCAAACAAACAAGTTAGAACAATCTCCTCACCAATCAATCCTCCCTCACCCAATAAAGCATGCATGATAACATTCGTCAGGTGGTCAATATTATCACTATTGGATATACATGAAAGGTGCAACAAGTGAGGGATTTTTTTCCAACAATCCCTTGTATAGAGATTTATACCAATTCAGGAGGTATTGTCAATTGTTGTTACTTAAGCAACACTAATAGAGATGATTTATTGTAGATTAAACAATGGCCTTTAGTGTAGACAAAATGGAACCATGTAAGTGTTTACTCATCTCCCACCTTGTTGTCTCTAACCAATCATGTTTTCTAGATAAACTCTTCACCTTAAAATGCCCAAGCAAGTATTGTTTATGCCCATAGTCACACATAGGACAACCATGGCTTAAAATTTGGAAGAAGGTTGAGATTTGGACTCCCTTTCTCTTGAACTTGCCTTCAAACCAACAATGAGTTCATCAGCCATAATATTGGCTTGCTTACAACTGGCCCAAAGCTTGAAGAACTTGCAATGCTTGTAGTCTAGCTTGATGAAGGTTTCACCTTCTTCAAGCGAAGTAGGAGCAAGCCATCTTCCTTCCATGTCCTCTTATTTTTGTACTTCCCCAAGTTATCAACCTTTAGCACCATCACCTTCTTCTTCCTAGTAATTGCAGTACAATTTTGGCACATGACCCGATCAAATTGCCATTAGAATCAAACTATCTCTCTCTCCATGTGCCCACATGAATTTACGTGGCGTAGAAAGCAAGGATGGCACTACAAAGGCAAGGAGAAGTGAGTACAAACTAAAGTACACAGAAAACTTAATGTTGAACACCAACGCACAAGAAGAGATAATGGTGCCAAAGCAAAAGAAATGCTACAACAAATAAAACTGTGAGCCTTGCAAAATGGATGGCTTGGATGTAGTTGTCATACTAAAGATCAACAACTTAGGGTGCTCTTTTGCTATTTGGATTCTATACACTAGCAAATGGATGTCATTGCTAAAGTGGATGAATATGCACTTTTGCCATCTTCTATCAACAAGATGTGCAACTTTGCTCAAATGTTTATTCTGGGGGAATTTCTACAATGTACATTTAGTGCATCATTATTTTTGGTAGAAATAAAGCGCAATTTTGAAAGATTTGAGATTGCTACTATTTACAAAAAATATATTCATGAATTTTCCAAAAAAAATTGGATGAAAAATCTTTATTTTCTATCCTACAAACTTAGGTGTAGTCATTCCAAAGGACAAAATTCATCTCCAACATCCTTTAACCCCTAAATGCCCAAGGCACCCAAATGTAGTGTTTGGAAAACTTTGAAGTTAAATAAAACCCAACCAAATTTCTATTATTAGTAGTTTATATTTTTGGAGAATTCTTTTTGAAGTCTGGTTTTAGGATCAAAAAGCTAATCTGAAAAATAAAGGATTATGATTTTTCTATTGAAGAATTTATGCAAGGATACCTAGTGCAATCTTGACTTCCTATAGTGTTGTGGGCTCTTGGAAATGAGCCTCAAATACACTAGATCTTGGAAGAAAAATCACATTAGAAATTCATTTAAAAAAATTATAGAATAGGTTTTGAAAAACCGTAAATTGATTGGGACTGTGCATGCTAGGCCCTATAACCTTATATTTTTTTTAGTGACCAACTTTTTAGAGTTGACATGCAAAAAGTGAATTGAAAAATTTTCATAGTTTTTACACCCTCATGATCAAACATTATAATCTTTCAATCTGTAAGTGATATTGTTATGTTTTCTTTGCCTATGTGATCTCTAACATGTCTAGTTTGAATTTGTATGGTTACAATGCAAAAGAAATTGGTACAACTTATGAAAATGTTGACTTTTTGTTCAATTTAGAGCAAATTTCAAGAAACTCCAAACAAGCCTTAGGCATTTAGGGGTTAACCCCTAAAAGACCAAAGAGAACTCTTTGAGATTTTTGAGAGCTTAGGCAACCTCAACTAGCTTAATAATTTGGAATTTTTGCATGAAATTTTTAGAATGGTTTCTACTCATAATCTACATGTGAAGCTTTGTTTTATGTGACTCCGATAAGTATTGCAAAAGTTAGAATAATTTTTTCAATCAATAGATGAGATTTAGCCCCATTAGAAAACTGTAAGTTCTCCATAGTAGGGAACTTGGTGAATTGCGCCACTTTAGCATGTTGATGTGGTATGGAGCTAACCACGTCATAATTTTTATTTTTATTTTTTTGAATTTTTTTGTTCAACTTCTTTTCCAATTTCAGGGCTAAAAACTTTAAAAAATATTTTTTTACTCTTTATGACAACTGACTACAATCAGCCTTTTCTTCATTCCTACAGGAATAGCATGGAGAACAAGTTTGAAAGAGTCCTCTATAGTTGCTAAAAAACATCTAATGTTCAATGCCAAATTGGGCAACAAAAAATATATTCTAAAAAATCATTAATATTTTTAATGGAATTTTATAGATTTGATAACTACTCAAAAGCATTTGAACCATTGAATTTTGAATAATGAAGTAAAAGTCACAAGGAGTTTTATTTTGCAGGTAATGAAGATAGGAAAAACATATGAAAACATCTTTTGCTCTCAATTTTGAATTTTTTTCAGATCAAAATCAAAATCAATTATATAAATTGTTTACTAGAACATTCTCACCACTAGGATTAACAATTTCTAATTTTTTATAAAAGTTATTAGCACATTAGTTTTTTCTTTCATTTTTTACCACCTTCCACATGAAATTCTTTTTAAAGATGAATTTGAAAGTTTTTTTGTTTAAATTTTCTTACATAAGTTTTCAACTCATTTTCCAACATATTGACTAAATGCACAAGTTGTAGGACATATGAGTTTTTTCTAAAATGTTGAAAGATGAAATTGACCATTAGGAAGGGCTAGAAAAACCCATATTTTGAAGTTTAGGCACATTGAACTTGCAATCGGTGGCAATATTCATTCTAAAATTTTAGGACAACATACTTGAACAAGTTAGCCAAGGGATCCTAGAATTGGATTTGTTAAAAATAAATATCGATGAAGATTTTGACCCTACTTTAAAGAAGAGTATTTTGAAGTAGTTTTGAGCCTCTGAACATGTTGGTCCTTTCAAGAGCTAAAAATTAAGGGCTAAGTAAGTAGCAAACAAAAAGACATAAAAGGAACCAAAAGCACATTGTTGGGACTCAATGAGAACCCAAAACAAGCCCTTGTTATAACTATGGTAGGAGGTGCTAATTCTACCCATGCTCCAAGAATTGTTCCTAAAAGTCTAACATGAATTGTCATTGTAGGAATGAGAAATGGCCTATTGATGAATGGTACCAATTTGGGATTCCCATTACATAGTTTTAGGAATGGTTGGAGATTGAATTTGATTAGGAAGTTGACAAAATTTCAGTATACATAATGTTGAGTAATGAATGGTGGGAGACTTTGTTGTAGTTTAAAGTTAGCACACCTTCATTTCTAAATTCCATTTGTACCATTAAAGGACAAGTGCTCGACATTTCATAGTAGTACCTATAGACTCAAATAGCATCCTACTATTCCGATCTTTAGAAAATCATATCTAATTCAATTTAACTCTAGAAATTATGAATCAAATTGTAATGGATGTATTTCCCTCTCTTCTTTCTTCGAAAATTTGTTAGAAAATGCTTTGATCAACATAGAAGACATCCTAAGCCGTAATGTTCGTAAGTGGGTAGTTTCTACACCTCCTACCTTAACTTAGAAGATAGGGAAAATCAACCCTAAGACCTATTTGGTAAGTGGCGCCAACGCTTATTCTACATCGGTATCTACAATATGCAGTATTCATTGGTGAGAAGCATTTCTCTCCCAAGTCCTAGGGTTATCAGAATCTAGCTGTATTCCAAATTTATTATCGAAACACTGAATAGGTGATTAGGTACCAACATTGACATTGACTCCCCTTCTTTATTTTGATACATACAATCTTCAAGGACCGCAGTAAGGACAGACCTAACACAACCATGGCAAACCATAGACCAATCCCCGTGCAAAACAAGTGGAGAAACAAACTCCCTCCGCATGCGAACGAAGCTCTCACGGCATGGTTGACCACCTTTGGGCTGATACAAGCTGCTGATAATGTAGGTCAAGAAATTAGGGTTAGGTTTGGGGAGCTGCTCCTTTCCCGAAGACAGAAGAACCGAAGCAAGGCCACAATTCTCCTCCAGATGAATTCTTTAAGTCGAGACCTCTGGAGGGCCGCATGAACTCAGCTTAGCATTGATGCTCAAGACTATTACTGGCATCGGATGCTTCATCTTGCTGCACAATTTGGCTACTAAAAGTTTTGCAGTAATCTGAATAATTGCGTGTCTGTGTATCGACATGGATAGCACTATTACAGGCCAGCGCTCCTGTTGCCTCCGATTCTGGCCTGCAAATCGAGCCGCTATTCTTCAAATTACAGTCTTGGCGAATGAATCGCCATATTCGTTATGCTAGGGTTTGGGTTTGGTGGGGTTTTTTAGGGTTTAGGGTTTAAGGTCTAAGGTTTAAGGACGAGCGGGAGAGCGACGGTAGTCTAAACCTAGAGATGAGTTTTTTGAGTGCGTACAATATTCACGAAGGGATCACATAGTGGCTATGTGGCAATGTCCCTGAGCTTCATTCTCGAAGGAGGAATGGTTGGAATCCTGAATTAGGAGTCTATCATATTTATTGTGCGGTCGAGAAACATGTACAACAAGATGAAGTCGGCACCGTTTCGACGGAGTCTGCTTCTGTCCCGAGGTTTGATAACCTCGTATCAGACTGCAGGGAAAATAGAGCCACGCAATGCAGTTGCATCCAGAATACAGAGTCTTCCATCTTTCTTTAGATATGGAATTCTCCGTAACCTGAGGTCCAATCCTCGGGATGGTGAAGGCTTGGGTTACGAGAGGACATTGCGTTTGTTGACGAATGCGCGCCGGTTGACGACGAGTATTGCGAGTCCCTCTGTCGAGAGAGGTCGAGCTCAAGATCCATACCTGGCTACTGAAATTGCTTTGGACGCCGTTGTGAAGATCTTTGCAGTTTCCAGTAGCCCAAACTACTTCCTTCCCTGGCAGAACAAAGCGCAGCGAGAGGCCACTGGCTCTGGTGAGTGTCCGAGGGTTTGAACCTTAAGAACGATCCACCTGGTTTTTTATTGCAGTATGAATGTGTAGACACCATGGTCGCCTTATGAAACTATGCTTTCAAAGAGATCTGGTAACCCTTCAAGCCATGCATTTTTTAGGGTCATTTTCACCTCGTGGAAGTTATAGGCTATTCCAAACTGATGTCAAAATTTTATATTTTACATTTTTTTTACATTGGACTGGACTGTTGATTTTTTCCTTTGAAGTAGGACATCGATTATTGAAGTTCAAAATTTTTTCTTGACTTTGAATGATGAGGTGAATCTTAGATTAGATTGTTTTGAATAACTTACTTAGGATCATGCATTGGAAGCTTTTGCCATGCTAATTGATCAAAAGCTCGTGAATTTATGGACTGTAGAGTTCGTTGACTTTTTGTAAGCTACATTTCTCAAATGCTCATATTTCATTTGAATTTATTCTTTTTTTGTGATAGGGATCGCCATTCTTTAAATTGGCAAGAATTGTCATAACGTGGCACTAAATATGAGTTGTGTGACTTAAGAAGTCCCCATTGGGCATATAGCGGTTGACAACATGCTTCCATTTGACTCAGTTGTCCAGGTTTTGATTATGCATTTCAATACCAATACAGGTACAGTCCGTTACTTGGATTGTTAAGACCTGATACAAAATGGAGGTGATTTGCAGGGTTTGTGATATCAGGGCGCCGGATTATAACAAATGCGCATGTGGTAGCTGATCAAACACACATGATGGTCCGCAAGCATGGGTCTCCCATCAAGTACCATGCGCATATTGAGGCTGTGGGTCATGAATGCGACTTGGCTGTTTTGCGAGTTCATGACGATGAATTTTGGGAAGGAATGTTAGAGCTTGAACTTGGGGATATTCCGTTCCTCCAAGAGTCTGTTGCGGTTGTTGGATACCCTCAAGGTAAATGAACAAGCAATTAGTGATACCAACTCTTTGCTGTTCAATTGAACAGTGGTTTCATGGTTAAGTACTTGCTGATGTAGTAAAACGCGGTTGCTTATAATCCGGAAGTGTCTGAGCTAGAAAAAGAAAGTTCATTTTGCGAGCTAATGGTGAATTACAGTCACTTTTAATACATATTACTATTGTCCAAATATCTAGGGTATGATTTCCTCTTTTGATGGGAACATTTTGTTACCTCTCTCGAAATTTCCTGAATGATATATTTCAAATCCTATAGATAATAATGGAAGCTGACACTTTTGGTCCTTTGGGCACTCATGGTTTAAGGGACTTCTTCAGGACTGCACTCCTCGGAGTATTTCATCCTGTTAATGGTGTAACAACGGCTTTCTATGAATCCTGCAGGAGGCGATAACATCTCAGTTACCGGAGGCGTTGTGTCTCGAGTTGAGCCAACGCGGTATGTGCATGGGGCTGCCCACCTCATGGCCATCCAGATTGATGCTGCCATCAATCCAGGGAACAGCGGTGGCCCTGCCCTTATGGAGGACAAGGTGGTTGGAGTAGCCTTTCAAAATCTTGCGAACGCAGAAAATATAGGGTCTGTTATTATCTATCCAATAAGTTTTATTCTGTCTGTACGACTGCTTAGTACGAAAAGGATTGTAGCGTTCTGAAATTTGAATTCTCATCGCAAGATGAAATTCTGGAAGTCTCTCATATTTTCTTCTGGACAGTGATACTCGCAGTTATTGAGATTGAAATTGAAGCATCATTCATGCTACTTCAATTATTTTGCAGGTATATTATACCAGTTCCAGTCATTAGGCACTTTCTGGCGGACGTGGAGGAAACTGGAAGCTACATTGGCTTCTGTTCGCTGGGTGTCACATGCCAGTCAACTGAAAACGTGCAACTACGCGAGCTTCTCAAGTAAAAAACACTGGAACCTTCTTCAATGTAGAGAAATCTAGCACAAATTTGATATGAAACATCTTGTTTGTGACTATTTCAATCACCCTTTGAGCTTCTCTATTCGTTTCCACCTCAGAAAAGAAATCATCACTTCGCCACTCAAGAAATGAGGAATTGAACCCCAGAAAGACACAGCAGCATAGTTGTGTCAATCCCACTCATTGTTTTCACTACTGACATATTACCATTGGTGCTCTACAGGATGCCCCCTGGTCTGACAGGCGTATTGATTAACAAAATTCACCCTCTCACTGATACCAGTCGATGTCTTAAGAGAGATGATGTAATTCTGGCTTTCGATGATATTCCCATCGCCAATGATGGAACAGGTAACAGTTCTAGCCTACTCTAAATGCTTTGTTCAAATGCGTTACCTGGATTTCTTCAACTTGCTTCACATTCCTGTATACTGCATGCCTTTACGTTAGCATCGTCATGAGTTTCTTTGTGCTATCATGAATTTTTTGCATGAAGATACACCACGTATACTTAGACTGGAACAACTAATTAGTTTCTAAGGCTGGTGAGGGTACCTTCTGAAAAATTGACGCTTAGGTGAGGGTGAGCTGACAAGGCTGAAAATTGCAGTGCATTTTCGTAACAGGGAGCGCATCTCCTTTGATCACCTGGTGTCGATGAAGAAGGCTGGTGAAACTGCCAAAGTATCTGTTCTGCGAGCCGGAGAAAAACTCCATTTTGACGTCAAGCTGGGCCCTGTATGTAGCACTATCCTTACTTTTTTCTTTTCTGACTCGGTATCTATTTGGGGGTTGGACTATCAAATCGAATTAATAGGAATTGGCGATCATTGTATGTATGCTGCACTACAGTTTTTACTTATTATGTAATGATAGGTCAGGAGATGTCTTTTGAAAGATAAAGAAGCCAGGATCTATGGATGATAATGTATTTTGGACAAAGGAGCGCATCTGAGTGACTGGTGGATGTTAGTGAAAGATGTCAAGGAACCCAAGCTTTCCAATATATCGCACATAATTGTGCAGTCAACGTGCCAGTGCAACCATGTACAGTGAATTTTCTAGATGAGGAAGAGGCTTGACATATTATTGGATGGATCTGACTTCCTCAACGGACAATTTTAATCTGCAATGATACTGTAGATAATAACACAAGTTTGACTCCCATGATCAATGTTTTTTTGCAGTTGCGACCTTTGGTGCCTATACATCAATTTGACACATTACCAAGTTACTTCATCTTTGCTGGCCTTGTATTCACACCTTTGTCTCAACCTTATTTGCAAGAATATGGGGAGGAATGGTACAATACCTCACCACGGCGTCTGTGTGAGAAAGCCTTGTCTGCTTATCCAACCAAGCCTGGGCAACAACTCGTCATCCTGTCACAAGTGAGAATTGGTGTCTACTTTGATGTTTTCATGTTTATTTTCTAAAGAACTGTCTCTATAAATGAGATCTATTTCTGAGATCACTTTTTTGTCGAAGAAAATCATTTTAAGCAATGGGTGCATGTACTTGTAGTTCCAAGTTCACAACCAAAATGGCATTCAACTTGTCTTATTCACGACTTGAATCTAGAGGCCCTATCTAGATGTATGCAATAACTCAGTGTTTGACTTGCAGGTTCTGATGGACGAGATCAATGCTGGTTACGAAAGGTTTCATGAATTTCAGGTATTTTCCTAAACTTGTAGCCACCTGGTCGGCGTTGTATGCCATGTCAAGAACTCTAGGATGAATTGAAGTTTGTGTGCAATGCCGTATTCTGCCTTCGGTTTTTCCTTACTGTTTGATTTATGTTGATGGCTTTTATTTGGTGAATGTCAAAATCATGTCAGTGTCAAATCTTTGGCCTCATAGGTGAACAAAGTCAATGGAGTTGAAGTCCATAACCTACGGCATCTACGAAAACTTGTAGAAGAATGTAAGGAGACCAGCCTCCGCTTCGATTTGGATGATAGTCGAGTAGTAGTTCTAGATTTCCGAGCTGCAAGAGAAGCATCCTTAAGAATTTTGCAGCGTCATCGTATCCCGTCCCACACATCTAAAGACCTCCTGGAAGAAGAAGACTCTAAAGCAGGTGCTTTCCTGAGTTGGGAGGGCCCTTGGCATAAGGATGAGAACAAGGATTCTGAGGGCATGCCCGTTGAGGAGGGGGAGGTGCCTCAGCCAGTGAAGGCATCACCATCGTTATCCAAACAGAATTGACCAAGTGAGAGTCATGCATCCGTTACTGTTGCACAGAATGACAAATAATACTTGTATTTCAATTTCAAGTATTTTCCCTCAATGTTAAATTACCAAAAACCTAAGTTACATTTCAAAACTTTGCTTATGACAACTTGTTTAACAATTTTGATTGACCAATTGCTCTATTGTATGTGCAGGCAAGATGCTGATTGACTTTGAGGTCAGCTAATACAAACATTCAACCTGTCAGCGATCTACAACATTCATGGGAAAGTTTTATCGTTGTGTTTACCTTCCATAGCAGGTGGGTCTGCAGATGTGAGAATCTAGGAGTCACTTCGGGGCTTCCTCTTCTCAATCAGGGACCTCCAAAATTCAGGGAAGGCAATTTTGATGTCGATTGAGCAGTGGAGGTTTTAGATCCTCCATGAGTAATATTGGGCCATTCTTGATCAAATGAAATAAAGATAGCCAAATCAGCTTCACTATAGTTTGCAGCATGGTAGATGTGGCTAATAGTCCCACAGGTCTTGCATTCCTGGGTTTCAGGTAAGTGTTGTTGGGCAGATTACCTCGTCAATGCCGTCTCCCCACATGGCAGGAGCTGGTGAGCCAATCTGCTCTTCAATCGTTGATCAGAAAAAACCTACTTGATGAGGTGGATTTCTTTGAATCAACATTGAACACTACCTCTTTTCTGTCTAAATCAAGATTCTTTTGTAATCTCTTCTACCGATTCTGTTCCTATGTGGCCTTCGGAGTTTCACACACTGCTCATCACCTTTGCGGAAGGTAAGTCCACAAAATTTCAACCAGTGCAGATGACAAGTGGTTATGCTCGCCTAATCAACCATGCATGAAACTGACTACCAGTATCGTTGGTTATGATGTATTCTATTGGTATTCTTTTATTCTGTGCTTTCTATTGAAGACTAGTCTTTGCTTTGAGCTAGGTTACACACTCTCACCTGTTCTGCTACACCGATTTGTTGTATTAGTGCCTGTTACGAAATGAACTTACAAATGGCTAGAACAGGGGAGGAATATTTTTACCCATTGCATGTGTACTCGTGCTATTGTTTACAATATTCCTTTCTTGTAAAAGGTTACAGGTGTACATAAATTCATTTTGTAGCATGTACTAATAGGACAGATCATTGTACCCATAATTAAACGAGCACAGAAATATTGGATATAAAACAAAATACTTCCAAATGAGATAAGTGATTCGAATGTGGAAAGTAGTAATTCCTGATCATTTCCCCTAGGTCCCAGGCAAACAGTTCTGAGCTCCGTGCATTAAGTTAATGCAGCCCTGTGCAGAGTAACATATTCAGCAGCCACGGCCCAACATGCGACTCATAGATAAAACTGACTTGTTTTGCAGTACAGTTTTCTGAAGTTTGCCAGACTTAGTTGCAGCAATTCGACCATGGGTAGTTTTCCACTGGAGACTGGGGACTGGGGACTGGGGACTTGGGGAGCTGCAGCTTCAAATAAGTTAGTACGAAGTCTTCCTCTGCCACTGTTTATGCGACTTAGAGTTCATTCAATGTGAGTGTACAGCAGAACCCCAGCACACTCCCAAATGCAAAGCTGGAAGCTGGAAGCATTGGTTTTGCAACTGACCCTTCCAGTTCTTGCCTAAAATGTACAGCATCTATTCATGAGAACCGAAGGTCGATTCTGAGTACACTTACAGGTTATTCATTTGGTGTCTGGAAAATGTGTAAGAAGAGAATCTGGAAAGCCCTTTAAACTCTTAACAATATCAAAGAGAAACCTAGATTAACCCAATAATAGGAACCATTCTCAAATTCTTGTTTGCACAATTTTGGGTACAGTTACCTCCATTCTAAAGGGACAAAGTATTGGTATTGGTGATTTCAAGATGACCATTTTAACCCTTTAGCACTCCAACATCCACTTTTTGGACAATGAACAAATTGAAACTTGAGTTTCATCCTCCTAACTACTTAGATGAAAGTTATTTTAATTTGTGGAGATACTTCATTAAGTTGTTGTCCTATTTAAGGGTTGGATTTGGTATTACTAGAGGACATTTTTTTTAAAAATGTGCAAGTATGTCAAGTAGTTGACCAAGCCAAAATTGCATTGACTCTAGTTCAAAATTGGATTTGCCAAAATGTGAAGACCACAAAAATTTCAACAAATCACCATGTCAAGAGAACCTCATTTCAAATCCATTCCAACAAATTTTACTCTAAAAATGATAATATTTTGCTTTTAATTTAAATTTATTTCAAGTATAATATGTCAAGTATTTTTCAAATTTAGATGGAATTTTGAAATTTCCCTTTCAAAATTTATTAAAAAAAATATTGGTGATAGCATTGGTGAATCCAACCGTACACATGGAATTCACAAATCAAAATTTACAACTTCTATTTGTATATCAATCTACAACCTTTATTTGTAAACCAAAATATGCTTCCAAATTGCACTTTATATTGATTTCTCTCAAATCATCACCTGGAGATGACTCTAAACATTTAGGGATTAATTGATCATATTGTAGAAAGTATAGCTTAAATAGAGAAAAACTTTACATCATTTGATTGAGTGAAGAAGATGCATGTGTCCAAATAAATAATTATTTGAACAAAGAAAAGCCTCCTTCTATACTTTTCAAATTAGCTAAAACTATATGAGGCCAAATATAGGCTTCAATCTTCATCCTTAATCCCCAAAGAACTAGACCTATTAAAAAGATACTTTGCCAAAAATATTCAGATTTTTGGAATGTAGATGCATTTTTCATTTCCACAATAATCTTAAAAGTCATCCATCATCCACTTTGGGGCCTCAACATCTTACTAGGATTAATATTTAAAACTTATTTTATCAATTTGAAATGGTTAGGGGGTACTTGGGCATCCCCAAATGAAGTATCAAATTTTGGTTTTTTTTCCTGTTTTTGTTCCTTGATATTTGAAAATCAATTGTCCTTTTAGGGAATCTAATATTTTTAAAGATCCAACAATTTTTGTTGTTGGTTTTGTTTTGACCTCCAATTCAATTAGGATGAGCAAAGTATTGTTTTGCTATGAAAATTTGCATACTTCTTCCTAACTCAAGGCTTTACTCAAATCTGAAGTCTTTAGATATTTTTGCAAAAGAGAATTTGAGTCAACAAAGTCACATCGTCAAAGCCTCATGCAACCTTAAAATAAACATTATGTGGCTCTTTGCTTGGTAATATCTTATACATACTTAGCTTTTAGACCCCAATTTTTTTCAAGTGAGACCCTTGTACTAGTCAAGAATAAGATCCTATAGTTACAAATTCTAAAAAGTGAATAAAATTTGATTTACAATCCTATTTTTAGAAGGTGTAGTTTTTATAATTTTCATTGTACTTTTTAATTTTTGACCCAAGGGACTTTAGGGATGAAAGGTTAAAGAATTGTACCTTCAACTTGATTATTGAAACTATAACCTCAATAGAGCCCATTTCAAGAGAGACAATAGTTTCTCGTGTGATAAGAAAAGGTATATTCTTTTTCATAACATCAAATTGCTTTACTATTGTGATGACCTTGGTATTAGACCCTTTATTGAGCATGGTCGATTGAGATCCAACCAACCAAAATTGCACTAAAATCAAATGCATCACTTCTCCACCATTGGTAAGCTTAGAAAATTTTGGATTATATGACTTTTCACAAATGAAAAGTGTGGAGAATTTTGGATCATATGACCAAGTTAATTACTTTTGGACAACCCTACTATTTATTATTGTTCTATCACTACAATGTACAATGAGAAGTGACACCTTTCTTCTAATGTTGACATTATGTTCAAAAAATTATGTGAAAGGCAACGCTCATTATAAAAAATGACATCCCTCACCACTCCCATGACTCAACATATCATTTCTCATGAAGAAGCTCTGCTTTCACATTACCTAGTCCATCCAAGAGCATGGCTCTACACCCATTCTAGATTTCTAACATTTAATCTACAAGGGCATCAAGTTTCCATATGCCTTGGAATAAATTGATCATGAGGTGTAAAATACTCCCTCCTTCCAATAATACTAGTTTCTTTTGTTTTTTTCATTTGTCTCCAATTACTTGTCCCACTTAGCAATCTATTTTAGACTTGATTTTAGGGTTGAAGATGGTTTCTTTTGTGAAAATTGCATTCAAAAATAAATCCTATAAGTTATTTTTTTAAAAAGATGCTTATATTGCTCGAAAAACAAGATTGTTCATAACTTTCACATCACTAATCCAAATTAAATTTATCAAAGCTTTTGATGCAGACAAAAATATAATCTAAAGGAGAAAAAAATCAAAATTTTTTTCTTCAAGTTTTTGTGGATTTATTTTTTTGCCTAGCGACGTGAAAATTATGTTTAAGATGGCAGAATTTTTCCTCCTAAGTACCAATTGAAATAAAATTTATATTTCCATGAAGCTAATAAGCTTTTTTTTTTCTTATGAAAAAAATTTCAACAATTTCACTAAAAATTGAGGTCATAGGAACTTGTCCAAAATCCATTCTGTCCTTGAGGAGACAATGATCCTTCGGGGGTTAAAAAACCATTCCCAAATCCTTATTATTTTCATAATGCCAAGTCCATTTCACAAGGCAAATTTGTCACCATTCCATTGGCTAGTCAAAATAGCATTATAACTCATTTCGCAGACCCTCTCTTTATACTCTTAGATTTGTGAAAAGTACAACCACAAACGTATGTGATGAACTATTAGACTGGGCATTATGTCCCATAATGCTCTCAGAGCATTATCTAGTCCTTTACTAGCAAGAAGGAAAAGGACTAACTGAGTGTTATGGGATGAATGGAGTACCTTCCAAAATCTAGGCTTAACTTACAACCAGCTCTTCTTGGCATAAGTTAAGTCCTATCCACCAAAAGATCTGCAGTGGTCTGACAAAAGTTGCTTCAATAGTGAGAGCTCAAAGCCTGGTTTTGTTGGTACATCCTGTTGGGTGGGGATTCAGCAGTTTGACTGCATCAAATAGGTATTGTGGTCGTAGTTTGCATCTGCCCCACGAACTTGAAAAAATCTGTCGCTGTCATTCATTAGAACTTTGTTGCTTTTCCAGAATATGCCAAAAAAAAATTCAAAGCTGCAGGGGATGCTTGCAATGCCACCGAACTTATAGTAAGGTAGGAGGCTCAAAATCTGCACAGGCTCTGAAACTGCCCACCTCCTCAAATGTACACTATTTGCACATGGGTTTTTTTCATCTTGACAAGGACGAACTAACAGTGTACATTTGAGGAGGTGGGCAATTTTAGAGCCCTATGCCATTTCGACTTCAAAAATTCATAACTAATTCCACAAAGCTCCAAAAATTATGAGAATTATAATTTCATCTTCTTGAACAAATAACTTATAGCATTTGTTTCACTACCCCCCACCCCAAAGAAAAAAGTCCACAACATTTACAATAATTGCTAGAACAACCTCTCTATTGGGATTGATGAGTTACAATTCCATCTTAGACTTATTATGTTTTCTTTCCATCTTGTACCTACTTCTACTTAACAAATTTTTAAAGAATGAGAATCAAATTTCTTTTTTTGAATTTTTTCCTAGACTTTCAACTTAATTAGATTCCACTATAAAGATTTCCTTACCTCAAAAAAATTTGTTGTGTAAATAGATTTCATGTAAAGAAGGTTTCAAAGCCTTATAATTTGGTATGGAAAGAAACAAAACAATAAGTTTATTTTTCACTTTAAATGTTGATATCTTGCTATCTATTAGGTCAAAGTTTCTGAAATTTCTTCTAAGAATTCCAATACTATCTTGCTACAAGATTCTACAATTGGATATGCAAGAAAAAAAATTCAATCATTTTTTATTTTATACAATGGAAATGACAATTATAGAGTGATTTTTGGTAAAAACATAATCATGGAATTGTAGGGGTCAAGAATAAGAGTATGACAACTATAAAATATTACACCTTTAATTATTTATTGTGGATCTTGAAGTAATTTGATTTGTTTAACCCCTAAAGGACGAACATGCGTTTTAAGTCAATATAGAAATTTTGGGCAAGTACATATGACTAGAGATTTGCATATTTTAGGCTAGAAATTTCAGAGAAGGTGGGGACTGGGAATATCTTTCAATGCACAAAATTTCATGACATTTGAAAATATGAGTCAAAATTTATGGCCTAATATGTTACTTTTTTTTCATAAATGAACAATCCGGGCAGATCTGAAAAAATCACTTTTTTCAAAAACAAAAATTTGAAATTGTTTTTCTAGATTTATATGTACATAAAAAGCTTTGAATCATTCCATTTTGATCAATGAGTCTTTAGTTGTAAGGAGTTTTAGTTTGTGGGTAGTTATGGATTCTCTACTCTAAAATAAACTTTGAAGTCATTTATTTTACTTAATTTTCAATATGTTTTGAAAAAAACAATATCATAAGATATAGATTGTTTATTACAACATTGCAACCACTAGGATTGGCATTTTTCAATTCTGTAACTAAATTTTTAACAATTTTGTATTTTGAGTCATTATCTACCTTTTACTACTTACTATTTTTTTGCTATATGTTGTAAGTTCCAAATGATCTGAAAATTTTCAATCATGTAACCAACTTGCCTTGAAGAGTGAATCCAAAGAAGCACCACCATTTTGGACATTTTTTCATACAAATGTGAGCTTGTGAAGTACAATTGCCCGGTTTTTGCAGGGCCCCAAAAGGGATTTTGTCACTTCAAATGCTACTATCTTGCAATCTATAGGGTGGAAATTTTTGAAATTTTTCCCACATCTTTTCAAAACAACATACTACAAGATCCTATGGTTACATGTGTCCAAAATATTTCTTTTCTAAAATTGGGTGCTTGTCCTAGAAATGGTAGTTTTGGAACGTTTTTGGTGAAAACATAGTCAAGGAACATAAGGGGTTAATGATATCATAGAGAGTTTGTTTTATCTTACTTGAAGTTTTTCCACTACCACCTTCTTTCTACTTGGTCAACTTTAATGGAAGGAGGCTCTTAGAGCATCCTTTGTGCACTCCACCAATTGCCCTTTCAAATCTAACTCTAACTCTTTACTGCTTTGCAATTAGAATTTTCCTTAAGTTCTAATTGCAAAGTAATATTGAGAAGTTAGGGGTATTATATTTATCCAGGGCAGCAGTCAAGTTACCAGTGGGCTGTGGGCTTGGGATTCCAGGTTTCACAAGGGCTGGGGCTTTGATTAGTATTGTAAGAAGCATCATATTGTATATTATTATTTCTCATGTTCGTTTATATCATATAGTATAACCATTCAGAACAGAATCTTGGTATGATTATAGATTTCAGAGGCTGTCACCAAACGACAGACCTGGTCTGTACTCTTGACTAGCATGCGTTCCAGGGGCAGGAACCTCAGGACAATCAGAACCAATTTATTCGAATTGGGACGGGGATGATGTGCAGCATGTTTCCATTATTGATCCTTCTTCCTCACGGGGAAAATGGGACTTTTTGTTTCATGTCAGTGGAGGGGGATATAAGTTATATTCCTGGTAGTAAGGTGAGGTAAGGAAATCAACTAAGTTAACCATAGTGGACGTGGAATGTGTGCACATGATACTGCTCTTTGCATTGAATCCGCTTTCACCAATTCTCTGTGACTTAAAAAAAACATAAAGATTGAATCAGTGGTCCTTACAACCCATATGACTCCTCAACGTCTTGGTGCCAAGCAGTCAGTCGGCTGATTGAGTAACATGGTATTGGAGCTGGTGAGTTGACAGAAAATTATTGTTGTTGTAATTATGCACTCTAACTTGCAAGCTATGACAAACTTTCTCGGAGTTTGAGCCCTTCCTGCCTACTGGGTACAGTAGTGGTTCTTGTTACAATAGTAAATTTGAGTTTCAGAGATGCAGTAATAACAACTTTGTTTGTCTCAGAAATCAGCATGATCGAGTGGAGGTTCGTTTTGACACTGCTTTTGCCAAAATGGAACACTAACTTAACCTAAATAGAGGTAATCCCCTATTATGCTTTTTACAGGTCAAAAAATTTCAAAACTCAGTGTACAACTGTAGATTATTTCATATCAAGCTTAGTTGAGTAACTTAGTCATTGATTTGCCATAAAAGTGCAGTAACAAAACTTATTCACACACTGGGACTATACCTAATGACACTCCACTACATAACCATTCCTCCCTTCCTGAACCACCTGCACTAATTCCGGTCCAAAGCATGGGATGGTATCTGTATTGAGCCCCATAATCAACTGGCTTCAAAAACACTTATCCCCCCCCCCCCCTTTAAACAGACAGTGTGAATTAAGCTTCAAAGAAAAAAGGAGTTCACTTCCAATCCGGATCGGAGGAAGGCAGAGAAAGTTTTGGCCTCAGTTGGGGAATGGGGAGTAGAGCCTGCCTGCCATGTCTCTCCCTACTAAGTTTTGGTTGTTTTTTGGGTGGGGGTGGTGGTGGTGCAGTTCATCGAACACAGAGCCTGTTAACAAAGTCTTTTTCTATGCAAGGAGAGCACCTGGATGAGTTTCCCTAAGAAAAACATGCCCCCTTCTTTTAATTTAAAAGAGTCCGGCCGCCCGGTTGCCCGGCGGGGCTTCTGGTGGAAAGCGTCATGCCCATCCATCTAAGATCTAAAAGCCAAGGTTTGTTAAGTGGGAAGAAATGATTGTCCATGATTTGGAAAGGGACTCCCATGGCAACGGAATGAGGCCGCCGGTCTGCCAAACTTGTCTCTCACTGAAGCCATGGATCCATTGATTGTGCCTAGTTTATTTAAGTAGTAAGATATTCAGCAAAACGGATAAGGAGAGGGTCTCTAACACAGGTTGAATCTCTCTAGGTTTTGGTGCCAACACTGATGGATAAGTTGTGGGCTTGTTGACAACACCCCCTCCCCTCTCCCCAGGCCCCAGTCGTCCATCCCATCCCACCCCTGGGGCTGCTGATTCCTCCTGAACCTCCCCATATGGGATGCATCAGCTAGCCTACCTTACCCACTCCCTGTTTGTTATCTTAGTTCTATCAGGGCCCAGGCGTGTCAACTAATTCTTATTAAAAAAAAACACAGGAAACTCCAGCAATAAGTTAACCCCTCCCCCGGCTGGCCTTCAGGTGCAGATCAAATTCAGTGGCAATTGGATAACGTAAGTAAGCTTAGATTTCATTCAAACCCAACAAGTGCACTTGCATGTGAGGCGTCCAGGTTAGATTTGGCCAGAGGAGGAAAGCAGACTCGTACTTGTTGGCGTGGATTCCTGGAATTGGGATACTGCATTTCCATCAGCAGCTCCATCTGTCGCAGGGGCTGCAGCCAGTGACTGTAATAACAATAATAATAAATAATACTAATGACTGGGGATATTTCTTATCTTCCTGACTGACGTGTTGGGTGTTGTAACTTCAACTCTCTTGTAACTTAAGGTAGGAAGGTTGAACCTCAGATAAGTTCAATAAGTTACCTTGAGTTCTCATCTGTCTGTGTGTCTGTCCTGCACTCAGTCAGCTACGTCCTTCAGCCAGCCACGAATTGAATTGAACTTGTGTCCTCGCCTGGTCTGAGCTCCCTTATAGTCCATTAGGCCTTAGCTGTAAGTGACTGGGTGCTGGGGTCACATGTCCCAATTCCCGAGGAAGGCAATCCGCGCGCACCAGGCACCAGGGCGCGCCAGGCGCAGCAGAGACACTGATGTCCATGTGCCCTGGTTCCCGAAACAAGCCCAAATAATTTCTGGGGAGGAGGCTCATCACTCACCAGGCAGGGAAGGAAGGAAGGAAGGAGAAAGCCAAGGTGAACTACCGTACAATGATCTAATGGCAGGGGGACTGGGACTGGACTGGACGTGGGATGTGTGCACTCCTTGCATTGTTGTTTCTGTTGTAAGCTTAAACCTGATCCGGCCGAATCTCCATATCCTATGAGGTGGGTGGAGCTCATTTATTTTATGGATGGAGTTGGGATCTTGGGTGCAGTGGAAGAGTCGCTCTGACCACCAGACAACCCCACGTTAATGGGCATGCCTTCCTTGGCAACCCAAGACAAGACAATACAATACGATACAGTCAGCTTAGCGGTTGACACATTACGAACCTGTCTGGAGCCCCCCTCCGCGTGCACACACACACACATGCATGGCAAGCCAAGGGGTAAAATGATATGAACAGAGAAAGAGAAAGATTTTTACTTGGGTTCTTCAAGGAAGCAGCCCTAACTGGCAGATCCATTCAGGTAACTTACTACACCTAAAATCGACCAAATAAGCATTTCAGCAATGGTTCTGAGCATCAATTTGAAAATATTGTTTGTGGAGTCTTGTTGGCAGTTAAAAGGGGATTTTAGATTCTCTTAGGATGCATTTTTTGAACATTGTGGGAATAAACTATGAATATTCAAAGTGTTGAAAATAAGGCCAAGTTTTTAAAATCGACCTAAGATTCTCATGAATCAAGCGGGAAGACATTTTAGGCAAGAGTTTGTAGGGGTTGCAATTAGGTGTAGTTACCTTATGGACTATGGCCGAATTCAAACCCCTAGTCCAAGACCCAATTTTGCTCTCTTGTATCTTAAACCTTCAAATCCCAAGGCCACTTTTCATCATAAAAAACAATCAATCATTGTGATTTCTTTTGCATATCCAAATGTAGGATCTTACACTATACTCGTATGAGAATGTGTGGGAGAAATTTTAGAAATTTTGACTACATCAATTTTAAAATATATACATTTGAAGTGAAGAAAACAAATTTTTTTGCTCCTAACTTGGCTAGAAGCCTTGAGTCTTCTCAACTTAAAAAAACATTGTACTACAAATTGTGATTTAAAGTGGTTCAAATGCTAGTTGAGATGCCCAATTGACTCTTGAACCTTGATAGGAAGGTGGCTTCTTCCCAAATTAGTGCAAAATATTCAAGGACTTAGGATGAACTTAATGTGAATGGGTGTCAACTTTGCTCCTCAAAAAAAAACAGCCAATATTGACCACTATTAACAAAAAAAAAAAAAGGCAGAAGGTGATGCTAGTTGGCAAAATGGTGTTAAGTTTTCATGACAATAAGTAGTTTAGTACGTATGAAACGAATTTTAGATAGTCAAGGTAGGGCAAGGCTTTCACAAGGATGCCTCTAAGCCTCTCATAATGTAGCTACATGTTCTCTTTAAGTGTCGTATTTTTGGTGCGAGGTCTTCAACATAGTTGGAGTTGTGTACTCCAATCCTAGGGGGCGGGGGAGGCACCATGGAGCCAGATTGCACCATTTCAAAATGAATCTCTACTTTTTGCTAGATGTAAGTAGTTTTGTTTTTTCTAAGCCATAAAATTTTCATTTCTACTGAAAATGTGGATGAAGTCACCAAATTTGATGAAAAAGTGCATGACTATGACTGAAAAGGTTTCTCCCTTTGTTGGCCCAAAGATGGATGGATGGATGTAGAAATGCAGTGTGTCACCAAATTTTATGTGATTGCCATCACAGCACTTCCTCTAAAATTTTAAAAAAGAGAAAGAAAACCCCTGGTGTATTAATGCCAACCAGTCAAAAGCGCCTGGAGTCCGTCCATCTGTCCGTCTGTCCTTCCCATTACCTTCTCACCCCCAACTGAATATTGATCGGGGTTCTTGTCTTGCTGCATCCATCCTGCCTGAAAATGTTGACCAGCCCTTGAAAGGTCTTCCTCTTGCTGGCAGCAGCTGCCCTGAGTGACACCGTTCGTACATATGTACGAACAAACAAACGATCAATCGAGCTGCGGCTGGGTTTCTGGAGCAAATGAGTTATGACGCTGTGCAGAGTGGATATTGGAGCCCACACTTCGAGGCCCAACTCCCTGGCCAGCCACTGAATATGCTCCCCGCCCCTCACATGTGCGTTGCACATGTGAGGGCAAGAAAAAACAAATGGGTGCAAGGCCAAGACAGCAGGAACTTAACTTAATTTGCAGCCCTTCCCCAAATCCACGAGCTCCTTACCTCAGCAGAGGCACTGGACCATCCCCCCACTGCATAACTATTAACTGAATTCTATTTCCCAGCCAGGCAACCAGCCAGCCAGGGAGTGCAGGCTGATTGCAGAGCCAAGCCTTTCCCAAGTCTGGCCATTCCATAACTAACTCAACTGGCTGGTGCCAATGATATAAAGGCTTATCATAACTTACTACTTATAGAAACAAAGCAGCAAGCCTGGGGCTGGGGCCTGGCCTCGCACATATGGAGGAGAAGCATGAGGAGGAGAAGCATGAGGAGGAGGAGGAGGAGGAGGAGGAGGGATACAATGTAAGCTTACAGTACAGTACACTACCACCGTTCACACTTCACACCCACCTCAGCATGACACTCCATCTCCTGCACTCTCTGGGAAGGAATGATGCCAAAGAGATGAGAATCAGGGCTTGACCATTTGGGAGCATATTGGTGGGGGGTGTCAGGGAAATTTTGACACCTGCCGTCCTGCCTGCATACCGATCAATGGCCAACAGATGTCGAGGTCTGCAACCACTCCAAGTAGCATTTCCAAAAATACCTGATTCACTTAAGTTACTGCGTAACAGAAAGTTACCACCCAATTTTTCTTGGATTTTTTGGTGGTAATCTATACCTTAAGTTAGGCTGTTTGTGTTTTGTTTTCTCTATTTTGTTTGTTACATTGAGATCTCCCGGACCGTGCATCCCCGGCTGTGTGCTTGGTACAGTCAGAAAGCCCTTGGCAAGGAGGGGTGCACCATCTTTGTTTCATGGTGTTTGGACCTACCATGTGAAAGTTATTGAATTTCAAAGTTTTTTTGAATAAAAAAAAATTAGAAAATTAGAAAAATACCTTTACTTTTCTTCTAATTGTGGCAACGGCACAGGCCACACTAGTCCATACATTAAGACAAGTTGTTTGCTTGTTTTGTTTGTTATGTTGAGATTTCCCAGACCGTGTGTTCCATGGCTACGTGCTTGGTATCATTAGAAAGCCCTCAACGAGGAGGGGGTGCACAGGCTTTGTTTCATGGCATTTGGATCTACGATGTGAAAGTTATTGAATTTCAAAGTTTTTTTAAACAAAAAAATTAGAAAAATAATTTGATTTTGATTTTGACTATCGCAACAACATAGGACATACTAGTATAACTTAAGGAAGGAGGATTGTAAATCAACCAAGTTCTTAGGGCTGGCTTCCATGCAAAGTAGGGGCGGTGAAGTCCACCGATCAGTAGTGGAATGGAAGTCTGTTTTTTCTAGAACTCCATGTCCACCATTGATCAATGGACTTCAGTAGACCCTACTTCATACGGGAGCACGCCTTTAGTGCATCTCCTACCTAGGGATTAGGGACATGTTCATGTATCAATTATTGTCATTGATGAGGAGGGTAGGCTTATAAGGATAGTTTGTAAAGCAATTCGCACTTTGGAATGTAAGGTAAAAACATCCAAAAACATCCCTATATCCAATCCTATAGAGGAGACTTCCATTAAAGTGTCCCTCAAAAGTCCCCATACTTAACTTCAAATGATTGACTACTAGTTTTTCTAGATTTGGGTTTTAGATCCATGATATCCTAAAAAGTTCTCATCTTTAGTACATTAGTAAATAATATTTTGAAAATTCAATGATATTTTATGAGGTGACCAAAAAACACATGCCAAGAGAATTTAGAATCCTTTTTCAATTGCCAACAAGCCTTAACAAAAAAAATATTAGAAGAATATAGTTTTAGATACTTATAAAGTAGCTTTAGGTGCAATTAGAGCTTCATTAATTGATTATGGTACTTGGTTCATTTCATCAAACCTATTGTGGAAGGACAACATTTGAAGTCTAAGGAAGGCTTTGTGCCTAAAACTTTGGTATCGTGCCACAATAAAAAAAGGCTCTTCTACACCGGCATCTTTTGTATATTTGTTGTAGGCTCCACTAAACACAACAAAGGTTGATCAATGCCATTCATGTCCTCCCTTTGTTGTTACAACATATCCCCCTCCTCATATACTCATCTATTGTTATTATTAGCTCCATTAATGTTAGAAGCTTGCCACCGTGGCCTAACCCACCCATGGGGACAAGTTTGAGTGCTCCATTGCTCCTACACTAAGGTTGCATTGGATTAGGATGCCTTCCATACATATTATAAAATTTACAATATGCTCCAATAATACAATATCTAGGAATTGTTGCATCCCTTTAGAGTACCTCCATTGATAATGCACTTAGAGCATCTCCAATCCAGTTCGAAATTTGTCCGGCCAAGTACAACTCTAACTTTTTCTTGTTTTGGAATTAGAAGTTGAAATTTCTATCATCGGAAAGCACTCAATAAAAATTTGGATAGGTACAAAAGAGCTCAAATTTAGACATTGGACATGGAAAATAAACCACTTCATAATCTAACTAAAAGTAAAAAAAAACATAGAGGAGTTGGCAAATCACACTTATCAATGCACATTTCATCGATTTGCACCAATTTAGAGTGCAAAGTGCATAGGTAACCATGTTTTGCCTTAATTTTTGCCTTTTAGCTAGCTTATGAAGTGATTTAGTTTCTTTGTCTAATGTTTAAATTTGAATGTTTTTTTTTGTCTCTATCCAAAATACTTTTAAATGTGCTTCCAATTATTGAATTTCAACTTCTAATTCCAAAACAGTGAAAAGTTAGAGTTGTATTTAGTGGGGCAAATTTCAGTCTGGATTGGGGATGCCTTTACCTCTTCTGAATTTGTTCATGATGTACTTTTAAAGTGTTGAATACCTATTATACAGCTTAATATGTGGTGTGGGTTACTACAGTTTAGTTTAGTTTTGAAATCTAGAGTTTATTCCAAGAAGAAGACCAGAACAAACAGCAGAAGCTGAGGGCAAAGCCCTGGAGAATAGTTTAGTTTTTTTAAAACCCAGAGTTTATTTCAAGAGAAATATCAAGGACAAACAGCAGAACCTGGAGGGCAGACTTACCAATCGTCCTGCATTTGCCTAGCATTGAGGACCTTATTGATGTATACCTGTCCGCTTCAATTGCTGGTGACACACCCACCTTGTTTCCAAATCCACATTTAAGTTAGAAGAGTCCAGATTCTTCCAGGTAGTCAATGCCAACGTCCATGTAAGGTACCTTGTCAAAATCAGTCCCCCCCCTCCCCCCCCCCCCGCTTTTGGATGCATACCTTACTCAGGATTTTACTTATTGGGTCGGTGCAAATACTGCAGCTCTGCTCCTCTTCAGTGTAAGTTAAGCCTGTGCACTTCCAAGCTAGATATTTACACACTGGTCAAAAAGCCTTGCAGTGTGCACTGGCAGGGCAGGGCAGGGCAGGGGAGGGGGCCTCAAAGTTAGCGTAAAATCTGACAATGATCTTTGTTGAAAAAACGAAGGCACCAGAACTTCAGAAGCATATTATGCGCAGAAGGTGATGATCAAAGGGGACAAATGCATTCCACCAGGACTCCAAAGCCAGTCATCGACGCATTGAATGATTGAGCAGTTCCATGGGGGGCAAGGCGAGGGGAGGGGAGGGGGAGGCGTGGGGTCTCATTTCGAGGTCTGCTGCAGCCAGGATGGATTCCAATAACTTGGCTAGTTGCCCTTGCTGCACTGGCTGTGGAAACACTAAAAGCAGAACAAAGGAACCGCTTAATAAGAGACTGCCTTCAGTTGAATGAACTTGACCACCTGGGAGGAGGCCGTTTTTTCTTTCAATGCCAGGGGCTGTCTCCACTTGCACTTGTTGGAGGTCAGATTTTGGCTTCAATCTCCTTGTTTGGAGATCTGCAAGGGGTACCTCGCCCAACCCCAGTGCAATCAACCACAAAAAAGCAATCAGCTGGGTCGTTCCATATGGCAGGACCCATGGCAGGCACTTCAATATCATGGCAGTATCAAATTCGCCCTTGATTTTGAGGAGGAAATGGAAATGTTACCACGTGAAGAAGGTACGACATCCCACCTGAAAAGTTTCATACTGTGCACTAATAAATTGATTGCTACACTTTAGTTACTGGAATGAAATTACTTGATGCCTGAAGCTGGCAAATTTTAGAAGGATTCTACCACGATACCTATTATATGAATGATGACTGGTTCTATTAATTTCAACATGCAATAATTTATACCGTGCTTCCATCCTCCCATCCAAGTTTTGCCTGAAAACTTCTCAAACTGCAACCAAGTCCTACAATTTCTCACTCACATGTACTAAGCTGAATCATTAATCTGTGCAAAAGAAAAGAAGAAAAATTAACGTTGGAACAATGACTCCCTTGCCGACCACTTCGTGTGAGGTCACAACTTGTATGTAACGCTAATTATGTGAAATGGTCTGCAATTTTCTGCTGCACAGCAGCATCTTTCTGTGGCTGGTGGGAATTGTCCATGGGTAGTCCATTTGGGGCACTTGGTCACTTCCTCCCAGGCCTGGGGAACAGGCAGACTGGGAGATCCCTGGCCACAGTGTTTAACTTCCTTCTGTACCCTTAGCCTACTATGAGCTGACACAACTGAAGCAGCCGCTGTGCTGATTTTCTCCCAAAACAGTCAAATTCATGTTGACCTGTTCAATTAGCTGCCCACTATCTTAGGAACTTAGCTGGATCAACATGAAGACCATGTAGCTTGCTATGAAATTCTGTTTCATTTGTGTCAAAATAAAGAAAAAAGAAAAGACCACATAGCTTGTTAGGTAGATCAACATATGACCACACAGATTCACAATCTGGGTACCTTGGAGAAGCTATTTGTCAACTCGTGTATTTTTAAGAGATTGAGAAGTTTGAGAGGAGCCATTTGCCAGTAGAATCAAGAAATTTCGGCAAGAAATGAATTTTCTGTGATTTTTCAAAGTTTGTTATGCCAAGCTCCATGTTGCCATGTGTCCCCTCCCCAAGTGCATTGTTAAGATTACAGTGATGGATAAGTGATGGTTAGAAATGGGAGGGTCCACTACATGTTAGGATTCAATGAGTGACACCATAGTATTATTCTACCTTGATGGTTAACCCCTCAAGGTAAGTACACCTAAAACTGACAAAATAAGCAATTTAACATGGTTATGTTGTAATGTTGGAAAAAGGTTTTGTGGGGTCTTATTGGCAAGCCAAAAGGAAATTCGAAATTCTTTTGGGATGCGTTTTTTGGAAAAAAACTATGAATTTTCAAAAAATGCAATTGAACAAGTTTATATCTAGATAATAAATTAGTTCCAAATTTTAGTTATGATTGTGATGGTTTTTTAAGATTTGTTTTCTCTACTTATTATTTATTCAAGTCATTTTTTGAATTGGAATATTTACTTTTCTAGGTTAAATATATCTATACTACTTGAGCTACAAAACATTTGTAAAGAAAAGTTACGAGAATCTACATCGAATAAGTGTAAGAGAAAAAATACATGAATCAATCACAAACATTTTAATGGTTGAGAAGAAAACACTTTTGGTGGTTGGGATATGTTTTTGTTCTTTTGTTGTTTTAAGTTTGAACATTACTTCCTTAAGGAGGTCAAAATTATCTACTAATATAAGGCTTAAAGGTCTATAGGGAACCATACATAAGGTTCAATATTTGATCTATAGCATACGAATCATGCAATCAAATATGACATGACATACACCCATTAGATTGACAATTCAACAATTAGCATCATTCTTTGTAGTAGATGTCATTATAAAACCAAAAATACTTATTATGCTCAAACATGACACCATATACATAGAATGGACCATTTCAAAGCTTCACCTACATGCAAAAGATACAACAATGATCCAAATTGGAAGTGTTATGTGTCACTAGATGTGACTCATCATTAAAACAAACTTTTTTTACTATTGTATACATCAATTGATGCTCTTTCTATGTCAAATACAGAAAATCACGTTGCCTCTATAATTGGGCTTCCAAAAACTTTAAGTATTAGTAATAACACCATACTTGGTGGTCAAGTTCAGCATTTCATGCCAAATAATTAATTAAAGTTGGAAAATGTGATTTGGTAGGTGTCTAAAAGTAGACACAATTGTTATTTACTACCAACAAATTTTTAAAAAATCTCTTGAATTTTGGTAGCTATTTTAGGAATGTTTTTTGTCCACCCTAACCACTGGATATAGTATCCTTTAACTATTAAGTGATTTAAAGTCCATGTTATGGATGATGGAAAGAACACTTCTAGACTATGCTTCATCCAATAATTTTTCACTCATTCCAAATCATATTGGAATCTCTCAAAGATAATCTCTTAGTATATAGAGAGACACACACACCCTAAAAAAACATGCAAAAGTTCAAATCAAGATTGAGGTGTTAAAGGAATCAATATTAAGTGAACTTAATAATCAATGAAGTACATACCACGATTCTAGAGTTGGAGGTATTAAATAAGGTAGACAAGCCTATTGCCATCATGATTTGCAATCTCACTATCTTAGAGCAAACTCCAAGAAGAGCACATTTTTTAGAGATGAGTGCATGTTTTACAAATCAAATCCAAATGGAATTACAATCTTCCGATTAATATTGTAATTTCTACAAATTTCTAAAGTGGTTGTCATGAAATTATAGAAACACCAATAGATTGGACTCATAAATGTCATATACACAACCTATAACTGCCATTCTACATATCTACAAGTAGAATCTCTCTTAGTGCACCCTCCCTTGGTGTATAATATGCATTAAGAGAGTTTGTAAATAGTAAGGGAGGCGACCCCTTCCCAATCACCCCCCCATTTCCACCATGTAGACTATATTTCTTTCAAACCAAGTAGTCATGAGTGGTGATTAATTGTGGCACAGTTCCCAATATAGTTGTGGAATATTATGATTGACTATAAGATTGTCAATATTGCAATAAGCCCTTGGTTGAACAGAATCTTAAGCTAAAAAATTTGTAATAATTATGTTTTGAGAAATAAAATTATGAAAAAAATATGGAATCCTTCCCAACTCTATTTTTGTACACAAGAAAATTTTCCCACTTGAGAATTTTGCACTCTATATATGTATAATTGCTTAAGTAGTTGCAAATGAGTCATATGCCTTAGGAGGCCCATGACTATGATTCAAGATGAAAAGACATGTGACACATGCTTCAAGATATAAAAAAAAGACAAGTGACCCCATGGCTTCTCTAAATGCATAAACTTCTCTTAGTGCATAGTCCAGACATCATGCACTAAGGGAGGTTCTACATGTATTAGCACTTGAGTATTCACCAATGAAGGTTTGACATGTCAACCTCTCTTGGCTATTAGTACACTAAAATTGTCAACAAATGGACAAATTTAGATGAGTTTTGTCGTGGAAATGGGGCCGAAGGTAGGGTGGTGGGTATAGGAAGTTGGCATTTATGAGCCAGTTTACCTGAAGAGATGTAGAGGTTGAAAGTTGATAATGAATTCATCCAATTAGTGTTGAAAGTTGTACAAAAAACAAAGTGAAATATATCCCATGCCATTAAATGAGTTGGAACCTTGGTAATTCAACTGATTGTATGCTCCATTTCATACACTTCATAAGGTATTGGAGCCTCTTTTAATCCATCTTGAAAACAAAAGAGGAAAAAAAAATACAATAGAGTTTGAAACTAAATAGGACTTCATTTGATATGCATATTGAACATGTGGGTCTTATCACTCACTGTTCATTCCCCTAGTTTAGGCAAACCATGTTTTCAATAGTGTGTAGACTTACAAGTATGCAAAATTGATATCATATTTTATAATTTTTATATGAAGATATATAACATACAATATGAGATATCATTATTGTATGTAATACTTTCAAATTGTGAACATGCAATTAAATTTTGAACTATAAAACATTTGAAATTCAAACTTTTTGTATTACAATGTCTATGAGAGTCTAAATCTTAATTTCAATCTTAAAGTTATTTTTTTATTATCTCCAAGAGGTACAAATATTTCAATTGATGACTAAATAGATGCCATAAATTCTAACTAGATGCCTTGTGGATTACATAGGGGAAAAACACACATAAAAAGATCACTTGTGGATTGAAAGATTATGATATTTGATCATGAGGGTGTTGAAACTATGAAAGTGTTTTGAAGTCTATAAACCTTTTTTTTACAGGTCAAATCTAAAATTGATGTCACATGTGAATAAAATATGATGTTAAATGGCTTAACATGTTCAATGACAATCAATTTATGGGTTGTCATAGTATACTAAAAATAGTAATTTGCTAAATATTTGTTTAATTTCAAAATTTTGTTGACACCCAAATGTGGTTCCTAGATATTGATTACATAAGATGTACACTATCACATATGAAAGTCTATGAAAGTCAATTATTGATTTTTGGTACACCTTGAGGTTGTACTTTGAAGTATCATAACTTTTTCTTATGGCACTCGATTGTAACTCATGACAATGATAGGTGCACGTACCTTACAAAAAAAACAATCCCAAAATGTGCATCACATTTGGACTCATATTTTTACATATATGATCCAAATGATATTCTTTGAACTTGTTTAGTCCCAAGACCACTTTTTAAATTCTAAAACCACTCAAAATTGCTATTTATATTGCAAAGAACAAATAACTTTTAAACTTTTTTTTTCATATTTAACCATCGTATCTTCCACTACACTCATATAAGAATGTTTGAAAGAAATTCCATAAACTTTGATTATATAAATTGCAAGAAATTTAGGATTAAAGTGGAAAAAAACTCTATTTATTTTGCACCTTGTGTGATTTGATTGTAAAACTTCAAATTCTCTTAGCTTAAAATTTTTTCCCTATCAATCATTTAAACCATTTTCAGCTGAAAAATTGACTTGAGAGTCTAGGGAAAAAATTCAAAATAAAACCCCTTAGTTTTCATTCCTAAAAAATTGTGCTCAAGTAGAAGTAGGTACGAGATCAAAGGAAAAGTTAAATTGTTAATAGCTCTCAAATGGAATTAAGACACACTTCTTCTAACAATGAGATTATTCTATCAACCATTGTAAACCTTGTGGAATTTTTTCTTTCTGAAAATTTTGAAAATTGGGTTCAAAAACAAATGTATTACATTGTTTTTAAAAAAAGATGTAATTGTCTACAAAAAAAGATTTTCTATAACTTTCACATCACTAATCAAAACTTTCATAAATCAAAACTTGGAATAAAAATTATTTTAATTTTTTGTGGATTATCTTTTAATGATCAGTGGATTCCATTTAATATTTAGGAAGGTATCACCTAGACACCTAGACACCAATTGAAATGAAAGTTGTATCCCTAGAGAGCCAATAAATGTATTTTTCTATCTCAAGAAAAAGATTCAAAAATGAAGATGAAATTTGAGATTGTAGGAACTTACTAGAAATCCATTTTGTCTCTTGTAGGAATAATAGACCTTTAAAGGTTAATAGTTCTAGTGGAAAAAAATCTTTAGAAATCACCTATGTTAGAGAGAGTTTCCCACCTAAGCATATGCAAACACCAAGAACCAAAACAAAACACTTGATGTTACAGGCATCTTACGAAGTCTGTAACTTCCAATGTAACCCATGGCCCCAACCATGGCACTTGGCCCCGCCCATATCCGAGAGCTCCTGCATTGGCCCAGCATCTGTGAAAGTAATGATGCTCTTCCCCAGCGCAACATTGGAGCCTTGCTTCTTCTTATAGTTGGACATGAATGGCCTCACGACCTCTCTCCGCAATGCGCCCCCCGGAACATAGGCCCTCTTTGTCCCTTGTTTGGTCAGCTCCTACACTGAATAGTGAAATTAGGTCGCCCCACACTAATTTCTCGACATTTGACACTATATAAAAAAAATTCTACAAGAATGCTTTACTTTTGAATTAAGTATTGTTGTAATTGGGACTCATGATCGTACAAGTGTACAAATGGAAATATTTGTAGAAGAATTTGTTGACTTCGATGACTTGTAAAGTAACTTTCTTGAGATAAGGCAACTTGATAGTTAAGGCAGCCTAATTTCACTATTTAAAGGAGACAACCCATTTTTTATCACTACCTCCTTTTGGCAATATAGACTGCTCTCTTTCCACACAAGAAGAAATGACAGTGATTAATTACAACACAATTCCCCGTGTGGTTGTGGCACATAGTGATTGTTTTACAACACTTTCAATTCTTAAGTAGGAAACATGAAGGTCTGTATGACTAGAGTGGGAGGAATATAATCTTCGGCTAAAAAATTCATAGTAATTATGTTTTGCAAAAGAAAAATTTGAAAAATTGTGGAAACCTTCTTAATTCTATTTCTGCACATTGGAATATTTCTCCCCCGGAAGAAACTTGCCCTCCAAATAGGTGTAACCACTTAAGTGGTTGGAAATGGGTTGCCTCCCTTAGTGTAGGTTTGTCTCTCCTGCCAAGTCACTTATGGCTGGTGGTCTTGTATTTAGGGCTTCTTCACACTATGGCCATTGTCGAGTAGAGAAGCCTTGCTTTAGGAGAATGCAGGGCTTCTAGCTGCAACTAGATGTGGCTCCAAAAGTGGAAGATCTCATGGTTATATAAAGTCACAAACATAATCGTAAACCCTCGAATGATGCCCTATGAACAAATAAAATATCACATCTCCATTTACTTCTCACAAGATGTCATGGAGTCTCCATATACATCCTAAGTTTATAAAAGATAGTGAATAAATGTCATACCCTCTATAAACTCCCCTTGAAGAAGTGTTTGATAAAAAAAAAATGAGTGCCATAGCCACTCTACAACTTCAAACTAAGAGTGTGATATGTCACTGGAAAGATAACAAAAAGTTCTACAACCTCTCCAAAATTCACTCAAAACTAAGATATTGTCCGACTTTTATAGTTGGTCAAAGTTAACCCTTCCCAACTCAAAGGCAACTCACCTATACATCAGCTCAAGCTCATGACTTTCACATACTAACTCCAAACTAAGAAAATAATATCATTTTGAAAAACTAAAAAAATTATCTACAATCTCTCCAAGTTTCACTTAAAACCAAGTTACTATACAACTTTCATAGTTCTCCAAAGTTCACTCTCTTGAAAATCCGAGGAAGCTCTTCACCCTTTCACTCCCAAGCTCATAACTTTCACATATTAATACCAAACTAAGAAAACTAATACCATTTTGGAAAACTAAAAAAAATATCTACAAAATCTCTAAGTTTCACTTAAAACTAAGATATTATCCACCTTTCATAGACTACCAAAGTTCACCCTCTTAAAAGTTTGAGGCACTTCCACAACTCTTCACTCCCAAACTCATAATTTACACATACTCCAAACTTCGTAAGTGGTAGCTTTTTAGAAACACAAAAACAAAATACACATGCTCTTAAAATTTCATTGCCAAAATTCTATGTACGAAGTGCAATGCCTTCCCAAAGTGACAGCTTCTCTGAAGCAAACAAGGAGGAGGAAGAAGATGACCCTCCACCTCCATGCCATCCACCTAAGCTGGTGGATTTTGGCCACTAAAATGCCACATGAGCCACTTCCTATCCTCCATAAGTCTATCCACATCATCTATGTGAACTTCTAATCCATTAAAAACAACCAAAGAAAGGTAAAACAAGCTTTACCTTTCGTTTTTACAACTTCAAATAAGCAAATTAAAATATTAAAACATCTTCAAGTATAAAAATCAAAGAACTAAATGTTTGTCAAATAGAGGTAAAAAAAAGAGTTTAAGTGGAGTATGACCCCATTTATTTTTTGAGATTCTAGAAAAAAAAAAAATTAACAAACAATTATGTATTTTCACATAATGAATGCATTTACAATGTGACACCGTCTAAGCCGAGAGGCTATGGGATTGAGTGGCCAAACTTTGGTGAGAGTCCAAGGAAATGAGCAATAAATTGTCCAAAAAAACTAAGAATTGCAGCCTTCGGCTAGCCATAGTGTGAAGCCTCCAAAAGCCAAAGTCCAAAGTCTAAGCCCAAAGTTCAAACCTATTCCATTTTTTTGACTTCTATCCTTTCTCTCCACATTAATCCATCCACTTTCTGAAATTTTCAATAAAATGTCACCTATGTGACAATTTTTTCAAGCAAAAGGTTAAAAAAACATGAGAAAGGAGTAAAAAATGGCCTTGGAAAAATAATTACAGCACATGCTTTCATCATCGAACAAGGAATATGAAGGATATAAATGGAAGAAAAAGGTGGCATTAAACATTGAAGGGAAGTAGGTTCATTGAATGCTAAGACCCACCATTTTAGTAGTGGAGACTAGGTTTCAAACCCCAATGGCAACAAATAAATAAATAAACGAATAAGGGTACTACAAAAACAATTTGATCTAATGGTTATAATCTTGTCACTTTCTGGAAAAAAACTTGACGGATTCTCGATTAGGGTTTGGGTTGGCTAGAAATGGAGACCCAAACTCTAATCGAGAATCTGTTGCCATGTAAGCATTTGGTTGCGATGTAGGCAAACAAATGGGCAATGGACTTTGGATTGTGCCTCCTTGTGTGAAGGGTTGAGAGGCCGAACTCTTGGGGTTTTGCAATCTGATTGGCTAAAACTGACGGACTCTCAACCTTGTGACATAGCGTGAAGTGGCCCTAACTTAACCTCGGTTTTGCAATGAAATTCTGTTTCATTTACTTGAAAACAAATGAAATCGATCCTCATTAACTCCTTCTCCATGCTGGTAAGATTATGCCATCAGTCACTGGTCTTTCATCCCCTTCATCTAAGTTAAGTTCTTGCTCCAATGTCAAGCCGAGCTGTGGGTGGTGGAATCCGGTGTGTCAGAGTCCTGCTGTTGTTGCAAGATTTTGTCTGCAGAGGACGCAATCTAAGCTGTTAGATGGAGAATAGAAGTAATTTATATCTTGGCTCGTATTGGACGGACGGATGGACAGATGGACGGACTTACTCCTGGCTGGCTGGGGAGTGAAGTCTTCAGTTGGAGAAGTCAAGCCCCGCCTGAGGAACAGAACACAACAGCCTTCAAGCAAATGGAGAGCTGAGCTCACAGTTCTTACTCCAACGGCATCCAATTCGCTCTCTCTCACATGGCCTCTCATTGTACTGTACTGTACAGTACCACTTCCGCTTCTGCTCGTTCTGATCTCTGGCCGGCCCATTTCTTCACTTACTTATCCTTGTTGAGTGATCAATCGTAGGAGAAACGGATCGCTCCTTTTTTCCATGAAATAAAGGTACCATTTCTTTTGTTTGTCCGGCATTTGGGCTTGGCTGTGGTCGGGTTGTTCTTGTGTGCCGGTTTTGCAAGGGATTTCCAATCGTTTCAAAAAGAATTAAATAAAGAATTAAATTAATGAATAAAGTTTACCTACTGATATCATCAGTTACAATAAAAAAATTCTGGATCCAGAGAATGTTGACAGACCAATATACCATATAACTACTGGAGACAGGTTACTTGTATAATAACTTAACTGGAGGCTGGTGAATTAACGGAATTGGTAACTGTTTCTTCACAGCTTCTTAACTACTTCTGCATTGATTGCTGTAGAATGTTGCAACATTTACTGTGGGTTAATAATAAGTTCTTGGAATGTAAAGTCAAGTTGGAGAGCGGAATGTAAACAATTCCTGTCAATTGATGCCATTGATGTTCATGTTGAGTGATGTCAAGCAGGAGTGAGTTAATGGACAACTGATCGATGAATACAAGTTTGGGAGGTACTACTCACTACTCAGGTGATTGTCACGTCCATCAGGTTGAAGGGACTGAGGCTCTGAAAGAAAACGATGTATCACTGACTGATCACAATCAAGCTTCGGAGACGAGAGTCCCATGCACCTCAGTCACGGGATATTTCAGTGATCAGGAGTAGGAAGCTTCGGTAAGAAAAATAAAATGGCATTTGAATGACTTCCTTGCTCCCATGGGAGTGATAAATTATTTTATTTATTCTATTTGGTTTTGTGTCATCTATAGGTAGACAAAAGAGAAGGGGATAGTTAGAAATTAAAATTATATTTTTCCTACAAAGTATAAATTAGTTACAAATTTTTGAAGAATATTTCTCAAATAGCCTAAACAAGTCACAAGGTTGCCCCCCAAACAACAAACATTGATGCATCCATAATGGTTAGTTACAATCTCTTTCTAAAACAACCACAACATCAAGGTCACAAAAGTTTTACATTATGAAATGGTTTTAATGTCTAAAGGGTAGAAGTCATGTAGTTGCCACTAACTCAATTCACATTGTTACCCAAAACTTTCATTTTGACACTATTCATCTCATTGAGTCCCAAAGTTCAATTATTCAAAGACAATTTTATACATGATTGTAATATACCCATTTCTAGTTGCCTAAAATGGGTAAAATTTTTGGAATGGGCCTTCCTAGATTAGTTATTGCTTTGATTGATAAGTAGGAGCCAATAAAGCAAACCACAAGTGATGTCATCTTGGTTCAAAATGTCTCCATCTGAATTTTTATTTTTATTTTATCATATCAATAGATTAATGGATTAATGATATTGTGTATTAAATATGTATTCCACAAAGATTTTCCTCTCTAGTTGAAATTCATACATAACTAGTTTTTCATTCATTTAATAAAATTGATAAATGGGTGATTGAGGTTTTGCCACTTCCATCTATCCTTAGTATAATGAAGATTTATTAGATAATTTATGATTGAAGATAGGAGGCATGGTGTCACTAGCTTCACCCATCCACACAATAATGTTACCCCCTAAATTTCTTTGTTGCCAACATGGAAAGGCCACCACATTTCATTGATTTGGATGGTGACCACATTTCCTTGGCTTTTACCAATGTTGTAAAATTTGGTACCTCGTGTAAAACCAACGATAACGTACATGACATCAGTTCAACTCATGGCCTGAATGACACTGGCAAAAGTTGGAATTGGCAAAACATCACCGAAACTCACCGAAACAACTTAATGGCAAAAGCTCACCAATCACCCAGCATGGAAAACGCGTATACGAAAGTTGAATTATTCCATGTCTTCGAGCTGATTCCATTTTCCCAAAGACACTCAGTGCTGCTGTAGTTCTGGCAGATCAGGGTTAAGTTGGATTTCTTCACTGCTACACAGCCAGCAGTGGACGCCTCTCCAGTTAAGTTAAACTTACCCCAAACATACACTGTCATGCAAGCACAATCTGATGAACATGTACCGTCACAATGAACCCCCCCACCCCCTCCCCCACCCCCTCTGATCTTTTCAGCATGATCAAGCCACACTAAATGAAGCAAGTGATCGGCACGCACAAAGACATTACCACCTCATTATTCATTTCCGATGCTTGCTACAGATAGATACCCATGAACAGTATGGAGAATTCCTCGACACAGCGAATATTCACGACATCCAATAACCCAGATATATGCACAGAAGCCGGTAAAAAGACTCTGAAGACCATGAAAGAAAGACCACCAACTACTCTGCAAGATCTCCAAATGCTCAATTATTGTCAACAAGGCAGGAGATGGAAATTGTGAGCATGATATTCAATAAACGACAATAGCAACACATTTGCATTGCAATGGTGGCCTGTACATTTTGCGGTGGTGCTATACCGTAGCTTCAATGGAAGAGGAATACGAACACTCCTACAGGCTCAAATCTAACTTCAAGATTCTTCCCCTGGATCGATCAGTGACCCTATGTACCAAGTACCAACGGAAGCTCAAAATTATCAAACCATGGACGATCGGGAATTAACTAATACTATACAAAGAAAAAAAATTGACGTTCAGAATAACGAAGTCAGAAGCAGAGTACACGACATAATTTGAATTCTCAGTACCACTGCTACCACTGCTACTACTGCGACTGCGACTGCTACTACTACTACTACCGGTCGTCACGTTCGTTCATCTGCATCCTCCATGCCAGCAGCGAGAACAGTGAACGAAAGAAAATGAGGTGAGTACTAATTCCAAGGCGGCATGTAGAGATGATGAATGGGAGAAGTATGTACTTCATTACGATACAAACGAGGGGGCCAACTCGAAGATGATGATGGCGGTGGGGTGGGGTGGGGTGGGGGTAAAGATAATTAAGATTCCGAAGTCACGAACCAGAAGAGAAGAAGCTATGATCTCCATCTCAGAGATTGGTCCCAAAGATCCCTCTCACAAAAATTGCTGCCAAGCTCCTGCATGGCAACTCAAAATGGTGGTGGTTGTCGACAGTTTTCCCTCAAATTATGGCCTCCAAAAGGTAACCTCCGAAGAGCTTCAATCTCAATGGCAAAACTGCTCTTGCATTGCATCCGAAAACGCAGAATTCCCCTCACTCGGCCATGAAAGCCCGGCTTGCTCCAGGGAAGAAGCTGGGATTGGGTGCAGACTGCTGTTCACCATCGCTGCTGGTGTAGCAGCAGCTGGCCATGCCTGCGCACAGTTCAAGTCAAACGGACGAGCCAAGCTCGCCAGCTGCGGCTGCTGCTGAAATCCTCGAGTGTCGCAATTGCTGGGGTTGCTGCCTATCTGCTCCAACGCCTGCAAAACGGGACTCACTCACATTCAGAAATCAAGCTAGGTGGGGACAATTGTACTCGGGATCGACACATGGACTCCGAGAGAAGTTGCAGATGGGTGACGAGAGAGAAGTAGTTTCGTTTGCCGTGGACTTGTCGGTACCTGAAGCTGGAGCTTGAGGAACTTGACGTAGTGGATGGCTTCGTCCAGCATGGACGCCGTGTCCATCTTGGTGCCGCCCGGGACCAAGCGCTGCAAAACGCGGATGCGGTCGCTGATGCGTTCGCGGCGCAGACGCGCGGCCACGCTTTGCGGGTCTTTGGAGATTCGGACGTTGCGCCGCTTGGGGCGCGTGCTGGCGATTTCTTCCAAGCTGGGCACGGGTTGCGAGGCGTGGCGGAAGAGAATGGCGCGCATGCTCGCGAGCTTGTCCATGTCAACCACGGGAGGCGGGGGTGCCATCTCCGTCGCGAATGCCATCTCCCCATTGGGGAAAGGCTCTTGCACTTGCCTTTTGGGCAGCTTCGTCGACCTGTGGTGGATCTGCTCCATCCACTCGCCATCTTCGTCTTCAAAGCGGCTGCGCTTGAAGCAGCCCTGCGAGTCGTCGCTTTCGCGGAGTGCGTTCGGGGAAAGCGGGCCACCGGGGCTCTCCATTCGGAAATAGTCGTGCTTGTTCATGAGGGAGGTCCCTGTGCTGGCGGTGCGGTCCAGCATGGGGTTCAAGGCGGGCGATAGGGGTCCGCCTCCGAGCGCCGCGATGCAATTGATTTGCAGATTCTCGGGCGCCGTATTGCAATCGTCGTCGCTGGTGGAGTCCGCCATGCTGGAGCTTTTGTTGCCCGAGCGGAGGAGCGTGTCTAAACTGTTGCTATTGTGGTTGCTGTTGCGCAGGATATTCCCCTGGGGTTGTTGCAAAGGGGAGGAGTCCAACATGGACTGATCCGCGGCATTGGCTTGCTGCTGCACGATGGCTTGCAGAAGAGCTTGCTGCTCCATCAACTGCGGAAACATGGACTGCGATGGCGCGTGCGGGAAGAACAGCGAACTCACGGAAGGCTCCAGAATGGGCTGATGCGGGGTGCCCCAACCCGAATTCGACCTGCACACACGAATGCTCCCAAGTCAGTTCCAATTCTCGACCGGGCGTCACTCTTATGGGACACAAACTACAAACACCGGAGTCCTCACGATGATCGTGAAAATACGGACTCCCAGCAGGCTCCAGGCGAAATTTGCGTCCTACAACCGCGACGAGATTTCTACAGGGTCGCATTCGTCACAGATGGTTCTTAAAAGGAGGGCTGGGTTACCATTTTTCCATGGACCTCAGTCCACCGCGATCATCCGGTCTCTGCAAACTGAGCGTCATCACGACGAAACAGAATTACTCGATCGGTCAATCGATCAATCAGTGCAACTCCTGCACTTGCGGTTCGCGTCTTCAGATTCTCCAGCCTTCGAAGTGTAGCTTCTTCCTCTGAGAGCGCACTCTTCAACCCTTCACCGCTCGCTTCCTCTACAATCGTCACCACAAACATGCACCATTGCCTGCTGCAACCCACATGTCCCCGTTCTCATGGGAATCCTCTCGCTACCCTCACCCAAGAACGATCGCTTCAAGATCAAGTAATGAACGCACTCAGCAAGCGAATGCAGATAGATACCAAAAGAAACCAGAGTCTCAAATCAAAAGAAGCTTCCCAGCTACGTGCCCCAACTCCAGCTGCACCTCTCGTCAAGAATGTTTCTTGTGTGCATACTAAAATCGCTAAGTCATTGCAAACAATGGTGTCTGCCCCGCCGGGTTTCCAAACAAGAAAATTTCCAAGACCTCCCAAGGATCGAGAACCACGAGCTTCCTCCACTTCATGACCCCATTCTCGAGCTTCTTCTTACTCCGTGCACGTGCTGATTTCGACACCCAACAAGCTCCCTCGAAACTTCAACGTCCGTTCCCTACCACAACCGTCTCGTCTCGTCTCGTCTCGTCTCGTCTTCCCCACCCTCCCAGACGCAGCAAGCAGCTGGACCCAAGCTCACCAACAGGGTATTATAGTAAGGGTGAAAACCAGGGGCTACAAATACTACTCCCGAATTGCGGCACAAGGGGCCTAGAGTGGCGATGGTGGATTTGGGTGTTGGGCTGCCTTGAGACTCGGGACTCGGGACTCGGGACGGAAGAAGGAAGGAGGCGGATCTTTGACGTGCGAAGCATTCTGGGGGAAAGACGTCTCCTTTTATTTATTTAGGGGGGGGGGCTGTATTCTTGGCTTGCGCAGCACACGGGGATAGGGGGTGGCCGTGGGAGAGCGCCTTGGGTATCGCGCTAAAGCGACCAGTGGAAAGAGGGTGTCAGAGAGTAGTAAGTTATTTTAGTATTGTTTTTAAAATTTTAATTTGAGTTTCCGAAGAGTGACTCGTGTGGGAGTGTAATACGCTGTCTGATGTGGGCTTTCGTTCGGGAAATCCGGATGATCATTGCGAGATAACAAGTTACTATCTTAACAGGAGCCAAGTGCCATGGGGGTCGGTTTGGTGGGCGGCTTGGGGGCGCCTAAACCACACTAACAAGCGAAATTAGTGTCCCTCCAAACAAAAGTGGGGGTGGAGCTTAGCAACATATGGTAACTTTAATTTCAGCCTGCACTAATTGAACCCATAATCGTCAACATGGACGTTTATTGTCCGATGGATGACAAAGTATCTTTCTATATACAACGCAAGTGCAACTATAGTCATCCTCGGAATTTCATGTGGAAAGGAGAAATCTTCTACAATAGTTTGACTTCCAATGAATGCTCTGGGATTTTTGTAAACCCATAATTCTCAAAGTATCAAAATGAATGATTTTCACATTCACCACTCTATCCTTTAAGGATTACGTGAATGTAAATAAGGTGACTTGTGTAAATTAGGGGCAATAGATGAGATGCAATGAGTGAGGTGCTGAAGGCTAGTAGTGCTTGAATTATTAGGGGGAGTCACAATAGGAGGTCTTGAATTTAGGAAACTCTTTGAATTTTGATATCCACCATATTGAGTAGAGAAGAAAGTTCAGTGAGTTTATCGAACCTTTGATTTGTTGTCACATGGAGCTCAACGAACTCGTTGAATTGAAGTTTCCTTTAATTGTTACTTTATCTAAATGATAACAGTAATTGTTAGTATACATGGTCATTAGATAACATGCCAAGTATTATAGAGATTTGCAAAGTAATTTGCTAAGAAATTTAATTGCAAAATAGCAATGTATTGGTGTACAAATTGGCAACAAAATCAATCTAGTTCATTTCAATGAAATCAAATTAAATTCTTGAAAAACATGCAAACAAGGACTTTTTTAATTGGCAAATATCTATAATATTTTCAATGTTTTGTTAACCATGTGAAGATGAAGGATAGTCTTTTGATGTCACAAAATGAAAGCATAAGAATGAGAAATAGTAATTTCTATAATTTGAAGCTCAATTCTACAATATTGTTTGAGCTTGAAATGTAAGTGCTTTTGAAGATAAAGGAAAAATGTTTTTTGACTAAATTTTATAAAATATATAAATATAGAATTATTATAGATTGAAAATTTGAAAAAAAAATATATCTTAATAATATTCAACAAATCCAATCTAAACACTTGTAGTAGTTCAAATTTTGAATTTAAAATGCATTAGGATTATGTAAAATGACTTTCAACATGTAGCTTGTGGAAGTGGTACAATCTAAAATATTTTGTCATAGTAATTAGAAGGATGCTATATAGTAGTTGCATATTGTTCATTAGCTCAGATGTTTTATCAATCCATGAATCAATTTTTGAAATTAACAAGTAAGGCCAATAAAATAGTTAAAAAATTGAATGTAGACAACTAATTAATTGGTTGTTTGTTTATATTAAAGCAAAAATACAGAACAATCAAATAGCTTCAACAAAATTTCCCAAATAAAATAAATGTGCAATTTGGAAATTGCTTAAACATAGTTCCATGGAACTTGAATATAATTTGCTTTTACATTTGTACGAGGATTTGCTAAATAATGACAAACATTTTTGAATCTTGAAATATTATGATGACAATTCAAAACTATAAAAATTTAATGAACAATCAAAAGAGAATTAGTGGGGAATTTATAGTATTGTAGTAAATGCTATCTTTATAATTTTTGCTCAATCCTTCCTTTAGTCCTTCTAATTTTTTTCTTTGATAGTACTTGTTGTCATAACCTTCATGTCCTAACTATCAATTCAAAATTATCTTGACAATTTTATGCATGGAATCTTCATTCTTATCAATCACAGTCTATTCTAATGTTTTATTTATATGTGATATTCTTTCAAGGATAGTGGTTCATTGAATGTATTCATTTGATGTCCACTCCACTTTACAACATTTAAAAAAAATTAATAATGCTATATTTTGAAAGTAAGGAAAGACTAACTTAATATACCTTTGAAGGAGCAAGGCATTGATTATTTCATATTGGTGAACCCATGATAATACAAATGTAACTTTGGTAAATAATCTTAGGTATTTTTAACCCCTAAACGCTGAGGTGGACGTTTTTCGTCCGATGAATGATAAAGAATTCTCCTGTGTAGGATAAAATTGCAACTATTCATCCTCAGAATTAGGGGTGAAAAGGGAAGATCTTCTAGAATATTTTGACTCCCCATGAGTGTTTTTTATTTTTTGAAAGTTGATGATGTCCCGCGTTTCCAAAATGCTTGATTTCCACAGTTACCAGCCTAGTGTTCAAGGGTTAATGAATTGTTTGTTTACCCCCTACAGTTCCATGACTATGTTTTCATTGAAAATTCTCAAAAGCTATCAGTTTTAGTACAAGTTCCAAATTTTTGAATTTTTTTGGACACATGTAATTATAGGAATCTGCAATATTCTGACTTGTGAACATGTGGTAAAAATTGTAGAAATTTATGACCCATGGATTGCAAGATATAAGCATTCAAATTCACCGACTTTGCGGAAAGAAAAGGCAATTGCACTTCACAAGCTCACTTTCCTATGAATAAATGTCCAAAATGGTGATTCTTCTTTGGATTCTTTTTCCTAGACAAGTTGGTCACATGCTTGGAAATTTTCAGATCATTTGGAATTGTACAACATATAGGAAAAAAATAGTAAGACAATAGTATAGAATGATTCAAAATACAAAATTGTTAAGAATTTAATTATGGAATTGAAAAATGTCAATCCCAATGGTTGCAATGTTGTAATAAACAACCTACATCCTATGGTTTAGGGTTTAGTTCCAAAAATATTGAAGATTGAATAAGATAAAGGACTTTTAAGTTTATTTTAGAATGAGGAATCCATAAAGTTCTACCCACAAAGAAAAAAATCCTCACAACTTTTGACTTATTGATCTAAATGGAATGATTCAAAGCTTTCCATATATAGAAATTTAGAAAACCAATTTTCAATTTCTTTCTAAAAATAATGATCTTTGATGACTTGCCTAGACTACCTATCTAGGAAAAAACAAACATATTAGGCCATAACTTTTGACTTGTATTTCCAAATGTCATGAAATTTAATGCATATGAAAGATATTCCTCATCCCCACTTTCTTTTTAAAATTTGGGCCAAAAATATATAAATATCTAGTCACACATACCTGTCCAAAATTGCTATGTAGTCCAAAAAATGCATGCTAGTCCTTTAGGGGGTAGTAATGTACTTTACTTATAAAATTATCAAAAGAACATAAATGGATATTGTTCTATATCTTGCAGAGATCTCTTAGTGTGTCCATTAGAAACTATGGGTGTGAAGATTTTAGATCCCTTATATTATATCCTAAAATTTTAAAAAAAGAAAAGAAAAAATTATGAATAGATTTTTCTACTTTGAAAGTTTATGTTTTGATTTATTGATATTTTTATTTGTTGATTATAATTAGTTACAAATTTTTGAAGTAAAGAGATATACTATAGTGTTGAAAATGACTTTCACAACCCTATTTTATAGGGGAGAAAATTGTCTAATAAATAAATCAAAAAATCATTGAAAATTAATCTCTATTGAAAGTTCATTTTCCTTGAATAATGATGCAATCTTCATAAAATTTATTCTCTTTAAATATTAGAGTTGAAAGACATGCCATTTTAGTTTATTTTTCAGCCTATTCTAGAAATAATTTCATATATTATTTGAGTTGGAAATTTTCAGCAATAGAAACCTATAGTCATTATTAAACAAACTTCAAAATTATAGGTTGAAATTATAGTTTACTAAAATGTAAATAAGAGGTCCCAAAAGCACTTAATCACATGCAGTTTGTTATAGATACTCTAAGTTGTCTCCCCAAGATCTATATGTACAGAAGAACTTTTAACTCCTGAAGGATTGTTGTGTTGCAAGGTCCAAACTCCAAAACCACTTCAAAATACTAGTTTAAATTTATTATTATTTATAGGTTATGATTAGGGCTAAATCTTCATATTTTTGCTTATATAAGCATTCATGGGTTAGAGCAAGGCTAGATCCTCATATTTTTTTAATTCTTTAATGAATCCAATCATAGGATAATATAGTCAACACTCTCCTTAAAATTTAGATTAAAAACCCTATTAGTTGCAAGATCATAGTATTTGAACTTCAAAAAATAGCTATTTGTGCAAGCCCTTTCTAAAGGTGTAGTTATGTCTTGCCAAAAATTTAGTAAAAATTTATTGTGTCCTATAATTTGTACATTGTACATGAGAACGTACACCACCCCTAAAAAATCTCATTTTCATCTTCAAAAAGATTGTGAAGCAAGAAAGTGATAAAATATGAAAGAAATAAGTTTTCAAAAGTGATCTCACTATCTCTAGGGCATCCTCAATGGGACCTAGGGAAAAAACCCTACATCATTACTTCCCAAGGCATTTGGGGTAGTAGTTGACTTATCTATGCCCTCACTCCAATGCACCTCTCTATTTTCAATCCAAAAATGTATTTCCAATAATATTAAAATAAAAATGTTGCTTGAGTTTGTTGCCTTTACGCTTGGTGAGGAAAATCTGGCTTTTCAGAGCCCTTTAAAATACTTGCACTCACATCATCAAGGATTCTTGCACTTTTGAGACCACTATTGTGGACTCTCTACATCTCGTTGATATGCTGTCTTGTGGGAAGAAAGTAGCACCCCCCAAATTATAGAGAGTTGATTACCAGGGCCGTTGGGGCAGACTTTAATTCCCCACCTTGAAAATACAGATATTGTTCAACTTGAAAATACAGATATTGTTCCCAACCCTAAACCCTTCTTTCGATTACTGAGCGGTCAAAAGGGCATTTCGGGGTTAAAAGAAGTTAAATGTCACCAGGCTTAACTTAACTTGCAGAGTTGCAGACATTCAACTAACTTACAAGATCTCCTCCTCGTAATCCATTCTCTGCGGATGGTTTCAGTAGATTCCGTACCAGTTGTTGCCTTTACATTATTTAATTCACACTCCCGTCTCCCGAGGGATAACTATTGTTTTTGTTTACAGTATTGCACCACCTCCGCACAACTGAAGTTCTCACTAAGTTTATGAAATAAATACTGTATTCAACATATAAATTCCCTGGAATCTTGTCGTGTTGAAAGTTCACTCACAAGTCCGTCAGTCCCAACCTACCGACGAGCAGTATTAAGTTAAGTTAGTTTTCTTATGACTGCGCCAGATACAGTACCGGTAATGCACTGCAATACAATGATTAACATCATATTGAGTCTTAAAATAATCTTAAAATAAAAAAATTAAGTTAATGATTTGCAATCACACAAAGCGGCACTCTCTCCAAAAGCCCCAACGGCGAATGAATCTGCCATTGGCTACTAACTCAATCTAAGCTTACTGGAGCCTCTCAGTACCCCAGGTGGTAACGTAGAGAAGCCCGAGACGGTGGACTGGTACTGTAGAAATTCTGAAGTTTTCGAAGTTATAACGGAACATCAAGGTGTTCACAGGATTTGGAGACTTTCCATACTCGGAGGTCCCGGCAAATTCTGTCTTCAGTAAGTTATCATATAATGGATTTGGGCACTACTAACTTAATCATGCAACTTTTAGTGATTGGGAGTTTAATGTACTGTAGTTTATTTTCAAAAGGTCCGTCACTGGGAGTCAGTTGAGCAAAGTGTTTTGTATCTTAGATCGATCGATCTGGTTGCTCACTCGCTGAGGCATTGGTCTAAGCCGGAACTGCAACCTAAAATCGTGTGAGTAGTAAGCTATGAGTTTTGGCTTTGTTGGGATTGGAGAGAAAATGATGATGAATTTTTGGTCATTGACAAATGCAAGTGGTTGTATAAATTTTTGATGCACAATGAAATATTAAAGAGGTTTGTTTTTGTTTTTATGTTTTGAAACACATGGACAATTTCCATTGTAGAGGAAAAGGTATATCAAACCAAGGGAGCAAGTCCTAGGCAACATTTTTTTCATTTTCAAACAATGAAAACACCCAACCAACAAACTCAAGAGCTGCCTAAAGGATTATTTAAGTGTAGCTTGAGGTCACCTTTTGGTTTATAAAATGATTTAGTTTAGTGAGATCATAACCTATTTATTGCAAAGGGCATACTATTCAACATAGGTTACCCTAACTCAATAGGGTGACTGACTATCTAGGAAATAAAACATATCAATAGACACAAGCCACTATCTACTAGTTATGAGTCCATATTATAGAGTGTCCAAAAGGAGGCATCAATGGGATAGCATCCACTACCTATGCCTACATGGCTTACACAGTAGAACTACAATATCCCCAAGAGACTCTTCATTCGAATTGGTCATGCAACCAAAGTTTTTCTCTTCCACATCCCTTAGATTGAAGTGGTGATGTTGTAACATTCTTGATGTACTATGGAGGGATGGCATTGTTTAATTGGTCAAACTACTTATTTTCACACTAACCAATTATTCACCCATACTAAATAACTATTTTGGTGTGGCGCCACGACCGACCCACCCACCTCGGTCCTTCTCTCAAGTCTAACTCCTCAAGAGTAGACTCCGAGTCTGCCATGAAGTGGGAACGCCAGAATGTTGAGTGCCCATGATCAGCAGTTCAGCACCTGTAGGGGGGGCCACGTCAGCATGAGCTGACATGGAGGAACTGATCATAGTTTTTGTCTGCCTGAAGTTACCACGGACGGGGTAAAAATATGATTTGTCGTCCTTTTTGTAGCAGGGAAATCTTTGTTTTCATTTATGATAAACTGTATATTTAAAATTAAAAAAATGATTTGCATGCCAATATACTAATAACTTACTGTAAGGAACTTACCCAAAAGTTAGAAATATTGTAGCAAAATTCATCCTCTCCTCCTGCACCAGAATCCAAAGGAGTGGAGATTGTACTCAAGTTATTTACTGCCCCTGTTTTGTTTTGTTTTTGAAACCAGGGAAATGAAATTTCAGTGCCACTATTATGCCATTGCCAGAGTCAAAGTAAAAATAATTTCCTAGTTTTTGAAATCAAAAAAACTTTGGAATTCAATAACTTTCACACGGTAGGTCCAAACACCACGAAACAAAGTCCAGGCACTACTTTTTGGAGGAGGGCTTTCCAATGGTACCAAGAACGCCACCAGGGGACACACAGTCCAGGAGATCATAATGTAACAAACAAAACCAACCAACAGCTCAACATCAAGGTGTGGATGGATGAGAGTAGAATACACTGCCCCTTGTCTGTTTTCAGATTTGTAGAGCTACACCCACTGATGGATTTCGTACGTCTACAAAAGGACATAATTTCCAGTTGTGCTCAAAATGTTCAGTACAGTTAAAAAATTGTCTGTCGGAACGAAGTTGATGGAGGCCAGAATTTACATTGATGGAGGCCAGAATATATATTTTCAAAACAATTCAGACTTGTTGTGGTACAAGAAGCGTACTATACATGAAATTGAGTTTCATAATGGTTCAATCAAATAAAAAGCCCCCAAATCCCTTGTAATATAAAAATCCATTTACAAGATTGCATTTCATAGTAGGGAGAATGAAAATCCTTTTTAGGATTCAATGATAAAAATTTCACAAATTTTTGAAGTTTAGTAAATGAACTATTGTTGATTGGCATAACATTATTATTCCCTGAAGGACCAACATGTGTTTTTTTGGCTACATAGCAATTTTGAGCAGGTACATGTGACTAGATATTTCAATAATTTTTTGCCCAAATTTTAATAGATGGTGGGGACAAGGAATATCTTTCATATGCACATAATTTCATGACATTTGGGAATGTGAGTCAAAAGTTATGGCCTAACATGTTGTTATTTTTGAAATTGGGCAATTTGAGCAGATTAGAAAATAACATTTTTTCTAGAAACAAAAATTTGAAATTGGTTTTTTAGAGTTCTATACACATGGAAAGCTTCAAATCATTCAATTTGGTCAATGAGTCAAAAGTTATGAGGATTTTTTTGTTTTCCAGCAGTTATGGATTCTCTACTCTAAAATAAACTTTCAAGTACTTTATCTTATTCAATTTTTGATATTTTTGGAAAAATAAAATAATAGGATGTAGATTGTTTATTGTAACATTGCAACCAGTGGAATTGGCATTTTTTGAATTCCATAATTAAATTCTTAACAATGTAGTATTTTGAATCATTCTCTACTACTAACTCCTACCTATTTTTTTCCTATATGCTTTGCAATTCTAAATGATCTGAGATTTTTCAATCATGTTTTCAACTTGTCCAAGAAAAAGAATCCAAAGAAGAACCACCATTTTGGATGTTTTTCATAGAAAAGTGAGCTTGTGAAGAGCAGCTACCCTGTTTTTTACAGGGCCAAAAAAATGATTTTAGTGAAATTGAATGTTTATATTTTGCAATCCATGCGGTGGAAATTTCTGAAATTTTTACCACTTGTTTTCAAGTTAACATAATACAAGATCCTACAGTTACATGTGTAAAAAAAAGTTTTGTTTTTCAAAAATTTGTTACTTGTACTAAAAATGGCAATTTTGGAGAAATTTTGGTGAAAACATGGTCATGGAACTTTAGGTGTTAACCAATAGTGGGGACCCTTTTGCTCCTTTAGAAAATAGGAGCCTCTAGCATGGCAACTTCCCAATGGACCAATGGCTCTTGCAGATTCATCTAAACTCACTCCCATGCATCCAAAGAGGGATTATCCCAATCACCAAGAGGAATAGTTTAGATTGGTTAACAATGTTATGGAAATACAATGTTAACTATTTATGTTTTCTATCATCCACTCCAAAAAAAACCCAATTTTTAATGGAAATTGTCCGTTTGGTTAGAAAAACAAAAAACAAAAAACAACTTCAATTTTGTTGGTTGGAATCTGAGCGTAATCACCCAAAAAAATTTATTTGTTTTTATATGACCATCTTTGAGTTGTTCTTCTGTGGAAGTCTGCTCAGCTGCAATAGTGCAATCATCTAAGAAAATCCCTCAGCAATCGGTGGAGGCTTATAATTGAACTTAGATTTGAGAGATCTGGAATTCCTGGAACCTCGAATTGATAACAGCGGCAGGTTAGTTCAGGTTCAGTACATTGGACCCTGAATTGGATCGTCACATGGGCAGATGGGCTCATCGTCATTGCAAGTTAAGTTGGTTCCATCATCACAGACAAGAACTGCACACAAAATGGATGAAATATACTCAAGTAATTAGGTTGGAAAAAAAAATCTAGTTTCTTCTTGGGACTACACTAAATAGTGAAATTAGGTTGCCTTTACAATTAGGTTGCCTTACCCCAAGAAAGTTACTTTCCAAGCCACCAAAGTCAACAAAAATTTCTACATATATTTTCATTTGTACATATGAAGGTTTATGAGTCTCAATTAGAACAATACATAATTCAAAAGTAGTGCATTATTGTAGAATAATAGTAAATATTTATATCGTGTCAAATGTTGAGAAATTAGTGTGGGGCAATCTAATTTCACTAGTTAGTGTAGTTTCATTGGTGAATTGGTGCTTCATGGTTTTTTGTGTTTGATTCTCATTCCCCACCCCCCCGCCCCCCAATGACCCAAGCGACCATTTTATGGTCATTGCCCCTCTTTTTTGAGTTGCTCATTTTGAAATTTTGAGTATAAAAAAATAATTAATTCTAGAAAACTAATAAAAGAGATTGTGTTATGAATCTAGTGGCGGTAGTTTCATCAAGTTTCGAGTTAAACTTCACCTTGTGGACTTTTTTCAAGTTGAATGGTGTAGTGTAGTTTACAATTCATTTTTGCAAGGGGTGGTTTAGGCATGGACTAAAAAGTTAGCTAACCAATGTGATTGTTGCCCACCTCAAAAAAAGTAGACCAAGGAGCTCAAGGAGAAAAAAAATGTGCCCATTATTGTTTTCTTACAATCACTAATCTCATTTTAAAGACTACCATGCATTGCAAGCACCACAATGGATTCAAAAAATGCTCATAATGTTTTGAAATTTTAAATGAGCATTTTTGACACTCTTGTTTGTTGTTGAGCACGAATTTTTTATCATTTCAAAATATTCTCATGGAGGTATGCTCCTTCAAAATAGGTTGACCTATTTTTCCAGTGACCCAAATAAAATTTTAAAACTTAAATAATCTACTATATTGTGTAGTCGAACAATTTGAATTTTTTTGAGGTGCTTGCTCTCAATGTAAATCTTGAGGATCCTATAGTTACATTCTATTTGATCTCAATAAAAAAAAATGAGCAAACAAATTGCTCAAGTTCTTGGCAATTTTAGCCCATTTTAAAAATACAACTCCTTTGAATCATTAGGGATTAAAAGTATGAGAAGCTCGGTTATAGACTCAACACAATGCTTTCTTGTGTATTTGATTTAGAAGATATATGAATTGAGTTATATAGTAGTGGTAAAATGTTGTCTTCATACTATTAAGTTGTATCCAATAAAACAAGGCACTCCTAATTTGGATCATTACTACACCTTCTACATGTCCCCAAAGTTGAAACACATGCATGTATTCCTATGCATGGTGTTGTATTTGAACATGACAAGGTCAAGGTCTTCACCTTCAAATGGAAGGTGCTAATTTTTGAAATTCCTAATCCAATAGTATATGTTTTACTACAATTTAGTGTACATAAATCATATTCCATAAGTCAAAATATAATATTACATATCTACTTCTTCACAAACTTGTATGGGTTAAGGTAACTGGCCCTATTTTTTATATGATTGTTTGTAATACTCTATATTTATATCATTATGGACATGCAAGAAGTCCACATGCACGCCCTTTTCGAGTAAAAGTGCTTATGGGCGTTGTTGTATGTGTGCAAGTGATAGTTTTAAGGGATTTAGGAAAATAAATTTGAAAAGGTATATGTAGAATGGTACTAAGTTTCACCTCTAGTACTTCAAGATTGGTTTATGTTTATGATGCTAAATAGAGTGTCTCCAGATAAATTGAATCTATTGTTTATACTTATCTATAATTAATCTTTTGCATGTTATTATATACTTTTGATCACTTGACTACTTTTCAATGAAGTATTGTTGAATAATTTGACTCAAATTTTTTATTTCAATTTACATCTTAAAAAAAATATGTTTACTTTGCCTATACTAAATCCTTTGTCATATTCATGTGTATTATGAAATGAATTTACATATGATTATAAGTTTTTACGAATGAGGAACGCAAATCATTATAGACATTGATTATCCCATTATCCTAAACCTTGAAGGACATTTGATGTTGTGCCCTTTACTAACATTTATCACTTTAAGTTCACCTTCTAGTGCTTTCTCAAACACTTAATCCTTTAGTGACACCAAGGGTCATGCTCTCCTAACACTGTACATGCCATGCACCCACAATATTAGGTTCCAACTCAAGTTATGGGGTTCCCCATTTCTCCGTGACTCCCAACACTTTCCTCCCAATACTTAACTCCCACAAGACACTGAGCATGTCATCAAATGACATGGGGTAGAACTTCCATTGATGTCCAAGAACTCCGTGGATGCACTACTCCCCACCAGTGCTAACCGCCCTTGAATGGGATCCAATTCCCCACTAGATTCAATTCCCTACTAGGCCCAACCCAACTCATTTCAATACTCATTAATCAGGACTTATCAAACAGGACTCACACCATGGCCTAGTATGGAGTGGGACACCATCCAACCGGTATGAAGGAGTGTATAAACACTCTATGGAAACACACAAGTGGTGGTGAGGCTCCAACACTAACCTCACCACCTGGGGCCACTTAAGCTCATTATAATACCATCTAGGAGTAAGGAGAAAGACCACCCCTCCTCATAATACTCTTTGCGGGATTCGGTAGCCCCCAAGATACTAGAGGTCACTAGCAGCCTCCAAGATGCTTCCCATCTTGGAAGACCACCCAATTCCAAGTGGTTTTTTCCAAAACCAGACCTCTAAAGACTCCCGATCTTCCCATCCGGATAACTTTTATGTCAGAGCTCCAAATCCCAAGTCCGAGCCCATTTTCTTGATCTACATTTTTTGTAGATCACCGTGGACTATTCACTTTCCCCAATGTGACAAGTATTGAGGAAGTTATGACCCTCCAAAAATACGCGTCCTTCGGGAGGTGTAGTTCTCAAGGACTCCACCCTCTTTGGATGCTCATAACTTTTAGTTCACAGCTCATCTCTTCATGAGCCTTAGCATTCTAGAAAGCTTGTCCTCTTAGCTTTTCAATGATATGCGGCGTGCCATATTTGTCTCAAAGGATTCCTCCTAAACCTTGTTTCCCACGTCCCCATGCCTCAGGATGCAGCTAGGACACTCCCAATTTTGAAGAGCCATAACTTTTGACTCCCAACTTGGTTTCTCGCGTTCTTTGAATCAATGGACGCTTCTTCTTAGAAGCTTTGCAAGCATGTGTGACACGCCTTCTAATTCATTCGGATCAGAGCACTACAATGCTTTGATTGCTCGGGACTCCTAGTCCCCTTTACCCCATCTCTTGCAAGGCTTGGGGAGTCACTTCCAACGTCCCCGTTGCTCATCAAGGTGGCATGGGCACGCCTCTTAATGAGGGTTGTGACATTTGAGAGGTTGTGAGGATTGTCCGAGCTTAGATTCCTCACTATCTTTCTTAGATAGGCATCATGTAGCATGTTCAAATGACCAATCAATGATGAGCTTCTACCCTCCTCAAGGCCATGGGCAAACTTAAAACCATTATTTGCATTTAGGTTTGTGAAATTTTCCAATGCAAAAGCTACATACAAGTTCAAATTGTGATTCAAAACTAACAAGACTTAGATCAATAGATGCATTGCATTTAGACAAAGAGAATGATAGTATGTATAGTGTTTGGAAAAACCAGGTCGCTAGTTCAAAGTTAGCTAGTAGAATTGGGAAAAAAAACCTTGTAATTTGAAAACCTTGGTAAACAAATTGTGAAAGAATCTATATAATTTCTATTTTGAGTAAAAAATACAAAGAAATAACTGGACTCTATACTTGAAAAATTGTTTGAGAATGAGAATTACAAAAAAAATTTGGTAAAATTCAAAAAAACTCCATCATTAGTACTAATGAGGTTCATGCATAAGGTAAACAAACCCAATTCCATTCGCTACCTGATTCCATAATCCTACTTTTGGCTGCAATTCCATCCAAAAAAACATCCAAATCTATTTATTTTCTAACAAAATCACCTCGTTAAGCCAACAAGGGGTACTATGTCAATCCTTTAATGGCGAATATTGGTTACATGGAAAGGTGGTTATGGGTTGTTTACATGACATTTATGACTCCATTCTATGAGCATTTTTGAAATTTTAAGGCAGAACACTACAAAAATTCACAAGAATTATAGTTTTAATTAAAAAAGTACAAGTCCACTTGAATTTGATTCGTGAAACATGCACACACCTTTGAAGAATATGTATCTTTCTTGGAGTTGGCCCCAAGATATTCAAATTGCAAGTAAAGGTGGTAATAGGCTTGTCTACCATAACATGAAGAACATCTTGTGCCAAAAATTTCATGGTAAATAGACGATTTCTCAACCCTTCGGAGGGTGTCAAAGTTGGTAGCAGTGAAATAGTTTCCCCCATTGTTTCCCACAACTGTACATGTTGGTAGATTGTGGATATCTTTTTTTGTATAAATCTTATGACCTTTAATTTTAGCTCACATTTTATTATCATAGAGAGGATCTTGTGAAAAAACTTTCATGGTAAATAATAAAAATTTCAACCCTCGGGAGGGTGTCAAAGTTGGTAGTAGTGAAATGGTTTCTCATAGCTACAAATGTTGGTAGATTTTGAATATCTTTTTTTCTGTGACTTTTTTGGCCTTGAAATTTGTCACACAAGTTATTGACATAGAAGTCATTTTGTGAAAAAAAATTCATAGTAAATAAGCAATTTTTCAACGCTTGGGAGGGTGTCAAAGTTGGCAATATTGATATGGTTTCCATGATTGTTTCTCAAAACAACACATGTTGATAGATTGTGAATATCTTTTTTTGTATTGATCTTTTGATCTTGAAATTTGGAACATATGTTATTAACATAGAGAAATTTCTGTTCCAAAAATTTCATGGCAAATTTTTTTTTCAGTCCTTGGGAGGCTGTTAACTCCTGAAGGACCGAGGCACATTTTAGACACAAATTGTGAAAAACTAGCACTTTTTAGGGCAGTGAGAAAAAAATGAAAAAAAACAATTTTTTTTCAAAATTCAACTGTACAAAATTGTACTAGACTACTATGGGAATATGTAGAAAAAATTTCAGAAAATTTGACCACACATATTGAAAGATTATAACGTTTGAAGTTTAGAGAATTTTTTTTTCCAACCTTGCCTGACAGGGCCAGCAGCCTTTAGCACCTCCTACAGTGAGATTTTTACACTACACATGGTTATTTTTTTTGACATTTGCATCTTATATCATGAAAGTTATATAACTACCAAATTTCAAAAGTAGAGGAGGTGTTTTGCACATGCTGCCCAAAGTTGCCCAAGCTGCCCGAAAATTTTAGGGTAGCATAACTTTTGATCCAGACACACGATTGGAAATAAAATTATATTTCCACATAGGGGATACATGTTCACACCTTGAGTCAAAAGTTGAAGAACATCCATTAGAAAACAACTTCATACAAACCTACCCTAGATTACTTGTGTACGTTCAACGGTCATTTGGTCCTTTGGGGTCAAAGTTGGCAGTAGTGAAAATGTTTTCACAGCTACACATGTTGGTAGATTTGTAAAAACAATTTGTGGTGAAATACTAAATTTTCAGCCCTTGGAAGGCTGTCAAAGTTGACAGATATGAAATTTCCTTCACTGCGAATTCAAAAACATCATTTTCATTGTCACCCCACTGTACATCCAATTTCATTTTCTTATCATTCCAATTTGAGATCTGCTGCAAGTCTGCAACTCAAACGTGAGCAAGTGGGTTTGGAAATTCATCATGAGGGCGGGGTTTCAGTAAGTAAGATAGTTGTCATCATGCCCAATCAACGAACCCCCCTGCCCTTAAGTTTACTTAACTTATGTCATTTGTTGGCTGCAGTCACTCATGGATTCCCCAGTGGAGTGGGATTCACAGCCACACATGGAAGAAATCCAACCCTGGAATGCCTGAGGAGTGAGGAGTGATAGATTTTGTGGACTTCCAACTCCAACAGTACAGCTAAGTTATGTGGACAGAGATCGGAAGCATTTTTTTCATACTTGTTTTTCTTGTCGACCGTTCATGGTCAGGGTAATGAAGAGTACACTATGATATCCAATTGAGTGAGTTTGCAGTCTTGCCGGTGTTTGTCTTCATGGAAATAAGCAGTTAGTAAGATTCATTAGTAGTGTATAGGGGGGAGAGTGGAGTTGCTCCTGGCTTTTAAATTGGAAGTTTCTAAATAAAAAATGATATTTTTTGAGTTTGAGCCCAACTAATGAAATGAAGGTTATCAACTCCAATTTTTACGTAGATTATAAATTTGAGATTTTTTAAAATAGAATTGAATATTTTGTTGCAATTTGAACTTTAGGTGTATTTTTAGTGTCTATTGAATTCTAATTATAGAATGACACAGAAATTGGGTTAACTTTACACATATGGTGAATTTCCAGATATTTTGGGGATAATTTTCTATTTTATACGATTTTTCTTCACTTTCTCTTCAAAAATTCTCAAAAAATCAATTTTCTACAAAAAAAAATCTGAAAAATTTGTGAAGGAAGGAAGTCATGTAATTTCTTCTCTAGTTTTTTTTCCCACTCATATCTAGCTAGTTGCTAAATGGTAGCAAAGTGAGGGGAATGAGGCTTGAAATTAGTGGTCATGGACTCATCATTTAAGAATTTAAGGGTTAACTTAACCTAAAGAGGACATTTGCCTGTGACCCAATTAGATAGTCACTCAAAATGATATAATTTGTGGACCAATAGATACATTCTTCATTTCTATATTGACTTTGAAAGTGATCCAATGGATGCGTTGTTAGAGGGTTAGAATTCATCTCTTGTTGATGTAGATTCTACTAAACCAAAGTTGCTACTATGTAGGTACCATTACCCCTATGCTATGAGGCTTTTCCACCGCAAGGTGAAGAAACCCCTAGAGTTGGCCGGCGGGGAGTGTATAGGACCTCTATCTAAATTGCCATCAAGCAATGGACTCCAACAATGAGATTTTTGGTGAATTTTGACCTAAGTAACTCTTTATAAGAAGGGGGGCAGTCCATCTCACATCACCTAATATACCTCCTAACAACCCATTGTCATCCAATTAAGCACACTGTTTGAATACAGCAACTTTGTATGCCAAAATCTACCTCAAATGTGCCATTTGGGGCTCAAAATGCTCTAAATGTGATTCTAAGTACTAATCACAGCACATCACATCCCACCCAAACCCTAAAAAATAAGATTCACATTTATGCAATTGCAATCACACCAACCATTCTAACTCAACAAACATTACACTTATAACAATTTTTTTTAAGCAAAGTGCAATGAAAACTGCAATGATTCAATTATAATTGTAAAGATTACACAAAAAAAACTCAAATTCAGCTTCCTCCAAGGGACAACAGACCCTCTTCCACAAAAACAACCGCCATTTTCTCGTCCTTGCTCCAAATGGGTCGATCTTAAACTTTCTAGAAAGCCAGCTTAAAAAGCCAAACCACCCCTCCAATTTTCAGCTGATTCCGCCTTGTTGTTCTCCTGTTGTTGCCCACCAAAGTTGGAAGTCCTCCATTGTTGCGGCAGCCAACCTCCCTGCTCAAAATCGTCCACCACCGTCGCGTTTTGGCTCCGAATTGGGCGAGTCATAGCTTTTCAGAAAGCTAACTTCAAGGCACTCCATCCCTCCAAATTACAGCTTCATTTGATTCTCCTTGCTCCCGCAATTAGCCATCAAAGTTGACACTCCAATCTCAACTTACATTTTCCCCCTCTTCTCAAGCACTTTCCCATCTGACCTCGAACCCCTTCATTTTTCACCCATTTTTTTCATAAAAATGGTGAAACGTACTCAACAAATTGTTCCTAATCTTCCCCTACCCTACTCTTTTGCAATTCATGCTTCAGATGTTCACAAATCACAACCTTCCTCTCAAAACACATACACACCAAAAATTCACACAAAAGTTGAGAGAGAGGACTCTAAACACTAATTTTGCCTATATCCGAACTTCGGAACGAATTAGTTTTTTTAATTACTTTCATCCTACACTAATTCATTGTAAATCCGCTAATTTGGTGCAAAATGCGCCAAATTAGTGCAAATCGCGCTACATTACTATAAATTTGCTAGTTTAGTGTAAATTGCACTATTTTAGTGTTCCATACCCTAAATTAGTGTAAAACCCTCTAACTTACTGTAAAATCCTATTTTAGTGTTTTACTCACTACATTAGTGTTTTAATCATAGTTTTAGTATAACTAACTTCTTTCATGTTTTTTCTTATTTTTTAATTTACTTTTAGTTTCATTTCCTACTTCTAGTCTTTTGTTTTCATTTTCATTTTTCATTTTTGCTTTTCATTTTGTCATCATTTTTCTGTTAGCCTAATTTAGTTACTCCACCAAATCTTGTTTAACCTCTTTTTAATTTTAACTCCCCATTTTTTCCCTAAAATTTCCCCTAATTTTCTCCTAATTGCATTTTCTAGCATCTCGCCCTAACCTCATGAAGTTTCCATTGCTATTTAGCACAAAACTCCCTAATTAATGGTTATGGCTTAATCCGGAGTACTAACACTTCCAGATTTGTAAATTCATGCCTAATGTCTATATTTTGGGTTTTTTTAATAGTGAACCAATATGGTGGTTCACACATGCCCGTAGGGCAAGTGCCGTGGAAAATGATTCCAAATTATTCATCCATTTTCTTGGAAATTATATATATATACACACACAATTCAATAAAAATTATATAGATAATCAAATGTTTGTGAATAATATTTTAGCATCTATCAAACTTTAGTTTTGGAGATAATTGACTATATATTTGGCATAAATGTACCGCTCTTCCTCATGGCTTATGGAATGTGTGCTTAAATATAATTCAAAGCATGGCAAGTAAATAATTACCACTTTGTTTTGAACTAAGGTGATGAGAGACCCTAATTGTATCCCAATTTAGAAGTCACCTTATTAATAAATCCTTTTCAAAACATATTCTCTATATCTTCAATGAGGTTGTTTGCTATGGTGGGATCTCCGGAACCGTTTGCCCCATGGTCTTTATTTTATTTTATTGTAGCAACAACACAAGGCATTCATACCTTGGGTTGGTTGATTGGTTTGTTATGGTGAGACCTCCTTGATTGTGGGTTCATGGATCACATTTTTTGTACCATTGGAAAGCTCTCTACAAGGAGGAGTGCATGGGCTTTGTTTCCTGGTGTTTGGAGTTTGGACCCAAGGTGTAAAGGTCATTGGATTTTGAATTGTTTTTGAATTAAAGAATTTAAAAAACAAAACATACACTAGTACTCCGTACAATACTAACTTAATTATGGAGTAGTAGTAAGTAGGACTACCAACTATCACTAGTTTATGATTATTTTTTATATTTTATACTAATATGGCTTTTGATATTAAAAGCCAAATTAGTACGGAGTACAGCTTAAAGCTGAGTGAGTCCGTCCGATGGAAGCGAAATTCCAACTCTCCATCCCTCCAAGTAAGTGAAGGGAAGGGACCCCGTGGTAAGGTAATTTGGGGAGTGTCCCCTCCGTTCGTCCGTCCGTCCCTCCTTCCCTCCCAGCAGGCAGGCCTGCTGGGTGAAAGTGAATCTCTGCAAGGCAACTGAAGGAGAATTGAAGAAGCAAACTCAACTGAGGGATTCAGTTCCACTCAGGCAAGCCAGCTCCCTCCCTCCCAGTCCGTCCGTCCAAGTAATCCAGTATAAGTAAGTAAATCCATTCCGCAATCTTCAGTTCCGAATTTCTCTACAGTAAGTTAAGTTCACTTCACTTGCAGCAGCAGCAGCAAACATGGGGATTCGGGAAATGTCAAACCCCAAAGAAAAGGAGATGAAATTAGATGCAGTTGGGCGACAACTCAAGCTCACTAACTTAGGGCAATCGTGACGTAATCCTCCAGAGCGGAGCGAAGGGGAGGGGATGACTAATTATCAGTTACCTTACCAACTGTAAGTTATAGGGGCTTCCAGTTCGGTTCAATTGGAACTGGCGGACGGAATTCTAGAGCAGCCAGGCAAGGCAACCACAGTAGTAAGAAAATAAATTACATCCTATTGTAAATTACTTTACACGCTGCCTGCATAGTGTAGTTTCACCCTAGTGTAGTGTACTATGGTGTACACTTGTGGCGACGTGAAACTTTAATTTTTTTTGGTTTACCTAGTAAAACTAATCGGAAACCTAGAAGTAGGTATCCAGATCTAGCAAAAGAACCATCAGGAGCTAAAATAGAGAAGGAAAATGAGATAGTAGAGGGATCTACTCGAATCCGGTCCCAACAGGAGAATGGATGAGAACGTAAGTCTGACTGGATCAGGGATGGACCGGATATCATGCAGGAACCGATTCCGGAATAGGTCATGATGAGGTGACAAGGGTCCAATGACTATATAAGAGTTGGCCTGCCTAGTTGAACCTCTTTTACATTTTTGCCTGTCTTAGCACTCCTCACGCTCTGAGCTCTCTAATTCTCATTTGTGACTTAGCAATCTGTGTAAGTTTTGTGTGAGAGTGTCTTTTTCGAGGGTTGTATTGTTAGTGTTATAGTTTTGATTTCTGCAAGAGAGACTGGAGGTTGAAAAGACCGTGTCAGAGGAATCAAATCTCGATGATCCGTTCAACCCTCTCGTCAAAATCCTGTGCGATGTGAGAGCGGATTGGGAACTGAAGAGGAGGATCTTGCTCGTGATTGGAAAGTTGGTGGGAGCACTGCCAGACCGAGAGCTACTGGAGAAGGTGGCAAGCTGCATCTCTAATCCGGTCGAAACCCAGAAACATGAAGCAGAGATCTGGAGGCTACAAGAAGAGGTGGATTGAATGAAGGCAGAGCTCCTTGTACTCAAGGAGAACTTTGTAGCCGCTCGTTCGATGGCGGATGAGGCTAAAAAAATGGTTGAGCAAATGAAGGCCACATTTGGGGAGACCGGAATGGCCGCTGCCAAGGCTTAGCTATTTGATGAGAAGGTGCATGACGAGAAGAAGCCATCCGGGTCCCAAATGGTCAGGATTCTCACAGACTTTGCTGAGTAGGTTGAAGCGACAATGAAGGAGGCGCAGAAGGCAGCGGACCAGATGGAGAAGAATACCTGGATATTGTCGGGAGCCACCTACTCTCGAGGGATTCGACTCTCGGATATATCTCTTCCGGATTCATTCCTGGATGCAACGGCAGGGGAGGGGAAGAATGCCACCTCCAAGTCCAAGAGATCGGAGGCTAAGGCGAATCTAGCCGGTACACCTGGAACGGCCATCGACTTAGACTCAACCCCCGGATCCACATAAGGCGACCCAGTTCCTATTCCTCAGGAGGGGGAACGGAATCGGAATTTGAACGAGATCTTTGAGCAAATGGAGCCAGGAGCAAATAGTGCCACTATTGGATCTCAAGTAGGTAATTAGGTGTGTAAATATGAGGAAGAGTAGGAACGGATTCGGATCCTGTTCCGATCTGGTTAGTAGTAGGTAGGACCGAAAAGTCCGGCCCAAGTTGCGGCGGAACTTTTGCAAGCTTTTACGCCTGTTTGTACCTTTTAGGTTGTATTTAAGTCAATCCCTACGAAGGGTACTATATGTTTTCTTTTTGCAAATTTCTTGTACCTTCGTATGCACTCTTGTGTTGTGTGTATCTCCCCAAGTTTGGCAAGGTTGCATGGTGTGGAGTTAGGAAGGTGTAGGACTGAGTTGTGAATTGATTTCTTCCCTTGGTGTGTATGTTTCCGATCCTTAGTATATGTGAGTAGGTTGTGGAAGTGTTGGGAGTGGACTTCAATGCCTTAGCAGATCTAGAGTTTTGAGTTCTAGGTGAGAAAGCTGTTGTTAGGCTAGGCGGATAGGAAGGGTATTCTTAGTCGCCCTAGAACTCCTGGGTAGAAAATCCGGTTGAGTGTCCAATCTTTTGAGAGGTCTCACCACCTTAGTTGGTAAACGGATTAACTGTGGTAAGTGTTGGAATGGACGAGTACACTTGTGACCACCTAGCTTCATACGGGTAGGAATTGGCATCAAGGTCGTTGTAGTAAGAAATGATTGTATGGGGGGTCTCTGTGTGACCTGCGAACCGGATTGTTGTCCGGGTTGTTGCTAGGGATCAAACTGGATCCGAGTTAGTTTAGGAGAGGAGAAGATATGACAGTGGGCCTTTAGCCACTATAATCCACGGAAGGAGTGGTGGGCCTACCACTCACAAAATCAAGTGGCGACCCTTCTGATGGTCCGACAAAGGCAAAACTAGACCGGAATAGGTGCGAGGACATATACGGGCAATCCGGAACGGATTGGTCTAGAGGAGTACGAGGATTGGAAGTGGTGCAGTCTTGGGATTGGGTTAAATTGGATCAACGAGAGATTTAGGGAACCGGGAAGAGGATGAATCCGGTTTGATACTATTTGGTGGTTGGTTGTTTCCAGTTTTAGATCTAGGACCGGAAGAAAGGTTTAGAGGATAGTAAGGCTTACTCCCTTAATAAAGTTAAATACTTCACAGAATCTCGTGGGTTCGATCTTTAGAGTCACTTCGTTATGCTCTAGAGAGATTTTTGTGAGTATAACAGGGAATTTTCTTGCTCTGTGCTGCGACAACACTAAATAGTGAAATTAGGTTGCCTTAACAATTAGATTGACTTATCCCAAGAAAAGTACTTTATAAGCCATAGAAGTCAACAAAAATTTCTACAAATACTTCCATTTGTATATATGAAGGTTCATAAGTCCCAATAACAACAATATCTCATTTAAAAGTAGTGCAATTTTGTAGAGTAATAACAAATATTTCTATAGTGTGGGACAACCTAATTTCACCATTTAGTGTAGTTAGTTTTGCTGAGCGATGTGGGGGTGGGGAGAGCCCTACTGTACAGTACTGTAGTTGACTTGGACTGTCCACGTGGACTTAGACTCCTGCACGTTCGTCTGTTCGTCCGTCCGTTACTCCGTTCGTTAACTTACTCCTCTTTCCTCAATCGGAAGATGCGGGTGGACAATACCAATCCATTGCACCACGTGGAGCCGCGGGTCAATCGAGGACTGGATCCCGAAGGGAAGGAGGAGGCCCCGCACTCCCGCACTCCCGCACTTGGGCAGGCAGCTTCTTCATCAAAGGAAAGGGGCGACGATCGCTCCCCGGGGGATCATGGGGATCCCGCTCAAGGAGGGGCGTGCTTTGGAAACTTCAGGCGGAATTAAGTTAGTTGGGCTCGTGGAAAATTCAAAGCCGTTCCAGTCAGATTCAAATTTGGGAGGGGAGGAGTAAGCTTTTAGGGGGCGTCCTGACTAATAGGGATTGGATTTCATTTGATTTCATTTGGGGGCGATTGGGGAGGAAATTGGAAGGTTTGGAAATACATATGTATGTATACATTCATCGGACTGCAAATGGAAATGGATGGGCCTTTTTCAAGGAATTTCCATGGAAAACTACCGGTAATGCCATAAGACTAGGGTTGGGTGAATGTACCTATAACATTGTTGTGTTCATTATTTTTTTTTTTTTAATTTCGTAGGAAGTAGCATAATCTCTCCCAAGAAGATCTCAAGTTACACTACTTTGAAAATTTGATTTGAAGAAGTTATCATGCATTTCAAGTTTCTAGAATACAAGAAAATGTTGTTTAAAATTCTCAATGAAAAGTGTTTTTATTAACCCCTAAAGGATGATTGTCTACTTAGTGGACAATTGCATTTTCTAGTAGGGACCTATGCAATCCTTTTTGAACAAATGTTTTTGAAATTTGGACACAAGTTGCATACACTAACCATCTCTTTGAGAAGAAAATTTCTGTTCCACTTGAATGCCTTGGTGGGTGGGTGTGTTAAGCTATCTGAAAAAAACAAGCAATTTACATAGTTTGGTGATCTTTTGCTAAACCCTTCATCTACTTTTGAAATTTGGCATACATATAACTAATATGATATAATACCCTAATCACTTCTAATGGTGCCAAAAAGAAATTTAAGAAAATTAGGGCCCCGTTTAAGAACATGTGTCAAGCTTATAGAATCAAATGTTATTTTTGTAGTAGGTTCAGGTTCATATTTCGTCACATTTTATTATATGTTTTGTATTAAATAATGTGACTAATAAAGAAAATGAAATTATATCAATGTAATAAAACCAGTTTTGTGTAATTAAATTGTAATTTTGTTACCATATACGAGAAACAATGTAAATCAAAATTGGAAAAAAAATCTAATATTTCATCAACTTATCAAGTTCCATGAAAGATTTAAAAGGGTTTTGTTAAATTTTCGTTAAAATTCTTTATCTTTTTTTACACTCTTGCCTTGAAAAACTTATTTATTCCTTGGAAAAATGTTCAAGGTTCTTTTCATTGTCTATTATTTTAGAACAACTAAATTGAATAAGATGCTTGACATGATAGGGAAAAAAATTTGTTGCTTATTTGAAAAAATATAATTATGCCAAGTTGTATATAATTTTCTTTTGACTTTTAATCATCGATGGATATAACACCATTTGTTTTTGTTAGAAGCACAATCTAGGGAGTTTTGTATGAAAATCAGAGAATTTCCTAGCATCTAGAAGGTGGCTCGGATTTTTCAAATTTTACCTGGAAGTGGGCCTAGAGGATGTAAATTCTATCGGTTGACATCCCCCATTTCCTAATGCAATTAGTCAATTAGCCGCTATTTTTGTTTTTCAAATTGTGGCTTTCCTAATTGTCAAAAATGGGGCCAATTTTGCATTTTGGTGGTGGATTTTTATTCACTCTCCATTTTTTTGGTTAAAGTGCTTTTGTCTTTCACTTCCAATTTTTTTCTTAGAGTATCCTTGGCAAAAGTTGAATTTGGTGAAGCCCCTACCATCTTAGGGGCAAGGATGTAGCCATCAAAAAATACAAGGATCCAAAAAAGGTCCAAGTATTTTCTGGAGGCTAATTAGTACTACAAGTCTAGTATCAGAAATTCAGTATTCTAGAAGTTTTCCAAGTCTTAACAGCAAAAGACAACTACCTCCAAATCTAGAGACTTAACTATTTTACTTGTTTGGGAATCCCATGTACTTAAGGCCAATTACATCAAATGTGGTGAGCAAAGTATAGCACACTGAGTATACTACAAAAAAAATTCTCTATATATGTCAAAGTAATTTCTTAGAAAGTATGTGCTTGGTCAGTTGCCTGCCTTAAAAAAGGCATGTAAATTGGGTAATTTTCCTACATATTCCTTAGACGGACAACAAAATTGTTGAATATTTTTTCCTACCGGGTTCATTTATGAAAATCTCCTTTTTCATTTGGAACCAATTCCTACACTTTCCTACCTTGTTTGGAAATTATCAAAATCAATTGGCTAGCTGGTAACTAAATGCTGGTACTCCCGATATATTGGTTAGAAGTAAGTTGAAAGTGAGGTAGAATCTCATCCCTGCACCATCTATAACTATCAGTCTAGGGACTCTTATACAAGTCTTTCATCCCCTTGGAGTTCAACTCTTATTTGGTTGAGTGTACTTTTCTTTAGAAGATGGATTTTTTTAATAAGACATGATTATATTGTCTTTAAATTGGTGAAATCAATATAACCCATACAATTGAGGAGAACCTTAGCTTTTCGATGGCTTGCAATAAAAGTTAGCCCATTGTTGCAACAAAGAAAAGTAAAATAGTGTAATGGGATTTAAATGTTATGGTCAAAAATTTTAAAACGGAGTGTAATAGGCAACTATTCCATGTGAAGGTCAAATTCAAGTCATAAATTAAGTCATTTTTGGAAAAAGTGCCACATGTCATCTTGTGAATGGTGTGAGGTGACATGAGAATCTAATGTAGAAATTCAATTTTTGGCACCTAAGTGCCAAAACAAACCTTCGCATATATGGTATTCTAACTTGCGAAACGTATTTCTCTTTGATAGAATTAAAGGCATGACTTGCACTTTCAACTTTTCTATCTTGTTTGAAGTTTTCCAAATGATTTATTTCAACTCTTATCAATATAGAAGGGTAACTTAGGAATTATTTATACAATAATTTCACAGTCTTAAAAAATTCAAATTCATATTTCTTTAGAATATGCATTTCATAGATATAACCGTAGTTCAAGCCAATGTTTTCTTTTTGGTTTTTAGACAAATGGTTATGTAGCCTTTCTTTCAAGAAGGTTCAACATTCCCTAGCTCCTTCATTATGGGGATTTGAATTGAATGAGGCCAATTATGAGTATACAATTTTGAATATCTAATTTTTGTGTGCAATATTTGTATGTATTGGCTTTGTATGATAGATAAAATGAGGTTTTGGGAACATTGTGGCAACAATGTTCAGGGCCATGATGATAGTTTGGCGTTTCTTAACACATTTACCCCCTTTTTTCTATAGGCTTGAAGTTCCCCATTTTTTTTGAGGCAATTGGGCATTTAATGGTCAAAAAAAAACCCTGGTTCAAGCCACTGCTCAACCACAAAATTTACGCATCTTCTTCAAACTTTCATAAATTTCCAAGGTGAGCTTCATTTCATTAGTTGAGCTTAAATCCCAAAGAGATCATTTTTATGGCTAAAATTTGGATTAGAACCCTGAGGAATAAGTTGACCAAAAATAAACTAAAAAGGCACAATCCGTTTCGTGATCCTCTCTTTTGCATCTTCTTCAATAGAATGGACAATAATACCTCCATGAGATAATTCTCTCCAACATCAAATGCAGACACATTCAAAGAACTTTCCAAAAAGTTGGAAGAAAAATCATTGTTCTTCAATATGCAGTGCTCATCTTAAATCATCGAAGCGCCACAAATTAAGTGGCACCGTGGGTGTTTTAGGATTGACATTATTCAACAATGTTAGAAGCTCCTCAAAATACAATCTAAGAGGCAAATATTATGTCCTACAGTAGGTAGCACAATAGTCATGAGCTGAAAATCCAGCTAACAAGTAAAGAATGAAGAAGAAACTAATAATGCCAAATCACTGTAAAGGAGAGAGAAGGAATCAAGGGGAATCTCAGGAATAAGTAGAAACACATTGAAGCATGGGTGAAGCCATCTATCACAATCTATTAAAAATCAGTCCCAAAGAGGAAAGATTAACACGGATTAAGAGAATCACAACCTCACCGATTGAGCCATGAGGATCAGGAGGTCAAACAGATGAGGTGACCGAACAGTTTCATTGGTTGATTGAGCTGTAGTGGCCAAGGCAGCATGTGAAGTACTCCGAAGTATTTGATGAGAAACGATTACTAAAGATTTCGTGAGTACGGTCCGTCCCCACTTGCCTATTTCCTTTCTCTCCATTCTAACTTACCGTCAGTTCGTTTTCAACGGAGAACGAAGTAAAAGAGAATGAAATTTCCTGTACCCCTCGGAATGCATGGCGATCTACTGTACTGGTTTATAGTGCGTTGTATTTGGACTGCAAATAACTTACTGTGGTGAAGGTAGTGAAGATAGTGAAGATATTTGACCGGCAGGCGGAGGTGGAGCGGATGAGGCTGCCATCCTAAAAATACCCGCAGAATTGACGCGCAGTTTGATGGGACCCCCGAAATGGGGTGCGCAGCACCTGCACGGGGGAATGTCATAAGCGGTCCAGGCCTCCAATTAGCAGCAGCCCCCCGTTCGATCCCCCGGCCTGAGCGGCCTCGTCATCAGCTGCCTCTAAATTCTAGACGAAGTTTCCCCACCTCCAAATTTGGCCACAGTTCCGCCAATTGCTCCCGAGAGGTGCAGCTGGTTCCATTGGCCTAATCCCCCAGCATGCAACGCTGTCGGTTCCGCCAAAAGTTATTAAAAAGTCATACTCCGCAGTCTCATATAAAAGTTACTCCGGACCGCACACTCAACTGAACTCCTCTGCAGTGAGAGCATGACGGTGATTGCTCCTTCATTCCTCTTTCTAAATTTACTCGAAGCGGGGGGGACTATTTTTCCTCCTTTGAACTGAACGAAATGGTGCTCTGAGTGTGTGTGTTAAAAAATAACTGAAGGATGAGGAGCTTTCTAAACTTACTTGAAGGAATTCGGGATCTCCAAGGCCAGGAATGGCGTCTGCAATACGGGTATGAGATACAGTAATAAAGGATTTGCAAGGCCTATGAACGAGAACCAATCACCGAGGGTCTCGCTATTATTAACTTAAAAGATAAAAATCTATTTGGTTGAGAAGGGTCTGTAGCCTTTTTTCCCGTGCTATAAAGGAATAATAACCAGAGAAAAATAAAGGAGTTCAAGAGGTTCACTAATTTATTCGTTTAGCGCATGTTACACTGTTTTATAGAAGATAGTTATAACTGGTAGCGGGCAGGGATTTCGCCTTGTAATAGTAGTCTTGGCTTTCTTCGGTCTCCTCTGATCTGGGTTTCCTCGTGTGAAAGCATATGGTTGGTTATCAAAAAGTTTAACCCCTAAAATCCCAAGGTCTTTTTTCATCAAAGAACACTTAAAATTGCCATTTCTATTGCAAAGAGTAAAAAATGAAAACTTTTTTTTTCCCTCATATCTAACCATAGGATCTTTCATAGGCCATATGAATGTTTGGAAGAAATTTCAAAAACTTTGACCTCATTGATAGCAAGATATTTGCATTTAAAAAGAAGAAAACAAGGTCTTTTACACCTTACTCAATTAGCTTTTTTGGCTTGAAACCTTCTTAACTTATAATTTTTGCACTACTAATTTTTATTTTTTAATTCTTTCTGGTGAAGAAATTAGTTGAGAATCTCAAAAAACATTCAACAAAAAACACTTGATTTCGACTCATTGAAAAACTGTTAAATAGAAGTATGTTCAAGATTGAAGGAAAAATTAAAATGTTAATTGCTATAAGATGAAATTGAAACATAACAATCCCAATGGTAAGATTGTTCTAGCAAGTAAACTTAACCCTATCCAACTATTAGTTCTGAATTTTTTTATAGATAGCATTCAAAAATGAATTCAAGGGTAATGTTTTCAAGACGATGCTTAGATTGATCAAAATACAAGATTGTCCATAACTTTCTCATCAATAGTCCAAAAAAAATGATTTAGAGCTTCAAATGTATACAAAATGTAATCATGGAGAATTTCTTTTTTTTAATTATGTTTTTTGTGATTTTTTGGGGTTGCCCCTTGAGTTGTTTATTGGACTTAGGGTGGCATAAATTTTGCTCCTAGGCACCAATTGAAATTTAAAAAATTATATTTCCATAAAGCTATTCTGATTTTCCATCTTCATAAAAACTTTCAAAAAATAATGTCAAAAATTGAGATCACACAAGCCTACCCAAAATCCAAGAGTCCTCTGTAGGGACTTTGGAACTTTAAGGGTTAATAAAAAAAATGCTCTACCTAGGACTTGTCCCCTTGGTTTTGTATATATTGTTTCCACTATCAATGGAAATTGTCTATGTGTTTCAAGGAAAATAAATGGTAATATATAGGTTTAGTTTAGGTTGAAATAGTGCAAATCGAAATATCATTAAAATAAATAAATAAAAACTAGCTTTTCATCAAACTGCAAAGAAGCAAGAATGAGGAACAAAAAAATGGGGATTTGATCTACTAATCATTGAAATATTATTGTATTGTATGAATTTCTACAACTTTTTTAGATTTGATGTGTGATTCTAATATTGAGTCTTCTCTATCATAGTAGATTTTTGTAGTGTGGGTCTCCAATTCAGGGGAAGTGGATTGGTCAAGAGAATATAAACACATTTCATGATTGGAAAAGGAATGTCACTATAATTGTACAATACATATTTACCCCATAAAATACTTTGGTCGTTTCAGGCAAAATGGTGTTCCAAAATTCCCTTATCAAAATTATCACGCTAAAATTTTGTTGTCTTTGTTAGATTTAGGTAGATTGAATTGTAAGATGTATTAGTTAACTTATTGAAGTAGGTCTCCATGGAAGGTTATATTGGAAAAAATTACCAAATAGAAGATTGTAATGTATATATTACCAACTTTGAATCAGATAATAAACTATAATGAAATTCAATTGGATAGTGATTTATAATTTTGATTTCACTTTGTTAAGAACTATGATTTCCTCATATTTATTTATTATTGGACAAAATTTATATTAAAGGAGATAAAGGACCCTCAAAAATGAGAAAAAACTTGGATATATATTAAACCTTTGAGGCTACTAGAATTCTTTTTTAAATGGATTCAAATAAGGGTCCCAAAGATGAAGAGTTTATGACAAATAATGTAGAGTGAGAATGGGGAAAGTGATGGGATGGAATAAAAACTTGGTCTTTTATTTAGGAGCAAAAAACATGTTGTGGTTGTAGATTGCAAGGAGCTTCCAACAATTATGCTTTTAAATGCACCCTAGAAGAAATGAAGTACACCTAATGCTCCAACTATACAAGAATTCATATCAATTGACCTTTCTTTTCAAATCTCATTGAACTTGTCCCATTAGATGCATACCAAAGATGAACAACAAGTTTGTCAATAAATACTTCTTGAAAAGTTTGCTAGAAAAAACAAGAAATCAATGTCCACAACAATTGAAATTAAAGTCTTCACAAAATCCCAACAACTAATTGAAAATACTTTTGTGAATTTGTTTTCTCTAAATACTAGACTATATAAAAAAATGCACACCTAACAAGTGACCCGAAACCCTAAAAATCAATCAATATTTTCATATCAAAGAATAGTCCTTATATATGGCATTAATCCTTAACCCCTAAAGCTCCTTGACTATGTTTTCACCAAAAACGTTCCAAAACTGCCATTTCTAGCACAAGTACCAAGTTTAAGAAAAAAAATATTTTTGAACACTTATAATCATAGGATCTTGTAGTAAGTTGTTTTGAAAACATGTGGAAAAAATTTCAGAAATTTCCACCTTGTGGATTGCAAGATATTAACATTTGAAGTGACAAAAATCAGATTTTTTGCCCTACAAAAAAACGGGCAACAACACTTCAGAAGGTCACATTTGTATAAAAAAAAATGTCCAAAATGGTGGTGCATCTTTGGATTCATTCTTAAAGGCAAGTTTTCTATGTGCTTGAAAAATTTCGAATCATTTGGAATTGTACAACATATAGGAAAAATATAGCAAGTAGATAGAAGTAGAGAATGGTTCAAAATACTAAATTGTCAAGAATTTAATTATGGAACTGAAAAATGCCAACCCCTATGGTGGTAATGTTGTAATAAATAATCTACATCATATGGTTTTGTTTTTTTCAAAATATATTAAAAATTGAGTCAAATAAAGGACTTCAAAGTTTATTTTAGAATAGAGATTCCATAACTGCCGACAAACTAAAATTCCTCATAACTCTCATCTCATTGATCAAAATGTATTGATTCAAAGCTTTACCCATATATAAAGCTAGAATACGAATTTCAAAATTTTATTTATGAAGAAAGTGATTTTTTTGATCTATCCGAGCTAAGAAACAAACAACATTTTGCATCATAACTTTTCACTTGTATACTCAAATGAAATGAAGTTTATCATGCATGGAGGATATTCCTCATCCACACCTTGTAAAAAAATTTCAGCCTAAATAAGTAAAATCTCCGTTCACATGTACCTACCCAAGAAAGTTATGCTGTCAAAAACACAAGGCCGGTCCTTTAGGGGTTAAAGGACATTTCATGCCTTTTGTGCCTTTTGTTCAAGGAATGATGAGAAATAGAAGAGCTATCATGAACAACACTTTTCAAAATTGTTGTGTTTATCCCCTCCTTATTATAGGCATCAAATGTCGTTGAAGTGCTTTGAAATTTTCATTGCCTTTGGGAGATTGTTGTGGATTGGCAAGTGCTTAGGTAGGGGATGCTTCTTCGTGAGGTGCTTGAAAGAGAGAGAGGTTGAGTTTTGAGTGACATAGAGTGCAAATTCAATTTCTCACTTGCCACAAAATTTGATTCTCCTACTTGCCTACCCTCACACCGTTAGTAGTAGATTCCTTAAGTTGCCCCTTGAAGACCAAAAATTTCCTTAAGGGTTAATTGGATTTGGTGTATGCAAAGCTAGGTAGGTTTTATTGATTAAAAGTTGCTAGTAATAGAGATTAACATCCAAGTTGCTAAACTTTTATTTTAAAATTTTTTGTGAATGTGATAAAATTTTAAAAACTTCTTAGGAGCAATGGTGAGATGAATTTTTTCACTTTAATTAATATATTATTCATCCCTACCTAGGTGAATATGCTATCTCCTTACAATATTTCTCATTATATTCTTCAAAGTAATCTAAGGGTCCCTTCACACTTTAGCCAAAGGTCAAGAAGCCACCAATTTGCACCAATTATCATTGAAAGAAACCAAGAATTCAACCTCTTGACCCTTCATGGTAGAAGGCAAAGTCCAAAAGTCATTGCCCTATAAATGCCTATATGGCAATACTTTTTGACCAAGGTGAAAAACTCTTGAAGGAAGTTCGGGTCTCATAGAAGAATGCCTTTCCACCATTTACAAATTTGCTTATTGTTCACAAGGATCACAACCCAAATTGTTGTATGGTTAACCCTTGAAGGACACTAAGAACCAAAAGTATACACATTGTAGATGATGTGAAAAAAATTTGAAGTCATTTGGCCGTATAGATTGATAGATTAAAATGTTTTAGTGTTGAAGAAGGATGCTGAAATTTCCTTGGAAACACATTCGGAGATGAAATTTGATTCATGAACCTACTCAAATGAAAAAAAATTAAAACTATAAAGTGCTTCAAAAACAACATATAAACACATTAGTGAAAAAAAAATATCATTCAATTGACTCATTGTGTCTGCAAAATGGCTTTGAAATATCAACAAATAGCAAAAAAAGTTACAAAAAATACATCTATGGTTGATCCTCCTTGTACTAAAATGCTTCTCCGTAACTTGTAACTTCTTGGATTGATAAAAAGTTTAAACCGCATGAACTAGACTAGTATGCGCAACTTTCCCAATTTTTTTATATTTGAAACATACACTATATGGAGGAGAAACAAACCACCAAGTTCATTGTAATCCAAACATGTCTAGATTTTAACATTTGAATTGCTCCCGGACATTCAAAACAACTGGGATTGATTTGAAAATTATACCGCAATAAATAGACTTTAAGGGGAACATAATCCAATTTTCTTTAATTGAAAACAAACATTGGATGAAGGAGATATAAGCCCCCAAAGTTATAGCCATCAAATTGCAATTTGGTGAACTCAAATTGAACCCATGAACTTTGAATGACTTTCAAAAAATCAGAACATCTTGGATGGATCTAAATTTTTTTACCACACAAACTAGAAGAGAGAGTGGAGATTTCCCAATAATTAAAAAAAAAAAATTAGGACATTGGATGCAAAAGTTGCATCACTTTGAATTGGGCTTTGAGACTACCGTATGTGAGGACACTTTTGCTCTCTTGGGGCGCTTCGGGGTTAACTTAATGGCACACTTGTATAATAATAACTTAAGTTAACTGTGGACGGACGCGGGAGGTCCATGTGGAAATCATCATGTCTGAATCCGTGGGAATAATTGGTATTAAAAAAAATCAAAAGAGCTCATTTGAAGTCAAAGTAATGTAGAAGATCTCCACTTCCCACCACTAATTCCAAGGATGAATAGTTGAATTTCTATCCTACTCACGAGAATGCCTTGTCATTCATCGGACACTAAACGTCTGCGGCATCCTTTCTGGGTTAAGCTTATTAGTAGCATGTTGTTCCGGAAGATGCTGGCCCCAGTTCCTGGCAAGTGGCGACCCTGCAATTACCGGTATTCAGTGATTGAAAAGCTTGAAATTAGGTACTCCACTAGATTTTTTTAAAGTGAAATGTGTCATAAAACAGAACTGAAGTAAGGTACTTCGGTACCATATGACTTAACTTGATTGATACATAACTTATCCAAGTTCATTTTTGCAGGATTCCCTGATCTATGGAAGGAGTACAATTTGGGGGCCAATTGTTGCAATTTTCTTAAGATTTGAGAGTGCTCTGCACAGTCAGTAAGCTCAACTTGTAGGGAACACAAAGTTATAAGCTTACATCATCATTTTTTCTTCAATTTTCTTGGTCTCAGTGGCACATGAGTGACTGAGTGGGAACTGCGAACCTCTAAAAAAATTCTGATGTTCAATCTAAGCTTTAAATCTTGACAAAAATACAATCTCACATAACTTACTTGTATGCTCTTAAGTATTTTAGAATACCAAGCAAACCAAAATATTTTCTTATTTTCTCATTACCAAGAAGTTGTTTTCTAAGTTATTCCCCAAATACCCATGCCTGTTTATGGAAAAAAAGTTCTCTGATTCGTCAATTTCAGTATTTTACACCTCCCCCGCCCTCTATTGGTGGCTCAGAAAATTAAAATCCCACTGTAATAAGGGACAATACCGTATTGGATGGAAGTTACTGTACTGAAAGTTCAGTTGTCTTCATCACCCATTTATTATTTTAATGTAATTTAATTTAATTTTTTGACCCAAAGGAAAACCCATTTTATATTTCAGATTTCCCTTTACACCCAACTGCAACCACCCAGTTACTGTACTGTACTGTAACTGATGTTCATTTCATGTATAAATATTCCCAGGAATTTAACAAAAGGTATGGCCTCTTAAAAACCTGCCTGGATTTGGGTGTACAACACTATACGTATTTCGAAAAGTAATTCCTCTCAAAATTCAGATTCCAATCATGTACCAAATAGAAACAGCAAGCCATACACGTCGAGCATGGATACCCAACAAGCAATACTACTACCCTAGGTGTTTTTCTTCCCATATATTTTAAGAAGTGCAAAAAGTGATCTTCACTAGAGTGACCAAGCTATTTACATCCATGCAAGTGGATGAAACCTGCAATGTAATGTATGGATGAAAAATCTATTGTTCATCCGAAAGAGTATACATTCATCCAAAATAGAGTGATCCCATCCCAAGATTTGGTAGCAACTTTAGTGATTTCATCCACTGTAAAGGAAGAATATTTCACCAAATATTCCCTCTAACAAACTTTCATCACTTTTTAGTGCAAAATCGCTCTACCCATCGCAAATAGAATACACATGCCGGAATCCATGAAGTCCGTACTTAAAATTTTCCAACACAGATCTGTACGTATCTGTGTTGGAAAATAATGTAGAAGGGCGCAGCGGAAGCACAATTGCTGCTTTTCAGATACTGAACTAATAACTTATTGCCTCCGTATATGGTAAACTGTTCTTTTGAGTCGTGTAATGTGTATGTTTTTCGGACCATACAATACAGAATGGATAAATAAATAAGTACACCTGTAAATTCAGCCTCTATGAAGGGCCGGGGTGAACCGACCCCTTCGCTCATCCTGGAGGGTAAAAGCTGAATTTTTATATTTGCCATGCATGATAAAATTTTGCAAATTCTGAATTCATACTTGCAATTGAAAGCCCCAAATAACATAGGATAGTTGTAAATTAAGAAGGATAAATTAATTAGGCACGAAATAGGTTTTTTCCCCTTACATGCCCTCGTGGAATGACTTAGGGGGATGACCAAGGGGATCGATTCACCCCAACCTCTACAAAGGGCCATGGAGGATTGACCCCATGTTGTATCCTTAGAGAAAATACAGGAATTTGAAATTCTCAAATTCTGAATTCATATATTGCAATCAGAGCCCCAAAATTAGCAAGGTTAGGAGATGAAATATGAAATTTAAGTGGCACGAAATAGGAAGCAATTTTTACATTTACCTTGGATGGGGCAATAAGGGGGTCAATCCTCCATAGCCCTCTACGAAGGCCCCATGTAAGTGAGTGGCTTCTTTTTGAAGTTGAATCAAATTCTATTATGCTCAAATAATTGAAATGGGTTAATATTTTCCGTTCCACTATTTTTTTTAATTAAAATTTTTTTTTGACACAAATGAGACGGGATTGCAGGAGCCACACTTTTTTAACAAATTGTTGGGACGGTGAGGCCGAATCTCAATAGATTGTAGCAGCAAGGCTACTCTACCATTGGGTTGAATTTCATTGTGCATTGTTTGACATTTGTTACTACTTAGAGCATCGCCACCCATTCCCCCAAAACACAATTGGGGGAATGGGGTGGTTCGGGCCTTGCTCCTCTTGGGTGTCTCTTGTGCTCCAGTCATTCCCGCCTTCAAGACACGCCAAAAAAAGTCAATCTCAAAGCATTAATGGCTTGGCAAACCGAAGAGCCAATCAACATGCCAATTGATTAAAAAAAATGCAAGATATGATGTATTGTAGCACACAAACCAACAAATTGACAAGATCAAGCAATCAAATAAGAAGGATGGTGGGGACAGTGTCCTACTGTTTGCTGAGAGACTTTTGGAGTGAGTGGTCTTTTTTTGTCCTTGGTTGGGTCCTCAGTGGACTATTTTTTTGTCACTGGGCCCACCCTAGACTAGGCTAGCCAGCTTTGGCATGAATGGGTGGCGATGCTCTCAATCACTTTTTCTTTAGTAGCACTTAATCACTGACTGAATTGTGGTACTATGCTAATAAAGTATATCTTACTTTGAAAAACACATCTTGTGAGTTTGAAATGGTGTCAAAGGATGTTAATGTTCTTTTTTATATTAATTGTGCATGGCATATAAAGAAATTAAAGTATGAATTCTTTTAATTATTAACTATAAATCTTTTTTATATTTAATTTCACAACTAAAGACAATTATAGAATTTGTTATTGATTACAATAGCTTTAAAAGTATGTGAAATATGATATCTTATTTAATTTGTATTACATTTTGTTACCTTCTTTGAAACTTCCTAAATTATTTTTTAGTTAAATCCTATTGTATGGAAGTTGACACTTTGGGCATATGGTCACTTTTGGGATTAGTGATTTTTCTAGAGATATACTTCAAATTATTATAAGGATTGTCTCAATTATTGATATTATTGAATATAGAAAGATTTTTGTGCAATGAGTGGTCATTGTTAACCTATATAATTTATCAAAAGAAAAAATCTTTTTTGAGCCTTCCATAAATAGTGTGTATTTTTGAATGGTTGTCTTTAACCTTATTTATAGATGCAAAGTAGTCATTTTTAATTTCAAATCTCATCGGTAATCAAAGATGTATTCTGGATCTCTTACATCCAAATGCATTTACAATAAATTTGAATGTGAAACTTTTTGTGGGCAAATTTTTCTATTTAAAAAAATTTATATGAATTATTGTATACAATATTTGTCCCTTTCTTCTTTGAAATTATATATGATGTCTTGTTTTTTTCCATTGATTGGACCTTGTTTTTTGCAACGGATTTTTGAACTTTCATTTTTACTTAATTCTTGAAATTTCGAATAATTGCAAATTGTAGTAAGAATTTTAGAACTTAAATCTACATTTGTTCTAGTGCTTAATTTCTTAATATGTTTTCATTTATCAACCAAAAAAATTTAGGATGCATTTTTTTCATTTAGTGAATTTTAAGATGGTTTGGGTCACTTCTTAAATTTTATACTTTGAAAATTTGTATACTTTAAATCCTTTTTTCAAAGTAATAGGGTGGATGGGCCTAATTGGTGTTTCCTATGATAAGCTTTTTCACTAAACACATTTGTCTCAAAAGGACATATACTTAGGAGCTAAATAAGATAATGGGCAAAGGATGGGCCTAAATTTTTGAGATTTTCATTCCATTTTTTTTGGTGTTTTTTAACTCACTTGTAAATAAAATGATTGGATTTGAATGAATTAGAGAATTTTTTTTACACAACACGTGCATGAGGAGTAGCTTCAAGACTCAACCATTTTCAAAACTTTTGACTACACAGTTAAAAAGTTATTGCACGATATGTCATTTTCATTGCTTGGCAAGCAGACAAGGTAGCTCAAAAAATTTCTTTTAAAATTTCTTTTCAAAAAAATAAAACCTTCAAATTGGTTCTCTTGATTTATATACATGAGGGACGCTTTGAATCATTCCAATTTGATTAACAAGGTGAAGTTATGATGAGTTTTAGTTTGCCGGTAGGTATGGAGCCTTTGCAAACCATAAAGCTATTATTTGGCCTTAGAGCTACTCCTTGGGCTCATGTTGTGTGAAAATTTCAGCAAAAAATAATAAAAATTCCATTTGTAGTGAGTTGCCCAAAATTCCTATGTTGCCAAAAAAATGCAGTTTTTACCTATAGGGGTTAAAATCCCATTCAACTCAAAAATTCCATTGTAGTGGCATTGTTACTAATACCTTCTATAACTCCTAAATGTTTTCAACTATGTTTTCACCAAAACCCCTCCAAAACTGTCATTTCTAGAACAAGTACCAAATTTTAGGAAAAAAACATTTTTGGACACATGTAACTGTAAGATCTTGTACTGAACTTATTTGAGAAGATGTGGAAAAAATTTCAGAATTTTTCATTGTATAGATTGTAAGATATTAGCGTTTGAATTAGCAAAAATCCTTTTTTTGGCCCTGTGAAAAAACGGGCAGCTGCACTTCACAAGGCCACATTTGTATGAAAAAATTCCCAAATGGTGGTTACTCTTTGGATTCATTCTTCAAGGCAAGTTGGCTACGTGCTTGAAAAAATTCAAATCATTTGAAATTGTACAACATATAGGAAAAAGAAAGTAAGTACAAAGAAGTAGAGAATGATTCAAAATACTAAATTGTGAAGAATTTTGTTATGGAATTGAAAAATTCCAATCCAATGGTTGTAATGTTTTGATAAACAATCCACACCCTAAGATTTTATTTTTTTCAAAAAATATTGAAAATTGAGTGAAATAAAAGACTTCAAAGTTTATTTTAGGGTAGAGAATCCGAAACTGCCTGCAAACTAAAACGCCTCATAACTTTCATCTCATAAATCAAAATGAAATGATTCAAAGCTTTCCATGTACATATAAATCTAGAAAACCAATTTCAAATTTTTATTTCTTAAAAAAGTATTTTTTTAAGAAATTTTTGGGCTGCCCAAAAATCTATGAAAATTACATATCATGCAATAACTTTTTAACCATGAAGTCAAAAGTTATGAAAATTATTGGGCCTTAAAGATACTCCTCGGGCACATGTTGTGTGAAGATTTCAAAGAAAAATAAAAAAACTCCATTCGTAGTGAGCTGCCCAAAATCGCTATGTTGCCAAAAAATGCAGTTTGGGCGTTTAGGGGTTAAGCTGTCTGGATTTTTTAAAAATGGAGGCTTATTTTTTTGTGGGTAATTGTGGCATTTCTTTGCTAAAATGATTCTTTTGAAATCTTTGAGGTCATTTTGAGCTTATATCTTTTCAAAGTCAAAAAGTCAGAAATAAATTTTTTTGGCTACTTTTGGCATCAAATTTACATTGAAAAAAGTTCAAAAAAATTCCAGCCTACTAGGATGCATTGTATAGTGATTTTCTCTTCATTTTAATTTCCAAACAAATGTTAGAACTTGGAGGCTGAGGTTGGGTTTCCATTTTGTCTAGACCCAATTTGATCTCCAAGCCTCATTTTGTGCCAAAACTTTCACTTTTGCTGCCATTGAGGCATTTGAGAGTGTTGTGGGATGTGAAACTTGGGATTTAGTGTAAAGCTCTAAGTCCCAATTTGCAACTCTTCACCAATCAGATTTTGAGAATTTAGTGAAACTTGGGACTTGGTAGAACATTATTTATCAATGACATTGGGGGCCCTTTTTGCATCCTTGGAGAGGGGACTCCTACAAAATTATCTTCTATGACTATTCAACCAACCCCAATCTTTGAATTTACGGATAAGTCCCTCCGACATCCCAACAAAGCATAATACCTTCTGAGCATGGGGGAAATGGGGGAAGACCATTGGTTTGTTATTTATTATTTTTTTGACATTGGTTTGTTATTCAATGTTATGTATGTGGAACGTAGTGTGAACCGCCCTTTAATACGACTTTTTCATTTTTTCGTTTTTTGAAATTAGTATACAGTGATGTTCTATTTGAGGGTGCACTAATTTAAACAGGTCCGACTGTTTCTTAAGTTATTATTGGTAAATGGTGTCGCTCGCTCTGATAGGATCATAATCCCGTGGAGGGATAATAACTCAAGTGGAGAACATTCCCAATAACTTATTATTTCCAACTAAGATAAGCTGAAGTTACACTAAATAGTGAAATTAGGTTGCCTTAACAATTAGGTTGCCTTACCTTGAGAAAGTTACTGTACAAGCCATCAAAGTCAACAAATATTTCTAAAAATATCTTCATTTGTACACATGGAGGTTCATGAGTCCCAAATATAGCGATATGAAATTCAAAAGTAGTTCATTCTCATATAGTAACTGTAAATATTTATTTACTGTCAAATGTCGAGAAATTAGTGAGGGGCAACCTAATTTCACTATTCAGTGTAGATACATCACCTGAGTGCAGTTCTGCTCATGATGAAGATGGAATGTTCTGGGGTGCTTTTTGAGATTTTCCAGACTCAGTGGCGCTTGGGAAAGGTGACAAATTTAGATTTTTAACATTTTAAAATTTGGCAGTGGTGGGGGTCTGCATTTCTTATCGATCGTCTCCAGAGAATTTTCACATGTGATTCAGTTGCATTGTTGTTATTATTATTATTATTATTATTATTATTATTATTATTATTATTATTATTATTATTATTATTATTATTATTATTATTATTATTATTATTATTATTATTATTATTATTATTATGGGATTCCATGGTAAGTGAGCTATATTTTATCTGCATACACGTGCAGTCACTACAATGGCTGGGTTTTTTGTAACGTAAACAATAAGCTTTGGGCATCTGATAGAAATTCTCATTCTCATGCGCTACTCTATTATTAGTATATCCTTCAAGCATTCAGTTGCTTTCGTCTGGAATATAAGTTAACATCTGATGGAATTCTACTCCAAGGTAGGGATGCCCAAAGTTGTGTATCCTCTCTACCCTTGGTGAAGATGTCTAGACATACATGTTATGGATCTGCAGATACTTGATGTTGTATGAGTTATGAAGTCGGTCTAGAACCCCTTTTTTCTCTGGTGAATTGTTTAATATCATACTCGTATGCAACTTCTAGCTTGGATCGTAACAGAGTGTGCTAGTGATGGTGTAGTGAAACATGTTGAGAAATGTACTGTCAACCTAGTTGTTAAAATATGTAAATGGATTTCGTGTCCTTGTAATCCGAAAGAGTTGTGAGTGAATTTTCAGTGTATATCAAGTTCTTAATAAAAAATTACTAAAATCTTTGAGCCTCCCGGACCCTCTAACTGTAGCCTTGTAACTTCTAACAGTCAATGGCTAAATGTGGGTTCCAAGATGAACGGGCTCTTGAGTTCAGTCACGCCCAATGTACTACTGAGTATTGATTGGAGTTATTTCTCTCTTATCCTTCAAATTGACAATTCAATCTCTATCTCTAAGTCTAATACCAGTTCGCCCATCTATTCAACTGCTAGTTAGTCAGACTGGAAAATCGAATAAAAAGCATCCAACCTTGCAAATTGCACTTGGAAATTATGTTCGACTCTGCAGCCATAGTGTCGATCTCTACAAGGGCTAAAATTTAGGAGTAAGTTATCACAGTCTGCCAGTGACAATAGTAAGCAATTTCGTTGAATTCCAAGAGAACTCGACTGCACCCATCACTATAATACGCGTTTTTGTAAAGAAAGGACTCACATCGACTGTTAGGAATTTTAGGACCAGTCCTCAACTTTATTTTATTTTCACTAGGTTCCATGGGAATCGATAGCAGTACGGAAACATGATGTTCCTATTCAAGTGGCTTTCAAGATTGAAAAGTCCGAACTATCAGTTATTCTGTGAACACTTTTCAACCACTTTCTACTACAGAATCCGCAATCACAGATTTTGACATTATTATTTCTCTGATAAATCCTGCTTCTAGAGGAACTAAATTGATAAGGTGAAGGCCACCGGCGTCACTCGACATGCATTGTATGCAACAGTCAGCTTGGTCTTGTACAAAGTCTGGTTGTCCCGGACGACTGGAAATAAACCCGGCTTGAAGTTTCCTCCTCAACATCCATTTGTGGATACTATAAACACTACAAGACATCCTACGTTTCTAACTCTTACTCGTGAACTGAATATACAACTAAGCTAAACTGTTCATTCAATACATTTCGAAATCTAGTTTACACAGCTTGCTGACGGAAGACTTGCCATTCATGCAGTACAGCAGCTTGCAATGCAAGGTGCTCCATTTCCTCAGGAGACGGCGGAGTGAGGGTGGAAGGTCTCTTCTTTGGTTTCGTTTCCAGACCTGGTAGCAAGCTGTCGTCTTCTTCTTCCGGTTCCGGATCCGGTTCCGGCTCTTTGGGCTTGGCTCTTATGATTGCTAGAAGCTCTATCAGTCTCTTCAGTTTCTCTTCAGCTGCAGCCTGATATAAGACAATTCTTTGTAAGGTAAGCTTACTTTATTGAGGAACTCAAGCACGAGAGAAGAACTACGCGAAGTTAATCTCTTGAACGCCCGAGTCCCTTGTAGAACAATTGCATATGTTTGCTTAACTAATATAATCTCATCAAAATTGTCATATAAGAAGGTTTGTTTTCAAAAGTTCAAGCATTAATTGGGATGACTGAGAAGTTACTGGACAAGACATCGACCTGAAGCACTCTGCTTATCATCCAGAGAGTATGGACCTCGGAGCGCTTAGGCCATAGGAGTTAATATAGAATGGATGCAATGAAAGAGGAGCTTGCACTAATCAATTCGTAACTCAAAGAGCCGCCCAAAGCATGCAGAACATTTAAGGCAGTATAAACCCTGCATACCTGTACTTCAGCATCAGAGACTACTCTCACAGCACAATCTGTCAAATCATCGAGCCAGTTCTGCACATCAGCAGTAATTTCATCCACCAGTGTGCCAGATGATGAACGTATCACGAATTTGCACACCATTGTCCTCGTCTCTTCCCCGAGGTCCACATTTCCACTGACTTCACTCACACCGAATATCATCATGCCAATTAAGTCACCATACCACGTTTTGGCTGCATAGCAAATCTGCACAAGAAGTTACATAATCAACCAGTCAGGAATGATGAAAGTCGCTTGCATGATGTCATACAATCAATTCGGAAATAGTCACACGGTATTTTTTGATATTTGGTTAAAACTTGAGAGCAGAAACGATTAGACTCGCAACCATTACTAATACAAGCTCTCAAATTTTTCTTGCTACAGACTAATCTCCTGAAAGAATTCAAGGATCCAACTGTGAAATTCATGTAGAAATCTAACCTGAAACCCTGCCACAGTGCGCAGAACATGGGAGCAAACTTTATGAAACGGTTTAGATGATAGAGATTTAAGTCCACTAAGGATTGGCAAAACTGCAGGTTCGAGATACCCCCCAGACAGAGTGGTTGCAGATTTCGGTCCTTCCCCCTCATAGGCGTAACCCCCAGTAAATTCAGCTATAGCAGGCAGGCTTGGCCAGAGCCTGAAGAATTCCACGGGTGAAAGACTATGAGGAAGTAAAATTTCAATAAGTGGTAGCCGATATGAGCCACATCGCAATACCACAGGTTCTCCGTATTCTGTTGTAGCCATTTTACGCAGTCTACCATGAGTTCCCTCCTCTACTGGGGTATCTGCCTCCTCTCCATTAGCCAATCCTACCCCTCCAAAGAAAGGGTAGTAGAGAAGCTGTACGCACAGGGAACAGCGCTCAAACCGTGAAATTCCAACCGTAACACTGCATGCAACTGGTTCCTGCGAAAGCAACAATGGTTCAGAATCGAAAAACCTACAGAATTTTGCTGCTCTTCAGTAAAATTCAGAGAGTATGTAGTAGGGTGAGCTCCAAGTTCAACGATCATGGTATAGCCAACACTATACCATGGCATGGCAAGGCATGCGCCATCAAAAAATAGATAACCATAATTCCTTGACAAATGTATAATCGGTGTGGAACATTGTGGAAAAAAGACTCCTTAAGCTTAGCCACGCATTCCAAAACCTTCCCAGCACATCATCACCTTCATGAATTTCTAGGGACTCCAAAATTCTAGTAAAATTTGAAGCCCAAATTTATAATCAAGTAAAATACCTGGGAATGGAGGTGGTGAAGTTGGCGGACACCCTGGGGGGAACCATCCATGAATCGGAGGGCGCCAATTAGCCCAACCCGCACATCTACTCGTTTGAGTTCTTGCTCTGTCATATTGACAATCTGGAAAAGGCCACAATGAGCTTCTATGTCCAGTCTTCCAGCACATGATCCTCTACAGAACCAAATCACCTAACTCCCAAAATTAATAAAGCTGATAAACTTCCTGTTGGAACTCATATTACCTTCAGATGCAGGGTAAGTCGCTTTTCATGAGCATCAATCAGATGGTAAGCCTCCACGAAGCAAGGATCACTGCTGCCTGATAAAGTTATAGGCGTCGGTGGAGCCTTCAAGTAAGAAAACCCAGACGTCGCTAGGCTCAACTCACTCAGTGCAGGTCTCCAGAGCTCCTGAACAGCAGTGTGGACAAGGTCTTCTACCTTACGGTCCTGAGCTGCTGAGTGGTCGAAGTATTGGGCTGACAGCTTGTGGTGTGTGAAAGGATAATCGCCAGTTGCACCTGAATTTCCTACCCATCTGCAAGAGCAAACAATGCTGTCATTTTAAACACCGCTTCACCGCACTAGGATGCACCAGGGTATTGCCACTGCCTTCAACATCTCTGAAACGCACACAAACAATAAACCCAAGGAGAAATTCAGCCTGAAACAGGGGTACCTATTTGAAAAAATGAAAGGTCATGAACAAATGGTCCTGCCGCAAATACGTAACAACCATTACCCACCACGTTTTTGTTTCTTGGCATTAAAAGCACGATCTGAAACTTACTTGGAGTCCTGATGCCTGGCAATGTATTTGAACTTCTGCAGAATCAGACGGCACTGATGCTTGAGCACAGAGTCCGCAAGTGAGCTGTTCCTAAATTCATCGAGCTCTCTTGTCAAGAGCTGGCCTGCTCGCAAATTCCTTGAACCCAAGTGCTCAGCACAAAGCAACAAAGCCTGTGCATCTTGTAACCTGCAGAAGGAGCGGATCTTGAATAACATAAAACTAGAAATGTCTGACATCAATATCAGGTTATTTGAGAAAGTAAGCCAAGTAGGCATACGAAAGTCAACATACACGAGAAAGAAAATGACCTGTTGGTGGAGGTTGCCGTGGAGTCATGATTGAAGAGAACTTTGTGTATGTGATCAATGATAATATTCAGCGGATCATCAGGATCATCAGCTAGCAATGGATCGAGGCCTTCAAGGTCAAAGTGCTCTGCCAAGGCCCAAATAATACGGGCCCGTAATCTTGAAGTTGTGACCTGCATAGAGAAAGAGACACTTGAAGCTCTCGTACGAAAAAAATCCAAGTCGATTAAGAACATATCTTTTGAAGTCGATGTTTCCATTGGCCCAACTAGATTAAGAACTCAACGAGCGAGCCAAGAATGGCAACTATGCAGAATAAGAGTAAGAAAGAAGCATACTAGAACTCTCATTCCTCGCTATACTACCCGCAAGCTTCAGAATCTCTTTGGCACAAAGACTTGTCGCCAAGGAGTATCCCCACGGCATGATGCACTGACCTCGCTAAGATCTTTGACGAGTCCTCGCTGAAGAGCCTGTAGTCGCTTCTCGGCCAAAATTTGCTCAGGAGATGCACCATCCTTGGCTTTCTTCACCCCCCCAACAGTATCGTAGATATGGCACAACCGCACTAGCAACTTCAAGTAGCAGTCCATGGCATATGTACGACCTATCAGAAAGATTTATGTTCACTCATGTGAGTATTTCCATGGCAAGTTAATACTTCAAGATACCAAAATAAAAAACAACGTCCGATTTGGAATCGCAGTATATCAAATTCACCCCTAATAGACATCCCGTCCTTAGTCATTATGACCAACGACTCGTTTTGTTTCTTACGGAGTTTTTCAGTTAACGGAAGGCCTAATTTGCGGTACACTTCATAATAAAGTCACCCTCTATAAAAGAGACGAGTCACCCTCTATAAATTCACCCTTCACTAGTCAGAGACGAGTAACCTACCTTGGCAATCCCACTTGATGCAAGGCCGGCAAACCTCAACCACTTCCAGAGCTGATTGAGTCCAGCTCATAGCTCCTGACCCCGTGCCATATCTCAAGGCTCCTATCACACGGCTCTCAGTACCCGTGGCTTTAATGCGCGGTAGAGGGACAGAAAGTTGGAAACAGCTTTCAACCAGACATGCAACGAGCTCTTCTCGGAAAATACCCTCACTCTGGGCGCTCCCCATGTCCTCCCTTATTTTGGACTCCTCAAACAGCGAAGCTATGTTGGTGTTTTGCAACGGTTTCTGACCCCTTCTAACGCTTTCCTTCGCAAAAAGATCCACGCAGAGTGCCGTCCGGCAAATACAAGCTAGAGCGTGCATGCGATCCGCTTCCACTCTCAGATTTCGGACCATCAAAAGCAGTCGTTTGAAAAGAGACACCTGCAATTAAAGAAAATAAGCCATTTGATGAAGTGTGCTCTCAGAGATACTACATTCAAGCGAATGAAAGCATAATAGAAGACGAAAGGAAAGCAGGAACATTGAAGAGATATATTGAATATATCGAACCTGCAAGTGAAGATCCAGAAGTTGAAGACTCTTCACGACTGCACGAACGATACTCTCTCGCCCTGCACTGAACTCTTGTCGATCCCACAAAGTAAGAAGTGCAGTAATTGGTGCTGATGCCCACTCGGGTTTTCCTCCGGGCACATCTGCTAAGGAAAGGAGGTTCACGCTCACCTCATACACTAAGGCTGGGTCCAGGATGAATAGGTAAGGCAAAAGGTGTGAAACCACATCCGAAATTCCAAGAATGTTCTCAGCATTACTCCTCTGATGTATGGCTGGCGGCATTATTCCGCGGTTCCCTGTAAGCATCTGCACCAAAAACACACCATCGTCAGAAAAATCATTTCAGCATGATCTGAAATCGGGTGGAGTTCAGCCAAATCCAGAAATTTTACAGGAAATTCAGTAATTTTCGGACATCAAACGTGGGGAGATGTGCAATGGAGGGATGGCAGTTCATCGGTATGATCATAGCGAGACACCCCCATCCCCCATTCACTTCATTAAAAGTCTTAAGAGGCTGTGAAATACCGGTTTTGGATAGTGACATACGTAAGTTCCAAGTAGATACAAGCAATGAGCATAAGAAGACCTCTTCATAAATCCTCGGGAGGTATCCCTATGATCGCGTCATGCGTATCCTGCATCCCATGATCAATCTTCTTATATTGTCTAAATACTTTTAGAAACAATCTACAGAAAATAATGCTTAGCGAGGCACCTGTCCACATAGTGAAGAATACGAACTTGCCTAGGTTCGTACTCCTCAGGGGTCAAAAGCTAGTGTGGCACTCTCATATTTTATTTTTCGCATGGCAATCAAAGTTGCTCTATGAGTACAGCCATCTTACTATTCACACTGACAACATTCAAAACCACAAGATCTGATTTAGATTCAATTAATATGTTTGAGAATGGAATGTAACAGCATGCTACTTCTACTTCTCACAATTATCAATCCGGGAGTTCCTATCAGGGAGCTTTTGATGTCAGGGTCTACTTTCTTCAAAATTCTTGAACTCAAGATGTGTGTCAAGGGAAGTCGTCACAGGATCAGAGCATCTTAAAGGCAGACCCAAGGTGTTATTAGGAGCTCCTTTCAAGAATATCATGGCCCACGGACAATTGTGCAAATCTCTACTGTTAGTGAAACATTAAACTCTTTGACGCAATCATGAAACTCTCGCTTTCTAACAACGGAACTACTGATATCATACTTCTTACCCGAGTGAATGCTAAACTCATAGTTTCGACACTGTTAGTTTTAAACTTTTTTACGGGCTGTCAGAGTGAGACCTCTGTATTCTGCTATAGGAACGAATTCTGAAACGTGATTTGAAAACTCTGCGATGGGGAAGTAATTCTGGGATGCGGGGCCCCCAAAGGAAAGAAACAGGCAAATCTCGCACTAGAAATCGAGAGCTATGGACACTAATTTTAATGACAAGTTGAAACTCATAATTGCACAGGGCTAAATATGGAAAGAAAAAAGAGAATCTTGCAATTAAAGTCATGCGCTAAGACACCCTTATTTCAACCGCAGCTTCGATATTAGAGCTCAGTTAGAGTCCCAATTGTGATATCGCTACTGCACAACCTAGATTTCAATGCAGCTTCAATTCTAGTGCGTAGTTGGAGTCCACATTGCGATATTGCGATTGCACAATCTAGACATCAACAGCAGCTTCAATTCTAGTGCGTCGTTACAATCCCAATCTTTAAATGTAAAGCCATAGCCCAAATCCACAAAATCACAAACAGGGAGTAAAGTTCAACTTGCCTCCATGTCTTCGACCATGCCCGTGGCGACGGCTTTCGCTGAAAACACAAGCGGATAAACGGACGATCGGAAATTCTCGAGCGTCAAAACCTTGGCTCGCGCCATGAGTAAATCGGCCTTCTCCCACACGAAGCGGCACATGGCTGCGACCCAGCCGGAGCGAATCGCAATGGCATCTTCCGTGGGCACCAGCTTGTCGCCCGCGAGCCGACTCATGCGCTTGGTACTAAACTCCAGAAACAGACGCCCGACGCCTTCGTAGGCAATTCTAGCCACGGCGTCGTAAGGGTGCAACATGCTCTCGCCAATCTGTCGCCACCATGTGGACACTCTCTCCAGCAGCGGAGCGCTGGAGACGCAGAGGTTGACCACATCGTCCCGGGCGAGCAAGCATCCCAGGGTCTCGATGATCGCGTAGCGGAGGTTGGGGTTGTCGCTCGCAATGCAGTTGGAGACCGGCTGGCTGCAGTCGATGATGAAGGTCCCGAGGCGCCACGATGGGATGGCGGAGATGAAGGACACAGCCGCGGCCGTCACGTCGGTGTCAGGAAACTCGAAGTCGTTCTTGATGCCGCGGCACACGACCTCCCACTGCTCGGCGGTGAGGCGCGTAGTGCGTACCAAGTCGAAAGCCAGCTTCTTGCATACCGCGCTGGCGGGGCTGGCGATGATCTCGTCGCAGGCGGAGCTCGCGATCGCGGAGATGTCCTTCCCGGACGCCGCGTGCTGGAGCGCCAGCAGGAGCGCGTTCGCTTGACGCACCCCGTCATTGGACGCGAGTTCCGTCCGAATCCCTGCAAACACGTGATCCATCGTTACCGTGGATGTCCACGCTCATCGCCTACTCCACCACAAAATTATTCAACCTCCGAATAACCGGACCCAACCTGCCCTCCCCCGCTGCTCCAGAAAGCCTCGAAGCTCTCCTGGCTATGGCGAAACCCTAACCCTAACTCTCAAGTTCCTCTGCAACGAGCGCGTGCAAGCCAGAGGACGAAACAGAGGCATCATCTTCCCCCGCCGGGCCTACTGTTGCGTTGACCATGCGGGCACCTAATTGTGGTTACAATTTCTGATCTGGGGGAGTGGGGGCCCCTTCAGTTGGAAGGTTGAGGAAGTAACCATTTGTTAATTTTATTTATTACTTTATTTGTTTTAATTTTTTTTAAATCTTTCCTTTTCAGATGTGGAAAAATCGTCATAATAACAAATTATCATATATTTTTGAAAAATTGTGGAATACTTATGAAATTTTGAATTAATATGCTATTAGAATGTACTCCATAATTGCTACTAGGTCATCTCCAACATTGACAAAAAGTGAATCCATATTGATCATCCTATTCACCTAAAATGACTAAATATTTTTCAAAATTGGTCATAATGTTGAGTGATAAATTCATAATGTTCATTGATAGTTTTTCATCTAAAATATACATGACCTTATTGTGGCCACTTACACACTTGGAAGTCATTGTTTATTCCATCCCAAAGTGTACTTGCAACTGATTTTTGGTATTGCAATGAATATGTTTATAATAGTTGGGCATTACTCATTGACCTCTTCATTTTTACAATTCAAAGGAGTTCAAGGCAATTATTTTCCTAGTCAAATATGGGCATACAATATGCAAAGATGGATATGCAACAAGATATTCTAACCTTTTTAACAACACATTGCAAGCCTATTCACAATTTCTAAATTTTTGGTTGAGTCCCACAATTAAAAACACAATTTTTGTATGGTTCAAGGCATTGGCTTATATACTTCGAAATTCCATAACTTTCACACCATAAGTCCAAACGTCGTGAAACAAAGCCCATGAACCCCTCCTTGCCAAGGGCTTTCCAAAGGTACCAAGAACGTGACCGGGGATGCACGGTCTGGGAGATCTCAATGTAACAAACAAAACAAAACAAAACACCTATCTCAAGGTATGAATCTTTCTTCTCCTTCTTTTTATAATATGATAAAGTTTCATTTGTGGTTTGGATTGCTCGCTTCACATTGGGGCAATTTTTTTTAAAAGCCCCAGGAACTGAATGACATCCGCCTACCTCCTCTTCAAAATCTGGATACTGTGCTTGTAACAGTGTGCGTGTTGGTCTTGCTCTAATGTATGCATAACAGTCCTTCTCTGCTATAGACGGCAACCCAGAAAGAAGACTCATATCTAGCACAAAGAGTAACCCAATAAAATTCTTTACCAAAAATCCAATTTATTCAGAAGACTATCATACACACATGTGGCAACGTCACAACGGCCCAAAACCTAAAAATATACAGCAGCTGCGTATTTTCTCCGTTCAGTCAGAATGTTTACATGAAAACTAAACCAAACCAAATCAAATCGGCAAAGCTACTCAACCCAAACCTCTTCAATATCACCAGCCTTCTCTGCTACGGTACCATAACCTCAATTCTCTCACCAACATTAGCCATAAGACTTCCCCAGTTCAAAACTCCCTAAACACACAATACAAGTTATATCATATCACAAGAACTTGCATCCAAAAGTGATAGCAAAGAGCTCGAAAATTGGGAAGGATTCTACACCACTCCTTCCTGACTCCTGCTACCCCTATGAACTTCACATCAGGTGTCACAATTGTCACAATGTGAATGCCTTTGGAAGTCCATCAATCCCCAAACACAGTAACGTAGAAGAGGTTTGAGTGTATGCAGGTACCATTGATTCACCGAGCAGCTGGCCAGCTAGGAACACTGGTGTTGAAAGCACCTGAATCATAATCCGACGAAGTCGATGTGTAACGCTGCTTCTGCTGGTGTTGTTGGTGAGTGTAAGCTGCCCCGGTGTTGGCCTCTTCAATGGTAAGTGCACTTCGAAGCTCATGGACAACCTCCGCCATGGAAGGCCTGTGGATGGACTTGGGCTCCACGCACATCATCGCCATGTCTGTCAATTTCCACACCGCCTCTTTGTCCGGATGGGAAGACTTCAAGCTTGGGTCCAGGATATGGTCTATGTCGCCACCGCTCTGGAGCGTCCTTCGCACCTGCAAGTCATCAGGTCCACTGTCAGTAAGAACAACGTGAACGTGGCGGAGTTCCAAGCGGCGTATGTTCTGAGATGGACAATAGCTTGCTGCGTCGATCGATGTGCAAGGTCTTATGCCAATTATTGGAGCAGTAGCTTCCATAACCTAATCTTTTGATAGCAGTTCGGTATTCATTACCGTGTGTGGCTATGTCCTTCCTAACTGCTATCCACCTGAGCTACCAGGCCCCTTTTCTGACTCCCTAGTCTGGCCCGTCTGTAACACATCTGTTTATCAATACATTACACCTATTTCTGTACAAATTGCATTTCGTGCACACCGTTGGGCACTGTGCACTGGTCAGCTAGAATTTCCCACCCGGCTCCCCAATTGTTTTATTTCCTGGGGTCCACTGCGACATTTCAATGGAATTGCGTTACTTTAACGAGACTGACGTTCAAATTAGATAGGCGAGGAATTAACGGTCTGAGCATGAGGCGATTGAGTTCATTCTCTCATACAGGCAGCTATTTAGGGAGATTCTTCTTCTTCCTATGACGGAAATATCAGAAGTTTACTCGGTGGTTTTGCATTAGGAACGGGGGAATTGAGGGAAAACAAGCAAAGAGGGAGAATCAGTGGCATGGATTTTCCATGCTGACAGCAGTGTGAACCAGGAGCGGTGATCTGGGAACCAGAGATAGTCTCCCTGTGATTGCTCACTTGGTTGTGCATGAAAACATTTATGCCAATGGCCGCCATCTAGCCTACATAGAGTTTATGTTCATGTTCATGAGGCAAAAGATTTCTCCCATCTAGCTCACATTGTGAAGAGATCAAGTAGTGGTAAGGAACTAGGTACCCAGTCACAGAGGGTCCAAGCAAAGTTGGATTGCGGTTCCGAAGTTGAAGGAAGCGGGACACGGCCTGTCAAGAGCTCCAGAAGCACCACGCCAAAGCTGTACACATCGCTCTTTGACGTCAAGTAGTGAGTTGTTACGTACCTGCAGACAAGGAAGAGAAATGACAAAATTAGGATTCAAATCACCATGAATAATGTGGTATTTAGAGGGACGCGTGGAAGTGGTTATGGACTGGATACCAATTGGCATTATTATGGTACGATCAACATCTGATCCTTCCAAATTTCATTTTTCTACCTAATCTGCGATCTCGAACTGTAAAATCGTTAGAAGCATGTTATGTTTGTCCTGCAGATCCTCCAATTTTCAGTTGCTGAGTGTAAGTATGGCAAGTGATTATAATAGTCAAAACTTTAGACTTCAAGAATGAGCACTTTAAATTGACCTCAAGTGAAGATATCTTTGTGCACTTCAGTCTCATTGGCTGCATACCCTCTAAATCAGATTCTTAGAGAGGATGCAAATACAAAAAGAAAAATTAGTGTTATGGATCAAATCCTCAACCAATACAATCTGCCAAAGTCTCTTCAAAATTTGCATTGGTGTTATGGTGGCTCATATAAGGTGAGCTGATTACTCTGGGTCAATGTATCCTCGGCTGCCTTTGACGACGGTGACGGAGCCATCTTCCCCAGGGAACAATCTCGACAACCCAAAGTCGGACACTTTGGCCGTTTCTTTTGTGTTGGTAAGCAAGATATTGGAGCTCTTCACATCTCGGTGCACTATGGAAGGATTGCACCCAGTGTGTAGGTACTGCAGTCCTGGAAGATTCAATTCACCGACGCCCCACAATCAGTACCAAATTGACAACCCATCCTTACACGTGTTGAAAAACGTAGCTGCGTTAAAATTGGCAGATCTATTTCACGTTAAATTAAAACTATCTTTAATGTCATTAAACATGGCTAGTTTTAATGCAATTATGTTTGCTAGAATAGTTCAGGGGTTGGTTTTCTTCTAGTGCTGACAAAAGGACCTGATGCGACCCCAAACGAAGACTGAGTTCCACTGAAAAACGCTGGAAAAGAATTGATACTCATGGAGAACCAGATGCAAGGGATCAGTCCGTGGATCAAAGTTGAACTTGTCTACCTTGCGCTGCATTCAACGCCACATTCAGGCGGGCCTTGAAATCAAGCACTCCCAGATGTCCTGACGCTATTGGAGTACATTACAGTTTCACGGAAAAGTGTCAGTTTTGAAGGAACGGCGGAAGCCGAAAATGAGAATACTCATATTGACAGGGTTCAATAGAACCGGTAGGAGAAAAAGGCTGTGGAATAAATTTTGGAAGAAAAATTTGTGAGAGTTTGTGCTGGAATTGATCATACCATTCAATCGGTCTCGTAAAGATCCCTGGGGTAAATACTCGTATACCAACATTTGGTTGTCCGTTTCATTGCAGAAGCCCAACAACGAAACCAAGTTTCTGTGATGAACTCTGGACAGCACATCAACCTGCCCTCCCACACCAATATCAACATGTCAATACCTCACATGGCAGAATTCATTTCCATTACCCCCCATGATTTTTCATATCTCACTTCCTTTATGGCCAGCAGTGGTGGCTTCCGTATCTGCACGAACTGAGAGGAAGGTAGCAAAATATCCAATAGAAAGAAAAATCATGTTCTTACATCTTGGAACGACAAAAACAGGTTTGGAAACCTAACATATTTGTCTCTAAGCTTTACCTCTATTTTTAGGTCGAGCACTTTAGGGGTTAATATGCTCGGGAATGACAGTACAAATAATTTTTTTTACTGTCTGGTAGTTTGAAAGGATCAGGGTATCTGAGGAAGAACTTATAATACCTCATTGAAAAACTCATTCTCTCCTTGGTTACTTCCTAGATTGCCTGTGGCGCTGCTAAGGACCTTCACGGCAACCTCGAGGCCATTCGGAAGCTTCCCATAATAGACAGATCCAAACCCTCCTTTGCCAATTTCTCTATTGAAGTTTTCTGTTGCTCTAGTAAGTTCTGCCACTGAGAAGGATCTTGCACCTCCAGCATTAGGAGCTCGACCTGTTACTAATTCTACAGCAGGAACCTTGTCTGCCCTTGTAGCAGAAACATTGTCTCCGGACCGACGTTTTTTGCAAACGCAACAGTAAATAATGAAGATTGCCGCAACAAGTACTACTACTGCACCTCCAATAAGAGGACCGACAATGATCCAAATATTGGTCTTGTGAGGATGTGTATCAGTGGCTTGTGACCAAACGAGTGTATTTCCAGGCTGATACCTTCACACATGTGGAAACAAACTCCAACATTAATTGAGCACCTTTGCAAGAACAGTTCCACAAACGAATATACTGCAAATTCAGATGAGAGCTAGAAGTAAGATCATCTTACTCGAAGGTTAGTCCGGTTCTGTTCAGGGCTGAAGGAATAGCACCCGTAAAACTATTGTTCTGCACATAGCTGTTTCACAAACTAAATCAGTGAGTCAGTCGTGTGATAGTCACCCCCCAATTTTACAGCAATGGAGATTGCATCGGCTGCACATAAAAATCGGAAATGACTACAGTTTCTGAAGATTGGTTTTGATACTTACAGTTCTGTCAGAAATGTAAGATTTCCTAACCACTCAGGCAGTGATCCATTCAGATTGTTGTCTTGCAGATCCCTGAATGTAGAGAAACTGGTAGTCAGATTAGGCCCTCAGGATGATCTTAGACCCACGACAGGTTGCACAACTACTAAAGAAGTAGCGGATGACATCAATGGCTCATGGTTAAGGTCAACGATGCTAAGATCACAAAACTTACAAGATTCGAAGATTGGTCAAGGGACTCAAGTCGGGCAACCCCCCTTCCAAATTATTACCAGAAAGATTTCTGCATATTTCAAGCAAACATACTGCATAAATTTTCAATAGATTGTAAAATTAGCAGAGAAGAGAGTGCTGTTGGCAAAGTGTGATGACAACTCTCGTCACAACATTTTTAGCGAGTATGCGTGACTAATGTAGCTTGAATTCCCGTAGATTGGATTTCCAAGTATATGAGGGGTGAAGTAGGTACAAGGTGGTCAGGTTCTGAAGCTGGGCAAATGCAGCAGGTATAGTCCCTTCCAAATTGTAGTTGGAGAGGTTCCTGCGAAGGTGCAAACAAAGCTCAAATGATCACCTCGGTCTTAAATTCAAAAGATTTATAAAACTGCCAAGATTTCCGTAAAGCTCAGAATGCTGTCACCACATCAGAACAAAACGTATCCTATGCTTGCAAAAGAACAGCACTATCCATGTTCAGCAGTATCCATATCCACTACTTTACAGAGATGAAAGACCATATTTTCCAGACGAATTTCATACACCGTCTGGGGTATGAAATCATCAGGCTGACAAAACAAAATTTAAAGAGAAAAGAAATGCCTCTTTAATTTGGAAGACAACGAGTTGGAAAAATATACTCACACTGATTCGATAGTTGGAGGGTCGACTGTAGAGCAATTCACCCAAGTATGAGGAACAGGGATACACGGATCACCAGTCCACTCACCAAGGCCCCAACTTGACTTGATGCCGTCAATGGCTAGTGCTGCACTTGAGTTTCATAAGCAATTAGTGCCACTTCCATTTCAAAAGTAGTCAATGCAACAATCTGAAAGGTCCCACTTTAGTCGGATGGGCCCATTTTGAATAATAGTCCAGTAAATTCGCAGTCATGATGTACTAGGCATCTTTTCATTAAAAATGAATTGAAGAAGAAAAGCGCAGACCTTAGCACTCACCATCCATGTCAAGAGTCTTTGAACGCAAGGTGTCCTCTAAATATTCAAAAAACTCAGCAGCATTTACTATTGGGCCATAGTCAGAATAGGAAGTTGGAATGAAGTCTACAGTCTCATAAACAATACTCGTGAATTGAATGTCATCAAACCACCAACCAGTGGCATCACCCCCTGCCGCCAAGCTATCGTTGAAGGGGTTCACTAGAGCTTCCCCTCCCGAGCTGATATTCACCGTGAATATTCTTGAGGTTGCATTTACTGCAGGATCCAATTCCGCGAAGTGCAAAAACAGGAATCCCGTGTCCCCCACATAACGAGACAGCCATAAAGTCATGGGGGAACTTGAAGCTAATGCAGATTGAAGAACCATCAGTGGCACTTGAGCATAATCAGGGTTACCGCCTGCATAAACCAAGGACCTCGTTGTGCTCAGGACTTGCAGTGGAGTTGTGGAAGAGAGTATGGATGACTGTGCCTGATTGACTGAATCCCAATACCGATCGTAAATGTCATTGGGATACCTGTTCAAAGGTTTTAGTCATGAGTGTTAGAATCCTCTTTAATTTCATGAGAGGTAATTTCACTCATAAAATGAAAATCAACCGAATAAAAAAAGGTACAGGATTGCAGATACACACACCTTGGAGTCTCGCTAGATCCAAAACTGTATCTTTCTGCCGTATTAGCCACGAACCCCTTGGACAGATGACTCTCATACATTTCGGGGTAAGCGTTTACACGGCGTAACGAGATGTCAGAAATGTAAGGGTTGGATTTCGTCTTGTCCCTCAGCAAGCAAAGGAACGTCGTGTTCCCTTTGGCCACATACGTTGTCTCGAAGTAATATGCATCGGTATTAGAACTGGTGACATTCGCAATCACCAGTCCATCTATGGTCATCTGGAACGATGGCAAAGAGCTCCCACCATCGTAGACTCCGTAATAGAATTCCGCCTTCAGCATGTACGTGGAATTGTTTTCCACTGGCAGCTTGTAACAGTACTTCGGAAAACGAGTATCATTGAAGTATCTGAGGGTGTTGATTTGAGCAAAGCCATCAAAAGTAGACACGTTCGAAGAGGACTCTCCAGTGCTGATGTAACTAGTATCCGCATACCATGTTAAGTTTGTGGTGCGGTCAGAAATGTCGGATGAGGCACCGCAGTTGATGTTGAGAAATATCCCTGCCAAACCAAAGTAAGTTGAGCAATATGAGCTAGAAACGGTGAATACGTATGCTAGAAACTAGAAATCCAGCAGCTAATCCAAACAAGATACAAGAATGCTTCAAGGTTAACTCCTAATGGACCCTTGTCCCCTTGGGAGGACAAAATGGATTAGGGCAAACTTCTCCAGTCTCAATTTTTGTGGAGATTTTTTGAATCAAACTTTTTCTTAAGGTAGAAAATGATACATATATAATTAGCTTTCTAGGAATATAATGCTTATTTCAATTGGTGTTTGGGAGCAAAGTTAAACCATCTTAAGTACAAATTTTCTTTGCTAGGTAGCAAAAAACATCCACAAAAATTTGGAATAAAAATTTAAAAAATTTATTTCTTATAGTTCATGTTTTTTGTCTACATGAAATATCTTGTTTTTTAGGCAATAATAGCATCTTCTTGATGAAACAATTTATAGTATTTGTTTTTGAACTCAACTATCACAACTTTTGAGAAAAAAAATCCACAAGGTTTAGTTTGCTAGAACAATTTCACCATTGGAATTAGTGTTTTTCCATTTCATCTTAGAGATATTAAAAAGTTCGTTTTTTCTTCTATCTCATATTTGCTTCTATTTAGCAATTTTTTTTAGGAATGAAAATTGAGTGTTTTTTATTTTTTATTTTTTTTCAAGACTCTCAATTCAATTCTTCAAGATAAAATTTGTTATATTCATTGAACTTAGAAGTGCACAAAATTTTTGTTAAGAAGGTTCAAAGTTAAATAATCTAGTCATGCAAGGTGCAAAAAAGCTTGTTTTTTTCACTATAAACGAAGATATGGCTTGCCAAATCTGTGTGGCTGAAGTTTCTAAAATTTCTTCATCACATTGTAACACTACTGTAGTGCAAAATCATATGGTTAGATATGCCAAAAAAACAATTCTCACAGTTTTTTGCTCATTTCACAAAAGGAATGGCCATTTTGAGTGTTTTTTTTGACGAAGATAAGAGGCCTTCATGTTACAGGGGTTAAGTATTAATGAGTCAATTTCTTTGGGGGCGAAGCCCAAAGAAACAAGCAGCTAGGACTGCCTCCCTTTTCCAGTACTCAAACTTCCTCAAATCCACTGTAGATGTATCTTCTTTGACATTTTATCAACAAATAATGTTTGCCCACACCAATCAAGGCAGTGAGGACACCTAGCGACTAAAGCCACAACTGATGCGGGTGGGGGCTTATCTAGAAGGCTCAAAAGTTTATAGATTCTTCCATCAGTCCTCCTCATGAAGATCGGAGACTCAGCTAGAAACTGAAAAACAAGGAATATAACGCACGAACATAACAGAGAAGTTGTACAATTAAATCAATTGATATGTTCTGGTAGAAGTGTCTAATTAACCATCTTAATTAGTTTGTGAGAACTTGAGATACAGGAGCAAGCAGCAAGATTGAGAGATTGATTTCACGGGCCTGGATCAGCCTGCGACCACGCTCCAGAAGCGTTGAGGATGCAAAGCAAAGCGACGACAGTAACCAGCCTCATCTCCAGCAGCTTGCCCATTGTCCAGCCACACCACTAAATAATAAGTCAGTCTTCTCAATCCTGATGAAGGAGAAGCATGGTTTGGAAGAAACTCTTGCGGATCCTAGCTTATGTCGGCACAAGGACAACTCATTCGCGTGCTTCAAGGGAAAACCACAAGCCCGTGAGAAATCTTGAGCTAACTACACTGAATAGTGAAATTAGGTTGCCCCTCACTAATTTCTCGACATTTGACACTAAATAAATATTTACAGTTACTGTACAAGAATGAACTACTTTTGAATTTCATATCGCTATATTTGGAACTCATAAAACTCCATGTGTACAAATGGAAATATTTTTAGAAATATTTGTTGACTTTGATGGCTTGTAAAGCAACTTCTTGGGGTAAGGCAACCTAATTGTTAAGGCAACCTAATTTCACTATTTAGTGTAGAAGAAACTGTCACAGATTCTCTGCCCTACCGATTTTTTCTGCCTTTAGTTACCGATTTTTTCAAACACCAATTAACTTCCAGGGAATCCAGGCCATGAGCTTTTGCTGTTACCACAGATAGGCCACAGATTAACAGGAGATGCATCATTTCCTCACAGAATATGTTCGTTCCGGATTTCTGCGGCATAACCTGAAAGGCCCCACTTCAGTCTTCAACCCTGCAGTTGTCGTCAGATAGTAATAGCTTGACTTATATTGCACCGTGGCATGTAGACTGTCGGTATGAAAATTGTAATCTAATCAACGTGTATTCGACGTGAGCTATGTATAACGGAAACCAAGGTTACTAGCATGTGAGCCTCAGATCTTGAGCCCACGAGCATGGGAATCTAGGCACCATCTATGGTTACAAGGCATCTTCAATGATTATAGATACTTATGTTGTAGGTAATTTCCATGATTATAGGGGATCTATGTAATAGGTAAGTATATTATAGACACTTTTAACAGTTGTAGGATACCTACTTACATCTAGGCTCATGGTTTGCAGGCTTGCATTTTTAGGTTCACATGTTAGCATTTTTGTAAACCCAAATTAACCATCATAACTTTGTTTACTAATAAGGCAAGGATCCCTTTTAAAGTCTTGAAAAGGGACCTCCATAGTGAACAAAATTATTTTATATGGTTCCTTAGCCAACCTCATTTTTGTATCAACCCCTAAAGTTCTTTTATATTGAGAAGCCCTCCAAATCTTCCAAATACTCATTTCCAAAGCAAGGCTAAAATCTTCTTTTATATTTATTTTTTAACAAATCCAACCATAGGATCCTTAGGTTAACTTGTTCAAGTACATCATCCCAAAATTTTAGGTTGAATATCTCCACAGATTGCAAGTTCAATGTGCCTAAACTTAAAAATATATAGTTTTTTCTAGCCCTTTCAAAAGGTGAAGTTTTGTCTTTCAAACTTTTTTTTAAAAAAACAACATGTATGTCTTAGAACTTGTGCATTTTAGTCATGAAGTTGAAAAAAGTCTTGCATATATATTTACAAAAAAATTTAACCAAAAAAACTTATATATTCATTTAAAAAAATTATAAAGTAGAAGGTGTTACTGTATGAAAGACAAAGCTTACATGTTAATAACTTTTGAAAGTATTTTAGAATTGTTAATCCCAATGGTGAGAACATTAGATGTGCTCTAGTTGGACGTCCAACTACAATGTATGTTGGTGCAGACGTTAGTAGCTGGGGACTTGGTCAAGTCCATAAAATTTGGAGGAGAGTTGAAAATAAACGAGGATTGTGTAAGAATCTAGTGGATCTGATGTCTCACACCGTTGCAGGTAGGAAGGTAAGTTCATCACCCTCAATTGAAATTATGATGAATTAGTTAAAAACAACACTGGGTAGGAATAATTCAAGTATGACATAACTGACAATCAATGGATACACAAAGATAACATAATTTTTATTGCAGCACTATTTTTCAATCCTAGAAGCAATGTTTACACAATGGAAGAAAATGACAGACATGTGCTTGATGAATTTGTACAAAAGAATGCATGACCATGAAATGTCGAGTGCCTTTGTTTTCCTTGTGAAAGGATGACATATTGTAATTGGATTTGGCGAACTGTACCCTTTTTGAAACCTTGAGGAAAATCACATTTGGGGTTCTATGGTTCTACCCACCTTAGTGTAGTGTTCAGCTTCTGCATACTGTGTGGAATTTAGACAAGAGAAAATATTGTCTCAAAGAGCACTTCCCCTTTGTCACTAAACCTAAGGTATAGACAACCACATGGGTGATTGCAAGAAAGACTATTCAGTTTCTGTAGCATTTTGTCAAAACTGCAATTTCTGCACTCATTACTAAAAGTACTAGAATTATTATGAAATTGAAAAATCTTAGTCATTAATTAATCTAAAAAATTGAAAGCTAGAAGTACCATTGTAAGTATGTAGTCAACTATTTATATTCCAATTTTGGTGATTTGATGATTTTTGCAGTTGTTTCCCTCTTTTGACATTGAGATTTTCAAATTTGAGTGTTGACTGAGTGATTGAACACTGTTTTTCCTAATTGGCAGTTTGGTAGCTATAGTGGTTTATATTCCTTAGGTAGTAGCTTAATTTTCTATCAGTGCACATAATTCATTGTTGCATTGTAAATGCACATACTATGTAAAATATATATAAACATGTCAAATTGGAGTTTTTTTTTATAGATTCTCAAGAAATACAAGAACTAATGCTTACTCGAAACTCCATTTTTTAACCTCTATTAGGCATGTATGTAATCCTAGTTATTTTATTTTTATATAGAGAAAAATTTGGAAACATTGGATCATATATTTAGGGTTTTGAAATGAAAGACAAAGCTTGTTTTGTCTTTCTTTTGGATTTTAAAATAATTTAGACTCAATGTAGGGATATGGATAGAATTATGGGGAGAGTGGACTTAGCCAATGGTAGAAATAGAGTGCATGTGACTTTTAAGGGGCAAACACCCACTGACTAAAGTAAAAGGTATGGAAGATGAGGTGGAAGATAAGGGGGAGATTCTTCTTCATCCTCTTCATATTAGTTGATATATATATATATATATAAAAGTTGAGAGAGATATATTGATTTGAGAGAGAGCCGTGAGTTGGGGAGAGATATAGCATGTTGTAATTTTGTGAATTTTGTAATGAGATTTTTGAGTGTTTTTTTCAATGATTCCAAAATTCTATCACACTCTTTATTTTGAGTTTTGTAGCAAAATTGACGCTCAATTCTAGTTGCAGCTAGAAATCCATTGTTTTCCCAAAGCAATTCCTCTCTACTCAACATTTGGTGCTTCCCTTGAGAGAGCTTTGGGGCAACTAGTTTTGATTGAGGTATTAAGGAGGATACTAGAGGGGCTTCTGTTGGGGCCCAAACTAATATGCAGAATATACTTGAGGCATTGGCTATGTTTAAGGAGCATCATAGAGCACACCCTAGTGATTAAGGGCCACTGAAGCTCTTAAGGGTATTGTTGATAAGATTGGGAGGTTTGATAGGAAGGACATTATTGACTTCCTAAGAATTTATATTTGTAATATGGAAGTGGAGCAAGTGCTTGAAGGGCAAATGATGCAAACTTTTGACTTGGCTATGGTACCTAAAATTTGTGAGAAGGTGCGAGAGATTCGGGAGGATGCATATGTGACTTCATGGGCTTGATTTGTTGAGAGATTGAGGGATGAGTATTTTGAAGAGAACACAAAGAGGATGACGGAAAGGTCCTTTCTTGATTGGATAGAACAACGACCATGGAATGATATGAGTCCAAATGAATTTCTATAGGAATTTGACAAGAAATATAATCAATTGTTTTTGGCAAAGAGGCGCCTTCTTGATACTAGAAAGACTAAGTTATTTTTGTAAGTAGCTGATGAACATAACCAATGCCCCAAGTATATTCTGCATATTAGTTTGGGCCCCAACAGAAGCCCCTCTAGTATCCTCCTTAATACCTCAATCAAAACTAGTTGCCCCAAAGCTCTCTCAAGGGAAGCACCAAATGTTGAGTAGAGAGGAATTGCTTTGGGAAAACAATGGATTTCTAGCTGCAACTGGAATTGAGCGTCAATTTTGCTACAAAACTCAAAATAAAGAGTGTGATAGAATTTTGGAATCATTGAAAAAAACACTCAAAAATCTCATTACAAAATTCACAAAATTACAACATGCTATATCTCTCCCCAACTCACGGCTCTCTCTCAAATCAATATATCTCTCTCAACTTTTATATATATATATATATATCAACTAATATGAAGAGGATGAAGAAGAATCTCCCCCTTATCTTCCACCTCATCTTCCATACCTTTTACTTTAGTCAGTGGGTGTTTGCCCCTTAAAAGTCACATGCACTCTATTTCTACCATTGGCTAAGTCCACTCTCCCCATAATTCTATCCATATCCCTACATTGAGTCTAAATTATTTTAAAATCCAAAAGAAAGACAAAACAAGCTTTGTCTTTCATTTCAAAACCCTAAATATATGATCCAATGTTTCCAAATTTTTCTCTATATAAAAATAAAATAACTAGGATTACATACATGCCTAATAGAGGTTAAAAAATGGAGTTTCGAGTAAGCATTAGTTCTTGTATTTCTTGAGAATCTATAAAAAAAAACTCCAATTTGACATGTTTATATATATTTTACATAGTATGTGCATTTACAATGCAACACTGTCAAGTTTTAATCCTTGAGAAATATCATCCAATTATTTCATTTGACATTCACCATGAAAATTTAGAGTATGACAAGAGTCATTTGATTGAACCTCAATGTTCAAAATGCTATGATTAAATTCCAAGGGTATCAACTACTTACAAATCAATTGTCCCCTCTTTTTACAAGGGTCAAGGAGCTAAACTTCAATTTAAGAAGAACACAACCCACCCTAATTAGATAGCATAGTTACAATCAAATACTTTTGGTTGTCATCCCCCCTCCCAAATACATGTTGACTAAAAATTTTAATGTAATCTAAAATTAGAAGCAAACTAGGGACGAAGGAGAAGGTGACTTTCAAGACTTTCATAATAACTCCAATATCAATAGAGTAATCAAAGGGGTTAATCAAGTACATTTGTAGGTCTTATTTGAAAGAGAATTTTGTTAGAAGTAAGTTAACCCATGAACGTGGGCCTAAACATCTAGATTCATCTCTAGAATTAACGATTTGAGAAAATTCATTATAAAGTGCTATTTGGAAGCATATTTTGAAATTAATATACAAATAAAAGTTGTAGATTTTGATATGTAGATTCCATCTGTGGCAGATACATTCACAAATGCTATCACCAATCTTTTATTATAAATTTTGAAAGAGAAATTATAAAATTCCTTCAAAATTTTATTACAAGCAAAATATTATCATTTTTTGATTAAAATTTGTTGAAATGGATTTGAAATGAGGTTCTCTTGATACAGTGATTTTTTGAAATTTTTGTGTTCTTGAAATCCATGACCTCATTTTGGCAAATCTAGTTTTGAACTAAAGTCAATGCACTTTGACCACTTGACATACTTGCCCATTTGTAATTTTAGAAAATATGTATTCTAGTAACACCAAATCCAACCCTTAGACAAGACGACAAATTGATAACATATCTCCACAAATTAGATTAACTTTCATCCAAGTAGTTAGGAGGATGAAACTCTAGTTCCAATCTGTTCATTGTCCAGAAAATGGACGTCGAAGCACTTAGGGGTTAATGCATAACATTCTTATACTGCTATAGATGGCAATCCACAAAAAAGACTCAAGTCTAGCACAGCCAAATAAAATTCTTATACAAAAAATTCAATTTATTCAAAGGACTAACATACAGTCCCATGTGGCAACATCACAATAGCCCCAAACCAAAAAATGCACAGCAGTGACAACACCTAAGCTTACCTATATTTTTCTGTATAGTCACAAGATTTACGTGCAAACCACAACCAAGCCAAAATCATATCGGCGAGTCTGAGATGACCCTAAACTATGGGATGATGGTGGAAAAGGTACCCAAATTAAATGGTGTATATGGTTGCAAGTTCAATACTTGGCAGTGATGGGTTATTTATCTGGCATGAAATCAACCTCTCTACCTGATGAAAATCCCTCACAGTGTATTGTTCAACACACTTATCTAAAAGAAAAATCAAATTGGTGAAGCTACTCAATACAGACCTCTTTAACCCCTAAATTCCTAGGGCCTTTCTACATTTAAAAAAATCATTGCTTTTGAAGTGTTATAGGTTTAAATGTCACTAAGGTATAGAAATCTCAACCTTACAATCTTGTACTATATGTGATGTAGATGACATGAATCAAATTTAGAGCTTGGGGGGGTAGGGAGTGGTTGGAGTAGCAACATACGTGCAGACAAATGATAGGGTATTTTAAAAACATGGGGGCAAAATATTATAAATGGGTTTAGAGTGATATACGGTATCGAAAATGGCATTGGATGTCTTTAATGTACTATAGGGTATGGAATAATAGGTCCCATTAGCAAATTACATAATGATAGCATGTGAAAAAAACTGAAAAAAAATTCGTACCCCCCTAAAAAACAGTGGTTGTTCACACCTATATCCTTATTTTCTTAACACACTAACCCCTCCATGATTTGGAGTCATTCATCCATATTTTGAATAACATTTTAGTTATGAGAAAAGATGCTAAAATTTTCCTAGCAATACATTTCGAGGTGAAATTTTATTTTAATCCCTATGTGCCATAGGCACCAAATTCTCAAGGCAAAAGAACTTTCAAGTTAAATAAAACCTTACCAAGTTACTAATTATAGTAATTTATATTTTGAAAATTCTTTTTGAAGTCTAGTTTTAGCATCAAAAAATCCATTTTAAAAATTGGATGATTATATTTTTTCTATACAAGATTTCATGCAAGGGTGTCCATTGCAAATCTCAATTTTATAATGTTGAGGGCTTTTGAAATTGAACCTCAAATACAATAAATGTTGGTGAAAAAATCACACGAGAAATTCATTAAAAAATTATAGAGTAGATTTTGAAAAGCTATAAAGTTGATTGTGGTTCTTCATGTTTTATCCTTTAATCTCATATTTTTTGAGGGAGCTCAATTTGGCATTTGACGTGTGAAGGAGAATCCAAAGACTTCAAGTTGTTTTTTCAATTTTAACACCTTCATGATCAAACATTATAATTTTTCAATCCATAAGTGATGTTGTAATTTCTTTTTCCATGTGATCTCTATTAAATCATAAAAACCCAAGGTTTTTTGGGTGTGAAAACATCACTGTTTTTGAAGTGTTATAGATCTAAAAGCCACTAAGGTATAGAAATCTCATCGGTATAATCTTGTAGTGTACGTGTTGTAGATGACATGAATCAAACTTGGAGTCATTTAGCCACATAAGTTGCAAGAGTATAATGTTTTTGTGTTGAAAAAGGACACTGAAATTTCCTAGCAATACATTTGGAGGTGAAATTGGATTTCTAAACCTCCTCAAATGAAAAAAATTTAAATTGTAAGTGTTTCAAAACCAACATACAAACACAATGGTGAAAATAATATCATTCAAATAACTCATTTTGTTTGCAAAATGGCTTTGAAATGTCAAAAAATAGTAAGAAAAGTTGCAAAAAACACATCAAAAACTGAACCTCCTTCTACTAAAATGCTTCCTAGTCACTCATAACTTCTTGGATTGATATGAAATTTTAGCCACACAAACAAGACTAGTATGTGCAACTTTCCCAAAAACAATTATTGGAAACAAACATTGTACGAAGAAGAAACAAGCCACTGAAGTTCACCATAATCCAAAAATGTCATGATTATGAACTTTGAATTGCTCCCAAATATTCAAAACATCTTGGATTGACATGAAATTTTTTTCCACAAAAACTAGACTTCAAGGGGAACATAACCCAACAAATTTGAATGAAAACAAACATTAGATGAAGGAGATATAAGCCCCCCAAGTTGCAGCCATCAAATGCTATTTGATGAACTCAAATTGAACGTATGAACTTCAATTGGCTTCCAAAAAATCAGTTCATCTTGGATTGATCTGAGAATTCTATCACACAAACTAGAAGAGAGAACACAAATTTTACAACAAATTTTATTGAATTCAAACATCAGATGTAAAAGTTACAACACTTTGAATTGGACTTGAAGTTGTGTGAGGACACTTTTGGTCGTCTGGGGCATTTAGGGGTTAAGTCTAGATTGAATTTGTAGAGTAACAATTCAAAAAAGATTGATAAAATTATCAAAATATTGGTTTTTTGTTCTATTTAGAAAAAATTCCAAGAATGGGCAAAAGTTCCGTGATGGGCTGTTTTACCTTAAGTCCTCTCAATCCTGATGAAGGAGAAAGCAGAAACTCATGCAGATCCTAGCTTCTCTCGTTGCAAGGTCAACTAGCTCGTCCGTGTGCTTCAAAGGAAATCCAGTCTAAGCCAGTACTGAGAATCCACAGAAGAACTGTCGCAGATTCTCTGTCTTACCGATTTTTTCAAATATCAACTTAACGTACTTCCAGGGAATCCAGGCCACGAGCTTCGGCAGTTACCACAGATAGGTCGCAAGTCAACGGGAGATGCATCATTTCCTCACAGACTAAATATGTTCGTTCCGAATCGATACCTGTGGCATGATCTGAAAAACAGAAGTCACCAGTTCACCACATTTACAGCTAATGCGCCCAAGATTATCAGGATGATCACCCATTTCCGATCACTTAAGCAATTCAGCCTATCTGCGGCATGGAAAAGTTCAGGAAAAAATTTCCCTGTGTAGAGAAATAGATTTCAGAAGGATTTCATAATTTTCTAAATTTTTCTCCTTAAAAGCAAAATTATTTGTCCCATTCTCATTATGTAGGCAAACCTATTTCCAACCATAGGATGGTTCCAAAATTGATCTAAAGTTTCCAATGTACACAATGTGATCATATAAGCTTCCAATGTATACCTCCTGTACATTTTTGTTGTCCCCAGGGTCTTGCGATGCATGAGCTGTCACCTACAATTCACCTGATCGGAAATGGAGCAGCCTACACTGCAAAAATGGGAGACTGATCGGAAATCGGTGATCTCCTTTTAATAGAGACACAAACTTGGAGTGGGCACGCTGCTAAGCTGCTCACCCCCGACCCTGCAGTTGGAATCAGATAATAATAGCTTACTTGTATTGCATCGTGGCAGGTAGACTAGCTGTCGGTATGAAAATTGTACTCCGTACTCTATTCCACGTGAACTGGGCGTAACCCTAAAGGCCTAAACCAAACTATAACCATAACCATGCTCTGAGACGTAGTGGCTACAGGAGTTTACAGCTACTGTAAAGATCTATCGGGTATATTTCTTCAACTTGCCTCCGTCAATGATGGCCACCCTAAGTCACGTCTCACCCAACTTTGGAATGCACCTCTGTTTTCACTGCAGGTATCCAGTCTCGAATCTCCAGTGAAGGTAAGCTATTTCTGAATTATGTACTTAGGTTTTGAGTTACCGTACGTGTAGGTCAGTAACTTGGGAAAATTTGGAAAATGTCGAAAAAAAAAATTTATTTACAACTGTTTCTAAAAATCTGAAAAAATTATTCCTGAGAAAAATTAGAAAAAGGAACACACTTATGCATGAATAGAAGGAATCAATCCAAAATTAGGTGAAAGTGCTGAAAAGCAAAAAAAATTCCTATCTGCTTGCCAAATTGTTGAAATTCTACAATTAAATTATTTTGGCACCAATGTGCCAAATTAGACCTGAATGTACGGTATTAGAACTCCATTCACAGTTATTACTTGCAGGTATTACAGAAAGTTAACCCTTGACCTTAGAAAGACAGGCCCAGGCCCATGCCCACTAGTTTCAAGCCTCACTGTCCATCACTCTATTCTCTACCATGCCATTTTGCAACTAGATATGAATGAAAATTTTTATATTTATTTTTCAGAAATGAAATCATATGTCCACTACAAGTCATAACATTTTCAAATTTTTTGGGAAAAATTTGAAATTACTATGAATTTTTTCAGCAAAAAAATGAAGAAAACTCATATCAAATACATATTATGCTCAAAAAATCTGAAATTTTTACCATAGATATATCAATTATAGTGTATAACATCAAGGTATGAACCAAAGTTACCAATTCACTCTACTATTGGAAAACCAACAAACCATGGTTATAGGCCCGAACTCTAGACCAGAGGGCTACTAGAATGAGGACCAATAGTACAATTAAGTAGAAATGAAAAATCGTAAATTAAAAAATATTAATCTGATGTGGCATCAATGCATCATCATATCACCATTATTTTTATTATTTTTAATAATTTTTAATAATTTTGCACAATAGGTTTAGACTTTGATCAGTTTGATGGTCTTCTTGAGGCTCTATTTTTTTTTCTAATTATGCAACATTGGTTAATAATGTTATACACAATGTTTTGCTACAAGTCTCCAATTTCAAATCTTCAATTATGATCATTTATTTTTGAATTGCCAACTTAGGTTTTGATTTATTTTCCATTTACAATCATTACTTGCACATGCTACATGCTATTAATCCTTAAATCCTTAGAGCTTGAATCCTTTCTTGAATTTTTGATTACATCTATATAGATATATATTATTTACCTCAATTTCATCAAACTTTCATACAAAAATTGTGGTTTTCAAATGTCAAGCATTGGCTTTGATGAATGAGAAGTTATGTGGTCAAAAAAACCCTTAGAACCTCTTCTTTAGTTGTCTAGATTTTGGATGTTTGAACACTAGAGGATTAAAGGACATTCTATGTTCATGTTTGGTCAAATTTCATTATTTTTCTACTCCGTATATCATAACACATCTTTTTAAAATTAAATTTTTTCCACATGTAGTAATATATATCCAAAATTTACCCTCATTTTTTCATAATTAAAAGAAGTAAAATGAAATTTATATGACTTTTTGAAGTAATTTTGTTGTAAAAATCATAGAATGAAATTTAATCCTTGAACATTTAGGGTCTTCTCTAAAATTGACAATTTGAGAAAAAAAAATTTTAGCGTGCTATTTGGAAGAATATTTTGGAATTGATATACACATAAAATTATAGATTTAAAGTTGTAGATTCCATCTGTATAGTTAGATTCACCAATGCTATTACCAATACTTTTTATAAATTTTGAAAGGGAAATTTCAGAATTCCCTCTAAATAATATTACAAGAAAAACATTATCATTTTTTGAGTAAAATTTGTTTGAATAGATTTGAAAGGAGGTTTTGTGTTATTGAAATCTATGACTTCATTTTTGCAAATCTAGTTTTGAACTAGAATCAATGCAATTTAGGCTTTGTCAACCAATTGACATACTTGCACATTTATAATTTTAGAAAAATATGTACTTTAGTATGACCAAATCCAACCATTAGATAGGACAACAACTTGATAATGTATTTCTACAAATTAGGATAACTTTTATCCAAGCAATAATAGGATGAAACTTGAATTTCAATCTATTCATCATTCATAAAGTAGATATCAAAGTGCTAAGGGGTTAAGTGTTAGAAAAATGCCTAAAATACTATGAAATTTATAGTGAAATTGGTAATGATAGTGATAAAGATCATTGTATAATTGATGTACTCCTTGACCTCACCTTAACCCCTAAATGCCCAAATTGCATTTTTTGTCAACATAGTGATTTTGGGTAGCTTACTACAAATGGAGTTTTTATTTTTTTCTTTGAAATTTTCACAAAACATGTGCCCAAGAAATAGCTTTAAGGCTTGACAATTTTCATAACTTTTGACTACATGGTTAAAAAGTTATTGCATGATATGTCATTTTCATTGCTCGGCGGGTAGTCCAAGTTGCCCAAAATAATTCTTCAAAAATCACTATTTTCATAAATGAAAATTTAAAATTGGTTTTCTAGATTTATATATATATATATATATATATATATATATATATATATATATATATATCTGGGGACCTTTGAATCATTCCATTTTGATCAATGAGTATTTATGGAATCTTTACTCTAAAATAAACTCTGAAGTTCTTTATTTAACTGAATTTTCCATATTTTTGAAAAATAAAATAAAATATTAGGTGCATATTACTCATTTCAACATTACAACTATTGGGATTGGCATTTTTCAATTTCATAAATAAATTGTTAAAAATTTCGTATTTTGAATTATTTTCTACTTCTTTCTACTTACTATTTTTTTTCTTTATGTTGTACAATTTCAAATGATCTAAAATTTTTCAATCATGTAGCCAACTTTCCTTGAAGAATGAATCCAAAGAAGCACCACCATTTTGAATTTTTTTCATACAAATGTGACCTTGTCAAGTGCAACTGCCTGGTTTTTGCATGGCCAAAAAAAGAATTTTGGTCAATTCAAATGCTAATATCCTGTATTTAGCACAGTGGAAATTTCTGAAATTTTTTCTACATCTTCTCAAACCAACTTACTACAACACCCTATGGTTGCATATGTACAAAAATATATTTTTTTTCTAAAATTTGGTACTTGCACTATAAATGGCAGATTTGGAATGTTTTTGGTGAAAATATAGTCAAATACATTTAGGGGTCAAGAGAAAGTTGATAGAAAAGTTCAAAAGTGATGTATTTTAAGCATTCAAGATGCTACCTTCAAAGTGTAAAAGATTACATTTTTGACAATTTTCAAAAAAAATAAAAAGGAATAAAAAGCATATTATTGAAACTACATTTTCTTAGTCAAGCTCCAAGACATTTAAAATCAAGTACTATGTGAAATTCAGGTTTGACCCTAAAACTATGCTCTTTGGGAGGGTTTGTCCTTTGAGGGTTGATAGAGAGATAGTCCTGAAATACCCACAAGGTATAAGGACACTTCCCCTCGATTTGTAATCAAACGTTTCTAGCTCCAGTTTACAAAGTACTGCATTTCAAAGCTGAAGACGTCATAGAAGCATGTCTTGTATCCAAATCTCTAAGTAACGTGTGTTACATCAAAGATGAGTTCAAGGACCAGCGTCATACGGTATCCGCCAATTCTTTTGCTTCAAATTTCATGACTGAATGAAAGAATTATAACCCTTGAATGGGAAAATGACCCAAAGATATGGTACCTAAACACTCGGCTTCTTGCAGCTGAGTGATAAACCTGAATACTCTATCTGCAATATAAATATGATCTCTTGTCAAACTAACCATGGAAGAATACTTTTAAATAAATTAGGGTTCGAGAACTAGAAATTGATTCTGGAGTAAGATATTAAGTGCCACTGCTATGAACATCAAGAACTAAGTCTTGGAGTTCTGGAAATGCATTAGTCACGAGCATCTCTAAGAGGCAATAAGTCAGATGCTTGATACATATGGTTGACTGCAAAACCACAATATCCCGAGAATGTCAACATCAGTAAACAACAATGGTCGAAACTCTATGATTGGCATCAGATTGGCATTTAATTACTTAAACACTCGATCAACATTAGCAGAAGCAGAGTTGAATGTTTGCAAAGCACGAACCTGAGAAAAGTAGAAGATGTCTTTTGCACATCTTGTGTACTGCTTCCTGCCGATGAGATTCACTACTGCGGTAGGTGCCTTTTCTGCAGAAATATTTGAAAACAAATGAGCAGAGGGAAGTTCAAATCTCTGTGCGAACCATTCAGTCATTTTCAGCACTGGTCAACAGCTGGACTTCGACTCCGGATGTGGTCAAGCCATTATTGTTGACAATTTAAAAGACAAAGTGGTTTTACTTACCAAGAATGGCTTCACGTACGATTCCGGCTCGCCTTGCAGCCTCAAGTCGGTGCTCAAAAGAATTCACCGGTGGACGTGGTTGAAATTCTTTATCTTTTTCCGAAATCTGAATTCCTAGGCTTTCCAGCATTGCAACACTAGCTTCTGGTAGGTTTCTTGGGTGCTTTGTGAGAAAAATACCATCCGGCCAAAGTATCTGCAATAAAAACATGATGGGAGAATTTCACCTTAATGCCCAGTACGTATATCATCCACAGATACATGAATCCGATCAAGGGGTTCAGGATCGCAAGAGACGAAGGTGTTACGTGTTGTGGTTGCAATCTAAGAGTTAAAGACGCCCAGGACTCACCCCTGTCACCCATCGTATCCCTGATGCTACCACCTCTTCTCTGCGCAGCCATTGTATCCTACCTAACAGCCACTCGTCAATGGCATCACCCATTCCCAACTGCAGAATCTGTTTCGCCATCCACAACACTTGTCGCCTGGAAAACAATCCACAGCAATGTCGTTGGATAATTCATAAGCAGTATACAAGGTTACGACGAATTTGATACCTCAAATGCAGTAATATGTTAAATAAAATACCTGATCCAACCCCGATTCTGAAGCTGGAAAAGAATATCAACCAAGTTCAGAAGTGGCACGCTCACTTTCGGTGGAGTCCACTGCAAGGACAATACTAATTTTAGAACACACATTAACCCCTAAATCCTAGGACACATGTTCTGTACATACTCTTTGAGCGCTGTTTTCGTTAATTTGGAAGATTCTAGGAGATCTACAATCTCCGGAACCAAAATCAAGCCAGCTCTGTATTCTTTCCAATTCAAAACCCCACTACATGCCTTTCCAAATATGGAGAAATCAAAATGCGCAAGTATGTCTAAATTTTCTGTGTTAAGAAAACACTACATATTTTAAGACCTATAAGAGAGTCAGGGAACTTAATATATGATGTTGATAACCTCAATTTTAGCCAATCATACTAAAATTTAATCACTATTAATAAATCTGTATCTTTCGTCAAAACTTTGAAGTTGATATGGAAAAGATCTATAATTTATTAAGTATATATATTTTCTAATCATCATGCTTAACATCTTTTTAGATACCACCTTCCAAAGAGCTGTGAAGTAAAATATTACGACGCACCTAAGATTCATCTTAAATAAGTAGCCATTTAGGAATTAAACAGACAATACAATCGTGACTCTCAACAGCGAAAACATTAGCGGTGCAACCCAGAGGAGAAGATCGAAAGATCCAAGCACATCCAGGTAGTTTTCTGTTTGTGACACCAAAGATAATTACCTCATTCGGCATCCCGAGATCATCAGGAACTGTTTCAGAAACATTGGACCCAACTGGCGAGTGCCCATCCGAAAATGTACCATCGAATCGGTTGTCAATTAGGCGGCTCTGTCTCACATCCGAGCCAGACACAAAGGAACGTCTACTATTCCGCAGTAGTTCAGAGTCTGACGAATATGCCTGCAGATCACTATCTGATTGCCACCCATAGGATTCCAAACCATTCACGTTTCCTCCGTACTCATCCTCTGAAATGGAGGCTCCTACAATCCCTTCACTAACTTCACTGTCCGTTAGGGAGGTTGTCGTCAAGGGAAATCTTGTTGCCAAACTTGCAGATGCCCATGCTGGATGCTCTTCAGTGGAGGTATGCGCAGCTCCATCACTTGAATAGCCACCACCAGTTGGTAACCTGTGCCGTATCCCAGTCGTCGCTGTCTTCAGAACCCCAGATATGTCATCTGATACTCCACGAATCTGGCGAAACATGTCGTCCACTGCATCATCTACATTCACTGCAGCCGAAGAGGACGCTTTTCTTGGTAAGGATTTTCCTACGGATGCAAAGGTCGTGATACTTCGTACACGGGATGCATGAAAAAGATGAAAGAGAAAATCAGGTTGTTTCTTTACCTGCTAAAGTCCTCATCATGGAAACAGAGTTGCCAATTGTGTAGTGCTGGTGATAAAACAAACACCAAGTTTAGGAAATGTTTATCTGATATGAAACAAGTATTGCTTCATTTTGTTTCACACAACAAGAGATAGCGTTCTCACAATTCAAAACCAAGACAATTCGTAGGAGGAAATACTCTCAAAAAACACAGACGAAATTCTGGTCATGATATCGAGAGAAAAGGTAAATCTTGGATTCATCAGAATTCTCCAAGGATAACATGACACACATAAAGTGATACGTTCACAGGATGGACAACAATCAACAACATGAGTGACCGCGACAATTCACGATCACTACATCACCACTGATTTTGCCAGGCCGACAGTGGATCTCACATACTGAGCTTCTGTTATGATTCTGGTCATAATAAGAAGACTCAGCCATGCTGTTGATGTGGAAGAACTTCAATAAAAAATATCACTTTTTGATTTTAGACAAAAGCTCCATCTAAAACCCTTTAAATTTGCAAAGAAAACGTGATAGGAAAAACATTGTTCTATAAATGAAATAAAACTATAAAAATAAAGACCTCTACGAATCTATGATTGCCGTAAAATACTGCAAACTGAAGATGCAGAAAGCAAAACCTAAGGACGTTGGACAACTTCTCCATGAAAGTGGTGGAAGACCTGAGAATTCTCGCTCAAAAAGTCCCATACTTCATGTAGCTCGGCAACACTTGGTATCGCCAACAAATCCTGCAAACAACAAAGTACGCAGGACATAAGAATTGGACAGGCAACTCGCTTATTAAATCGTACAGAAAGTGGTGAATCAAAGAAAACATGAAGTAGAAAAAAAATCAGTCACACAAGGATCTTAGACAAGAAAAGAGCACATCATTGGACCAATCATCCATCCAACATGTGGTCGCATAAATAGAGGAGTTTCCGCGTAAGAAGATACGGAATAAAGGTTCGCCAAATTACTTTCAAGTACTTGTCAAGGGAGATACAACGCTCCTTGATAAAGATATTGTCAAGGCTTGAAGAGAGGAACCTCTTTGGAGGTAAGTTAAGATTATAGTATGGCATATCCTTCAAACACCTGTGTAGCTGTTCAAAGTTTCGAAACCTATAACAAGTCAATCAGGTCAGGCCCTGGCAATCCATGAGGCTTTCTCCAATCCTAAACAGAAAAAAAAAATCATTCCATATCGAGCAATTGCGGTCTGTCATAAAAAAGAGCCAAATCCACGGCATGGCTATTAGTTCAGTTTCTTCTCACTGATTTGCGAAGCATAGTATTTCACATATCCAATTCAACCAATCATACTGCTATCCTAAAAATATATTCAGTGCTTTGTTACAGTTTAATATTACCAAGGTATCATCAATAAAACTGCCTCCATGAAACGAACAAAAGACTTGGCCAATGCCCTACGGTACCTTCTTTGAATTCGCCAGGTGCGATTCTCAGTATCTTTCACTCGAATAGTATATACTGCAAAGGGTTTTGATCCAACTCCATCAAAATGAGCCCCCAACACCTGCACAATATTCCAGGGACAGGAATAGGTAAGAAAACCATCCTGCCATACACTAGAAAGAAGAGTTGCATTCGCCCAATTTCAAATTCAAACAGCACCACATACATCCTGGTATCAAATTGCTACAAAAATTGTGAAAAACCTGTAAGAAAAATCTATGGATCCGAAGGTTCAAGTACCCTACAAATGAAACCATCTAGGAGAGAAAAACTCGCAAATTCTGAGATATAATACTATAGCTTTAGTAATATGTATAATAGAAGATTCACAAGAGTGTCAATTATTCAAGTCCTACCTGACAGTGCAGCATAGTCGACTGCGTGTTCGTAATAAGCTCAGTAGCATCCGCCTGTACAGGGGCTAGAGACACATCCGGTGAATGAGATTTCCTAAGGCTTCTCCAGCGTGATTCGGAACCAGGACTTGTAACCGGAGAAATTTCCACATGATGCATCAACGCTCTCCAGCGTGATTCGGAACCAGGGCTTCTAACAGGAGAACCTTCGCCAGGACTCAAAAACGACCTTCGACCCTGCGACGACCCCACTTCTAGGCCATTGCACCCATCCAATGTTCCACCACTACTCTTAGATTTACGATGGGCTAATAGTCGCACAGCTCTTCTAAACCTCTGCGATGATGAGCCTGTTTTATGGTGATACCTGAATCTACTTGGTGACTGCCTACTAATGTCTGTGGTTGATTGACTGTTTGCACTGGACCCCAGTAGGTCCTCATTGTCAGATCTTACCAATTCTGGACCTCCAGCATTCCTAGCCTGGTAAGTGTTTGTTGGATTGTCCAATGACTGCGAGCTTGGGTGAGGAGAGAACCCTATCCCAGGCATGTGCTCTTCCCCGTCTTTAGAGTCCCCAAACAAGAGTGCATACTGCTCACTGGATTTCCTATCTTGGTTAACTGGGATGCCTAAAAGGTTATCATCTGCTTTCATAGGTACAGTAGAAGTCAAGTCCTTTGAAAGTTCTCCACTTGTGAATACTTCCTCACTCGAAACTATATCAGGGTCCACCTTTACTTGTACCGTATCAGGTGATACTGGCTTATTAACAAGGTTATTGGTAACTGGGACAGGTAACGCCTCTGCCGCACCCTTCTCGCTTTCTCGTTTCTTATAATTTCGACCTTTGGCCCAAACATTGTCGAGATGCTCTGGAGCTAGAGCTTGAGCTCGGCTTTGAGCAACTGCATCGAGAACCTGCATGAAAATTAAATGAATTCAAAATGGGATGTGCGCCCAGCAAACATTCCAAGGAACTGCATCATAAAGCTTGCCTGCTCAGAGACAAACCATCCATTTAAGGGTTGACAAACGTGAACCGAAAACAAAAGATCCTATCAGAAAAATGTTGAAGACTCAAAAAGTGACGCCTTGATTATCCTTAGAGGAGGCTCTAGGAGTCTCTGTAAGACAAAATGCAATACCTGGGCCCAGTTGCTTCCCACTTCCTTCGCAGTATTAAAAATTGCTTGTTCAGTGGCCTTTGCCTGGTAAATCTGCAACATATGCTCCAACACAGACTTAGCAAGTCTGTCTTTTACCAAATTACACAAAATTTTGAGAGCATTATCCTTCAGCAAATCGATTACTAAAAAACTCACACGATTTCGGACACCAGCAAATCCTGAAAGTTACCTCTTTCACAGTTTCCCATGCATCGTGTGGTAGCTGACTTTGCGTGGAAGCTCCAACATCATCCAGTGTCTTCGAAATTCTCTCCTTATTTTTCTGCAAGGGATCGGTATGTGAAGTTCCTAGTTTAGATTCCATTTTAAGCCCAGGCTGGGAGGGTATATTCCGAGGTATAAGGTCAGGGATTCGCTGACGTGCTAATTCATCTGCCTTTTCCTTGCGCAGACGTTCTCTTTCAGTCTTGGCTATTAGAAGACATTCAATAAGTTCGTTAATGTACCTGCAACAAACATCACACATCAGTTGTATTTCTTAATTTCTCATAAATAAAACCAGATCAAACCATAGAGAGCCTCGAGCTTCATTGAGTTATATATGTAATCGCTTCAGCTCTTCGTCCATCGAGAAAGAAATCGGCAAGGACTAATACGCTAACACTTGTAAGGAATACACAAAGATAAAACTTAAGCCCTGATACGGTGTAGTCAAGAAGTGGTGGAAAACGTAGAGAGTAAAAATAAGTCATATCAAATTGAGTTATATCAGGCAGAAAAGCACAAAGATACGAGAATATACACAAAAATATCTTGGTAAATTCACATTCAATAAGGCAATGCAATAAGTTGGCGAGGAGCAGCAACGCCTCACATGAACACTTACCCAGGACTCGCAAAATTAAGGACAGGCCGCAGCACAGCACAAGCCAATAATTCCCGAGCTAAAGTCCTTAACAGCCGACAGTGTGAATCCTGACGTTTCAGCACTAACGCAACAACCCCTCCAGTCAGCTTCTTCAAAACCTGGGCATACAAACCGTCCACCTGCAATTGTTATTTCTCTTGAATAAAATACAAAATAACTCCAGAGGCCTTAAGCACCGAAGAATAAAATTAACAAAAAAATGAGTCAAAATGCCGGCCCATTCTGCCGAAGTACCAATCGAACGCAAATATGCAAATAGGTAGGGCTTCTGCCTCAGACACTCGAACTATCAAAGTTTCAGGTCTTAGTTAGGTGCTGTGTCTCTGGTGCCTTGGAATTCGAAGTGAGCTGGGTATCCAATAAGCTGATCGCATTATCCATTCAAGTCATAATGTGGTAAATGTTGTGATTATCCAAGTGATTAACGTTGGCCGAAATGTACCTTTGCCCATTCTTGACCAAGCAATCAATATATCTCACCTTGTACTCAGCATCAGGTGAAAAAACAGCTGGGTGCAACACACGCGAGGCAATCATGGCACGCTTAAGCTTTTCATCCCTCTCTTCAGTTGACATTGATTCGATTAAGTCAGGTCCAATCTTGGCCTTCATTTTCCGAAAGAGTTCAAAATGAATTCCCACTAGATCCACCACGTTTCTGCATCATGGTAACGCAAATGACTACAAAAAGCCAGGACCGAAAACCTGACGTAAAGCTCACAGGTGTCATCAAATTTCCTCAACAATTTTGGAGGAATTATTTACGACCAGAAATACCCACACCTTAGAGACTAGCGGGACAAGCATAGAAAGAAGGAACGGGTCTACAATGATCTGAAAGTAAGTAGTATGCCTAAAAAAGGCAATAAGAATAAAATGTCGCAAACTTAAGACAATAAATTAGTACTCCGAGTAGTACGATAATTTAGATGGTTAACAGAATCGTACTTTGACAGGAGCATAACCAAGTTCACTTTCTTAGCACGATTAGCAACCTCGGCAATCACGCCATTCAAGAGAATTCGCAGTTCCTCGGGTACTTCTTGATCGGGAGTAATGGAGGAATACCAGAGACTGGTAATAAACTCATCAATCACACTCTTCGTAAGCTGATCCACTGCTTCCTCTACAACAGGTGAATCAATGTTGTGACGCCATCTGCCAATGACAACGCTATTAGTAAGAAAATTATATGCAGTAGAAAAACAAGCACCTCAGATCACAGTCATCACATAGACATTAGTACTCTCAAATCCCTCGATACAGTGAACCCGAGTAATTTTAAAATCCCGCACTAATTGAGATTACGTGCGATGTCAGAGTGCTTGGAATCTGGCAACCGACAATCACGCGCTTGGCTATACTATTTATATACATCCACACTCAAAAAAGATTTCAATTTTAGTTCGATAGCTTCGGGAATGAAAACCAAGGAAAAAACATTCTGTATGAACTGTAATTTCCCATAATCAGCTCAGTTTATAAGAGTTCTCAAATTCACCTACGTAAGAGAAAACGGTAATAAAATGCTCTTGCCAACAAGCAACCCGCGTTTGCATGGTCGGAGATACAAGCCCAGTAGCCTAGGATATTGGATAATAGATACAGCACTAAGTTTTAATAACTAAACAAGACATTTGAAACTGAAGGAACTGATACACCAGTCACGGAATTAACCTGGTAGCGGCCACTTGGCACGGCAATCCAGAGAGAAGAGGGTCATAATTGGTCAATTGATGGCGCCTCTGGCGCCGCGGGTGTTGTGGACGACCATAATTGGACCGAGGCTTCCACCGAAATTCGACCTCGAAAGAAAGCCGCCGTAAGGCAGCCAAGACGACAATCGAAACAGGCAGATTTATCCATACCGAACTGCTGGTCACTACACGCATAAATGTACAAATACATTACAGCCGGTACGCAAACGCCATCATAAAACCTCTGAAAAAATAAAATCGTACTCTGGTTTATGCTTTCAGAGCAGTAAAAGATTACAAGTTACACCAATTCACAAGACTAGCAACTAGCATTCCATTCATCATACCGAACAATATTCGTTCCCTGCTGCGTGAACAGATTAATACCCTAATTGCCCATACTAAAAAGAAAAGCCACTTTGGAAACTAATTGTCGATAATTGTAACTTCAAAACGTACTTTTCTCATTCTAAAATGTAGGTTCTGGTTTCTACTTTCAATTGGTACATTTTGTTACCTTACTTGAAACTTCCTTAATGATTTGAACCCCTGTAGATATGGAAGCATCCACTTTTGGCCACTACGGCACTTCCAGGCTAAACACTAGCATCATGATTTAATTCAGGTTTATGCTGAAACAGCTAACATCTATACGTGACAGCAAATATGACCTCAGTGCAAAAAAACAAAAGCTTTGATATGGAGGGTAAACGTACATGACATAATGTAAGCCACAATGAGCACCAAAAGTGCCACCAGGATGGTCCGCCGCTTAGCCTCCTCCACCAAATCTCTCAGGGTTTCCATGTTTACCTGGTCTTCTGGTGCTCAATGCACAATGCACAACTCACTAATCCGTGACTACCAAACACTCCATTAATGCCGAATTTCAGCAGCTCCAACGCTCAGGGCATCCGGGTTTCCATAACACCTATAATTGGCTCTACACTAGCCCGAATTCCAAACATCGGTCACTTCGGAGATTCAGCCAAAACCTTCGACTCCACGGCCCCATTAAAACCTTTGATGAAACACCGAATCAATTGATCAGCCAAATAAACCCTGTTCCGCCATTATGGTGATCACAAACGTCAAAGCCCTGAGATGAAGATTGCGTACCCCGAGGTTTCCATGTAATCAGTCACCACAAGGCCACCGCCTAGCAACTGATTCCAAACAAGACTAGATGTGTTCCAACATCTTCATACAGAGGCCGCAATTCTTCAAAATCCGATTCCAGGAATCCTACATCTTTTTTCGAATAAACCTCCCTCGAACGGCCTCTCCCCCTCAAAAGCCAATCGAAAACCCTAAAACTAAGCGAATGCAATCCTCCACACTCCATCCTGCAAAATCCATCGCCATCCACAGCACCGGCTAATTGCTAACCCCGCGGCTGATTGTACGCCATCAAAATCACTTCGTCCTCGCCATCTCTACCACCAAAATCTCACAATTCTATTTACCTATCCAATAAACCTCACCTCCACTGTTGCTTTTCAAAGCCCAGATCCCGCATCGACACTCGACGTAGAGACTCCACCACGAAAACCCCTGCGCTGCTTTCGTCCCTTGCAAGACACCGGACTTGTAGGCCACATTACCCAATCCAATGGACCAAACCAAAACCCTATCTTCCAAACCATGCTAAAGCAACCCCCGTTTCTGCCAATCCCAAGCAACTCTTCATGATCCTTCACAAACACAATTCCCACATTACACTACAAGAAAACAAGCTTCGCTGCGTGCCACTACAGGAGGTACGGTACAATGCTAAAACCCGGGCTCTTCCACTGGCACCTCAGATGCACCACAAGCAACCATCTAATGAAGGAACCAGTGCTAATAATCTACTGGTGGTGGAATCTGAGATGTTACTACAGTACTAGGGGAAAGAAGTGAGGCGGAGTGTATGAATCGATGGAGCAGAGAAGATGCTGAATTCTGGAACAGCAAGCGAAGATTAACCTAAGGCGAAGGAAACTAAGCTTAAAGCAGCAGCAAGAGAATCAGAGCATCAGGAGCTGAGGCTGTGAGGCATGTCCATTCTAAACGTAACTTAACTTTAATGTCCCTCAGAAGAGACCCTCACCTCCTGTCCGTCTTGTTGCCTGCGTTCTACGGAGTAACTTACGACTCAAGTCCCGTAGTCCAGGTAATCAAATAGTCCAGGCATTTGAATAGTAATGTAAAGGAAACAGACTTTGTCCGGTTCTCTGATTTCCCCTGCTGGAACTCATGCTTCCGTCGTCTGTTGGTGGGACTGACTGAGTGGTGGCCTATCTCAGTGGGGTCTTTCAGTTTTCCGTCACCCTGATATCCTTCCAAAATGTGGGGATATAAATGCAATTTGTCGACTGACTTGCGTGGTAGAGGCTAGCATTGTCCACTAGTCCACCAGAAAATTCTTGGGATCTTGTATTATTATTTTCTCCTTCTCGGAGACTGGGGTACACATGTCTAAAATTCTTCAGGAAGTAGACTAGTCGTTGCTTTTTGTTTGAGTTGATCATTGTCCATGTGTCACTCTACAATAAAAAGCCATCCATAAAGTTCCCCTCAAACGGGGATGTGTACTTCCAGTTTGTAAAAAGTCGGAGAGGCGTTGATAAGGGAGCCAAAAGTTTAGAGCATCCGCTCTGTCACACGGAAGAGCTGTCCGGAATGCAGGGCTGGGGTGGATTGCCCCCCTCGCTCGTCCCCAAGTAAAAACCCTGAAATTTTTTATTGGCTCTGTCCTTTGGACAGAGACTATGGCAACGACTCCACATCGACTAAGGTAGGAACACCTATAACGGACACTTGTTTGAGATGATGTGATTGTGAGGGTCTGTGTTAAAAAAAAATTTGACTTCAGGGTAGGAAATGGTTCAAGAAACCAACAAAATTAATTTCGTATTTTTCCAAGCTTGTATGAATATTCTATGAATTTTTTAAGACAACTTTGTTGATGTACCTACTGTGGACACTAGACTAACACCAAAGTAGGCTCGGAAACACCCAAAAAGGACACACTCTAAATTTGAATTAAGTGCGGATGATTGGCTACTTCTTGAAAAAGTGACAACTTCTTGGAACCCCACACGTCCACCTTAGAAACCCACTTGTCTACTTTGGGTCCACAAGCCCTTGGATTTAGGTTCTTTTATAGGTGTCCATAAACGACTCCTGTCCGTTTTAGGTGTTCCTACCTTACTCCACATCGACTTTGGTATGTGAAAGTCCCAATCCTATCTACAACCGTATTCACACTACACGATTGGAGGTCCAACGATTGGTCTAGGAGGGGGGGCTGCTTGGGCAAGGGGTCCGATTGGGGGGGGCTTTGCTTGGATAGGGGTCCAACTAGACAAGGAGTCTAATTGGGCAGGGGGGCAATTGGGCAGGATTAGGGTCGATCCTATACGTCCTCCTCACTCCAGAGGTCCAACTTGCAACGCCGCCCTTGTCTCGCTCCTCTCTCGCACACCACCACCAATCTCTAAAATAATTTCTTATGACAATGATGTAGTTTAAACCCTAAGTTAGTTCTCTTGCACGTTCTTCCTACTCCGCCCCTATCATCACTTTTCAAGGATAGAGGCCATAGCAACCATGGCTCCTCTTATCGTTGCCTAATCTATTGCTTCTCCTTCCTATTGTTGCTTTGCTCCACTTCTAGAGCTTTGAGCTTCGTGCATTCGACAACCTGATGGTAGGGTTGTCGAGTCATCATCGGCTCTATCTTCATCATTTTCATCACTGCATTTTTTTAGTGGGAGTAGATGGCTATTTGTTGATAATTTTTTTTGTGAAGCACAGCGTGGACATTGTTGTGTGTTAGATATTGCAGTAGTAAAGGAACAAGTTTGAGTATCGCAATTGCGGAGAGCAAGTGTAGAGGAGCTTCATCAATGCTCTTTAGAACTCCGATTTCGAGGTACAAAACTATTGGGCCTATTGGTTGATTTAGGGCAATAAATCATGTCCTTCATTCAAGGTTTTGTAGCTATGTGAAGTGAGTTGAATTGATCATGTCATGAAGATTCAAAGCAACCAATGTACTTACAACCTAAATTAATTGGTGCACATGGTTTTTTTTACCTCACTTAGCAATTATATATACATCACTTTATGAGATGGTTTGTACTGTTATATGATCTGTGTTGTTAGTGGGGTCCAACATCAAAGCTGTGCACTACCCAAATGAGGATTAATCCAACCTTGTGCTATCATGTATAAACATAAATGTTCTCAAATGTTCAATGCCCAAATTTTGGTGTCCATTCCTACCAAGCACATTCTAGTTTGGGTTTTGTTTGTGAGCATGGTTAACCTTAGAAGCCTAAATTGGGTCTCATGTTTTGTTTTTCTTTTTTCTTTTTTCTAGCAATTTTGAGTAGGTAGAATGTGGACTTCCTTTTGTTCAAATTTTTTTTTTTCTTTTTATCAACAATGCAAAATTCCTAATTTTGATGCTATGATTATTTAATTCACAATATGAATTTGTCATATTGAAACCATAAGTTCTTGATCCTTTAGGATTTAATCTCTAGTGCTGGAAAGCCATCACTTGCTATTCTTTACACAAACCCTCTGTTTCATTCTAAGGTCTCATACTTGATTTCAAAAGGTACAATAAAGGTTTAGTTCTCATTTATATTTAATAGCAATATGGTGTTCTCACCTCTAGCTCATAGTTCATGTCATGGTATTGTCTTCTATGCCTATGAGTGTTGCATGTACTCTCTTAAAAACATATTTGTTGTCATGGTGCAACTCCACTCTCTAGCAACAACTCATTATCGTTGACCAAGGATGACCGCATCAAAGCTCAACCTCCTTAACCCCTAAAGTTCCTTGACTACCTTATCACCCAAATCCCTCAAAAACTGCCATTTCTAATACAAGTACCAAATTTTTGAAAAATATCATTTTTGGACACATGTAACCGTAGGATCTTGTATTAATCTACATTGAGAAGATGTGGAAAAAAATTCAGAAATTTCCACCATGTAGATTGCAAGATATTAACATTTGAAGTGACAAAAATCCTCTTTTGGGCCCTGCGAAAAACCGGGCAGCTGCACTTCACGAAATCCTATTTGTATGAAAAAATGTCCAAAATGGTGGTGCTTCTTTAGATTCATTCTTGAAGTCAAGTTGTCTATATTCTTGAAAATTTTCAGATCATTTGGAATTGTGCAACATATAGGAAAAAAATAGTAAGTACAAAGATGTAGAGAATGATTCAAAATACTAAATTGTTAATAGTTTATTATTGGAATTGGAAAATGCCAATCCCAATGGTGGAAATGTTGTAATAAACAATCTATACCCTATGATTTTATTTTTTTCCAAAAATATTAAAAATTGAGTTAAATAAAGGACTTCAAAGTTTATTTTAGAGTAGAAAATCCATAAGTGCCCGTAAACTAAAACATCTCATAACTTTTGACTTATTGATCAAAATGGAATGATTCAAAGCTTTCTATGTATATATCAATCTAAAAAACCAATTTCAAATTTTTATTTTTGAAAAAAGTGATTTTTTCATATCTGCCCAGACTGTCCAAGTTGAGAAACAAACAACATATTAGGCCATAACTTTTGACTCATATTTCCAAATGTCTTGAAATTTAGTGCACATGAAAGATATTCCCCGTCCACACCTTCTGTTAAATTTTGGGCCAAAAACATGAAAATCTGTAGTCACACGTTGTCGAGTAGAGAGGCCTTGCCTTGGGAAAATACGGGGCTTTTAGCTGCAACTAGATGTGGTTCAAATAATGAAAGATCCCGTGGCCAAAGTCACAAACATAATAATAAATTCCTCCAATGATGTCATATGAACCGAAATACTATCACCCTTCCATACACCCCTCCAAAGATGTCATGGAGTCTCAATATACCCCATGTATGGTAAAAAATTGTAGAAACAAAGTCATATCCTTCATGAACTCCCCTCGAAGAAGTGTCTGATAGTTGATTGAGTGCCACGTTCGCTATACAACTTCAAACTAAGAGTGTGATATGCCTCTGGAAAGCTAACAAAAAGTTCTACAACCTCTCCAAAATTCACACAAAACTAAGATATTTTACGACTTTTATGGTCGGTCAAAGTTCACCCTTCCCAACTCAAAGGCAGCTCACCTATACTTCACTCTCAAGCTCATAACTTCACATACTACCTCCAAATCAAGAAAATAAACCCATTTTGGAAAGCTAACATGAACATCTACAAGCTCCCCAAGTTTCACTCAAATACAAAGTACTATACACATTTCATAGCCTTTCAAAACTCACTCACTTGAAAACCCGAAAGTATCCCTTCACCTTTTCACTCTCAAGCGCATAACTTTCACATACTACCTCCAAATCAAGAAAATAAACCCATTTTGGAAAGCTAACATGAATATCTATAAGCTCCCCAAGTTTCACTCAAATATAAAATACTGTCCACATTTCATAGCCTTTCAAAGATCACTCTCTTGAAAGTTTGAGGCAGCTTCACAACACTTCACTCCCAAACTCATAACTTACACATACTAATTCCAAACTTCATGAGTGATAGCTTTTTGGATACACAAAAACAAGATACACAAACTCTCCAAATTTCATTACCAAACTATCCGTGTACAAAGTGTTATCCCCCTCCAAAGTGATGGCTTCCCTAAGCAAACAAGGAGGAGGAAGAAGATGATCTTCAACCTCATCCGCCACCTCAACCTCCATGCCATCTACCTAAGTTAGTGGATTTTGGCCACTAGGATGCCACATGGGCCATAATACCCACATGGACCACTTCCTATTCTCAATAAGTTTATCAATATCATCTACATGGATTTCTAATCCATTAAAATAAAAATAAAAATAAGGAAAAAGATAAAACAAGCTTTACCCTTTGTTTTTACAACTTCAACCTAACTAACTAACATATTAAAATATCTTCTAGTTTAGAAATCAAAGAACTAAATGTTTGTCAAATAGAGGTAAAAAAAAGAGTTCAAGTGAAGTATAACCCCATTTGTTTCTTGAAACTCTAGAAAAAAAAACCCTCCAATTTAACAAACAATTATGCATTTTCACATGATGAATACATTTACAATACAACAACGTACCTGCCCAAAATTTCTATATTGCCAAAAAAGGTACCTTGGTCCTTTAGGGGTTAAGACCATAAGCTTAGAGTAAAAATTACTTTTTTTTATCAGTTCTCTTGATTTGGAATAAGCATACTAAAGCATGTTAAATTTGTAGGATGTGTTGATTTTTGTGCTCCATAGTTTCAACTTGGGTTCAAGGTTGTTTACTAGTATTGATTACAAGGTTGGATTGTGGTACAGATGCAAGTGAATGTAGAATTGTCCAGAAAAGATATACAGAGGGTCTTTGACTCCGTGGTGCAAAATATAGCAAAATCTCTCTATGTGACCATCTGAAGTAGAAGAAACTATTTACATAGGATTGTGATTCTTAGAAGATCATGCCTACAAATGTGGGGTTAGTGGATATTACCACTTGTCAAAGGTGCAAATCAAGAGGAGGTAAACAATCCACACAATTGAAAATTGTTCTCATGATTGTTTGATTGTATTTTGCTAAGCTTAATATCACCTCATACTCGATGAAGATAGCTTGGTTGTTGTGAATTTTCATTTGGACACAATTCAATTTGGGGAGCATTTCATTGCTTAGTAGGTCATGTGTGCATTTTTTAGGTTGTAATTGAGTTATGGTTCAAGATACTTTTTTCATCCTATTTTCTCAAACTAACTCTTTCATGTTGGACATTTGCAAGTATATTTGTATATTTGTACAATTTGTGGAAAAATTTGTATTTGGGAAATCCATAAATTGGATATCTATCAAGGCCAATTCACCAACCTCCATTGCGGTTCAAATATTACATAAAAAGATGATCAAATGAACAACTTATAGCTCCTCAAAGTCTTAACTCCTTAACGTCCAGATCCACCACCTATTTCAAAGATGTGTTCCAAAATGTTTGATGAATCACAAAAATGTAGATATATAATGAAAAATTGTCAATCTCAATTTGTACATCACATCTATATGGTTGGATTTATCCAAAAATTATTCCTAGTTTTTAATTTGTTTTGCAAGGTTATCTTTTGAAATTCAATTGAAAGTCCCAAATTAACAATTTTTTATTAAAAATATTTATAATGAATTTGGAAGAATGTGCACTATGAGATGGTATAATTTTTATTATTTGATTTTACTTATTTTGGAAAATCATTGTTATGGTCTCACTTTTTAACCTCTAAACACCCTCACCCTTCTCCAAATTTGGAGAATTTCAAAGATGTCTTATAAAATGTAACTAGAGGGATATTTTGAACTTGTTGTATGAATAAAAGTTGTACATTATGAATTTCAGATTCTATCCATAGGTTAGATCTATAACTGTTGTCACCAGTATTTTTGTATAAAATTTGAAACTTGAAATTCAAAATTATTTTGTAATTTGATTACGAATAAGATATTCACAATTTATATATGAAATTTGTTGTGATTGCTTGAAATGTAACACTCTAAGTGTTGTGATTTTTTGAGATTTTTTGGTTGTTTAATTTGATGAGTTGACTTTTATAAGATCACTTTTTCATTGAAATCTTAGAAATTTTGGATGAATCACTACATGAAATGAGGCATAAAAATTTCACAAATCATCCCCTTTCTAATCAGATTACACATGCATGAAGCTAACTTCCCATATAATATATATTAAAAATCCTCACTTCAAAAAGTCAATGACAAATGAGAAAACTGTATTTGATTATGTACATCTTTCACTTTCTGGATGGTTGGTTGTTTGGGGATTAAACTAAGAATGAAACTTGATATAAACCAATTTTTTTATTTTAAAAAAATCACAATATCTTATTTTGAAAATCCATACCGTACAAATGGTAGTCAACTAACACAAGAACAAAGGAAAATTTGAATGGATGAAAAATTGTATGGGATGTAGTGAAGAGAAGGCTTACAATCTGTTCATCATCTATTATATGGATGTTGGCACGTCAAAGGGTTAAATGTGTAAGAATACATTAAGCTAACCTATATATTATACATATCATGTATAATTTAGAAGACTAATTGTAACATTTGAAACATGGTATAAAACTATTTATTATAAATTAAATTAAATGTAAATTAAATTTTCTTCAAATTTTTATTCTATTATAGGTATGTATGAGTTTGTTATTGTTATGAATGGGACAGAGCCTCGTGGTTGCACCATTCTTGTTTTTTACACATGATAAAATTTGTAAATTTTGAATTCATATTTGCAATCAGAGGACCCAAGTTAGCTAGGAGAGGTAGAGATAATGTATTAATGAAGCACAAAATAGGGGGTCTTTTTTTTTACATGCACCCCTAGAATGACTTGGGGGGACGAGCGAGGGGGTCAATCCACCTCGGCCAAATGCAAACGATGGGTGGGGTTTTTTTTTGGAGTGAATTTTTGCTAAAAAGCAATGAAATATTTTTAGAGAGAATATTTGGCAAAATATTCTTGCTTTTCAATGGATGAAATCACTAATTTTCTATCAATTCTTAGAATAGTATCGCTCTATTTTGGATGAATGTACATCACTTTGGATGAATAAATTGAATTCTATCCATAGATTGCAAGTTTCATATGTTTCCTATGGATGGATGTAGCTTCATCCTTTCTATGATTATCACTTTTTGCACTACTTAAAATAAATGCAAAAAAAATGATGGCAAGGTGGGGGGGTCTTTTTTACCACACTAATTGCTCGCCAACGGAACAAGGGAGTCTAGGCTTGTCAAACTTTGAAGAGAAACCTAGCATGGCTATTAGAGGTTTAAGCAAGCCCTTATTTCATAGCTTCATTTGGTCAGGAACATCAACTACGGAGTTGAAAAGAAACAAGAGTATACGAAGGAGCAAGGTAGAAGTGCTTTAGAAGTAGTGCACAATGAGTTGAATAGATGCAAAAATTTAGGATCACATTAGGAACCACCTAGTTTTGTGTAGGCAATTAGCAACTTCTTGCCCCGTCCAAGCTCTTCTATCCTTTGTATTCCATCTAATAGTACAAATGTTCTTACATCTAAATGAAGTGAACTAAAAAAAGCCACTTTGGCTTGATGATTTTTCATTGATTTCTCATTGATCCGCCATTAACTTGCATAGCAAGTAGTTTTTCTAATTGAATTTAGTTCATCAAACTATCCCTTCTTTGGAGGTTTCAATTACTCAATCCTAATTAGTTGTACTCTAATGGAGGAATGAAGTTGTTGGATGCATACTATGCAAGTGTGCACTATATAATGCAAAAGTTGCCCCTATTTTAGACTCGAAGTAGGCCTTGGAATCCTAGGTCACAACCCCTACAACACCCACACGCACCACTAGGTACACACTTGGAGAAGACAAACTCCTTCTAATGTAGTTGGTATTGCAAAAAAGAAGCATTCAATTCATTTGGATGTAGCTTATTCTAAAAGTACTCGCACCTAGACACATCAAAAATGATGCATAGTAGGGGTAGTAGAAGGCATATACAAGGATCTTGGTCTAGGGCCAAGTAATGAATCCCATTGTTGTAGGCTATGAAGCCCAATAGAAACTTGGAAGTCATTGTTTTCATACTTTCACTCCCGGGCACTTGCAAGAAAGATTGAACGATTTATGTAACATTTTGCCAAAATAACAATTTTTGCACTCAATACTAGGAGTACTAGGAAACTGAGAAATCTCAACCATTGATCTAAAAAATTGATGGCTCAAAGTACCATTTTGAGTACTATGACTACTAGTAAGTACTAAAATAGTACTATTTGAAAAAAAAGACAATTTGTCACAAAAAATAGATACAATGAGATATTAATTAATAATAAATAGAAAATCATCAACAAAAGAAACCTAAAAATTGGCAATTTGTGAGGACTTGATGGTGATTGGATTTCACCAAAAAGATGAAGTCAAAACCATCTTCAATGTTTAGAAGTGTGCACACAAGGGAGCCCTATTTGCACGAATACGGAGGCTATAAAATAATATATTTTTAGATTCCCTTTGGTGGGCACATGAAATCCTACTATGGGAATAGACCACAAAAATTTCAGCTCTAGATCATTAATTTTGGATACTCCACAATACTAAAAATCCCTAAACCCCAAAGTGTGACAAATTAGAAAAATTGATTTTTAAATATAAAATGATTTTTTAAAATTTTTAAAAAATAAGTATTATAATAACAATCAAGTTATTCATCTCCAGTAAAAACTTCAAGCTCATGGTGCTCTACCTCCAAAAGTTCTAGCAAAAAACATCTCCGTCACTCTAAATGTGACGCAAAATAGGGTTGGTCTTTCCTGCAATCACCCTCCCCCTTAACCAAATTATTCACCTAGCACATGACATTGTTAGGACAGCCTTGTCTATTGTGTAGCTTCCCAGAATTAGCCCTTTCTACATGTGGGTTTGGATAGAGTCACTATCTTTTTCACCATATTTTTAAAGAGGAAAGAATACAATAGGTTGTCTCTCCATGAAGATAGACCGTAATTGAGGCAAGATTTTTTACACCCATACATACTGTAACAATGCACATTACCCAAATGTCAAAACATCAAGTGTCCCAAAGTGTCAAGCATGATAAATTTGGAAGTGTTGATGGATATGAATTCATCGTTAGTATAGCATGGTGATGAACTAGTCACTCATCAGAGCAAGTCAGGCATATCCAAATAGGGATTACTCTAACTGATGTGACTAGGGTCGGCTCATCCCGGTCATTTGCTCACCGGCTCGAGCAGTGTGTTGAGAATACTATTGCTATAATTAATAAGAATAACAAAGTTGGCAACTTCTCCACGACAACAATAGTTTGGGATGCTTCTCCAAGATTCAAGTTGATGTCCACCTTGACTTGAGCACCTTGAGCATTTCTTCATCTCTCGATGAATTCTAAAAGGACTTGTTGCAATTTTGTACTCCTCAAACTAATCACAGCCATGACAGACACATGATGTCGACTTCCTGAAATTTGTGGATGTTGTCATTTGGTGAAAGCTATATGGTTTTGAGGATGATCATACCACAAATGGTGGTTGACAGAAGCATTCAACTTTTTGATTTGGGCTTTCAATAGTCGAGAAGTATCACTGTCCTCCAATATATTGCACTTGGTAGAACTAGCACATTTGCTCTTTTCTCTATGCTTCCTTTCTCCTTCACAATGGCCATCATCCACTATTTGCTTGCCAATATGACATTTGGGGAGAAGAAAAACTAAAGCATTGATTTGAATCCACAGAAGATGAAATATCACTATCTAGATTGATTCAAGTGAGTTTCCCACAAACAATAGCTTCTACTTGGATAACCACCTCAACAATGGTCAATTTGTTTGTTCTCTATGAATTGTTCTTTCGTGGCCAAAAATTCCAAAAAATCTTCCAGGTCCTCTCGATTTGCTCCCCAACCCTTGGCAAGTTCTTGAATAGTTGCAAAATCGCCACTAGAATCTTGTAATTTGATCAATTTCTTAATATCTACTATCCAACGAAAAAGCTTTTCTTTGAAAGATCTCATCATCGTTTTCATCCATATCAATGTCCCTGTCACTATCACTGAGACGAGTTGAGTAAATCCTTCTTGTAGATTTCTCTTTGAGGATTGGGGTAGTTTTATCCTCTATCAATTAGCTTCTCGGGGTAGCATTGGGATTTGTTTTGAATTCTCCTGGCTAACAACATCAAGTTGGACAACTTCATGTTTCAATTTGGTAATGACCCATCTTTGTAGATTTGCCACAGCCTTCTATACCATCTTCTTGCTTAGAATCATTTTTCTTCTCAACCAATCATTTTACTAATTCCTCAACTTGGTACCTTAACCCTTCATTGCCAAAAGTCCAAACATGTGTAAAAGCTTCCTTTCTTTTCAAGTGCTATAAGTCTAAATTTCAATGAAGTATGAAAATTTCAACCGTACAATCTTGTAGTGTGCATGTTGTAGATGGTGTGAAACAAATTTGGGGTCACTTGACCTTATAGATTGAATGATTATAATGTTTCAATGTTGAAAAAAGATGTTGAAATTTTCTTAAAAACACATTTGGAGGTAAAACTTACTCAAATGAAAAAACTTTAAGCTACAAAGTGATTCGAAAACCAAAAGACAAACACTTTGGTGAAAAAAAATCATTCAAGTGACTCATTGTGTTTGCAAAATTGTTTTGAAATGTCAATAAATTGTGAAAAAAGTAGCATAAATTACATCTATAGCTAAACCTCCCTCTACTAAAATGCTTCTCAATCACTCAGTACCTCTTGTATTGATAGGAAATTTTAACCACACAAACTAGACTAGTATGTAAAATGTTTCCAACAAAATTGATTGAAAATGAACCATGTATGAAGAAGTAATAAACGGTGGAAGTTCACTACAATGCAAAAATGTATGGATTTTGAACTTCGAATTGCTCCCAAACATTCAAAACAACTTGGATTGACATGAAAATTTTACCACAATAACTAGAACTTATGAGAAACAAAACTCACAAAAATTTATTGAAAATTCTTTTTTTTTGGGAAAAAGTTACAAGCCCCTAAGGTTGTAGCCATCAAAATGCAATGTGATGAACTCAAATTGAACCTATGAACTTCAACGAGCTCTCAACAACTCAGTACATCTTGGATTTATTTGAAAATTTTACTAGTAAAACTAGACTAATATCCGCAACTTTTCCAACAAGTTTGATTGAATTCGGACATCTGATGCAAAAGTAACATGACTTTGAATTTGACTAGTAGACATTGTGAGGACACTTTTCATCCCCTTGGGCAATGAGGGGTTAACTACCAAATAAATTATTGGTTGCGTTGGTCACCCTCCTTGCATTCTCTAAGGTTTGTAACACACTAGCCATTGTAGAGGGGGTACCTTGTACCTACCATAACCCCCTTGAACGATGTATAAGAGTGGGAAATACACAATACAAACCCTTCTCACAGCCACAAAATTTGCATCTTTACTCCAATTTTTTTCTTAAAACCATTAAATTTCCCTCTAACCTTTGCCATCAAGTTCAAAGTTTGGAGTTTTTCCAAAGTCACCAATGTTCTTTGCTAAAATGTAGGAATACAAGAAATCATAGGCCAATTTTGGCCAAAACCTCTTAAAATGGTTAAGAAGGAGAAACAAGGAGTGCACCAATATCTTTTTATTTTTGGTTATGAGAGTTCTAAAATTTAGGGTGCTTTGATCATGGATGCATAGCAAACTAGATTAACTGCTAAATGAATTTGACTTTGTTTTCACCAAAAAAGCTCCCAAACTACCATTTCTAGTACAAGTACAAAATTTCAAAAAAAAAATTTGGACAAATGTAACCATAGGATCTTGTAGAAAACTCGTTTGAAAAGACGTAGAAAAAATTTCAGAAATTTCAACCATGTAAATTGCCACATATTAGCGTTTGAATTGACAGAAATCATTCTTCAGGCCCTACAAAAAAACGGGCAGTTGCACTTCACAAGGTTACATTTGTTGGAAAAAATGTCCAAAATAAAGGTTCTTCTTTGCATTCAGTTTTCAGGGCAAGTTGGCAACATACTTGAAAAAATTTAGATCATTTGGAATTGTAAAACATATAGGAAAAATATAAAAAGTAGAAAGAACTAGAGAATGATTCAAATTACTAAATTGTTAAGAATTTAATTATGGAATTCAAAAATGACAATCCCAATGGTTGCAATGTTGTAATTAACAATCTACATCCTAGGATTTTATTTTTTTCGAGAAATATTGAAAATTGAGTTAAAAAAAGGACTTCAAACTTTATTTTAGAGTAGGGAATCCATAACTACCCGCAAACTAAAGCTCCTCATAACTTTCATCTCATGAATCAAAATGAAATGATTCAAAGCTTTCTGCTTATATATAACACTAGAAAACCAATTTCAAATTTTTGTTTGTTAAAAAAGTGATTTTTAAAGAATTATTTTGGGCTACCCGGGTTGCCCTCTGAGCAATGAAAATGACATATCATACAATAACTTTTGAACTATGTTATCAAAAGTTATGAAAAGTGTTGGGCCTTAAAGCTACTCCTTGGGCACATGTTGTGTGAAAATTTCAAAAAACCAAAAAATAAAAACTTCGTTCGTAGTGAACTACCCAAAATCACTATTTTGCAAAAAAACACAGCTTGGGCGTTTAGGGGTTAAATGCATGTAGATTGTGCATGTTGGATGAGGAAGAGGAAGAGGAGTTCAAAGTAAATTTAGTTCTTGCATTGAGAGAGGAGGCATTGAAGATAGCCTTGAATTGTCAAGTTTTAGAGGTAGTTTTAGGCCAAGCAAAGATTTTAACATAGAGAAAATGAAAGATAGGAGGATGAAGGACTATTTTTGTACATAACACCCCTATACTTGGGCCTTCTTTTTTCCATTGGAGATATTAAATGAGTCAGTTCTTGAATTTGTCTATCATAGGTAGGATTTGTACCCGTGATAGCTACTTTGTTTAGAAGATGAATGCATGTGATTTTGGAGAACTCACTATGTACCCAAAAACCACTTTTGCTCTTCATATGTTTTGCTATGGTGTGAGTGCAAATGCTGCAAACAAGTATTATTAGACTAGTGAGACCATGGGAATGGTCTCATTGAATTCGTTTTGTGTTGTTGTTCAAGCTAAGTTCAAGGCTTATCATTTGAGACAACCAACCTAGACAGACTTTGAGAAACAATTTGTCATCCACTCCAAGGAACTTGCAGGCTTCTTTAGGCCCAAAATCCCTTCTAATTAGTGTGGGTTGTGCATGGTATACTAGACTACATGCATTACAAGTAAGAAACTTGTTCCATGGCTTGACAAGGTGATTTTAAAGATAGAAAAGGTGAGGAGTCCATCATTTTTGAGGCCAACAAATGGAGGGTTGCAGATATGGCATGCATTTTTGGAGTTGGCAAGATTGACCAAAGACTTAATTGTCCTTGATTGATACACACTAGTACAAGACATGCTCACCATATATAGAAGCACAGGACATGCATTTGAGATTAGCAATTGCCAACTATGACTACTTCTATGTATTCATAGATGGCATTTATCTATAGTGTACATGCTTCATCTAGAGCATCCACTTTCCCCATAATTAAAAGTAGAGTCACTTTGTGAAGCAATAAGGAGTTGTGAGAAAAGATGTAGAGAGATGTTTCAATGTCTTGAGGGCTACACTTACATTCAGTATCTAAATCTTGTGCAAGTTGTAAACTATAGAGGTTATAACCAATGTCATGTTCATGTGTATCATCTTACACAATATGATACTAGAGGATGAGGAGGTCTTGGACGATTTAGAAGACATTCTAGTTGGTTTACAAGAAGTGGTTCCATACTTAGAAAAAGATTTTTCTTTTGATGCACTAATTAGTGCTATTAGAGACATTGAAAATTACAATAATATGGACTTTGGGGGGATTTGATAGGACATCTTTGGAATATAAAAGGTGCCAACATGTCTTGATTTCAAATTAATCACAATAGAAAGAAACACATCACTCATGAGTCGCATTCACCACTCATATCTAGTCCTATGTGGATATTATGTTCTAATGTTTCACTATAATTTATAAAGCTTTGAATGTGTACCCCTACTCGTTGTCTTACCACATTTCAAATGGTCCTCATAGTAGAATCCCCATATCCTGTAGATTTCCAATCACTACTACTATGACAAACTTGACTACCAAATTCACCTAAGTCTTTGGACTATCTATCAAAATTTGGTGATGCATGTTGCATCCATATTCTATGATTGGTCCAATGTCTTTAATCTTGAAAAGGGCCCCTCTTGTTATGGTTGGATTGAGCACTTCCAAAAGCATCTTAACTCCTTGTATTGAATAGAATATCTGTGATGGCAAAAACTCCAAGATTTTGTATACTAAGAAATTGAAAATACACAAATACATTACATGTGCACTACAATAATACACCAAGGATCTTTTACGTTTATAGACTACTCAAAGTTTAGTATTTTGTAGAAAATTCAAACATGAAATCATAGTATTAGTTGTATTCATATAAAAACTGCAAGAAACAAACTATGAGGATAGTACCTCAATAACAAAAAGGCAAAAGTTTTTAATGACAAACCATTGAATCCAATCACTAGTAGAAAACTATGATCTAGACAACAAAAAACGGTTGACATTTTTTAAAACTGTGTTGCATAGAATGCAGATTTCTGAAAACTAAACTGTAGTCAACGCAAATTTTCTGTTTTTTGGTAGAAAACATGGAAAAATCTTAGCTAATTTTTGTTGCCTGAAATATTGTTCTCTACTAATGAATTGTCAAGGACTAAAGAACATTATCCTGAACAAGAAGATCGATCCAATACAAAACCTAGAACTAGAACAACCACTTCGATGCACAAAATAAAGACCTTGAATTGAAGTAATTCTATGCCCATGCACTTGAACACAATGCTCTCTCTCCATTTAGCACTTAAGAGCTCGAGAATTGAATACAAAAGTTCAAAATTGAAGAGAGCAAGTTTTAGTGCAAAATATGAAAACAATTGTATCTTGAATGAGTTCACAAAAAAGAGCAACAATTGTAATTCAACTAAACATTACAAGTATTCCTAAACTCAAAGCACTAAACTCAACTAGACTAACAAATCAAATGTGCTCTCAAAATCATCATATATCTAAGTCTTGACTCAAATTCAATCTCAATTACTAAGCTTCAAACTTATGACATCTAAGTGTATAGTTCAAATTGTAAGGAAGATAAAGTAAATCTCATGAATGCGAACCAATTGCATTTAATCCAACATCGTAGCATGTCATAGCATGTAACAAATCTCTCAAAAAGTCAATTGTTCAAGCCTAAGCTTCTTTCCTCCCATTGAGCTTCAACACTAAAGTCAAATGAAGAAATCAAACTTTCTTAAAGAAACAAACTAGAATAAGAACAAATTGTGGAGCTTGGATATGATATCATTATATATCCATGACACTGCAAAATTAACCTAGCTATATCTACAAGTTTTGTTAAGCCTAACCAAACAATAATGGTTGCAATGGAATATTTTAAGGGGTGAGTGTTGCACAATGATTACAATGAAAAACTTGTTTATAAGAATGACATAGATCTAGGTATAGAGTAAGAGTTGAACAATTCCATCTATGATCAACTAGTAAGTGTGATCACTTGCAACAATATTTAGAGTGTAGCCTTGGATTGGATTTTAGGCATTTTAGGGGCATTAGGAAGATCAATATATTGCATGTTTGGAAGGTACAAAAACTGACATGGATCTACTATTCAGAATATTGGGACCTTTCAAACTATAGGTCATTTGCACTGCTTGCTAAGTAGAGCCCAAGACCGGTGTTACTTAACCCTTAACCCCTAAAGTAAGTCCCAAACATGGTTTTTAAGCATTATAGATATTTTAGGCACCTCACTACAAGTGGAATTTTCCATTTTTTTCTTTGAAATTTTGACACAACATGTGGTCAAGGAGTAGCTTTAAGACCCAACAATTTTCATAACTTTTGGCTACATGGTTAAAAATTTATTGTATGATATGTAGTTTTTTTCCCAACTTGGGCAGCTCGGGTAGATCTAAAAAAATCACTTTTTTCAAAATTAAAAATTTGAAATTGATTTTCTAGATTTCTATATGTGGAAAGCTTCGAATCATTACATTTTGATCAATGAGGTGAAAGTTATGAGGAGTTTTAGTTTGCGGCAATTATGGATTCTCTATTCTAAAATAAACTTTGAAGTCCTTCATTTTATTCAATTTTCAATATTTTTTGAAAAAAATAAAATCATAGGATGTAGATTGTTTATTACAACATTACAACCATTGGGATTGTCATTTTTCAAATCCATAACAAAATTCTTAACAATTTAGTATTTTCAATCATTATCTACTTCTTTCTACTTACTATCTTTTTCCTATATGTTGTATGATTCCAAATGATCTGAAATTTTTTAAGCATGTAGCTAGTTTGCCTTGAAGAATGAACTAAAAGAGACACATCCATTTTGGACATTTTTTCAGAAAAATATGACCTTGTGAAGAGCAGCTGCTTGGTTTTTCATAGGGACAAAAAAAGGATTTTTGTCAATTCAAACTCTAATATCTTGCAATCTACAAGGTGGAAATTTATGAAATTTTTTCCACATGTTCTCAAACCAGCTTACTACAAGATCCTATAGTTACATGTGTTCAAAAATGTTTTTTTTCTAAAATTTGGTTCTTGTACTAGAAATGACAGTTTGGGAGCGTTTCTGGTGAAAACATAGTCAAAAACCTTTAGCGGTTAAATGTCAACGCGGATGTTTCGTGTCCAATGGATGATTTCACTATTGATTGTAGAAAAACATAATGCACCTATTGGTTCAATAATTGGAGCAATTTTGTGACTACCTTGGTCATAGGGATTGCGTTTTTTAAGGGTTAATCCCTAAATGCCCAAGGCCTATTTGGAGCTTCTTCAAACTTGCTCTAAATTGAGCAAAAAGACAACATTTTCATAAGTTGTATCAATTTTTTTTGAATTGTAACCATACGAATTTAAACTAGACTTGTTAGAGATCACATAGGAAAAGAAAACATAACAATATCACTTATAGATTGAAAGATTATAATGTTTAATCATGAGGGTGTTAAAACTATGAAAAAATTTCAATTCTCTTTTTGCATTTCAACTCTAAAAATTTGGTCACTAAAAAAGTACGAGGTTATCGGGCCTAGCATGCATAACCTCAATCAATTTAGGGATTTTAAAAATTTATTCTACAATTTTTTTAAATGAATTTCTAAAGTGATTTTTCCTCCAAGATCTAGTGTATTTGAGGCTCATTTCCAAGAGCCCTCAAAACTATGGGAAGTCAAGATTGCAATGGGCATCCTTGCACTAAATCTTCTATAGAAAAATCATAATCCTTTATTTTTAAGACTGGCTTTTTGATCCTAAAACTAGATTTCAAAAAGAGTTCTCTAGAAATATAAACTACAAACAATAGCAATTTGGTTGGGTTTTACTTAACCCATCAACGTTGGGCTGGTGACTGTGGAAATCGGGCATTTTGGAACCGTGTGACATCATCCACTTTAAAAAAATAAAAAATACTCATTGGAAGTCAAACTATTGTAGAAGGTCTCTCCTTTCCACCCCTAATTCCGAGGATGAATAGTTGCAATTCTATCCTACATAGGAGAATTCCTTGCCATTCATCGGACAAAAAACATCCACCATGTTGTTTAGGGGTTAACTTCAAAGTTTTAGAAACACCAGAATTTGGTGCCTTGGGCATTTAGGAGTTAACAGTTATAGGTAGCCTGTTCACATAGATGGGTGCTCTTAGGACCCCAACCTACATGGCATAGCAGATAATAGAGGTCCTTATTCTGAACTTAGTGCACGGTATCCGCTAAAAATGGAAGAGCAAGCCACAATTATGTAAATGTGAAATGTGAAATCATGAGGAAATGAAGATGTGAGAGAGTTAGGTGCACTCTTTTTGTAGTGGTCCTTACTTGCGAGTTCTACCAAAGTGCTTGAAGAAGTGGCAAGGTTTGCAGTTTTATGGACGTTCCGCCTCCAATCTCTGCCAACAAGCTTTCATCTTTGTACTTGTTTGTATTCTGTTCTCATGTACATGATAGCGAAGAGGAGTCGAAAATCTCTGCTAAGCAAATGATTAGAATCTCTGCAGCGGAGTAGAACTGATTGACTGGCACATTCAATGTGCTTTCATTACATTTGGTTTCTGTTTAATTGTCAATGCCATCGATGATAGTCTTTATCTGCATTTCTCGCGACACTGAAAGCAAAGTGCATGTGGAGTTCTGTTTCACGGGGTGGTTCCTCTGCCACAGAATATTTATTGAACGAGCAAAATGGAGAACGTAGTGCAACAATAGAGGAAAAAAATTTCAAAATCGCACGAGAGCGACAACCCTAAGCATAAGCGAAGGTGCCCATGACCTAGTGATTCATCTCTGTGAAACGACAAAATTAGCAAATTGAATGCGTCTTTAGAACATGGTTGATTTCAAATGGACATGATGTTCACAAGAACAGGTGGCCCACTTCAATACAATTCGAACCCAACAACTGGATGACAACAGTGGACATCGCGGCGTGAATACTATCTATTGTAGTCTTATCGACTGTTATGTGCCACGTGTGACGACTCTTAATATTGTACCATCGCATATCTTAACGCAGTAGCTCTATGTAAGGTAGACCAACCTATTACCACCCTAATTCGCAATCTGAGTATATTAGGACCAACTCTAGGAGGGGCACATATTTCTCAAAGGTGTGCGCATGTTTCATGAATCAAATCGAAGTGGAATATAATTTTCTAATAAAAATTGTAATTTCTATGAATTTTTAAAGTGGTCTGTCTAAAATTACAAAACCACCACTAGACTAGAGTCATAAATGTCCTATCCTAAACCTATAACTACCATTACATGTACCTGTTAGCATTGGAGTATCCACCCATCAAAGGCTGACACGTTACCCAAGTTCGAATGAATGCACTGAAATTGTCAAAATAGTGAATGAATTTGGGTGAGTTTTATGGTGGAGATGGGCCATAAATAGGATGACGGTTATAGGAAGTTGATGAAAATGGGCTATTCTACCTTAACACAATTGTCTTCTAAGCTTCAAGTTTGTGAGCTCAACGAGTGTGAAACAAGACCATTTATGAACTACATTCCATATTACGTATTACATTGCATTATAATGTAATACCCAATGTGAATCCACTATAATATTTGATGTAATTGATGAATCCAAATCCCTCCCACAAACCCAATTAGAAACCCATGAAATCGAATGTTCAACTTTTCTCCATTCAGCTGAAACCACATCTTGGATTTGAGAATCAAAGATATGTAATCCAACAATAGGCCTATATGAATTTTGTAGAAGCAGTTTGACAACAAAGTAGGAGAATAATATTAGGGGTAGTCACAGCTTCTTCACTCCGGGAGCATTCTCCAAAGATGGTCATGTGGTGTCTTCCCATTGATTCACAGCTATCTCATCGTAGCAGAATATACTATTCTGCGAAGCCTTCTCCATGCCCGTAATTCTCCTTCGGAGATGAACAATGGGCATGGAGAAGGCTTCATGAGTGAAACTTTTTCCCTTTCAATCCATAGTTTCACTGCTTTGCTCCTGATTTCACCATCACTGCTGCCTTTGACATCGTGGTTGCCGATGACGTCCAACCCGTCTGATTGGGCCCCGAAATCCTAGGCAATTACCCCATCCACTCTTCAAGTGAATCAATTCTACAATTTTTATTCTCCATGCTACACACACTATAAATACAAAGTTTGTTGAGGTTGATCACTGAATGTGGTTGGCGATGGCCATGGAAGTAGTCATTGCAGCCAATCAAAAGAACAACGACAGAAAAATCTATAAGCATCAATAGTAACATGGACATTCCAAATCCCCCCAAAAATTCATGATATGGGAGAGCCAAGACACTGTTCATGTTCACCCTAAACCTGTAGTAGTGAAGGGCATGGTAGATTCTCTATGGAACTAAAGAGCCCTAAACCCCTAAAAAATGAAAAGCTCACTTGCTACGCTTGATGTCTATCTAATGGGGTCGACAAAGCCCTAGCTTGGAGGTGATGGTGCTTGCAGGTGTGTGTGGAAGAACTTGAATTCCAACTTTCTGGATTGGATGGGTAACATTGAATTCCTTGAGCTTTGCAATTCAATTTGTGAGAGTAACTAGCATGCACTGAATTCGTGATCATTTCAAAGTAGTTCTTCTCTTAAGTCATTGACGTTGATGAGGTTGCGCAACTCTATCGAGTATTATACGAGAGAAGGATCCTTTATCTTAGAAAATTTTAAGTGCCTGCGGTTTCGACTACTCTCAAACTCCCATCTTTGGGGAGTTAACCTTGGACACTAGAATTGAACTATGATGTTTGAATAGATCATAGCCTTTGCTCGAGTCCTAGAATGGACAGTGCAAGCTGTCTCAAGCAACATTTGAAGTTCGATGAGATTGGACTGTGTTGGTGCTTGTGTTAGATATACTGACATTATACAGTATCGAGTAGTATATAGGTTAAAGAGAAAGCTTCGACTTTTAGTATCAAAGAGCTGTGACTCTACAAAAGAGAGTCTTCTTATATAAGAGTGTAAATTAAACACTTCTTTCATATAATATATAATATAACACAAGTGATGTTAGTATCTCTCTTGCTGTCCAACTCTAACATGGTATCAGAGCACTATGTGTTATCCTAAGAATTTCGTTGCAAATCCTATTGCAAAAAATGCAAGCGAGGATGTCTTTGATCTAATAATTTTCGAGCTTGAAAGAGCTAAAATTGAAATTGCATATCATATTGCAAATGCAAACTTTAACAATGCATTTCTACAAGTACCTTTAGTTGCAATTCCAATTCAAGAGCATGAATAAGTAGAACAAACTTTGAAATCTATAGAAAATGCACATGGAATTAGAAACTCACCTATTGCATACATTGAAGCAATAAACAATTTCAATGAAGCAAATTTAGAAAACTTTCCTAAAGATTTCATAGAAGAATGTGAAATACAAGCAATTTTAAGAGGAGAATATTAACAATGGCATCATGCAAAATAGACATAAGTCATGTCACTAAGTTTGATGGTTCTTACTTCAACATTGGGAAACATAGATTGACTCTCATCTTCAAAGTAGAAAAGTTATGGCCTATTGTAAGTGGAGAACAACACTTACCAGTGGCACCAACAGTAGTACAAATAACTACTGGAACTCTTAACTTGCCTTCCTCAGGAGCAAGAAGTATAAGTCTATGGGAGGATCAGGATGCATTAGCATTAACCATCATAAACAACTGCCTTGAAAACTCAATTGTTTCTCATATACAATCTTGTCAAACATCAAATTCAGCTTGGTCAAAATTGATCAGTATTTTTAAATCACAAGACATAGTGACAAAAATGCATCTAAAAGATAAATTACTAAATCTGAAAATGAGAGAAAGCACAAGTCTTGTTAAACACATTCACAATTTCAGGGCTCACATAGAGCAGCTTCTAGCAGCTAGATCAAAGATACCAAATGATGAAGCTGTGATTATTCTAATGAGGAGTCTTCCTCAAAGTTATCAATCTTTCATTCGTTCATTAAGAAGGCAAGCTGGAATCACTTTGAAGACCATAATAACAAATTTAATTCAAGAAGAGATTTTCATCAAAGATATGAATTCTTCTTTTGATAATTCATCAGCACTATATATTGTAAAGAAAATTTTCAATAAAGGCAAGAAACCATATTTTAACAAGAACTTCAAGAAAAGTTCAGACTCAAAAGAAGAGAGTAGTGGCTCTAATCCTTTTGAAAGGAAGAGTTTCCTAGTTAAAAAGAAATGTTATTATTGCAAAACATCCGGGCATCACATTAGAGACTGTAGAACTAGAATTGTTGCAGAAAAAGCAAATGGCAAGAGACAAACAAATTTTGCTATAGCTAATAACAAACTCTATGTAGTAGCCTCAACAACTCAAGGGCATATAGATTCCACTTGGTATGTGGATTCAGGGGCAATCCAACACATGTGCCATCAAAGAGAAGGATTTGTGAACTACATTAAATGTCATGAAGAACAAGGTGTCTATTTAGGTGATGACTCCACCTCTTACACCATTCAAGGATATGGTAATGGGTGATTGCAAGAAACACCTGTCCTATTTTGTGTCACACGGCGTGTGCTGGTTAGTTTTTTGCCTACAACTTTTGTATTTTGGCTCCAAATGACTCAAGATTTGTAGGAAAGGTACTCATGACTATCATATACCTTCCCTAATTTTTTCATAATTTCCAAAAATAATTTACTACCCAAAAATAGACCCCGATTCAATGTCACAATTGCCAATTTGGAGGTTTTTAGTACTATTTAGAACCCAAAAAATCATGTTTTGAGCTGAAATTTGGATGAGATGGTCTTCTAGTAGACTTGTAGCTTTCTAGGAGAGGAATTTTAAAAATAATTAATATTTTGTGGTGTGGAAGTCTACAAAGTGAGTTTCTTTCTGCTTGCATTTTGTAACATATAAAATATTGTTTTGGTGGGTTTTTTGGTGAATGACCATCTCTATAGGGTTGTTGCAAATGGACACTTTTTATTTTGTGTACTTATTTATTTTTACTATTTTTCCTTAATTAAAACATCAAGGTATGTATTTTCTGGAGACTGAGCACTTTTCTAGTTCTCCTACTTAGAGAATTTTTCTATGCAATTCCTTCCATGGGTACCTTCATCTTAAAGGTATATACATTAATAATATTTTTTTAATTTAAAAAAAATTAATTTTCTAATTTTAAAGTACTCCCAAAAAAATCAGCAAAACGCAACAAATAGGATAGGTGTTTCTTGCAATCACCCTAATGTCAATGTCAAATTGACTAATGGGGAAGAAAAAACAATACCTGATGTTTTATACATTCCTGGCCTTGCAAAGAACCTGTTTTTAGCAAAACAATTTGATAAGGCAAGAGGATAAATCCATATTAAAGATGGAATATCTATTATTTTAAACAAGATAGGCCAAACAATAGCAACTTGCAAATTAAATCCTGATTTCTATGAGTTGGGTGCAACTGTCACATCCTTTAACTATGCATTAGCAAATTCAACTACCACAACACTTAATACAGCTGATTTGTGGCATCTACAACTAGCACATATAAATCAGCATAGATTAAGACAAATACAAGCTATTTCAAATGGTATTCAACCTTTTGATGATAAGCAAATTACCTTATGTCAATCTTGCATAGAAGGAAAACAACACAAGATTAAATTTCCAAAACAAGGTGCAACAAGAGCAACTAAGATATTGGAATTAGTTCATTCAGATATTTGTGGACCCATGCAAGTGGCCACACATACAAGATGTCTTTATTTTATCACTTTTATTGATGACTTAACAAGATTCTGTCATGTTTATTTAATGAAAAGTAAATCTAAAGCATTCTCGAAATTTCAGCTCTATAAGAGCTATGTAGAGAAACAAAAACATCATAAAATAAAGATACTGAGAACTGATCAAGGTGGTGAATACCTATCTACTAAATTCCATAATTTTGCCAAGAACAAAGCATCAAACAGGAAGTGACTACAACCTATACACCCCAACAAAACAATGTGCCAGAACGCAAAAACAGGACATGAATAAGAGATGTTCTTTCAATGCTATCCTATGCCAAATTACCAAAAATATTTTGGGGGGAAGCACTTCACACAACAAATTATCTCCAAAATAGGAGTCCTACAAAGGCTATATCAACAAATTCCACTCCTTTTGAGTTATGGTATGGTTGTCAACCTAACTTATCCTATCTCAAGATATTTGGATGCAAAGCACATGTTCTTATTCCCAAAGAACAAAGATGAAAACTAGATTCCCATTCTTTTGAAGCCATTTTTTTGGATTATAGTGAAGAGACTAAGGCTTATCATTTGAATATACACACTAGAAAATTAATAATATCTAGAGATGTTATATTTGATGAAGTTCTTGTTCCAATTCCTAAAAGGCATTATTTACAAGAGGATAATGAACCAGAGATTTTAATAGATCTTGCATTATTTGACCCACTACCTACTTTACCAAGACCTCAACAAGAGTTACCTCAAATTCAAGTATTGTCTCCTACTTAGTCCCCATTACAGCAAGAACCTTCTCTACAAAAAGGTATATTCAACCCACCAAGCCCATCATCATCTACTCCCTCACATCAGACTATTCCATCACTACCCAATGACCAAATCAGTCATACAACCAACAATCTTTCTAATTTAAACTTAGATTCAGTTGGTGAATTACCTCATGAAGCTGAAGTTACATCTGCTTTTAAATCTCTATATGCACCTCCCAGTTCTTTGGCCAGAACTAGAAGGCAAATCAAACTTACAAGAAGGTTACTTGACTCCATCACCAGGAAACCATCCACAAAGAAACCTAATCCTAAAAAGCATCAAGCCAATGTTGTATATTTCACTATGGATCCTCCTCAAACTATGCAAGAAGCCTTATCAAGGTTAGATTCTCACTAATGGCAGCAAGCCATTCAAGTTGAACTTAATTCCTTAGAAAAGAATAAAACTTGGATTCTTACACAATTACCACCAAATCGAAAACCAATTAGCTCAAAATGGATTTTCAAGGTCAAAACTAAGGCTGATGGAACTTTGGACAAATACAAAGCACGTTTAGTGGCCTGTGGCTTCACACAAATACAGGGCGTTGATTACATGGAAACTTTTTCACTTGTAGTTAAATTCAATTCCTTGAAAGTATTGCTAGCCCTTGCCACTCAATATGATTTCGAACTTCATCAATTAGATGTTAAAACTGCATTCTTAAATGGATTACTTGAAGAAGACATTTATATGTCTATACCTGAAGGTTTACCAATTTCTTCCAATTCCAATCTAGTTTGTAAATTAGATAAATCATTATATGGACTAAAGCAGTCTTCCCGTGCTTGGTATCAACGTCTAGATCATTATCTCTTACTACATCATTTCCAAAGATTAGAATCAGGTGCCAATATTTATATCAAAAAGGAAGCTGACCAAGGTTTTATAATACTCACTGTCTATGTTGATGTTTGTGTATTAGTTAGTAACCAACTGATTCTTATTCAATACATTAAAAATATATTGCAACTAGAATTTGATATGTCTGATGAAGGTAATTTGCATTATACACTTGGTAATGCTATTATACGAAACCGTACTGAAGGTTGGACAATTCTTCATCAAGAAAAATACCTTACTTCTAAACTTAACGAATATAATATGTCAAATTGTAAATTTGTAAATACACCTATGCCATCTGGACTTTGTTTAAGTAAAGAAGATTCCCAGTTATCCCAAGAAGACAAACATTTGTACTCACAAATTGTTGGCAGCTTTATGCATGCCATAGTCAACACCACATCTGATTGTGCTTATACTATTAGTAGTTTAGCTCAATATCTTTCTACTCTAGCTGAATTACATGTTCAAACTCTTAAACATACATTAAGATATATTAAAGGCACTTTACTTTGCAGAATCCGCTATACAAAATCTCCACAAGGCCATTTTCTTCACGGCTACTCTGATACAGATTGGACTAGTTGTAAAGATACTCGTCACTCCACTTCAAGCTATTGTTTCCTACTAGCTGGTGGCGTTGTATCCTAGGGCAACAAAAAGCAACAATCAGTGGCCCTTTCTTCTACAGAGTCCGAATACATGGCATTAGCCAAAACTACTGCCAAAGCAATCTGGTTAAGGAAACTACTCCAAGAACTTGGATTTCCACAACCTCATCCGACACTTATCTATTGTGACAATCAGAGTGCTATAGCTTTAACAAATAATCCTAAATATCATTTATGTTCCAAACATATAGATACTCAGTATCACTTTACTCGTGAGAGAGTTCTCGCCAAAGAGATTGAACTAAAGTTTATATCTACAGCTGAAATGACTGTTGATATACTTACCAAGTCATTACCACATGATAAGCATCTTTATTGTATACATAAGCTTGGAATGTGCCCTATTCCTTTACCTCCAACCAATAAATCCGACCAAGCTCTTCTGGTTTATATCCCTTCTACACCATTTTTCTTACGTGGGAGTTTTCCACAGCTTGAGACTTCTTTCCGTGGGAGAGATTATCTGTATTCCCTTCCACAAGAATACAATGTGTCAAAGAACTCTCAAGACACAATACGACAATATAAAGCCCAAGCATGTAAAGATTGCAATACCAAGTCAACGATAAATCAGCACAAAATAAACCAACCAAAGCAAAGAACAAGTTAGCACAATAATACCTCTTATAGCAGCCCACAAAATCGTTGTTGCTTCCACTATTCAAGACAAAATTTCGTTCTTCCATGTAATAGAAGACTTGAGTACTCTGTCCCACAATCACAAATTGAAAAAATGAATACACAAACCCTAGTTCACCATGTGAAGCAACCAATCCATTATAAAAGGATTCCAAGCAAAGTGGGAGATAATCCACCAAATTTTAAGCAACTGGACTTCAACTTGTCAGCCTCAAAAGAGCAGCTTCTTTGTCAACCTGTTTCCCGCATTCAAAACTACCACAAAAGGAAATCACGACACCGCAAGTCTACTCCTGTGTTACAACAACCTACTCACATTATTTTTCAAATCAACTCTCTTATCTCCTCACTCACTCAATTCTCTCACTCACTTGCCAGACAAATAGATGCAAAAGTGAGAGATAGAAAGGGGAGAAAATTTACCTGCAATTCGGAGAAAGCTTATCCTCAGGTCGCCATTGCCGATCCAACTCTCCACTGCTCTGGCCTTCAGTTGTCGGGGAAGGTGCCTAGTCATCGAGAATGGCCGCAGCTTTGTCGACAAAGGCTCCACATGCAAACTGAGGCTCCCGTCGGCGAAGGCTGGGACTCCAACTCCTCAGCTCCCGCTCCCCAAGTCACCGCTGCTGCTCCGACGCTCCGCTACTCCGTCGCTTCACTGCTGTCGGGGAATGCCGGGACCCTGCTTCGACGTCCTATGACTTCTCCGCCTCTTCCAACTCCACAGCTGCTTTATTCACTCTCCAATGCTTTCTCAGACGCCACTCACAGCAGTGGACAGTCATTTCTCTCTCAGCCAGCTCATACAAGCAATAGGTCGCACCGCGGCCCAGCCACACGACAATCGAAAGGGAAACGAAATCAAAACCCTAATGCAGGGAAAAGAAAGCCATTTGAGATTAATATCTTTTGAACTTCATCCACAACAATTAACTTTAACCAAGTATACTAGTGGGAGTGTTAGATATACTGACATTATACAATATAGAGTAGTATACAGGTTAAATAGAAAACTGCGACTTTTAGTATCAAAGAGCTGTGACTCTACAGAAGAGAGTTTTCTTGTATAAGAGTGTAAATAAAACACTTCTTTCATATAATATATAATATAACACAAGTGATGTTAGTATCTCTTTTGCTGTCCAAGTCTAACAGCTTGGCGGGTGCAGTACTGGAGCTGCTCTTGAAGTTTCCCTAAACATCTAGGAATGTACCTGGAGATATAAGCACTGCATGGGCAACATATGTGTAGGGGCAGCTAGTAAGGCCGGATTCTTCGAAGCCTCCCATGTTGGGAGCTCCCCCAGCACTGGCATTTATATCAATGCCTCGCTGCCTCACCACCAATCTATCTTCCAAGTGACAGTTAGGCCTTGACGGGCAAATTTGAACGTCCATGTGCTGTCTACCAAGTGGCATGTAGAGATGAGGTGCAACATGAAGTCCAACATCATTTTTTCCGACGCAACAAAGCTGGCTGAACTAATTCGCACTCGCGAGGTGTCTCCGGTAGAGGTCGTGCAGGCACACCTCGATCGCATCGCAGCCGTTAATCCTAAGCTCAACGCAATCGTCACAGTTGTGGACAGCGCGCTCCAAGACGCGAGAGCGGCAGAGGCAGCGGTTCTGGCCGGGGATGAACTCGGCCCTCTGCATGGGGTGCCCTTCACTGCGAAGGATTCGATCGACACCGCAGGGGTGTTGACCAGACGCGGCTCGCCGATCTTCGAGGGACGCATGCCCGAGACGGATGCCACCAGCGTTGCGCGCCTGAAGAGCGCCGGTGCAATCCTAATTGCGAAGACGAACCTTCCGGAATTTTCCTACTCGACTGAAACCGACAACCTGCTCACTGGAAGGGCGAACAACCCCTGGAATGTCGAGCGCACGCCAGGCGGTTCGAGCGGTGGAGAGTCGGCGGCGATCGCGGCGGGCATGTCGCCGCTCGGTCTCGGCAGCGACCTCGCCATCTCCATACGCGGCCCGGCGGCGCAAACCGGCATCATTGGCCTCAAGGCCTCGCATGGGCGCATCCCGATGACGGGAATCTGGCCACGGGTGCCGCGTCGCTTCTGGCACGTCGGCCCGATGGCGCGCAGCGTTCGCGACATCGCGTTGGCCTATTCGATTCTCGCCGGGCCGGACGGCGCCGATGGCTTTTCCACGAGCCCCCTCGGGTTCGACGCAGGGGTGGGAGCCTCGCCGGATCGACCGCTTCGGGTGGGTTGGTTGGTTGAGCCCGGCTTCGGGCCGATCGAAGCCGAGGTTGCGGCGACAGTGCAGGCGGCGGCCGAGGCACTCCATGGTGCCGGCTGCCTTGTGGAGCCCGTGCGCCTCCAGGCACTCGAGAGGGATAATGCCCTCGATGTATTCAATCGCCTGCACGTGATGGAAATGAAGCCCGCTTTCGTGGAGGCGACCACCGGCCACGAAAACGAGATGTTCAAGATTGCCAAGGATATGCTTGCAACCCCCGACACGCCTATGGGCGACTTCATTCTCGCGGAGCAGGCGGCGGAGCGGCTCAAGGACGGCTTCGCCGAGTATTTCCAGCGCTATGACGCGCTGCTTTGCCCCGTGTTGCCTATTCCCGCACACGCACATGGGCTGTCGGAAATTGTCATCAATGGCCAGTCAGTGCCCGCCCTGCAGATACAAGGCGCCACCGTTCCGCTCAACGTGACCGGGCTTCCGGGGTTGTCGATCAGGTTTGGCACGAGCCGGGACGGACTGCCGATCGGGGTGCAGTTGGTATCCAGCTGGTTAGCCGAGTCGACGATTCTGTATCTCGCTGCGCTTCTGGAAACGGCAAGCCCTGTTCGCGACCTTCACCCGGACATCTAACTTAACCCGGAAGAAGCGACTGCAGTGATGATTGTTCCGTGTAGTTTCTTTAGCTACAGTAAGGTAACATGCTCTGAAATCGAGCGGGCATTTAGAATCGCCTCTAGAGAAGGGATTGAAATAGTGCAGAAAGTTCTGAAAATGAACAAGTTTTTTGTGAAGTGAGGAAATCTGATTCAAAGTGAGTGGTTTCAAGACAGTGAGTAGTCCATCGGGAGTAGCATAATGTGTAATTCATGACTCATTAATGAACTTCAATTGACGAGACATAAATTTCAGATTATAATAAGCAACAACAGTAAAATATAATTAAAAGTAGGGAAGGCAATAAAAGAAAATGAAGAGTGAATCTTTTTTTGCTTACTACATGCCTTGCTCCATTTTTGACACTCTTTGTGTGCATTCACATGCTTTCATGAACACCAACAACTCCTTTCTAATCAGCTTTAGTACTATCTTGCTCTGTTCTAAGACACTTTTCAATTGATGATTACTATAGTCTATGTGCATTACTAGCGGCCTACATCAGTTTGCCTTCAAGAAATTGTATTTTTTTCTAACAGAGTCAAAAAATTACAAAAAAAATTGCCTTACATCTGTCTTTCTTTTCTCTATCTACCCAAAATTAATTTCAAATGTCTCAACATGCACCCTAACCCACAAAATTGTTTTTCTTCTTAGATGGTTGATTTCTGAACCTGTTACTATAGTGGTTGCTTACTGTTTTGCCTCTTCCGTTGGAGCGTTTAAAATATTGCCTAAAATTATCAAAATATCAAGGCTCTAAATAAACATTTTGTTTGATGATATTGCACAGTTCCTATTTGCAGTCTATTTATTCTTTAGTTTTTGTCATCCAAGATTTTGATTGTGGTCACTAAATCAACCCATTGTAGCCCAAATCTCATGTATTGATGAATATATGTACATGTTGAATGCAAGGATGTAATGAGGCCATTTCATAGGTGTTTGCAATTTGCTTGTTTACTTATCTTATAAGACCATGAAATCGCAATTAGTTATTGAAGTCTATTGCAACTAGAGTCTACAAAAGTTGCTAGGTCTACACAACTCCAATGCATACAATGCATGGGACAAAATATGCTATACACACCTATGCAAAGTGCATCCACAACTTCAATCCCCCTATCAACAAATGCTTTAACTTCTTAATGGCTTCCTGAGCACATTGACATTGCAGTATCACATGATAAAAATTGATTGATCAACTAAAATATTCATTTCAAGGATTCCATACATTTACTATGGTTGAATGAATGAAAGCTACACAAAAAATGCAAGAAACACCAAAAAATGAAAATTAGAAACGATTTTGTCACGTTCACAAAAGCATCTAATGTTAGATTGTACATAGCACAGCATACTCCAACACAAACGTCTAGCTTAAGTACTGTAAATCAACACTACACCGAATTTTTTACTCTAGCTATATATATAACATCAAAACTCAAGGGCAAATTAATTACTACAATTATCGAGGAGACGGGATGGAGTACCGTGAGGCCATGGATTCTTGCGAAGTGTCAGTGAAATTTTCACCTCGAGCTGTGAGTTCCGAGACACCAGAGTGTCGCCCTTGCCCTTCCCCTTCCCTAACTTGTTGGAGGCCCAGTTTGGCACACCTCTGATCTTCCAGCACTGCTGCTTCCCGAAGTTCCTGCACCACTTCTTGCATGTTTGGTCTGTGACTCTCCTTAGGCTCCACACTGGCCATAGCCACTTCAATCACCTTCCACATGCTCTCCAAGCTGAAGTCAGCTTGCAGGTTTGGGTCTACGATTTCTTGCAAGTTCCCAGCTTGTAAGTGCGGCCTCACCTGTACAACCATTGATAAGTTTAGACCTTGCAAAGAGTCATTCATTAGTGGGCGACTGGACATCAAGGTTGAGAATTTGAAGCACAAGATTGAACTTTGGTTAAAGCACATGGCGTGTGTCAAGAGAGAAAATCTGAAAAGAAGTTTTGACACCCCTTAATTGTGTGAGAAAAACTAGGAGGGAGGGTATGAGAGCATCAAAAAGAGATTCATAATTTTTGAAGATTCTCAAAATGCAGTCCCTTCCCTTGCATTTTGAGAAAATATAGAATCTCACTATTCATGATGACTTGAGTGGCGAGTGACACCCCTTTACTGTAGGACAAAAACAAAAGTTCAAAAAATGCAACTCTGACGCCCACAATAGATTGAGTGTTGGATGCTATGGCTTGTGGTGGGTGGGTGTCACATCGAGTCACGTAGCAACAATGTAATGACTTGTGCCCACCACAAGCCACAGCACTCAAGATAGATTACTCAATCCAACATAATTGTCAATGAAAAAAGCAACAAAAGCAAACAAGTGTCTTGCAAGTTGAATGCATTAAGTACAATTGTTCTACATTTCAGGATGGAGACACATTTAAAATTACTATGCTTTCCGCGTATGTCCATCTTCATCATTGAATTTTCTATTGAGCTCACAGAATTTTTCATTTTGCTCTATTCTTTGCACACATACTGACATGCTTTCAGAGACGCTTGGTGGACCTCTTTTCTTACGCATTTCGAAGTCTGCTTGTTCATATATCACCAGTGCAGTTGGTCTACGGAAAATGATGAAGGCCATGTAAGGGATATCTGTCCAGTGAAGGAGTGAAACTCACCACTTCAGTAATGCTCAATTTATGGCCAGGATTGGAAAGTGACATGCTGATGGGTGGCCGCCCACAAATGAGCTCCAACAACACCACACCAAAGCTGTAGACGTCGCTCTTCACGGTCAACTTCTGGGAGATGTAGTACCTTCAGAATACCACCAACACACACTTTCATGAACCTCCACTCATAGTTGTGCTAGTTTTATCCCCAAATGGAGGTATTTCAAAAATCGTGGAAAGCTTTGGTTTGTAACACCTCGTTGAAACCCCTCTTTTGGCCCACCCGTATTAATAATTATCACCCATGTTAATCATCAAGATAATGATGTCGAAGAGTGAGGAGGTTACTCAGGGTCAAGATAGCCGGCAGTCCCTTTAACGAGGGTTGAGATGTGCGAGACGCCTTCAGCTTGCAAAGCAAACTTGGAGAGGCCAAAATCTGAAACTTTTGCCTCCATGCGCTCCGTCAGCAAAATATTGCTACTCTTCACGTCTCGGTGAATAATACTGGGGCGACAGGCCATGTGCAGGTATTCCAAACCTGTAAACAAACAAAGTTGGAAAATTCATATAAACCCTAACATATCTATCAGATTATAAACCCTAATATATCTATCAGAATGAACCCTAACATATCTATCAAACACATCTATCAGAAAGAGTCCCGAACAGTAATAAACTTTCCAGAATTCAACAAAAAAACAGAATCAACGTTCTTGATCCTTTCCTGTCCATCCTATTGAAGATTCTGCACATCTAGACCAAGAGTCATTGCTTGCCACCCTAGACAAGAGTGACGAGTTTTGGGGTGAACATACAATGTGCAGCATCCAGGGCAATGTGGACTCGAGTGTTCCAGCTCAATGGAGTTGTTGCCGATGGACCTATTTCAGCCACATGCCAAGTCTTCCTCAATCAGTATTATCAGACTATATACTAAAATCTTGCTTGAGATTTCATTTCCACGCAAAACCCCTAATGAGACAACATTAGAAAAACACCATTGCCATGTTGTTTCAATCTCCCGATTGGTTGAAACAATCAATATCCCAATGTTGATATTTTGATGCTGTTTTCGCAGGGGTTTTCCCACTCTTTGAAGGAAAACCAAATAAAGAGTTTGAAGTGTGTTTCATCGGATCACTTGTACAGGTTTACAACCCTCCACTTTGAAAATATATAATTAACTCATACATAGTAATGCAAATCTGACCACAAGACATATATTACTCTCGTATATAAAGACCCCTATCCATGTCCCGAAAAATTTCCCACATTTGTTAAAATGCTCAAAGAGATGCACATAGTATCCGCAACGTCATGTTTGGTGACAAATTTGGAAGAAAGTGACAAGAAAATTGACATTCAAGGGCAACTTACCATATAGATGATCCTGCAGGCTTCCATTCGGATAGAACTCGTAGATCAACATTTGCTTGTCCTTGTCTTGGCTAAAACCAATGAGAGAGACCAGGTTTTTATGGTGGATACGTGATAACAAATCCACCTTCAAGACCAAAAGCAAAATCAGTGAGATCGATACCTGGCTGCTTGTTAGGCACATCTTCGATGTGAAATTCTCAAGAATCTAACCGTCAGAACTAACGCTGTATAAGCAATTTTTGTGCATAAATGTTACATTATATTATGTACATGTATGTCACAACATCTTGGTGAAAAATTAAACCGTTTTGAGAATCTTAGAAAGCTAGGTGTGAGAATTTCACTAGTCCAGAGGAAACATGAAAAGACTCTTCATTTGTACAAAGATATGTGATCGAGTTTTCACAGTACCTCGGTAAAAAACTCAGACTGCCCTTGCTTTGAGATTCCATTCGAGACCTTAATCGCCACTTCTTGGTCAGTGGCCAATTTACCATAATACACAGGGCCAAATCCGCCTTCACCAATCTTCTCACTGAAGTTCTTGCTTGCGGTACGCAATTCTCGTATGCTGAATTCTTGTGTGCGGGTTTGGAAACTGTGCTGCTTGTCAATTCTCTTCTTCCCTACACGATGGGCAGATACATCAAATTCATTGAAAGTGCATAAAGCAATGTGCAAATCCTTTCTGCCTTGTTTTCCCAATCCACCTGACAACCTTCAATTATACATTCCTTGTGCTTCTAACAAAGCTAGAGGGGGTAGACAGACTTCCACCCCTGTCTAGACTTTAAGCTTTCCCAAAGTCAAGTACACTGAAAACGAATTTGGTGAACACTTACAAATGCAAAGTACTTCACTGATGTCATGAGATTGCCAGAGTCACGCAAGAGTCGAGAGTATCATAAACTCCTTTTGGCTCAGTCAAATTAAGAATCCTAAACCCTAAATCCTAAAAATCAAAAAATCAAAATCGCTTATAGATAGATGGAAAAAAGAAATTACCTGATTCCACGTAGTGTTTGGATTTCCGTCGACGCCAATGGTAGAGAGCATAGAAAGCCATAAGGACCAGGAGGCACCCCAATATCCCCACCACAATAGAGAGGGCGTGTGACTTCCAGTTTCCAGATTTCCCACCAGTGATCACTCCACACGCATCATGCTCTTGGCATAGCATTGGATTTCCAGAAACACTGCACTCCAGAGAATTTCGTTAGTTTTAGCTGAATCGTTACTACTTAGTAAAGTGTATGACAAAAAAAATATTTGAAGCAGCTCATTCTACCGAGAATGCATCACCGCACTTACTTCATGATTATGGGCCTGTTCCCCCTCTTGGGTAACCTCCCTTCTAAATGGTTGTCTTGCAAATACCTGTAATTAAGCACTCTATAAGTTAATTTTATCGCAAGGATTGACAAAGCTAGAAGGTCCAATGCTTTTTGCCACAAAAAAATTATTCATTGACAGCGTTGATTCATGTTATGGTGCATGATCATGGTGAAGATCGACATCTACATCAGAACACGAAGCAAAACATACGAATACATTGTCGCAGAGATGAAGCAAAGATATGTACTTACACTTCTTGCAAGTTTGGTAAATCAAAAAGCGATTGTGGGATATCTCCTGATAAGGAGTTATGTTGCAGGTATCTACCAGATTTTACACCAAAAGAAATGTATTATAATCCACCAGATGAACCGAGTTTCACATTTAGACCAAAAAAGAAATTCATAATGCAACCTATTTATAAACCAATGTGACGGCTGAGCCTATTCATGAGATGATCCCGACCGGTACGTACTAAGGTTACAGCAAGTCTAACGACTTTAATGAGACGCCCACTAAGGCAAGCAACACAATATAGAAAATATCTTGAGAGAACAAGACTTTTTTAGTAAAATTATATAGCCTCAGGAACTATTAGAAACAATCATACAGATAATCTTCCCCATGATAAATAGAGAGACCCCCGAATGGTCACTGTCGCAATGGGGACCTCCTCATGAATCATAGGGAATTATTCTCCATATAATGTGTCTAAGTGTTTCTAATTAATCTAATTGAAAACCTTGTCAAATCAATGATTGAGCTTGCAAAAGCGAAATCATCAGTTGTAAGTGACATACAAGTGTGTAAGGCTCTTTAGCTGGCTGAAATCCGGAATCGACCCACTCAAGAGATTGTTGCTTAACGATCTGAAACATTCGCACGTCACAAAATACATGCTCTGTTGTCAGTTCGTAAGATCTAGTCATTGGTCAGTAATTGGAATGCCATTAATAATCAAATGCGTAAGAACAGCTTACATGGAGCTCAGCGCCGTCAGGCTGCCTATACTTGTTGCAATAGGACCAGAGAGATTCATATTTGCAAGGTTTCTGCAATCATCCATCAACAATTGTGTATACAAACGTGATCACTTCCCATTTTCTGAAGATTAGAATACAAACACCCGGCATAAACCTATGTACCAAATTAATCAAATATTGAGGAATAGAGACTTACAAAGTGGAGATGCGGGGGCCACTTAAATCTAGTGTGCACGTTAACCAATCGTAAGGAAACGGGGAACAAGGATCACCACTCCAGTCCGTCAAAGTATAGCGATGCTTTATATCCTCGATTGCCATGGCTGCACTGTTCACATCCTTTGCCACTTAAGAATTGAACAAAAGCTGAACTGTCATGTAAGAGACTTACAGTAGATCACAAGAAAAGACAACTTAACACAACACACATACTGAATATCTTGGAGAAAATGCGGATCCGTCCCTAGTTTCCACCTTACATCATCAAAAGCTCAAGAAATATTGTGAAATATATCCAACTAGACTAACTTCAACCCTAGAAAACCAAATTACATTCAATTCTGGACCTCTCCGAAGTTAACATATATTCATTCTTTATATCGGTTTTTCATTAGGTCATCTGGAGACTTCTGGAGACGTTGTGAAATATATCCAACTACAGTAATTCCAACCCTACAAATCCAACTGGACATTCAATTCTGGACATCTTCAAAGTTGATATGAAATCATTCTTTGTACCGGTTTCTGATTAGGTCATCTGGAGACGCCTCCAACCTGATTGTGACTGTAAATAGGCAGGAAGATTAATTCTTACGAACTGGTGATGATTTCACCTCAAATTAGACTAATTCGGCTCCTGTACGTGATTCCAGAGTTCCGCCAGAGAAGGGTATTACCATCCGTCCAGAACGTCCTCTGCTGCACCTCCTCAAAGATTTGGTACGCCTCATAAGCGTTCAACATGGGTAGTCCGCTGGAGTCCACACACGGATTGAACGTGAAGTTCCCGAACTGCGCAATGGCAGCATACGTTTTCTCCACCTGCAGCGTGGTGTACAAGCCACTGGCACCAGAAGCCAGCAGAATACTGAAATCCACCACCCAGGGCTTGCTATCCAGAGAAACATCGAACCTGCGGGAGGACCCGTTCATGCTCCCGTCGATCTCAGCGAAGTAAAGCACCACGTAGTACTCCACATTCGGAACCCACGGTTGGAACTGGGAGCCTCGCAGAAGCTTTGCGGTTTTCATCACGGCCATGGGAGGCTTGTTGGAGGCGGAGGAGACCTCGACTGGTTGCGTTGTGTTGATGGAAATGCCAAGAACGTTTTCGCCCGGCCAAATTCTGTCAAAGGGATCGTCCGGATACCTGTGGATGTGGTGTTACGTTTAGTAATCAATGTTCAACAATGGCTAATGCATCAGTTCCTAAAAAACTATTCACTTCACTAAAAACTCACGGTCTCATTATATATGAACACTTCGACTGATCATATAAGATAATTCAGATATGGCCAAACTCACGTCACCAGAATCAGTGACGAACATTTCATGTGATGGTTACTAAATGTTCAAGAATTGCACAAGAGAATAACGCGCCACTCAGAAGTGCAACAAAAGCATGAAACAAGTCGGTCGTTCACGGCGTTGAGGGCTAACCACTGATGGCCCAAGAAGCTCAAATTCGGCCTCATTTCTGTGGCAGTTTGGTTTTGACTAACTAGGTCAAGTGAGAATTTCTCTCGATCTCTTTGATTCGTTCCATTTCATGTTCTTCAACGATTCTGGTGATATATATAAGATTTGCCCCATCTGAATGTCTTTTGTTCACAATATGCATGGTTAACCAAATTGGTCATTTTCAAAGCATGTGCTCACTCTCTCTGTCCTCGCCATTAGGCGGTTCAGCATCCAGATAACTTCTTCAGATAATACTTAACACACTGTAGCATACTATATTGGCTGCAAAAGTACTTTCGTTACCTGACGATTGTCAGCTTATCAGCGCCGAAATTCTTCCGATCCAGGTGCAGCAGATAGTACCCTTTCTCCGCCAATGCGTACATTCCCTTTTCCATGGGCCTTAGCTCCAGAGACGAAATATAAGGCACATCTTCACTCCCTCTTCGCAGCAAGCAAGCATACATATCTTCTCGTGACGCTTTGAGCACGACCTCCACGAAATCTCCGTTGAACGCGTCCACTGACCTAATCCGAGTGGCCTCCACGAAAACGTCGAACTCTGGCGGTGGGCTTTGCGGGAGAAAACTCATCCTGAGAAGGTATGTCACATTCCTCGTCACGGGCAACGTGTAGCAACTCTTGTTGCGAGGGCCTGGGAACCTGCGAATGGTGTTCATGGTGTGCACGGGGTTGTAGATGAAGCCGTTGCCAGCGTTCTCGTCGACGGCGTTCACTCCAGAGGAAGTGTAGTCTGTGTCTGTAGTCCAGGTCATGTTGAGAGCTGTGTCATGGTTCGGGGCATTGGCACCACAGTCGATGTTGATGAATCCTGAAGAATTCAAACAAAAAACATTAAGTTAGGGAACAGATATATAATGTAAGAGGGAGAGGTTCCATTAACAGGGAGAGGTTCCTTTCAGCATACAAGTGAACCTTGAACCTTTTGCTATAACGATCTAGAAACATGCACCATCTAAAATTTTGCAAGTTTATTGTGTTTAGCTACAAACAATTGCAACAAAATAAATGTCAATAGATCAAGTATTTTCACAATTAGCACAATTCAATGCTCAACCCGTCTGGTGAATGGAGCCTCTAGCAAAGTCTCCATTCACCATAAAGCAACAGAGAGGTTCCATTCAACATACAGGTGAACTTGGATCCGGCCTTTTGCTATAACAATCTAGAAACTTGTGTCCCCGAATTAAAACTTTGCACATTTATTCTGTGGGAAGTTGAAGACGAATTGCAAAAAAAACGAAATGTCAATAGAGTGAGTGATTACACACTTAACACAAGTCAAAGATCACCTGTACGGTCAATGGAGCATCTCACGTACAGAATGGTTAATGGAGCCTCTACTTTACCAACAGAAACCGATCTCTTCTAATACGGGCACTTGGTTGGCCTTTCTTGCACTCAAGGTCTTAAGCTGCGTGTAAGATTATATGGATTGAAAAAATGTGGTCCATCGATCGGCACTCATCTTTGAATGGAAATGGGGTTAGTTTTCTGCTGTAAATCCCTATAATACTGATCTACATAAACATCCACTCATCCGATGCTTTTACGTGAAATCTTTCAATGCATTGGGTGAGAAAGAAACTTGATATATATCAAGAGCTAGAGTTTGACGCTCTAGTTCGCAAAATAATCTGTCCAGTGAGCTTTACTGAGTGATCTCCCAATGAAAACACAATCCTCGTCTCCGTGTTGGTAAAAATGTTTAACGGACTCTCAAAGCTGAAGGACAACACTAATGCACTAGTGCACTAATGCAGCCACCCGTCAAGATATAGACTTTCACCTTCAATGTCAAGAGTTTCCCACGTATACTCCAGCTCAAGAATGCAAGCAAACTTCACAATTTACAGCCATTGTATTCCAACGCGGTTCGAGCGACAAGTAAAGACCTACATATGCAGCGACAAACAAGCTTTCTTGGAAATCGATCGTACCTGGCTGGGCGTGCACTTGCCATGTGAGAGTTGACACCCACAATGCCACGAAACCCAAACAAGAAAACATACTCGGAAGTGGGGCAGCCATCGGGTGACAGCATATATATTCAAAAACAAAGTCTGCTTGAAATTTGGAAGCTTGTTCCACTCTAATACTCACTCACTCACTCTTTCCCTCAATGTTGTCACTACAAGCTAGCTTCTGAACACTCCATCCCAAAGCTTGACAAACTCCAGCATGGCCATAGCGTCTTTCCCAACTAATAAGCTAATAACGCTGCGAAAAGCTTGGGGCCAGGAGTGTCGAAGAAGCTGGAGCTGCAGAGTGCAGTCGAGCTAGCTGCTTCATGTCCTTTACAGAGGGAAATGGCGAGTGGGCCAGCACTCCATTAGCAAGTACACACATAGTGTGATTGCAACGGGGATTTAAAAGGAAGGCGGACGGACCATGCAAGATTGCAAAGGGCGAAGGACTGAAGGTCTCATGGATCTGAGTGGAATCAAAGTACAGGTCGAATGCGGGCACAAATTATATTTTCAACGTTGAAGAAGCTCTGAGTGGGCGATACGTAAGTGAGCTTACTGGACTGTACGTACCCAGCTTGCAGTGCAGCTCGTTTTGGAGTTAGACTAAGTAGGGTCCTGAAATCCTGATATATAAGTTACTCCAGAACAGTTAAGAGTGGCATGTGAGAAAAGCTGCCAGAAATGCAAGTTTGAATAAATGGTATGCGGTGCGCTAGCTTACTTATTGCCAGAGGTTGGCAGAAGTCACGGCACCTGACCTGGTACAGATCCAACTGATGGCTGCACTGGTCTAACTTTGAAAGATTTTGGAATGTGGCACCTCCTGCAGACCAGTGTTCGAGAAGATTTTTGAGTTTTACCGTTTTTCAGATATGGAGTCCGGTTGTTTTCTCTATTTTTTACTCAGAATAAAAGTTTTAAAGATTTTTTCACCAGTTTTTTTGCCGATATTGGGGAGGGGCCCAATTCCATCAGCTAACTTTGAACTAAGGTAGAAGGCTCTTACATGGAGCATCTAAGGAAAAAGATGCCTCTCCTAAGGAATCCATGAAGCTGATCATTTGGGAAATTTTATGGCACAAGAAGAAGTGGAAAAGCAGTCAATAGCTGATTTTTCCAAATTTTTTTGAGTGAAATTGAATTAAATACAGAATTTTAAAGTAAATATGCAGTAGGGCGCTAGTCCTGCTCATAGCATGCCTTTGAATTGAACAAATGCGTCCATAAAGTAATTACAGTGATGCTTCCCATGGTTCATGGAAGTCTTTAAATTAAATGTGCAAAGTACATGAGTAACTATGATTTGTCAATTTTACGATAATTGGTCTTTTAGCCAGCTTATGAAGTGGTTTATGTTCTTTGTCCAATGTCTAAATTTGAGTTTTCTTATACCTATCCAAATTACTTTTGAATATGCTTATATTAATAGAAATTTCAACTTCTAATTCCAAAACAACAAAGGGTTAGATCTATATTTGGTGGGCCAAATTCCAACAAGCATTAGTAATGCTTTTAGTATCTAAGGATTGGTCTAGATAATTCCTCTCCAATTTCCAACAAGGCATTTAATTGGCTAACTCTTCCCCACCAATGACAATGCATAAATTGCCTTCAACATAGCCCTTGGTCACAAATGTAAAGAGGGTTTGACTTCACCATCACTCAAAATGCAACTAACACAACTGCACATAATAGTGACTCCTTTCTAAAACCAACTCATAGAATTTTTTTTACAATGTATCATCTCTAAATATACAAAGAGACTTGGTTTTGTGTTCTTAACCCAATTTCAAATACATCTAAGGTGTTGATTAATTTTTAAAGAGTCCTATTAAAGCATGAAGGACTTTTGAAAATACATGAATGTAACAAATTTGTTGTCAGCAAATCCTTTAAAGACTTTTTAAACATTTTTTTGGTGCTTAAATCAATGAATAGAATTATGATTCTTCGGGGTTCTCTTACATTTTTTTAGAAAGGACGATCTTGCATTATAAACATTCATATAACATTTGGGAAGGACTTTTTAATGATTGTGTAAAGCCTAAAATTTATAAATTCCTTTTCACCTTTATATATTTCTATTTTTTTCCATCTATTTAATGTTGATCCAAGTTGTTTTATTTTACAAGTTCTATAGAGCCAATCAAGATAGGGACTTTTACAACCTATATACTACATGTGTACACTTAATCCATTGCAAAATTGTCCCCCAAAGGACTTTGGAGACATGGACTCTTGCCAAAAATGAGACATTCAACTATGCATCTACCCTAACACTCTTTGAAAGTTAGTTGCTCTGTGATTGCACATTCTTCCTAAGTCCTTAGAATCTCAAATGTCGTACATACATCTTATTATGGGACTAGACAACTTCACAAGACAAGTTGTAAATATAAGGTTGAGGATCCATAAAGCAATCAAGCTCTAAAAACATCCACCTCTTGAAATGTACACCATTGGTACATTTTGCTTTCTAAATGCACCAACAATGTGCAAATAGAGTACATTTCAAGAGTTGAATGCTTTTAGCTAGTAACTACTGTGTTTCAACTTCAAAAATTCATAACTAATTCTACGAGGCTCCAAAAAATATGAAAAAAACTTGGGCTAGATGCGAAGTCCATTTGCCTTTGAAGAAAATTTACTGAACTGAAATATTTGAAGAAGTCTAATCTCACACTAATTTCTAGCTCTTCAATGGCAATGAAAGCCTATTAAAGTATGTTCCCACCTGGCATTTGCAAACACCATGAGCTTAAAGATAAAACTTTGTCATTAAAAGAAAAACATTTTTTTTCTCGCAATCCAGGTTCGGAAACTGGTGATAGTTTCTTATTGAGGCGCAGTTCCCACATGCTTGGTACTTATCGTGAATGACGTCACGTACCTCAACACAGCCAATTACCGATTTTGATCCGATGGCCAAAAATAGTCTAAACTTCAAACTTTGAATGATTTTTAAAATAAACAAATCACCATCCCAAATTTATGGACAAGGAATTGTAGTAGGCATCCCAACATTAGAAAAGAGTTCACTACAATTCAATGGCAAAACATGTGCTCATAACAAGGAGAGGAGAGATTGTCTTTATAATGAAATTCATTATTCATCATGAATCTTCAAATGATATGGAACAATTTGAAGATGAGATCTTGACCACTCATTGTCAAAATGCAGGAATTGTGTGCAATGTAGAACTTCAAACCTCATGTAGGCATAGTAGAATAATTTTTTTCAAGAAACTTTGAACTAAGAAAAGTTGGTAAATCAAAGTAAATTTCATCTCCAAAAAGTTGTTCGAGATTCTATGTCTCCAATCAAAAGTTTGGGACAAAATCCCAAAAGGGGTTGGGACAATTTACCCCTAAAGTTTCATTGCATATTAACCCCTCAATGACCAAGGCCTTTTTTGAGCTTCTTGAAACTTACTCTAAATTGAACTAAAAGCCAACATTTTGATAAGTTCTATCAATTTTTTTTAATTGTAACCATACAAATTCAAACCTAACATGTTAAGTTTCAAATGGGAAAAGAAAATTAACAATATCACTTATGAATTGAAAGATTGTAATGTTTGATCATGAGAGTGTTCAAACTATGAAACCAATTTGAAGTCTTTCAATCCTCTTTTCACATGTCAAATCTAAAAAATTGGTCACTAAAAAAATATGAGGGTTAAAAGGGAAGAACATGCCTAACCCCAATGAATTTATAGTTTCTCAAAATTTGTTCTTTTTTTTTCTTAAATGAATTTTTCATGTGATTCTTTTTGTAAGATCTAGTGTCTTTGAGAGTCCTTGATACTAGAAAATCAAGATTTGCAATGGATACCTTTGCACAAAATCTTGAACAGAAAATTCAAAATGATTGATTTTCATATTTGTTTTTTGATGCTAAAACTAAACTTCCAAAATAATTTCAAAATAAAGTATACTAAAAATAGGAACTTATTTAGTTTATATTTAACTTCAAAGTTTTGTTGATAAGAGAATTCAGTACCTCAAGCATTTTAAGGATTAAAGTAGGTATCTCCTTGACTGCCACTTCTTGCTACTCTACCTAATTACTATTATTATTAGAAGAGTCAAATTTTCATATTTTCTTCTTGGCAAGTGAAAGGAGCTTCCCAAACACCAAAGAATGCAACATTTGAATATTGTATGCAAAAGTCATGATGGATCAAATTTTTTTTTGATAAAGTTTATAAAATTATTTTTCCACATAGGTACATATTGATTTTGAAGATGTACACTAAGTGATGATGGTCTTGGGTTAGTGGTGCATATAGGATATCTAGGTTATAGTTGCATTCCACGATGAGGAAAAACACACACATTTGGGATACCCCAAATGTGTTGGATGCCATTAATTTACTATAAGCTCCTTGCGAATTGATTTTGCAATACATTTGAACCATTTTTTTCATTTCCATATAGGGACCACGCTACACTAAAAAAATATTTAGTGTCATCCATACCTAGCTATTTATTGAAGGTTGTAATTTTCTACAGAAGATGAATATTTTTACCAAGAATGTAGATATCAAGAGAATTCAAAGAGAAAAATTCCTATCAATATAGTTGGCAGACGTATTTGTCAAAAAGAGAAATTTATATCATTTTGAGATCAATTTGTCTTGGTGATAATAAATAAAATTATTAGTGTAGTAAAAGAGAACACAATTTTTGAAAAAAATTATTCAAATTGAAGCAACACTACAACAAAAGGGTTCTTTTATGACTAAAAAATACGACTGCAGTGAGTCATAAAATCGGAAAATATGACTCATGCAAAAATCACTGTAGATGACGCGCTACGTGACTAGGTCTAGTCATTACCGACTAGTCGCTTCGGGCATGAGTCATATTTGTAGTCATTGTATTCGGGGGGTATAATCATCCATTTTTGCCAACATGGCGTATATGTTGACTAACCTTAGAGGCTTGACTTTTTCTTGAGTTGCTCGAGCAAATGAAAAAACAAACCACGTGGCATATGACTCCATGTAGTCATATTTTAAGCTGATGTGGACTATGACTATGGTGAGTCATATTTTGGCGGATGAAGCATATGACTTTTTATAGTCATATTTTAGGATGATGTGGAATATGATTTTTGTGAGTCATATCTTTTATCGATGTGAAAAATAACTCTCATAAGTCATATTCTTCGCATGTTGATGTAGAAAATGACTCTAGTGGATCATATTTTTCATTGATGTGGAATATGACCTTCATGAGTCGCTTTTTTTATTGATGTGAAATATGACTAATGTAAGTCATATTTTTGGCTATGTAGTAGTTCACATGGAATGTTACTAGTAATTTTATGATTGAATGTAGTTATATTTTTAAAAGTATAGAGTCACATTATTGGCATGATTGTGAGCATTACATAACTACAACAAGTCATATTTTGATTAAGATATATTATAAAACATGACTCAAGCAAGTGATATTTGTAACTAGGTGACTTGAGGTTTATAGTAACTTTTGTCATAAATTGCAATCACATTTTCCATACATTCTAAATTGACATGAGGCATTGCAATCGTGCATCAATATGGTTTAGTAGTTGTATAAATGACTACATACAATAAAAAATGAGTAAATATGATTTTTGAGATGCACAAAGATAATCATATTGAAGAGAGAAAATGCAAGAAAAAAATGTGACTCTTTTCAATGAATGACATTTATTAGTCACTAACAAAAAACATATCACAATGACAGTCTATAAATGTATATTCCTACACACTCTAGGACTTGTAATTCCTTACAAAAATGTGAAGAAGTTGTCTCTCTAGTGTTATAAATAGCCTCCAATAACTTCAATCCAGCTTTAAGTGCCTACACATAAAATGAAAGAGGTTAATTTTTAGTAAATGAATAATATAGCTCAATCTTCAAAGATTTAAAGCAACATAAAATGTGAAGCACAAGTTTAAAGTAAGAAGAATCCATAATCACTATATCTCTAGAAAACACAAGAAAATAAGAGGAAAGAACAACAATAGTGATAAAAAGAACAAGAACTAGAAGGTGACAAGTGCTAAGAGGTAATAATAAGCAAGAAGTAAGACGTAACAAAAAGAAACAAGAAGTAAGAATTAAGATGCAATAAGAAGCACAATTTAAGATGCTATAAATAACAAGAAAAAACAAATCAAGATGCAAAAAGAAACAACAAGAGAGACAAGTTAAGATGCAATAAAATGCAACAAATAAGAAAAAAAAATTGAAAGGCAATAAGAAACACAAGTTAAAATGCATCAAGAAGAGATTAAAAGCAAGAATTGAGAAGCAAGAAAAGACAAGAATTAGGAAGCAAGAATTAAGACATAACAAGAGGAAACTAAAAGCAAGAAGCAAAAATTAAGAAGCAAGAAGAGGCAAGAATTAGGAAGCAAGAATTAAGACATAACAAGAGAAAACTAGAAGCAAGGAGCAAAATCTAACAAGCAATAAGAGGAAAGAATTAAGAACCAAGAATTAAGAGGTAAAAAGAAAAGACTAGAAGAAAGAATCAAAAACTAGGAAGCAAGAATTAAGACGTAACAAGCAAAAACTACAAGCAAGAATTAAGAATTAGAAAGTAAGAATTAAAAGGTAACAAGAAGAAACTAGAAGCAAGAGTCAAGAACTAAGATGCAACAAAAAGTAAGAACTAATAAGAAAGAAGAAGCCAAAGCTACAAATCAACAAGAAACAAAACCTAAAAGGCAACCAAAAACAAAGAAGGGACTAAGACTGAACATCCCTAAACAGGGCCACATCTTGTCACTACCTAACTCTTTACCAAAATAAGAATCCAGGTATATCTTTTCAAAAGCTAAGATATATCTTGTCAAGTCACAAGTTGTACATAAGAATAAGAGTATAGCAATTCATAAATTGTCCATAACATAGTATCAGTGATAGAATGCTATTTTGGAGGTCAAATAAATAGACCAATTTGTTCTCCCAAAACTAGCCAAATACAAGTATCCATAAAAAAGCACAAAAGTATGACTAAATGTCCAATGCTTTGAAAAATGTCTTCTTCCTTGAAATCCAAAAATGGAAGTCCAAGACCTGAAGGCTGAGCCTCACTTGTACCCGTCCCAATATACAAAACAATCCAATGTAATGTCAGTGAGGATGTAACAGGTGTCTTCAATTGCAACCAATTGCTATCTATGTCACAGATCTTGCAAAACCAAAAAGGAGAACAAAAATCATAAAACGGCCCAAAGAAATATGCAAAGCAAGTCACATCCTCAACATAGTCCAAGTAAACCAATGACCTTTGCCATTCCAATGTAGTGCTAAAACTTGAAGTACAAGAATCGCCCACAAGGATACACCACAAGAAAGCACAACGAGCTCCAAAAACAAATTGTTGTAGTGAGACAGGGAAGCACTTAGGTAACGAAGACACTATGAGCTCACTGATTTGAATTTGGGAGGGAGAACCCATAGGGATGGCCATAATGGGGTGGTTACACCTAACCATTAAGGTATAAGCCAATATAACCACTCACTCGTAGTGGGTGGGTGGGAGGATAGTACTGGTCCATTAGAAAGGCTATATTATAATATAAACCAGCATATTATAGGATTGACCATATCACATGGTGAAAATCCAAGCATATCTTAGTGAAGATAGCCACTATGTATAGGTTTATAAGTTTAAAATTTGCTCCTTATGTTCCATGCGGAAATGGACTTGAAGCAAAATAAAAAAGTGTGTCCTCAAAAAAGGTCACTAAGGGTATATATTAATATATATAATATATAATAATATAAATGTGCTGAAATTGTAGGAGATCCGACAAAGACTAAATTAAAATGCATCAAACCTCCTAAAATAAAAGGTATGGTGTTGCCCCATCAAAGGTTATAAAATCAAATGGTTTAATCTTTTTTGCAAAAGTAAATAGGAAAGTTTCCCAATGATTAAAAACATGGGAAATGCAGTTGACTAAAGAAGAAGAAGAAGAAGAAACGGCGGCTAGGGTTTCAAAACCCTAAATCAATGGCGGCTACATAGAAGTGGCGGCTAGGGTTTTCAAACTCTAGTCATGTGACTTACCCTAGTCATGCACATGACTTATTTTAGTCATGTGACTTGACGTAGTCATGCAACTTATTAAATCTGACTATACTAAGCAACTAAGCTATTTTAACAACAAAATTTGCTTCAAAGTAGATGTATGTTGCAATACAATTCTACAAAATGTTTAAAGGAAAATTGCAAGGCCTTTAACATCTACAGTTATGGCAAAAAAAGACAACTTAGCAAATGCCTTGCATCAATCAAAGTATCTATGTCTATGCACTAAGTATATAAGAGTAAAAATATTTGATAGAAGCACTATTTAAAAGTATCTTTGAAGTAGAAAAAGGGATTATATTTTTATAGTCTACATCCTTCAAAGAACATTTAAGCAACCATCTTTTAATTGCAATACAAGCACGTGTATCATAGTGAGCCTCAATCTTCATATGAATAATTTTGTGACTTCTAAATGGCCCTTTAAAGTCTCTCTATAAATATGACTTATATGACATTGTAGAGAACCTTTTTAAGAAAGAAACAAACTTCAATACATGATATATGTGAGTATGTTATCTATATCCTTGATATTTGGAGGTCTAAAATTTTGACCTAGATTGGCCAAAATCAATTAAAACTTCTAATTTTTATAATTTGTGTTTGTTTTAGTTTAGATGTGAATCACTTATAGTATATCATTAGAAAAAAAAATTGTTCACTGCTTAGAACGCCCATTGAACAATACTTAAATATCTAACTTAGAAAATTTGAAGCCCAATAACAAAAAAATATAAATAGATGAAGTTTTGTCTCTAATTCATCCTTCAAGATTTCATCCAACATTTTATTTTAGCCTATAAGTCTAAATTCATTTTTACTTTCAAAATTGGATTCTAAATGTCACTACATTTCAAGTTCCCTTTTTTACTTGAATTGGATGAACTTTCATATTTTTTTATCTAAAACTAATACTATAGAATATTCAATTTCATTGTTCTCTATCTTCCATAATTTTTATCTATTTTTTAAAGTGTGATATGTTACTAGAATTCTCTACAAATTAACTAGGTGATCTTGAATTCAAATTTGGATTTAATAAATTCTTAGAGGTTTGACCTTAACCTCTAATTTGTAGTGCAAATATAGTTTCTACAAGAAGAGAAAAAACTAAATGTCAAATTTAAAGACATGCCTAGGAATTTATTTCCACCACATTCCCATTTTACCAACAATTCAATAGGTATATTGTAATTGTATCATGATGTTTGCTTTAATCCATTTTTATTGCATTTATTGTGTTTTTGTATATAACTTAAATAACAACTTTTACAACAAGAGGTATAAATTAGATATATGATCTAATTCTTTTCTTTCAACCTATTTCTTTTTACTTTTCCCTCTTTACTTTCTCTATATTATTTTCAATATTTTTTTTTTCCTTTATTTTTGGGGATAGTTTAGAATTGCAATCTTTAACTTCTATTACTACTAATTGATTTCTAATTACTCTAGGAATCAAACAATTGTAATGACATCAACTTCATAACTGCTAACTAAATATCTACTTAAGACTTTGAAACTTCATTTGATCAACTATGTGTATTGTAATCAACAATCTCAGTATAATACAAAGTCAAATCCCTATAAGGGGGTCATATTAATCTCCTAACCATGTCCAAGGTTTCTAGTAGTAACTTGGAACCTACACTTCTTCTTCAAACACTTAGAGACTCTCAACACAAATCGCACTCCTCACTTACTCTTGCTTCATAGACACTTGGGTATGAATTTTGCTCACACTCTTCTTTCTTTTCTTTGAATTAGATCTTTCCTAAGCTTCAAGTATTTTTTCTAAACTCCACAACCTTCAATCTATATTACCAGTTTAAATGCATTAGGTTTTGTTTTGTATTAACCATCACAATTAATTAACATAATTAGTCAAACCCATGGCAAGTTCCATTATTGGGTCAAAGGAGGCCTGGTTTTCATCTTGGGTTCTCAGGCTTAGTCCCACCTTGGTGCTTTGGTCTGTCTATAGGCTTTTATTCCTCTTTAATTTTCCCTTAAATCCTCAAAAAAATTCATTATCTCCTATTATAAATTACTTTCTTTTTCTCTATTCTTTTTCTAATTCCTATAATTTTTTAAAAATATATTAATAAAAATATAAATATATCCCACCCTAAATTATTTGGACATTAATTCTTTAATAGACACATTATACAAAAGAAAATAATTTATTTTAATACGTATTAAACAAAATCATGCGTTAATTCCAAGGAATGGCCTCTAGGGGCGAATTATAAAAGAGTTGACTTAGATTGCCCACCTTTTCCTTAAGCTTCCTCCAAAGGAAAAAAAATAACTACCAAAGAAATATATCTACAAAATATGACTAAAGTGAAAGTATGACTTAGCACTCTCCAAATATATTCCCCATCCAAATTTCTTTAGGTTGCCCTAAAGGAAAAAAATGTGACTATCATAGAAATATGACTGCAAAATATGACTATTAAATATGACTGTGTGTTCCCAAATAAGTTCCCCATGAAGCCCTATAAAATATTTTGGTGTTCCAAACAAATGTATACTATAAACCCACGATGTACAAGGCCAAAATATAAGTAGCAGTTATATTTCTCTCCAAAGTATTGACCTCCAAAAATATTACTACAAGTAGTCACCAATCATCTTCAATCATATTTTCAGAGTCATAAAACATCCATTTTGTTTTAGTGTTGGATAAGACAACTAATTTTCATGGACTAGAAGCCACGACCTTGCATGAAGACCTCATACCAAAGACACCCATCATATACGATGCAGTGGAAGTAAAGCCCAATGTGGTTGCAACTGCATTGCAACGTCTGATTAATGATAACATAGAAGCAAATGACATACAATACTTTGATGCAGATTATGATTGATTCCCCAATCATGGCTACAAGTGTTGTAAATGAAGTTGTCTTTCATGTTTTAATTTGAATTTTGTATATAAAATTCAATTCAACACATCACATAGAAACACACCATGTAATTGTGTTGGTCTTTGTAGGAAAATGTCAATGAAATGAATAGCATTCATCATATGATACATCAAGCACCAACATTGCCATTGCACTCTCTTGCAAGATTGACCATCTTTCTTGACCTAATGTGTATATGAAAGAATAAACCCTCTATATAATGATAATGAAGTCTACGTTTGGAATACTACTTCTGAGGACTTCCGCTGTCACCAAAAGTTTATGTGAACCTTAAAATCAAAATACGTTTCACATGCATTGGGAGACCGTTCCCCAATCCCTTCCTACAAGATGATTTGAATATGAACCCATCTATTGTCTCCTACCATTAATTGATTTATTTTTTTGTAATTCACTTGTAAAACCTATGAGTAATATAAATTAATGAATTGAAATATGAACATGTGGAACCTGAATTTATTGGACGCCAATTTTGTTATAGACAAAATACACAACAAAAAATAATCTTTTTTTTAATAGAAATAAAAAAAAGTGATGTGTACACCCCAAGGGATGTCCCTATGGCCAAAATATGAGAAGGCCATTTTAGATTGCCCACCTTTTCCTCGGGTTGCCCACATATAAAAAATGAATAAAAAATATGACTATGAAATATGACTGAAGCAAAAATATGACTAGGACCTCTCCAAGCATGTTTTCCACCCAAATTTACCTTGGGTTGTCCTAAAAGAGAAAAAAATCACAACCATAAAGATATGATTGCCAAATATGATTGTTGTAAAAATATGACTACCAAATATGATTGGATGTTCTCCAAACATGTTCCCTATCGTTCCCTATGAATTATTTTGGTGTTCCCAATGGGCGAATACTATACATCCTCAAAATACCACGCCAGAATATGACTAACTGTCATATTTGTAGTCATATTCTTTTCCAAGGTCTTAGGCTCCCAAAATATGACTGTGAGTAGTTGCCAGTCATCTCTAGTCATATTTTCAGTCATAAAACATTGGTTTTCTTGTAGTGGTCCCCGCTAGTTTCGGCTATGGGTTGCCAATGTTCTTATGTAATGGGCCCTTGACCTGGCATATAGATAAGAGCGGTTGTTAGCTGATGGAATCTTCACTTCCGGAAGATTTTTAAGTCGTTGTTACAAACTACTGTTGTTGTGGTGGGCCAACGACACAGATTTGTTAAGTGCTCGTAGGAACACTCTCACATTGATGCCACCTCGGCTGCCAAGTAGGTTCGGCAAATAATGGAGCACTTTGGTAGGAACGCGCAGTGATTTACAACTAATTTACTGCTGATGTAAGGCCAAGTGGGAACATACCTTTATATATGTCCCTTGAAGATATCAAATGTTACAAGAGGAGGTTGAGTGAACCAAGATATTTCACGTATATTGTATGCTTAGCAATTATAGTATGGTAGTAACTCTTGTGTATGCATGAGAATAAATAGTGGAAAGTACAATGAGGTTTCACATTGGTATTTTAGACAAAAGCTACTTGTGAGACAAACAAAGCAATTTCAAGTATAAGGTAAGGGAGCCGACCGCATTCTGATCACCCCCCCATTTCTGCCATGTAGACTACAGTTCTTTCTAATTAGGTGGTCAGGAGTGGTGATTAATTGTGGCACAATTCCAAATGTAGTTGTGGCACATTATGATTGGCTATAGGACTGTCAATATTGCAACTAGCCTTTGGTCGATTTTGCAACCAACCCTTGATTGGAAATACAGAAATCTCTATGACCAATATGGGTCGAACAGAATCTTAAGCTAAAAAATTCATAGTAATTATGTTTTGAGAAATAAAATTATTAAAAAATATGGAATCCTTCCCAACTCTATTTCTGTACACAAGAAAATTTCCCCACTTGAGAATCCCAAGCTCCATATACACATAATTGCTTAAGTGGTTGCAAATGGGGCGTATGCCTTAGTGTGCTCATAAACCATCCATGTAAGGGATGTTGGGCCTTTTTGATGTTTTTCAAAGGTCCCAAAATATTGTCCCTTATTTTTCACTTGAAGAAAAATTGATGTGGAATCTAACACAAGTGGTTTCATATTTTTTTGGAGCATTTATGAATTACTTATGAATTTCCAAAGAATTATGTAGTAGGCACCTATTCTTTATCATAGGCCTTGCAAAAATCCCACACATAGTCTAAAAAAAGATACAACTTGACCAAAAACAAGCATTGTGGCATTCAAAAAGTAATGCACAAGGTTCGTAAACACAACCTTTATTAAGCTTAAATAGACCCTAAATTCTTTTAACATTTGTAAGAAGTCAATTAGGCAATCAATTCTCATTTAGAAAAATTAAGTGGACACACCTTAGCTTTGAAATGGACCCTCTCTAGCTCTTATTCTATCCATTGGCAAAGTATGAATCAATACCTCACAAATCTTAATTATGCTCCCATATTGTTGACAATCCATTTTAGAACCACGAAATATCCATTTTAGAGGTAACTATTGGGCTCTTTGATGAAGATGGTTGCAAGAACAATATACTACTATATAAGCAATTTAATTTTTGATTGCCAAATGAAATTGAGATTGACTGATAATCCTCATAAACAAATTCCCATGATTATATTGAAAAACTTTTTGAGGGGTCTTGGTGGTAGTTAGAAGGGGATCCTAAATTTTCTTAGAATGCATTTTTTGGACACCATATGAATAAACTGTTTATTTTTTTATTGTGAAAAATAGAGGTCCCTACAACAAACTATAGATTCTCATGAAGAGTGGGAGTACATTTTAGGTAAGAATCAATCTAGAATGATTGGTTTTAGAAAGTGGTCAAAATTAGGTATAGTCTTCATACATAAAATGGGATAATTAAATATCAAAGCATGTGTCTCGAGTACCATAAAATTGTTTATTATTTTGTTGTACCTTATTGGCAATTGGGAGATTATTAAAAAAATTGGTATGCATATACCTTTAGACACATTATGAAAAATTCATGTTGGTGTTGATTATAGTTATACTCTAGACTTTCATATTCAAAAAGTGTACATCTCAAACAATAATCTATATGGGTAGATTTTGTAACAATGTCAAAATTTAGACATTAGAAGAAATCTACATTTGAAATGACACCTTCAAAACAAGTTATCTCTATTTGTAATTTGTACAAACTTTGTATTCCTATAATCTTGTTATACAACATAGCATCAGGAACATCATATAAGCACTATGTTCCCTTGAAATCAACATTGCATTGTTGGCACAAACAATGTAGTTTTCTTGAATGCATTCTTAGGTTTTATGTTTCCTTAACCTTTGAAGGACCAAATGATAGTTGAATGTATGGTGATGATCTCGGATAGGTGTGTACGAAGTCATTTTTTAATGGATGTTCTTCAAATTTTGACACTAGGTGTGAACGTGTACCTCCTAAGAGGAAATACAATTTTTTTTTCAATCAAGTGCTCAGATCAAAATTTATGTTGCCCTAAATTTTGAGGGCAACTTTGGGCAACATCATCAAAACTCATCCTATAATTTTGAAATTTGGTAGGTACATAATTTATATGATACAAGTTGCAATTGTCCAAAAAAATAACCATATGCAATGTAAAAAACTCACTTTAGGAGGAGTTAAAGTTTGTTGGCCTTATTGGGCATGGTTGGAAAAAGATCTTTTTCATCTAACTTCAAATGTTATTATCTTTCAATCAATGTAGTCAAAGTTTCTGAAATTTTTCCACATATTTCCATACTAGTCTAGTACAAATTTGTATGGTTGAATTTAGGGAAAAAAATCATTTTTCCTCATTGACTTAAAAAGTGATATTTTTTCACAATTTGTGCCCAAAATGTGCCTCCTTGTTTTACAAGTTAAAAGGATTATTTGATCTGATTGTATGTTGAGAGTTCATGATCCACAAATAGCTATTTCTTCATCTAATGTATAAGTATCCCCAAAAAATTTCTAAAGATTTTCACTTGATATTGGTGAGGGCATGTTTGCATGACAATGAGAGAAGTAGATACCTTTATGGTTTGTAGATAAAACCCTATATCTCAAGCTTAAAGTTCTTTCTAGAATTTTAGATTTGAAAATTTTTCCTCCCATCTCTAAACCCAACTTGAAATTTACCCCCTAAGGATTCTCAAGTCCATACTGCAGATGATGGACAAGGTTTTTTGAGTGATGCTTTGTCTAAATAACTTATCATTTATCCAAGGTGGTACTTGAATTTTTAAAAGACACCCTTATTAGAAATAAGGGTAAGAGTGAGCAAAAACTCAAACAAGAGTTCAAACACTTAGGTAACTACACTTAATTTCAACTACTTTCTAAAATCAACCAATCTAGATTCTTGCCTAAAATGTACTCCCACTATTCATGAGAGTTTATGGTTGATTTTAGAAACACCTATTTTCAACACTTTGAATATTCATAGCTTATTCATGTGGTGTCCAGAAAATGCATTCTAAGAAAATTTAGAATCCCCTTTTGATTACCAACAAGATCCCATGAATTTTTTTTCCAAAATAACCCCTACAGTTCCATGACTATGATTTAATTGAAAATGCTCCAAAATTGCCTTTTTTTAGTACAAGTACCAAATTTTTGAGATAAATATTTTTTTGACATATGTAATTAAAGGATCTTGTAGTATGTTGACTTGAAAACATGTGGTAAAAATTTCACAAATTTCCACCATGTGGATCGCAAGATAAAGTAAACCTACCTATGACAGGGAGAATGAGTGTTTTGCCATGTGACAATTAGCAAAATAACTCAAAGTTTTTTTCCATACAAAGACATCTGTGAGAAAAGAAGAGAGCAATCGAAATTTTATTTTTCTAACAAAGTATGAATTTCTTATGAATTTTGGAAGTGTCATTACCAATTGGTCCCAAAGAGTCTGTGGACTATCTCAAAACCAACATAAAGAGTATTCATGATGGCCATCCTACCACCTAAAGTTTTTAGAATATTTCCTAACATGGGTACAATATTTCCTAACATGGCCAAAACATGAAGGATTAAAAAAATCACTTACTTTGATGAATTTACACTGAAAAGCTAGAAGTTCCTAAAAGAGGCACTCATAACTCCATCACCATCACCCAAGCTATTGATTTTGGTCATTAACCAACATAATGTAGTCCTTATCTTATTTATTAGAGACAATTTGTTATGGATTGTTGTAAGACTCTAATGGATCATTTCCTAGATCTCTGTCATAGGTGGTTTGCCTATTGTAGGCATATTTACCTTATAAGCATTCAAATTCATTGAAATCATTTTTTAAAGCCTTACAAGAAAGGGTAGCTGCACTTCACAAGCTCACTTTTCTATGAAAAAATGTCCAAAATGGTGGTGCTTCTTTGGATTCTTTTTTCTAAACAAGTTGGCCAAGTTCTTGAAAAATTCCAAATCATTTGGAATTGTTCAACATATAGGAAATAAATAGTAAGTAGACAATAGTAGAGAATGATTCAAAATTCAAAATTGTTAGGAATTTAATTATGAAATTGAAAAATGACAATCCCAATGGTTGCAATGTTTTAATAAACAATCTACATCCTATGATTTTATTTTTTCCAAAAATAATAAAAATTGAGTAAGGTGAAGGACCTTACAGTTTATTTTAGAGTAGTGAATCCATAATTGCTCGCGAACAAAAAATCCTAATAACTTTTAATACATTAATCAAAATCGAATGATTTAAAGCTTTCCACTATTATGTAACTCTAGAAAACCAATTTCAAATTTTTGTTTCTGAAAAAAGTGATTTTTTCTAATCTGCCCGGACTGCCCATTTACGAAAAAAAAAGTAACATATTAGGCCATAACTTTTGACTCATATTTTTAAATGTCATGAAATTTAGTGCTGATGAAAAATACTCCTCGATCCCATCTTCTATTAAAATTTGGGTAAAAAATATGGAAACCTCCAGTCACACATACCTGCCCAGAATTGCTATGTAGCAAAAAAATGCATGTTGGTCCTTTACCGGATAATAATAGGAACCATGCTGAATTGTTCACTTGTGCAATTTTTATTTGTAGTTACTGTAATTGAAGAGTGAGTTAAAGCTTGTCTAGTTACTAACTATAAATCATTATCTTCCAAGAGAATTCTTTTACCTTAACTGCTAATCTTTACAGGTCAAGTTACAGAGGGTGGGAAATGTTTCTGAGAATTGAAGCCAATTTTTTTGGAAAAACTAATTCTCTATGACAGTTTTTTGCTACTTAAAATGAAATATGTAAAATATTTTATTTTTGCATCTTTTTTCAGCCTGACCTTACGTTCCAACAAAAAATCAAATAACTTATTTTAGAAGGATGTGCCGATCCTCTTCACTTACTGAAGTACTGTACTTAAGTTACTGGTACAGTACCATGTCTGAGTATGTTTACGGGCAGCTAGAATATCTGTAAGAGTGATCATGTGATTGTGTGGGATGAAGGAAGGACTGGCTGAGAGCCATGACTTTGTGTTGACTTAGAGAACCACTGCTTCATGAAAACTTGGCACCTTCTGTTCATAAGTTACATAACTTATGAATTTAAAATGTTCAGCTTAAGAGCTGTTGAATTTCAAAGAAGAGCTTACAGTTACATCACTACATTTCAGTATGACACAACTGAAGTATGCATACCTGGTACATAATTGCTAAGGTGTGTGAACCCATAAATAACATTGCCCAAAATGGGACACATGCATTAAGGTAAACCTGCGTATCACAGGCAAAATTAGTGTTTTGCCCTGTTACAATTGGCAAAAATATCCAGAGTTTTTTCCATTCAAAGACAACTGTGAGAAAAGAAGAGAGCAATCGAAATTTTATTTTTCTAACAAAGTATGAATTTCTTATGAATTTTGGAAGTGTGATTACCAATTGGCCTGAAAGAGTCTGTAGATTATCCCCAAACCAGCATAAAGTGTATGCATGATGGCCATCCCACCACCTAAAGCAATCAGAATATTTCCTAACATGATCAGAACGTGAAGAATTAAAAAATCACTTGCTTTGATGAATTTACACTGAAAAGCTAGAAGTTCCTAAAAGAGGCACTTGTAACTCCATCACCATCACCTAAGCCATTGATTTTGGTCACTAACCAACCTAATGTAGTCTTAATCTCATTTATTAGAGAAAGTCTGTCATAAGTTGATGTAAGACTCCAATGGGTCATTTCCTAGGTGCCTGTCATGGGTCATTTGCATGTCATAGGTAGGTTTACCTTACTACATTTTGGATTAAAGAAAGCTATACCAAAGCCTAGGTTTAAATGCTATCTTAAGATTTGCATGTGAAAAATAGAATGCAAAAATATTTCTTCCTATAAACTTTATTGCGATTTTAAGACAATGAAGCTAAAATCTAGTTAAAAATTCCTTGCAACCCTTCACTGTACAATCTGCATATAGTGTGTAATGATTTTGTCCGTGTGGTGATTGGCAAGTTTACTCTACATGTTGATGACACAAGATTTTATTTTTAGCACTTCAAAAATTTATAGTTTATTCAAAGAAAAAAAATGCATTCTCAAAGAATCTAAAATCCCCTTTCAGATATCAACAAAATCCAAAAAAAAAAAATTATGGTTGAATGAAAGGAATCATGTTCCAATCTTTATTCAAACTCATTCAGGTATTATTACCTTAGGTATTCTTGTAACAAATGCGTGGGACTAAAATTATTTTTGTAATAATTTTTGAGATGTTGGTGATTAGAATAAATACACAAGCCCATGATGGCAAAGGAACATTAAGAATGACCCTTGTTGTGAATCCTTTTGTTAATGCCTGGGTTGTTCTGGCGAACAGTTCGACAACACGACGAACATGACATCCAACACGTCAAGTAGACCTTCTTCTCCGTCTAATAGAGTCAAACTTAGCTTTGACTTTTTTTTTAAAATTCACCCTGCCCGTGAGGCCACCTGGATGCCATGTGGTAGACACATGTCTTCCATGTAGCATCCTAAAGGGGCGCATGCGGGTGTGGGCGACCTCGAGTGTGGGTGACTTCGGGTTCAAGTTGGTAGGCGACCGTGGGTGAGAAGTACGTGGCGACTTGCGAGGCAAAGACATGAAGTCGGAGTCTAAAGAGAAGTAACACCTCACAAATACCTGCGGTCACCCCAAAAGACCCGGGGTCGCCTCCCAAGGGACCCGCATGCGCCCCAAAAGACCTACAGTCGCCCTCCAGAGGACCCGTAGTCGTCCCTGGACCCGCAATCGCCCTATCTAGGATTTGCAGTCGCCCTGTCCAAGACCCGCAATCACCCCTAGACCCGCAGTCGCCCTGTCCAAGACTAGCAGTCACCCTTGGACTCGCAGTCGCCTCCTCAAACCCAAATGTGTCCTACCAGACCCGTGGTCACTCCTCGAGATCCGCATGCATCCTTGGCAGATCGCGGATTCAACCAAATTAGGCTCATCAACAATAAGACTTGAACTCACCCTCACCCGCAGTTGCCCAAGACCTAAACTCGCCCAAAACCTGAAGTCGACCCCCATTCCACCAAATTAGGCTCAACAACAATAAGACTTGAACTCGCCCTCACCTGCGGTCGCCCAAGACTTGAACTCGCCCAAGACTCGAAGTCGCCCCCCATTCCACCAAATTGGGCTCAACAACAACAAGACTTGAACTTGCCTCCACCCGCAGTCGCCCAAGACTTGAAGTCGCCCCCCATTCCACCAAATTGGGCTCAACAACAACAAGACTTGAACGCGCCCTCACTCGCTGTTGCCCAAGACCTGAACTCGTCCAAGACCCGAGGTTGCCCTCCACCCGAAATCGCCCCCCCATTCTACCAAATTGGGCTCAACAACAACAAGACTTGAACGCGCCCTCACCCGTGGTCGCCTAAGACTTGAACTCGCCTAAGATCCGAAGTCGCCCCCCAATCCACCAAATTGCACTCAACAACAACAAGACTTGAACGCGCCTCACCCACGGTCACCTAAGACTTGAACTCGTCCAAGACCCGAGGTCACCCCCCACCCGAAGTCGCCCCCCATTCCACCAAATTGGGCTCAACAACAACAAAACTTGAACGCGCCCTCACCCGTGGTTGCCCAAGACCTAAACTTGTCCAAGACCCGAGGTCGCCCCCCATTCCACCAAATTGGGCTCAACAACAATAAGACTTGAACTCGCCCTCACCCGCGGTTGCCCAAGACCTGAACTCGTCCAAGACCCGAAGTCACCCCCCACCCGAAGTTGCCCCCCATTCCACCAAATTGGACTCAACAACAACAAGACTTGAAGTCGCCCTCACCCATAGTCGCCTCTATCTTAAAGTCACGTCGGTGCAGGAACCAACATACCACAAGATGTGAGCCATCTCCAACTCTAATGAAGTCAAGCTTAATTGCATCTTCCATACACTATAATTGACATGTCCTTCAATGCTCGTAGTTAGTTAATACTACAGAATCAATCTATAAATACAGAAATTTTAGTATGACTAATTAGACCAATTGAAGAGGGTTTTCCAAACCCTAAACCCTAACCCTATACCCTAAACCCTATAGAAAAACCATGGACCTTCTCCATGTATGCTAGTCCAAAAGTAATGTACTTCTATTTTTTAGGATGGATAAAATGACAAACACATGTGAGTTGCTTTTCATTATATGTCATAAAAAAGTTTGAACTCCTAAACCTTGTACTTGTAAGATAAAAACCATTCAAAGTGTCATTTCCTAACTTTTTAATCTTCAATAAATTGAATATTCATTCACCCCTTCAAATGTGTTTTAAATCTCCTTGATGTATCAAGGGGAGGACTATATTGAAGTTCCTATGTTGGAGGATGGAAAATGAAATGATGAGGAGAAGGGCTTCCCCAAGTCTCCATTTCGTAAACCACTTCTTATGTAGATAAAAAGATTTCTTCTTCATGCATCCCACAGTGTTAGTATTTTTTTTGTACATGGTTTCCCCCAAAAGGGAAGGTCTCCTCTCAATGTACTCCCTCCAAAAATTAAAATAGGAAATGGTCACATTGAATTTGACATGACCACAAGGGAAAAAAAAATGTCAAGGAGAAGAGCTTCCCCAAGTCTCCATTTCTTAAAACCACTTCTTATGTAGATAAAAAGATTTCTTCTTCATGCATCCCACGATGTTAGTATTTTTTTTGGACATGGTTTCCCCCAAAAGGGAAGGTCTCCTCTCAATGTACTCCCTCCAAAAATTAAAATAGGAAATGGTCACGTTGAATTTGACATGACCCCAAGGATGGATGAAGGAGAAATGCAATGTTAGGAAAAAGGGCTTTTCCAAATCTCCACTTCCTAAACCAATTTGCTTTCTTTATTACTTAATTAACTTTTGATCACTTAGTATTGAATGCCATAGTTTTAGGATTTTCTAGAGTTATTCCTCAGAAAAAGGGGGGAGCGGTACTTGAAAACTTTTAACGCCTTTCCTCCACTTTGTAAGGGGGGAAACTCAAACTCATATTTTCGGGCGCCCCTGACCTGCGGTCGCCCCATACGCAGCCGCCTCCATCGTCATGAACTAGAAGACCTCTTGAATCTGAGACCCGCAGTTGCCCTATTAGCCGCGATCGCCCAAGAAATGACCTGTGGTCGCCCCCCTAAGCCCCCTTCTACCCGCATTTGCCCCCCGTAGACCCGCACTCGCCCCCCCTCCCTCGACCTGTAGTCACACACACACCCTCGACCTGTAGTCGCCCTGGATTGGACCTGCAATCGCCCTCATTCTAGGACCTACAGTTGCCCCACCTTACCCGCAAGCGCCCCACCCGTAGTCGCCCATGGTGACGTGGTGGAGGCTTTCCACGTCACTATTGACAACCCGCCACGTAAAATTAAATTTTTGGCTGCCCTGCCCGAAAATTTCAAACCCTAATTCCATACTCGTCAAATTTGTCTCGTATATGCGACACTCGTCTTTTACGACATTCGACATCAGATGAACAACTCGACACCCAAACCCCAAAACACGTTCGATAGAACAACCCTGGTTAATGCTCTTGCATTTATAAAATTCCAAATTTATTTTAGATCATTTGGTCATTTTAGTTTTGGAAAAAAGGTACATCATAGGTGTCAAAGCAAAATCAAATAGCTTCCCATTGTAGACTATAGGGAAGGATTATTCTTGTCTTTTTGATGATTAATATGGTTCTCTACATAGTTCTTAGGCGCAACATTAATGATAATCCAAAAAAATCCCTTTGTCATTTGCAGAGACTATAAGTAGAAGCTAGAAAGTCATTGAATAGTGACTTTTCAATCCGATTTCAACCTTTTGAATCCTAATTCAAATTATTTGAACCTTAATTTCAAATTTTAAGATGCAAGAGAGTAAAACTAGGTTTATTACAAGGGATCCAATAGGGCTAGGGTCCTAATAGATCTATCTACTTTAAATTGTGTAAGAGGTAGTAACAATTACATTCAATATGAGGAGGATATATGTAAGCTAGACAAAATCTTTCATTTGGCATAATCAACATCTTGAGAAGGAGGGGCATTACCTATTACCTTTCACATATAAACATATTTGAAGAATATTTTGTTGGAGGGATTATTTTTCCTTTCATGATTTTGAAGTACCCTCACTAGAAGAAAACAACGTTGATTTCAACAAAATCCAGGTGATGCAAAATTTGGTTTTCTTCCAAAAATGCACAAATTGCGTTGGCTGCAATGCAATTTATGCATTTTTTGGCAGAAAATTGAATTTTGCGTCACCTAGATTTTTTTGAAATCAATGATGTTTTCTTCTACTGCCTATTGCTACCTAATTTTTTAATATTGAGCATTATATGTGGAGCTATTATTTGTTTAAATTTTTTCACAATTTTGTTTATAGGCTATGTTTGCTTAAAATTTTAGTTCATAGTTATCTTATTCTAACTTACAATCTATATAATTATAATGTAGTTGTTACTACCTCTCACACAATTTAAAGTAGATAGAATGTAATTACTCAAAACTCAAAACCTCGATAATTATAATGCTACCATCTACATAGGGTTGCAATATGAGGCAATTATAAATGGAACTTTTTCTCATTTACATTTTTTCCTGAGTACAGGTACCGATTGAGCTGGCTCTGCAAGGAAAGTTTTTGTTCCAAGGGTTGATGAGAAGCAATGGACAACATTAAATGAATGAGTGCATGGGTGATGGAAGTGAACGCTCCAAAAGGCAAAATACGACAGGTAGAGAGTTTAGCTTCTCTCAACATATGCTATTTAATTTGAAAGTGTGCATGTTTGTGTATTTCTTCACGTGTTATTTTGGTACTCTTAATGTTTTTAGGCCTTTTAGAGTGATTTTTTCTACACAATAGAATTTGGAGAATTGGAAGCCACATGTTTGAATTGAAACGATCATGCAAATCCACAAGTTCTCAAGTAATCAACCAGACTTTCAAAGCCGCTTATATGAGAGTTATATATATATATATATATATAATTTTTTTTTTTCATTGTGCAATCTACAATCATGAGCATCATACTTTCATAATGGCCCTTCAAATAGTGAGGATAATAGCGAAGGATAGAGTTTCAAGTCTTTGCTCCAATTATGATGTTAAGGTGACGATCTTCTAGAGTAGAAGTGAAGGGATTCCTTCTGCTTGGATTCCTGCTTTTTGTATTTTTCAGGCTGGAGCTGGTGTTGCTCAGGAGTTGGGGATGGTGGTTCATGAATTTGCTGCAACTTGCTGAGAACCTTTGTTTTATATAAGTGTTAACTTCATGAGTGTCTGTTAAGAGTTACGGTATCTAAACTAGTGCGCAGTTGAAGCAGTCACTGCCTACCTGGTGCTGTTCTCCAATGAGATCTCTGGTTCATATCAAGCAATATATAGAAGAATATTCTTTCCGTTCTCTGTTTATTGGAGTGTGACAATGCTTCTACAATTGAGCACAATATATGTCCCCAATACACAGATTGCAAACCCTACAATAAGCAAAACAAACTAACTGCGACAACTAGATCAAGAGCAAGAAAGGCGAGCAGTCTCTTTTTTCAATTTTGTATGTTTTAGTCCAGTCTTTCAGGGCAATTTGACTACCCTACCTCAGGTGGTCAGGAATATCAACGGGTTTTTTCGTACAGTAAATTGCCACAAGTCTTCACAGCACTAGCGCAATTCTGGAGGGTCGGAGGCAGACAGGCTCATACTTGTCAAACCTGTCAGAGCTGGCGAAATTTCGCCAAAAAAAATCCTGAGTCTCAGGATTGGCAGCCTCTGTCGAATAGTTTATCATTGTGGGAGCAACGATCGAAATACAGTCGGAGTACACACTCTCATCAGCATCGGGTCAGGGGAGATAGATAATACCTCCGCGGGGGGCAATGGGCTACCTTCGATATCGCCGACGAGGAAACACCGTAACCATATGCCTCGAGTTTCCCGGGTCGATGCTCCCCCAACCGCATTTCACTTCTTGGTTCAAAAACTGAACTCCAGTCATATTGATCCAAATGCAGTACGGTAGATGAACGAAATCAAAATAAACAACAACGGAATACAAACATGACACACAACATTAATGAGGCTGGGTTTATCAGTTTCACCAGCTGAAGTGGCAGCATATTCTCCAGATTCTTGCACCTTCCTCCGCGGTCTATGGTGATGGCATTCTAGCTTGAGCCGATAGCTACGCTTTTGCCCTCATGGAAATCACCCAAACGAAACCCTAATCTGGGGAAAATGAAAATATTCAACGGAGTCAGAGGTCAAGTGGCTAAAAGGAAATTTTATATTTGCAATTCAGAGCACAGGACAGTGGAAATAGAGAGAGGCAGTAGATCATCATTCCAAGCTTCGAAAGACAAGGAACCTCTGTAACATGACCTGATAATAATACAGAGAGAGAGCCTATACAATACTTCTCCAATTGAGCATCCTCGATGCTCGGATTGCAAAACCCTACAATAAGCAATTGCTGAGCACGATTTATCATTCTGGAAACACCTTCTGTAATAAAAACGGAGTATAGAGGGATTTGATCAGCCCTGGGACTGGGGAGAGAGATGCTACCTTCACGGGTTACCTTGATCTCGCTGAGCGGTGAACGCGAACGCGCCCCCCCGTCTACCCAGAGGTCCCAGGGTCTGAGTCCGGCCCCCTTCAAAACTTGGTGACGTGATTCCTTTTGGTTTCCGCTGAGCTTCCCTGACCCAGCTCCGCGCTCAAGGTCAGGATCTCCTGTCTCTCCATTTGCGCAGTTTTGTCCTCCAATTGAGCCCTGGGTCTGGGGAGAGAGAGGCTACCTGCATGGGGGAACACCGGGTTACCTATGACTCTGTGAGCGGTAGACGCCGGCTTCGTTTACCGAAAGGACCTAGGGTCGAGTCCGTACCCCCTTAAATCGACAACTAGAGTTTTTGGTTCCCGCTGCGCTTCCCTGTCCCAGCTACAGTCCGCGCGCCTTAGTCCTCCTCCCGTGTCTCTCTTCCCGTTTGCGCAGTTCCGTTCCCGCCCCGTCGTCATCGAGGTCGAGTGGGAGCCATGGCGAAGCCCCAATTGATCGAATCAATCGCTTCACCGCAGTTTCAGTTTCAGTTCCAGAATGTTGAAAGTCCCATTATCCCTGTTCGATGCATGCATAATTATTACGTGGAGATTTAAAATGTTACAAATTTTGTTTCTCCTCAGTTGTGACAATGAAGTGGCGTGTGTCGGACACACCGCTTTGCGAATCTGGCATGAGGTGGAGTGTGGCAAAGAAACTGATGAAGCGCCCTTCTCCAGCTCCAGAGCATGTGCAGCAGCAAAGATTCCCAGGGAAAAAGACATAAACAATGGCAAGTGACACAATAAACTGAAGTTTGCGAGAGAGAGTCTTGGAACCGCTGAACTTAACCCTTAAGGACGGACTGATGACCATGGAAATCATGGCTTTTGGAACCATGTGACATCATCTACTTTATAAAAAACCAAAAATATCCATTGGAGGTCAAACTACTGTAGAAGATCTTCCCTTTCCACCCTTAATTCCAAGGATGAATAGTTGCACTTCTGTCCTACACAGGAGAATTCCTTGTCATCCATTGGACACCAAACGTCCACATTGGTGTTTAAGGGTTAAGAATAAAAATAATTTAACCTACAATAGACTTTATGTACCTTAAAAATATTCTAATTGGTTCATTATGGAGATAATTTGAGGGAAATTGAGGTTCATCATAGTGGGCATGGTAAGTTATTCACTTTCTTTATCCAATGTCTCACATTGGTATTTTTGTGAAGGTTAGTTAGGGTCATTGTTTGTAGTCTTGTAGGGGAGGCAACCCATTTCTAACCACTTAAGCAAATACAAGTTTTTGCAAGGGAAGTTTCAATAGTAGAAAATTTTCCCATGTGCAGAAATAGATTTCATAAGATTTTCATAATTTTTCAGATTTTTATTTCTCAAAACATAAATACTATGAATTTTTTAGTTGAAGATTTTGTTCCACTCATATTGGTTATATGTACCTTCCTATTTCCAACCCAAGGTTGATTGCAAAATCCAACAAGGGTTGGTTACAATATTGAGAGTCTTGTAGCCAATCATAATGCGCTACAAATGTACTAGGAAATTAATCATTGTTAATCACTTCTTGATTGGAATTACTCCACCTTATGTTGTCAGAGTTGGGCGGTGATCAAGAATGGATTGCCTCCCCTATTGGATATTGAACCCCTAGCTAGATCAAATCCAACAATTGAATGTTGAATTATGGTATAATTTTGGAATTTAGATTGTATGGAATGCCATTTTTTAATCTTCAAATTATTGGAAGAATTTCTAATTCAAGAGTTTCAATTTCAATTCCCTTTATTTTTTTGGATATTGCTATTGCTCTAGAAATTTAATAAATTTTGGGCATGCTTATAGGTTTGTTTAATTATTTTTGAAACCAACCCTAACATAGTATAGTGTACAATGGACACCATTGCCTAGATTTTCAAATATTCTCCTATTCAAATTAACTTCTCCATATATAGTATAGTCTCTAGAGGTAGCATTCTCCAATTCAAAGTCTCTTTTCCTTTGAACTAGAGCCAACCTTTGAAGGTACGTAATGTAAGTCAACCCATTATGAACTAAAATTTAATTCAAATTTAGGTTGTAATTTTTCTCTCACATTACGATGTAGCATATATAGTACAAAATGTGAAATAGAAGTTCAAATGGTTGGAATCGGAGTTCAAAGGGTTGGCATTGGGTTGTAAAGTCACCACTCCATGAACTCACTATGAACATCACCATGTGGCTTCTATATATGACAAAAGGTTCATTCATTATTCCGCAATTTATAAAATACTTTTGAATTGCCAACAAAACTATATAGAGAATTAAAAGAGTGGTATTAGCATCTAAAGAGGCAAGAGTATTTCCCCTCTAGGATCTACAATAGGAAGCTATGTAATTTTTCTTTGACCACCTATGATGTTTCTACTTTTAAAAAAAAAGTAAATTGATAAAATTACATGTGAAATATTCCCTAATTTAATTTCCATTCTTTTGTAGGAAAAAAAATTGTAAATTTATCACGGAGAACTATATGCAGTGACCAAATGGTCTACCATGAGCTTCCTACCTTAATTAGATATAATTGCAAAATATTCTTAAATAGGAAGGCAAAGGCCTTCTACAATTCTATAGTAAGTTAAAAATTCTTTATAACCATAGAATATATTTGTTATAGTGGTCCACAATATATGGGCAAGCTTCCTTTTAAGCTTTTCTACATTGTGTTCATTCTACTACAACTCAAATAGTGCAAGGAATCACACATTTGTAGTATTTCCCTCCCTTATGTTTTTTTTCTAAAAAATAGTGCATGCCCATTGTCTTATCTTGCCCTTGCTAGAATCTCACTAGCATGTGCACTCCCCTCATTGACCTAAACCATGAAGCAATTACAAGCAAGTGTGCCACTATTAGCTAGATTAATAGGTTGAGTGAAGCCATTCAAACTATGGTGTGCATTAGAGTCTCATTTCCATCTAGCCAAATCTAAACAACATCAATTTTTCCTTATAGCTCTTCTTCTTAGCTTATTGTGAGCATGTGTTTTGTTGTAATCAAATATACAATTTATTTATTCTGAATGTTAGAAGTTGAGGTCACATTTAGAAAAGACATTGTTCACCTAGAATTCTTCCTTTTACACCTGACTACTAGCTATGCCTACATTTGGGGAAGACTTTGTTCACCTAGAATTCTTTCTTTAACACCTTACTACTAAATATGCCTCATAATATGCACAATCTATAAATATTAGAACTTATCAATCTTCCCTTGTAGCTTTTTCTCTAAACTTTCCATGAACACATGTTTTATGATAATTGGACTAAAAGTTAGGTTATTATGAATTTCAGAAGTTCTGGTCATATCTAAAAAAAGAAAAACATGGATCACTTACGTTGTCTCTTTGAAATGTTCATTGCTTGAAGGCATTTAGTTTTTCACACCCATCTTTGGTTAAATTGTGGTACAAATCCTCTGAAGGGTTAGGAAATCACCACATCCATCCAAACAAGGGCTCAAGGTTGACATCACATTAAAAGCCACCAAGTTTTCTCAACAAACTTTTAAGAAAACCAAAACAACCCTCAACAAAGGGTCTTGACGTTGATAGAATCATGTGATCATATCTAACCCTGTTCATAGATTCTGTGAGGGATGACTCGAAACAATCTGTAACAGAGGCGCTATTTAAACCATCAGACCAAATCAGTACAAGTTGGTGCAATTGAAACCTTCCAAGTTGCAAGAAAGTAATACAATCAGTGGCTCTAGTGCTGATGAATCGTCAACAACAAATCAGCCAAGTACTAAGTAAGGACTCGTATCCAATGATGCAAGACAGTAGGGTTACATTTACCTGAAATCTAGAATCCAATGAGCCAAAACTAGTGATTTCGCCTATTATCTGCCGGTACCATATAAAAATCTATGAGATGATAAATCTAATATAATTGGAGTATTTATGATAGTAGCACCTTCAACTTGGCACCCAATACTTACACAAGGGTATGGTTACCGGCAAAGTCAAAAGGGTTTTGAAACCGAATAAAACTTGCTAATCTGAAATGGGCTGTAAGAACAAATTATCCCCTCGCAGCATGTACACATTCTCTCCGCAGAGCCCAGATGATTAAAATTACACTGAATCAGTTACTCCAAAGGCAGCGCCGCAACGATGTTGACAGAGAAGTCACCTGTTCAGGGTGCTGTAGAACTACACAGAGCCCTGCACACGCCACCGTTGCACTTGCAACAGCGAACGCAAGCCTTAAGGGGCTCCCAACCCATGGATAACGGGAACTACTCCCTCTCGTCCCTCGTTTAGGTAGTAGAGACGTTGTCATTAAATTGTCACTGCTGCTGCTGCAAACTATGATGTGTGTATGCTTGTCCTCATCTGTCTGACCCAGGAAAGCACCACATGGGACTTGAATTTAGTAAACGATTATACAGGATTTCAAGATCAACATCATTCCTGAACTCCAAAACTTAAACATGAAACATAAAACATTCCGGAACGACAGAGGACAAACCTCGCTTTGAGCTAACGATGGTATGAGATGACTCCGGTTCAATTCTGGCGCAGCAAGCGACGGAAGGGTGTAGGCTGCCGGATGCCCAGTGCTTTCAGTCAAGATGTTTCTCCAGTCTAAAGAAGAAATGTCAAAAGCTCCAACTAATTTGTGCGACACACCCCGCCTCTCAGCTGCTTCCAAAATGCGTTCAATAACTCGTTCCCATCCTTTCTCATTCGCATAATTCAGCAGCAACTGGAGACGTTGAATCAAAACATTTGCATCCAGAGTTTGCTCCTTTAGCATCCAACCCAGATCATAGAGCAGGTCTTGCGCTTCGCAGCTACTAGTAAATAGCTCCAGGCTTTCCACCTCGTTGCAAAACTCTGCATCCCCAACTAGCACAACCATCGTGTTGCTGGGTCTTCCTTCATTCTCAACCTGGTGTAGACAAGTCCCGGTTCATGAAGTTCATATGGTAGCATGTTGTAACCAGAAACGATGTAGAGCATTATTCCTAGGAAAGACCAATGAAGTACGTGGAAGTCCAGACCAGAAGATTAATTCCACAAGCAAACTTAAGTAACCTCTTATTTCAGACCAAACTTAGACTGAGCAGATAAACTTCCGTGTTCCCTTCTCATTCAAAAATCATATGTACTGCATCAACCGACCATGCTTGCCAGTAACATACGGAGACCCATAAGATAAAACATGAGGACAATCTAACTACAACATTGTGTATGTTAATCAATATACACCGAATGAATGGTACCTCGATGAAAACAGGCCCAGCTGCACAAGGGTCTAGAGGTGGCACAACGATCTGCCAGTTGTCCTCTTGCTTACTAAGGGAACTTGCTTTCAGCACCCAAGCAGCAATATACTTTCCCCCATGAGACATCAACAACCTGCATTAGATACTAATTAGTGAGGTTCATATATGATGATCCAGAGCACGAGGGGACAACATGAACTGCAATCAAGAGGACAATCTCGAGTCATTGTATTGCGATTGAGAACATACGAAAATGAACCATTTAAATTGGCCCAAAGGATCTGAACAAGGGACCCTTGATCATTACCAATACACTGTGCAAGAACTCAACGAGATATGCATAAAGAAACCCACTTTGTATTTGCTTGTCGCAAGTTGCGTCCAGTAATGCTTAGCATACAGCCAGTGCCAGCCCGGAAACATACAGGTTCAACAGACTGCAGGACCGGCATGCAGGGCATACAGTCTTCTTTCCCGCCGCTTCTGTTCACCGGCTTCCCTGTTCCCCCAAATAACAATCTTAGCAGACAATATGCACCAAAGTACATACCAGTTTGCAAAACGACTATCAAGAACTCAACACAACATCAACTGTAATGAGTTCAGAGAGAAACTTGCCATTTTCAAAGTGTACGGTCCGTCGACCAAGTTTGGCCTTAAAATACCCTTTTTCCCAGAAGCCTGATTTATTCAGTGGACTGCAGACAAGCTTCAAAACAGCACCTTCCCAGTCTGCATTCAGCTGCCAAAACCAAAAACCAGTGCATTAATTCCGTAACTAATACGGTGATGAGGACTCCAGAAACAGTCAATCTGAAGAATGAGACTTCTCAGAAACAGCACATGTAAATAAAGGCATGAAGAAAGATCCATGTCCAATACCTCCTCCCACATAAAATGTGGCATGGAAATAAAAAGGGTGATGATGGTGCAACCAGAGCGTATATACCCTTCCAGATCCACAGGCATATTCGATAACCACTCCAAAATCTGCAGTGGCATAAGCCATGTGGTCCAAACTAAGTTGACGTTAGATAACCAGGATAGCTCGTCGTTCTAAGCAATCGTACTAAGAGATCCTATAGAAATTTCGGAACATCATGTAAGTACTGAAAATCGCACCTGTTGCCTTAAATTTCGAGGAAAGTCCCCTGGGTTCCAGTCATACAGCTTGAAGGAGATCCGGCCAGTTGGACACTGACAAACAGAAACCTCTTAGTGTCATACAAACTAGTATCAACCCCTGAGAAAAAAAAAATCAACAAGTGAAAGGATTCATCATGGATTCTGAGAAGATAATGACCCTCACTACAACATACACTAACTACAAAGATGCCGAAGCAGTGAAACGACCTTGTGTATGACTGAAAGGACAGACATAGCTACACAGCTAAACAGTCGGACTCACCGAAGATGCATATGCAGTCGGCTTGTCGAACCTTGGAGTGGCACGAGATGCCGACTCAAAACCATGCGAAGGTAAGCTCTCATTAACGTTTGGAGAGTCCTCCAACAACAATGCCAGCAAGGAATCTTCATCAACTCCACTTTTCTGTCCGTTAAAAACACCGCCAGGCTTTTCTGTGGAGTTCCACAGTAAAGCAGGCTCAGCAGGAACAGGAACATTGGAGTCAGGCACGTCAAAGTCCTGGGTCGATGGTGCAGAAAGTGCTTCTTGTGCTCCTGCAATAGACCAGACGCTATGGTATATTTAAGAGGTAAGAAGGTGTGATAAAAATAATTTATCATTAAAAGCAAACCCCAACACACGATTCGATGAATACATCACTATTCAGCATCCTCGATCTAAAAAAAATACCAATAGGACCCCTATAAATCAACAAGGGGTCATTGTTTGCTGAAGCAATGTGAACTCGACTTCTAAAGGCTAACTGACACCTGAGAATCCATCTTGAAACCAAACTGACTTCGGGCAAGTTTCGAGAGAGACGTAAACCGAGAAGAAGCCAGACGGGGAAAAGATGGAAGCGCAGAATATTGGAGTACAGAATGTGAAGGGCCACGAGTAAGTTGAAATAATCAGATACATAAGATTAATTAGAAATGACTATGACGTAGGAAAGGCAGATAAATGGTAGGCTTTCTGGGAACTATTCAAAAAAAGAGGAATTCCTTACCATCAGATTTTGATTCAGAAACCTCGACTACGCCAGCAGAAAGGATCTGTGTGCCGTCTGTTGTATCAGATTGTTCAACAGGAGAAGAGGCCTCTTTAGAAACCTGCACGACAACATTTTGCTCCACCCTAGCCTGCGCTTTGCTTTCAACTGCAGAATTCTCGTCTCCATTCATCCTCCCCTCCCCTTAAAACAGAACAGATGAAACAACGAAAACATCAGATGCTATCCTCAAGATAAGCACTCTCTTTGGGATCTTCAATCTTCCAACTATATAAATAATCAATACAGGCCTCCGTCTTATTACTGAGATCTTGTATTTGGATTACATGCGGTCATTCGTATGTGGAGAATGAAACAAATCTAACACCGCAAAATCGCACTGATGATGATTCACAGCAACATTCTCCGAAGACTACGAAGACTCGGCCAAAAGCGTCTGCTACACAAAGGACTGATATGACACAAGAACGTAGCCAAATTGATCCAAATGCAATACGATAGATGAACGAAATCACAATAAATAGCAACGGTATACAAATATGACACACCATTAATGAGGCTGACTTTATCAGTTTCACCAGCTGGAGTGGCAGCATCTTCACCAGATTCCTGCACTTTCCTGCGCCGTCTATTGTTATGGCGTTCTAGCTTAAATCGACAGCTACGCTTGCCCTCATCGAAATCACCCAACACATGGAACCTGTATGATCAAGTATTGCATCAGAGATGTTTAGGATGTCATCACAAGAGGCAGTTCTGTTCCATTAAGGTATGGAGCCATATGCTGTATAGCTCTTTTAGAAACTAAGCAGAACATAGAGCAGCTCGAACTGTAAACGGAGCCACAGAGCAGGCCTGTCTTTCGCATCAGTCCCTCCTGTTTTCAATAGATAAAGCAGCAACTCTGTCATAAATAATCGTGATAAAATCATCCATAGATAATCGTGGTCTCTGTGAGTGACCAAGGAAACGCTTCCACATGCTGCCGATTGTCAAACAGCAGAAGACTCAAAATACTTCCCAAAACTCTTTTTCCAGTTTCTGTTCAGTTTGCGTAAGAGAACACACACACACACACACACCCCGAAAAGGTCCATTTATGGGGCATGAGAACTCAAAATTGAAAAGTGATGGACTGATCCTAAATAATTGACCTCCAAATCAAAATTTGGATACTGATGAACAGGGTACACTTAGACCTCATTACTATGAGCTTCTATAAAGTGATATTCTGGAATATCCTGCACACTGGCCACACTGTCGTGGAATGCAGCACACCTGTGACACATTCAAGCTATTCAAACATTAATACTTTTGGAACCCCAGGCAGTATGGGTTGAAGAGGTCAGGGCGTTCTTACTTGCCACACTGTTGACAATATCGATGGGCAATGTCACGCAAAATCACGGTGGTCGAATTCGCACACTGCAGACACACACGGTGTCGCTGATGATATCCCTTGAGGCGAGCCAAGTCCGCTCCGCACGCAGGAACTTGGCACCGGGCAGTCACCTTCGCCCTCTTACTTCGGCTTCCGCCCTCGTCGTCGTCCTCGTCAGTACAAGCACACGGGATTCTTCCGGCCAGAAAATTCGGGCAATCAAGTCGCGGGTCTCGAAACAATTCATAATCCGAAGTGGTCGTCTTCTCCATTGAAGAGCTCGATTGAGGCCCCGCCACGCCTTTGCCATCGGAGAGGCTGGGCGAGTTTGCCTGAAGACTTTCCAACCCAGTCCATGACTGTCCTGCAGCAAAACTCGCGCTTGGATCGTGCGTCTGCAACGGGCTCGTGTCAAAGGTAGGGTTGGCTAGCAGGAGCACACTGTCCCATTCCCAACCTGCCACCGAATCACCTAAATGCCCCATGTCTCGGCAGCTGCATAGATTCCTCTCTCCCAAAGCCAAAGAACCCCTGCGCCACAAATCTAATGCGAATCCTTCTCACTTTCACAGTTTCCGCATACAAAGAGACAGGGGAAGAAACAGCATCAATTCGACTACAAGTGTACCGAAATTACATAATAGCGAACAAAATCCGGGTGACACCAAAACACCTCGACATCATACACTAGAATCCCCCGCACCTGTGCTTTTTCTGGCCGAACTAAGAAGAATCCGCCGCACTTCAAAAAATGTGCATCAGAAAAAAGAGGGGACGAAACAACATCTATTCGGCTACATGCGGCATCATAAAAAACAGGGGAAGTAATAGCATCTACTCGACTACATGAGTAGTAAACTTAAGAAATGGCCACCAATATCCTGGCGACACCGAGAAACCTCGACACCATATCTTCGACCACCCTAACCAGAATCGAAAAAACGACCAAAACCCCCGAGTCACGGAATCCGCGCAACAGAATCTTGCCCAGAATCAGAATCCCAGAGGCAGAGCCTGAAGCTTCACTTCAAGAACGCATCCGCCAGAATTCCAACCCCAAACACCCGCCGAGGAAACCCTAGTGCAGATTGCTCAAAGGAATTTGGCGAATCTGCATCAAAAGCGTCGAAAAAAAGGCGCATTGATAGCGGCGACAGACGGCGAGAGGGGTGCGGGGTGGTGAGCTCACTACTCAAGTGGAGTGATGGAAGTACAAGGCACGGTGCAGCCGCAGACGAGGAGCAATTGCCATTCAGTTCGCCATAGCCATGATTCTCCCTTCATCTTCCTCCCCGTGCGGCTATGCGTTGCCGTGCGGTCGGACTCTCCGGAGCAGTCCCGCGATGGATGTTCGTCGATGGATGGATGAATCGTTTTCATCCGAAGGGATTGCTCACTAGCTTCCTCTACAGTACAGTAGAGAAATTGATTTATCATATGTCCGGGGCGGTTGACATGGAGGGTGAGGATTGAGGACCGGTTTCTGCGGCCTCAGCATCTCTTGCCGGGGGCAGCTCCTCGGGAGCCACGAGCAGCAGAACTCTGGTAGTACCGTGGAACCTTCGCCCGACCGCATTCAAAGTGTCATATATATTTTTTTAAAGGGATAGTTCAGAAACCAAGATTTTCGTATGTGTTCCATGTTCCTTGAAGCTTCCCTTAGAGATGTCAATGGTGATGATTGCCAAAATGCCCATAGACTATTCTTAAAGAGTTTTTTAAAATGAAAAGAACGATTGGGTGTGATGAATATAACATTTGTATCACATATATGTCATTTAAGAATTCAAAAATGAATTATTATAGTAAATATTTAGCTACAACTAAAGCTATCTAATTTGGATTAAATTATTTTTTTTTCTACTATGTTTGAAATTTTCTACAATTTTAAAAGGAAATATTGACATCCTTAAGTCTTGTAGTTTTTCATTGAACAAAATGTGTTCTTGCATTTTTGGACAAGCTATTATGACTTCATATTTTTTTTAATCTCTTTGTTGATACCTTTCAAGTAGCTTTTTGTAGGCATCTTAAGTATTCATGTGAAGCTTCATTCTATACATTTGTGATAAATATTGAAATTTTTTTTCATTTTCAAGTAATCTTGTGTGGAGAAGGCATCTAAGAAATTTGATTTATTTCTTATTTGAAATTTAATTTGATTGTTTACATGAAGATGAAGATGGACAAATGTGAATAAATATTTCTATTTTGTTTGATGAAATGAATAGTAGTTCAAATTTCATTTTACAAGCAAGCATGGCATTTTTACAATATTATGTATTTTAAGTTTTTTAATTCATTTTTTGATTTGAAAAAACAAACATAGGGTTTACATTGTCTAGTTGGTTTTTAAAAATGTAAAAAAAATCCTTGAGTTGTAAGACTTACAAATTCTTTATGAAGACTTTGAAAGCATTAGTACAAATCTAAGCTATAGTTAATATTGTTCAATTCAATTTTCAACATGATTTTGATGTGAACAATGAATAATGAAGCCATCGCATTTATAAGGGTTGAAATGGTAGGCATTGAATAGTAATCTAATACACTTTCAACATTGCTTTAAGTATAGTACAACAACTCTATTTATTGTAATGTCCAAGTTTGATTTGGTGTAATGTGTCAATTTTGCATTTCCATTCGTACAAACATAATTTTGTTAGTGGCATTAAAAATGTATTCTTAGAAAATTGAATTTGTGTTAGCATCAATAATTTTTTATATGTGTACAAGATTATTATTATAAATATATTCAATTATAAATTCCAATGAACTTAATAATTGAAAGTTAGAAAGAAAGGCATGCCCTTTATATTGTACAAGTGGAAGGTAGGAGGCATATAGGAAATTTCAAATACAATAATTGCAAGCTTATTAAAACTTCAAACCTCATTAAAACAAAGTTGAAAGAGTGGATAAAGATGAACCTCTATTCCCTTCTTTGAACTTTGTCAACAACTTTCTAATGAAAGATTCAAGTAACAATTAAATTTTTGGAGCTCAAAGTTTATTTGAATTCCCACATTTTCTTAGATGAAAAAATTTTGTATTTTTTTTATTATTGTGCTAAAATGAGGTCCAAAGTTTTGCCAAGTTCTCAATTTCTATGTTTTTTATATGAGTAGAGGAAGTTCCATCTTACTTTAAATTATCCCATATTCTTGATATGCTTGCAATGTATGGACATGGAGACTCTATTCCCATTGTATTTGACATAATCATGTTGTATGCAAGATTATGATCGACTTTTGTTTGGCATTTATTTATAATATCAAACAAGATTAAGACCAATATATCATTGCCATGATTATTTTCAATGATCTCTCTTATTGACATCAAATATATATATGACTTTTAAAGTATTTCACATAGAACTAATATAGTTTCATACACTTTTAGAGTTCAATTTGTACAAATGAATATGAATTTGCACCTTCAAGATGGATATGTTTTTCATCACCTTATAAGTTACTTGTAATATATACTCCTTCCACCATTGTGAGTGTTCTATTTGATTTTCATGGTTAAGGGGCATTGCATATACATATGTATTTGTTGAAATCTCCCTTTGTAATACAAAATTCTGCGTTTCAACATTTCAACACAAAATTTGACAAGTAAATGCAGATTTTTGACAAGTAAAACGCAAAATTTTGTGTTACAAAGGGAAAACTCAACATAACCGATTCCATACTTTTTTGTTGAGTACAACATAGTTTTTGTCAAGTAAAACACAACTTTCTTCTAGTGAATAGAATTGATGAAAACATTTATTGAGAACTTAGAGCTTGCAAACTATCATTTTTCTCTCAAATGAATATGTAATTTAAATGCAATAAAGTCCTTCTTTCTATATTTTTTTTTTATCAAATTATTATTAAAATAATTGATTTATTTGAATGAAATTTATCATATTTATCATTATTCAAACAATTTTTTTCCTACTTTTAAGCATGAGATTATTAGTTTTAAACTTTTTATAAACTTCTGCATTAGATTGGCCTCCACATTTTCTAGATGAATCTTCTTAAATTGGACATTTGTCTCAAACGGGTTCTTCACTAGAAATTACTTTAGGAAAAACATGAAACCTACTATAGTAAACATTTAAATGTTGGAGTTAATAAATTAAAAAAATTCAAATTTCTATAGCATCACTATATTTTTTTGAAGCAGACTACATTACAACTACTACACAAGAAATAGTAACAATCCATAGTACATAATTTATAAATCTACCCAAGGAAAGTCCAAAAAGTTGGGGAAGAACCTATATAAGGAACTTCCGTTTTCCAACCACCAAGAGACAAATTGACGAGTCTCATCTCATTTTGAGTTGCTATATGTTTGTTTGCACTAGTTTAGACCTCGTGGTGTGTGGTTTTCAAAGATGTGTTGAATTAGTCAAACTTAGCTTGTATAATATTACTTATGGGTTTTTCAATTTCTGTGGGATTTTCTCCTATAATTTTACAAGCATGATTCATTTGTATAAATTGTTTAATACATGATGTCTACATACACACTATTTGTTTAAGTTGTGTTCAATTGTAGTTAGAGTGTACATGTTGTACTAATCACCCCTAAAACCATGTATAAATTTTTGAATTGCAATAGGGACATGTTCAAATGCTTCAAATTTAAGTTGTAATTACCACAAGGGATAACAAAATGGGCAAAAAGTAGAAGTAGAAAAAATAGGAGGAAATCTAATGTAAAATAATAGCTTAACCCCTCAAGGGACAACAAATTTTTGACAATGGAGATTTTCAATGAATTTTCCGCCTTTGATGGAGTTTTTGCATATGGATGAGCTTGAAATTTTTAATTTTATTCAATAGATGTACAAAATTAACTCATCAATGTTGACATAGATGTTTAGTGTCCAATGGATGACAAAGAATCTCTCTTTGTAGGACAAAATTGCAACTATTCATCCTTAGAATTTTGTGCAGAAAGGGAAGATCTTCTACAATACTTTGACCTCCAATGAGTATTTTTGAATATTTAAAACTGGACAATGTCAAATGGTTCCAAAAAGGTTGATTTCCACAGTCACCTATCCGTCCTTCAAGGGTTAAAGACTACTTTGTCTAGTTTGCATAGACTTAATTGTGGATAATATTGACCATTGGATTTTTAGATTATAACAATTTGGATGATTAACTTTATAGGAAAAAAATGCAACTCTCAATTGGGAAGAAAAGTTATAAGAAGATGAATAATTCTATTTTGTCCTTCCCCAAAAACATTGTATTGGAATCTAAGGCAAATGCATTATTTTTTTATTTTAAAAAATGACAAAAAACCCTCTATCAAATTTGTATATATTTTCAAACAAGAGGAGTAGAAAGCCAAAATTGACCAAATTGGATCCTACAAAATTTTAAAAAATTATATATGTGTCAATTTCTAAAATTTTGCAATTGATATTATTAGTATATTGCTTGGAACATCTTCAAAATAATTGGAATAATTTTAATGATTTTGTGTTCTTAATCATATTAGATTGAACCTCATATTTTGAAAATTGCTAAAAATGAAAATTTGAAAAAAAATTCTCTAGACCCAATTTGTACAAAGTAAAGACTAGAAATGTCTAAAAAAATGTTTTTTTTATCCCTACTATTCCTTTAAGTGAAAAAAAAATTATCTTTGCTTTCTTTCCTATTAGACTACATTTTTCTAAATAAAATTTAGAATACTTCTTACATTGAAATTTTGAAAATTTGAAAATGCAACAAGTGTGTCAACTTATTAGTCTATAAGATCCCACTTTACAAAATGTTGAGATTAGTTTTGCCCTACCAAGAATTTGCCATTGAAAATTTCAAGAAGACACATCGTATTCTCTTAGTCCTTGAGGGGATTATAGCCCCCCAAATAAAAAGTTTTGATGCACATATGGTTTACTAGGATAATGAAGTACCTATGATAATTTTTTAATGGATGTACTTTTAATGAAACATCGATAGATTTGGTATATACATTCATAATATTCAATACATATCACTGTATTTGATTTTTTAATTGTTACATGCCTAATTAGTAATTCGTAGTCGCTTCTGAAATTTCAGGTAAAATAGAGATTATGGTAGAAAAAATTATCATGAAAATTCAATGATATTCAACTTGCTTCATACAATTTTCATATCTTTTTTTTGTCAATAACTATAAATACACATTGCAAAGCTTTTTACCTCATTGTTTTGATTGGTGTAAAGCATAATCTATTACAAACAAAACATAACATACTTCTCACATGTAACAAAATCCTAACACATAAGGTAAAGAATTTAGAGTTTGAACTCAAGACAAGGGGCTAGGTAAATGTGTTCACCTTTGATGAAAGTAGAAGCAACAATCCCAAAATTTTAAGAACAACTTTAAGGATGAATACCTAACTTATTTTAATTATATTTTAGAAATTTTCAATTTTAAAATATTATTTTTTGGTTAGCCTAATTAGTTTTTGCCCTATAATTAATTACTAGGTAGGAAGTTTTCTAAGCTACTATAAAACTATGACAAGTGAATTAAATCATCACATCTTACTCAAACGCAATAGAGGAATGATTAGTTTCTAATTAATATGCAACTTTTCAAAGTCATAAATAAACATAGATAAAAGATAAAGAAGTCAATTACTTATATTTATTAGCAAAAAATGATGAATGGCCTAAAATATACTATCACATAAATATAGTAGGATCACAAGTTAGTGGCAAATGTGAGGGCTTTGTTACATGACACATGGCTTGTTGGCAATGTCTAGACCAACTTAGTCAGCAACTTAGTCAACGACTAGAAATATATCATCGGTCATGCAAACAAAGTCCATAAACGAGCTTCCACATCAATTGTTGGATGAAAGGACAATGTAGTCATTTATAACTTTGAATAGTGAAAATTGTACTAATAATTTCATATGTCCGAAATGATGTAGAATATAGTCATTTATGGAATCTCTAATTCCATATTTTCTACTCATGCATTGACAATTTATCAAATTCATAATTTCTATTTTTAGCATATTATTTTTTATAATTGGCTAAAATTTCATCTTACATCACTAAATATATAGTGGTCAAAGGTTTACATTGTTTCTATTGAAACTCTCTTTTGATGTGAGTTCAAGAAACATGACAATTTAACCTTCATCTCTATTTGTGTTGAAACATTCATACTATTTTTAGCATTTTAATAATTATTATGCATCATAATTTTAGTATTTATCAACTCCCAAGTTTGAACTTATAGAATCCACATATAAACAAATTTTAGGGTTTATAATTAACTTGGCTTTCATAATTTTACAAACAATTCTTGCTAAGGGTAGGTTTACACTATGGCTAGACCAATGACTATAAGCACTCCATGATACCCCACTTTGTTAGATGTGACCATGGAAAGTCAAAGTCCAAGACAAAAAATAGTAAAGGCACTTTGGGTGGTCTTGGTATAAATTTAAGAAAGACCATAGTTGGGCCATATATATTTATTATTAGATATAACATTGTCAACAATAAGATCAATTAATTAGACAAAATCTAAGGTTGTTTTAGCCCATCATAGCCTCCTAGAAATCTACTAGGCTTGCTCTAAGGAGATAGTCAAGAAATAACTCTTAGAAAATGGCAAAACATTATCTACTTAATTTGACCATGTAGGATGCCAAGTGAACTTTTCATCCATGAAAATGGCATGGGCCTTGACCAAAGTGTAAACCCAACTTAAACCATGCTTATAGGAGATCATCCAATTCTGACTAGCCTCCCATTCTTGTAGGCTAGACTACTATATTTTTGATCAACTATGTTTTAGGTGACAGCTCACTTAGAAAAAGACCAACAAAAGCATCAGAAATGTCTTGGAGGTGTACATTGAAAGCATACAATGGTCACATCATGTACATAAAAAGCCACAATTATCACTTACATCTATTTTGTAACAAACTTATGGTTGGAAATAGGTTTGCCAATATATATTAAAAATTTGACAAATAGAATCTTTACAAAAAATTCATAGTAATTTTGTTTTTTAAGATTTAAAAAAAAATTAGGAATCCTTTTGAAATCTATTTTTTTACACAATTTTTTTTCCCTCAACCTTCCCCATGCTATAGATAGGCTAAAATACTTAAGTGGTTGAATATGGGTGATAATCTTAATATCTCTCCACTAATCACTACTTCAATAATTCTAGAGGACCTTTGGTCTAGTCTTGATGTAAACCGCCCCTAACCCCTAAATGTAATGTCCATATTCATCTCGGGAATTGATGATTTGAGAAAAATCATAATAAAGTGCTATTTGGAAGCATATTTTGGAATTGATATTCAAATAAAATTTGTAGATTTTGAGTTGTAGATTCTATACATGCACTTAGATTCACCAATGCTATCACCAATATTTTTAAAGATGTTTTGAAAGGAAAGTTTCAAAATTTCTTCTAAATTTGATTACAAGAAAAATATTATCATTTTTTGAGTAAAATTTTTTGGATTGGATTTGGAATGTGAGGTTCTCTGCACATTGTGATTTTTTGAAATTTTTGTATTCTTCCAAATTAGGACCTCATTTTGGCAAATCCAATTTTGAACTATAGTAGAGTCAATGCAATTTTGGCTTGGTTAACCACTTGATATACTTCCACATTGATAATTTTAGAAAAATATGTACTCTAGTCACACCAAATCCAATCCTTATAGATAGGATTTTGGATAAAATCTCTCCACAAATTAGAATAGCTTTCATCCCAACAGTTAGGAGGATGAAACTCAAGTTTCAATCTGTTCATCGTCCGGAAAATGGACGTCAGAGCGCTTACTTGGGGCGAAAGTAACATGAAAACGTTTGTCCTCTTCGTAGGTGTGCTAGGCTTAGGTGTGCTGAATCCCTGGCCGACTAATACGGCGCTAAGGAGCTGCCAGAGTGCCAGTCCTGGTGACACCTCTGCAGTTATAGCGGCACAAGTCTTTGAAATATGTGGAGAATATTCAGGAGACCTACAGTACTGATTACTGATTACCACAAAAATTTAGTCGGAAAAGTAGATTCCTTGTTCACACTTGAGTGTTGAATTAGTCACGGTATTAACTTAGCAGCACCAACCACGCGGCAAACCGGGCCTCCCGGCCTAATCCCTCATGCAGCGTATATACTCTACTATTATACGTATGGAGCACGGGTTGACGCTAAGTGCTGCCGTTTCGGGTGTGGTATTCGTACAGTGTATTCGTAGACCTAGACCGTCGTCGTTGTCATCGTCGTCTTCGTGGCGGGGACGCCATTTGCAGCGAAGACTCACCGCACTCATCAGACAGCAGCTTGCGTTCCATTTTGAAGGGTGGGTGCGACCTTGGTTGCTCTTGTTTGCTGATCCGTTCGCACCGGCGCCCCTCACGTATCAAGCGAGAGAGGGGCAAGAGCCCGTGCCACGGCCCCCGTCGTGTCGCCATGGCGGCCGCCAACGCCCCCATCACGATGAAGGAGGCTTTAACGGTACACCTCCGCATCTTTCTCTTTCGTTTTTTGTTCTTCTGGAGCTTCCGAGCTCTCGAGCCATGTATCGGATGATTCTTTAGACTGAGAGTTTTCTTGGAGGGGGTTTTGGAGGTCTTGGAGGTTTTGGATGCACAGGGCGAGCTTTCTGGATCGCGGGGTGGGTGGGAGGAGGGGCATTAGGGTTCGGTGGAGGTGGAGAGGGTTGAGTGAGCTGTTGTCACAGTGAGGTCGGGAATCTGTGGATAATAGAGATGTTGCGGTGGTTAATTTGGTTCGGGGGTGATTTTCTGAGCTCGTTTTGGTCTGGCAATGCAGCTGACGAGCTTGGGCATAAACCAGCAATTCGTGACGTTCACGCACGTGACGATGGAATCTGAAAAGTATATTTGCGTTCGGGAGACCTCCCCTCAGAACAGCGTGGTGATTATTGATATGTCCATGCCCAACCAGCCTCTGCGGCGGCCTATCACCGCTGACTCCGCTCTCATGAATCCCACCAGCAAAGTCCTTGCCCTAAAAGGTTCGTTCTATATTTCCCCTTGAAGACTTAGGTGCTAATCGTGCTCCATCGCCATTCGGTATCGGTACACACTGGTTGTGTCGCACTGAATTCTGAAGTTTGCTTTTTTGAAGGATTTCGGAATCGACACAGTTTGTTACAGTATACTGAATTCCGAGTTCTTGGCTCTTTAGAAGGATTTCTAAGGTCCCATGATATTCATTAAAGTATCATTATTCATCCTATTGCTGAATTAAGTAGTAACTACCCCGTGGAGGAGTCTGATTGTCTCCTGAACAAATAATTTCGGACAAGAAGGTAGCGCCACCATAATTTTGAACGGCATCATACAATGCACGAGCTTACTGAGTGATTGGAAGGGGTCGATTCTCTGCAGTGAAAAGGAGGCATGCAAATATTCACTGCATGAGTTGAATTGGTCGGAACTAGATTCTATCCGCACTATTATCCGCTGATCAGCGGATGGAGGTCGTGCAAGAGATTAAGAGCCTGATCTCTGAGTAGGAATTTGTCAAGAATCGAATTGAACTTGCCGATTGTCGTGTTTTCGGACTTGAAAATGCAAGGTTTTATCATGCGATTGAAAACTTTGCAGGAAAATCACTCCAAATAATTAGAGGGGCTGGACAGAGAGTTGGCATTTAGTTGTTGTGACGAATCCTCTTGAAGACTGTACTGGAGGGCATTGATTTGGCATTTTTACTTCATGATTTCGCAAAACACGGATTGGGTACATTCAGTACATGAAAAGTGACGGTGTATAGATAACCACGACCATTAAGAATGTTTAATAGCTGGTGATAACATTGTACAAGTGACGTATAATCTGAAAGTATTAGCTTTGATTCTGAGGTTATTGTATGCCGTTTCGAAGACCAGCTTCTAGAGTCGACAGTACATCTACTCGGTTGTGGTTGAACCTATGATTTCCCCCTCGCTTCAGATCATCGTCGTTCTCCCTTTTGTACTGGTTGTCCATCGCAATGAGAACTGACATTATTTATGTTTTTCTCCTTATATTGTTCAGCTCAAATCCCTGGGTCGACTCAGGATCATTTGCAGATTTTTAACATTGAGCTGAAGTCGAAAATGAAATCTTATCAGATGCCAGAACAGGTACATGCAAGGTGTTTACTTCAGTAAATTTGCTTAATTGCTTGTCTGGCAAGAATCGTTCCAATGATATCTCGTGGGATCGGTTTTCCACCCTTTCTGTGCTGGATTTCACCAATGATTGCTTCGTGCAGGTGGTATTTTGGAAGTGGATCACTCCAAAGCTCCTGGGGCTTGTCACCCAATCATCAGTCTTTCACTGGTCAATCGAAGGTATAATTATTGATCACATGTTTCAGCTCTCCTTTATATGATGTTCGTGTTGTAGTTTTGATATTAAATGGATGTACATCTGCAACGATTTTTCAGTAGTTTTGAAATACTAGAACAACCTTTAAATACTTACTCTGATTCTCGATTGTCATGATCTAGGTGAAAGCGAACCAGTGAAGATATTCGAGAGAACTGCGAATTTGACTGGTAACCAAATCATTAATTATCGGTGCGATGCCTCTGAGAAGTGGCTAGTATTGATTGGCATTGCTCCAGGTGCACCTGAGGTACGTAAGACGTATGGACGCGATTTCTGATCAGTCCTTCGCGTTTCGTTTCTCTGTTGTTTTGCGACATCCGTGTGAGTGACTTCATTCATCTCTCCATGCGTCATGGTTTCGAGACTTAATTTGGTTAACATTCTCCAAAGAATTACTCTGTATATTTTTCATTTGTGTGCGCCATAGAAACTCTATATAGACAGTCCTAGTTAAAATGTATATGGGGTATTGAAGGACGCACAAGTGCTTGAGATCTGTCATCTTCTCAAAAGTTGATGCCAAGGTGATTCCCAGGGACTTGACTGTCCTTTGTAACGATTTATGCTAACTATACATACGCACTAATGAAAGCCTTCAGTGTAGCAAATTTTTGTTACTCTTATGCTGTTGCCATACAAATCGTGCAACTTTTATGACAGACGATAGAATACACCGTGAGAAACGCCTATGACATAATTACTGTATGTGGCGTGATTTACAGCGCCCACAGCTCGTGAAAGGAAACATGCAGTTGTTTTCCGTGGATCAGCAGAGAAGTCAAGCGTTGGAAGCACATGCAGCATCATTTGCATCTTTTAAGGTAACTTGCTCATTTCTTGGGTCTGAACTTTGGTGAACGCGATGTAGGACGCGCTATGACTGGCAATATTTGTGTTTTAATTGCTGCTGGATCTGCATATTTGATCTTTTGAGGTGCTTCTTGAGTGATCCAGGTTGCAGGCAATGAAAATCCTTCTCTATTTATTTTATTCGCAGCAAGGACTTCAGTCGGAGATCCACTTGTTTCAAAAATGCATGTCATTGAGCTGAGGGGTCAGCTAGGTCTGTGTCTACTTTTCTTGATACTAATGTAATGAAATCAGGTGGCTGGAAACGACTCGTCAAGTCTACTGATTGCCTTCTCAACGAAGACTATAAATGCTGGACAGCTTACATCCAAGCTGCATATCATTGAGCTTGGTGCTCAACCAGGTTGGTTAACTCGCGATGATCCACCTCCAATATCTCTAATCTTCTACCCGAACAACTTCATACTCATTGCCATGTCAAGTTATGATTCCCGTTGCATTCTAGTTTCTGACTTCCATGTATCCGGAGTTTTGACGGTCCACATGACGGTCAATGTGGAAGCTGTAATGGACTATTGCGGCCTGCTGTAAGTATATGCAGAGAGGCTACCGCTGTTTTCAGGGATCAACTTAGAGGTTGCAATGACTCGAGACCTGTAGTACTGACTCGTTTTTCACGCTTGGTTTTCAGGTAGACCTGGCTTTGCGAAGAAGGCAGCAGACTTGTTCTTTCCTCCTGACTTCGCAGACGATTTTCCAGTTGCAATGCAGGTGAGTACTTTCTTGTAATATAAACGAACATTATTGCTTTGAAGATGTGCAAAATTGTGTGCTGCTTTGCTGCATCTCGTGTTATGATTTCTCTGTATCAGAATACTCGTAACCTTAGAGGTTCCGGTTTGTTTTGATTTTGTATGCATTTTTAGCTCTGGTTTAGGCTGTTTTAACTTCATATTCATGACTGTATTTTCCAAAATTTATCTTAGAATGTTAAGAGATACCTATTTGTCTGGGCTAACCTACTCTATTCCTTGGGCTTGGCAGATTTCATCGAAATACAATCTAATTTACGTTATAACGAAGCTGGGTCTTCTTTTTGTCTATGATTTGGAAACTGCTACAGCTGTGTATAGAAACCGTATCAGCCCAGATCCAATATTTTTGACAGCTGATGCCCCAACAGTTGGTGGATTTTATGCTATCAATCGTCGCGGACAAGTTCTACTGGCTACCGTCAATGAGTCAACAATCGTTCCATTTGTCAGCAATCAGGTGAAAACTTGATAGTCTTCAGAGATTTGGTGGTGGATTTGTTTTTGTCCAGCTTGTGGCATACTCTGACCTTGTTATATCTACTGTAATTGGCAGTTGAACAATTTGGAGCTTGCGGTGAATCTTGCAAGGCGAGGAAATTTGCCTGGGGCAGAGGGCCTGGTATGTCTGTTACATTTTGCGACGTGTAGGTATCGGCATTGGAGTCTGTGTTCATGCTGAGCAGTGTGTCTGGTTAAGTTTCTTTTAGATATATTTCACATGGCAGGTCTTTTTCTTTGTTGTTGTACGGCACATCTGTTCCTTTGCAGTGCGCTCTAGGTGGCGTCCAATTCTGATCCTTTAGGCAGTTAATTCCTACCATGCTTAGGAGAAAGGACTTTTGTTGGATTCAGGTTGTGCAACGCTTCCAGGAGCTGTTTTCTCAGATGAAATACAAAGAAGCAGCTGACCTTGCAGCTGAATCACCACAAGGGATTCTTCGAACGCCAGATACGGTGGCTAAATTTCAGGTTCGTCACCCATGAGGGATTTATACTTACTATTTACAAATTTCTCATTTTCATTGTTGTAGTTACTGTGGTTTTTGTGTTCCTTTCAATCACCAGCACAAGATTATTGGACTTGAAATTATTGTTGCCCCCCATCAGATATTTAGTTGTTCCTGATGTACATCTGGAAATTATTTCTGTTTCCTACTGCAGAGTGTTCCGATGCAGCCTGGACAGACGTCACCACTCCTGCAGTACTTTGGAACACTGCTGACCAAGGGTAAATTAAACTCGTTTGAGTCTTTGGAGCTTTCTCGCTTGGTTGTTAATCAAAACAAGAAGAATTTGCTTGAAAACTGGTTGGCGGAGGACAAGCTTGAATGCAGTGAAGAACTGGGAGATCTTGTAAAGGTATGATACCTTGCTTGTTGATTAATCTATGAGCTACTTAATATCTGTTACCGACTGTATAGGCCATTGATAATGGATATCATATTATGAGCATACCTCAATACCTCTTATATGTGACATGCACGACTCTTAATTTGGCAATACATCAGGCGTTAGATGTATCCCGTTCCGCGTGTATACAATGTATCCATGTGTAGAGAACTGTAATCTATCCTTTAATGTGATGGATCGTCTGTTGCATCCTAGTTCAGACAGTTATAACCTAACTATCTTTTATATTTGCCTTTTGGTTATCATCTAGGCGTGTGGCTTGGTCAATATGTTGTATAATCATGTTTGCTATCTTTGCAGACTGTGGACAACGATATGGCGTTGAAAATCTACATTAAGGCCAGGGCTACTCCCAAAGTGGTTGCAGCTTTTGCTGAGCGGCGTGAATTTGACAAGATTCTGATATACTCCAAGCAGGTTAGTGTTGAATCTGTCGATTTTTCTGCTTACTTTTTTCATGGGATTTTGACGTTCTGTAGACTTTTTTCCCCCTTAATGCGTTATGTTGAGTCCAAATTGTTGGTTTGTTTTACATACAAGCAGAACATGACTGGAACATTGATTACTCAGCTTTGCCTTAACTGCAGGTTGGCTACACTCCAGATTATTTGTTCCTGCTGCAGACTATTTTGCGATCAGATCCTCAGGTACGCTTAAGTGGCATCCTTTATTATTGCATACAGTATTTAGAGGGTTGCATTCTTTGCAGCATGTAATCTACATGTTTGTAGTCCTAATGGTGTCTGTTCATTTTGTATGCAGGGTGCTGTAAACTTTGCTCTCATGATATCTCAGCTGGAAGGAGGGTGTCCAGTAGACTACAACGTCATTACGGACTTGTTCCTTCAGGTATGGATTTATGGTGGTCCAGGTTTGTCATTGAGTATTTTATTTTCTTAGCGACTCAAGCATATCTTTTCTTGTAATGTAACCTGTCTTCTGAGATATCAGTTGTGGTCATGCAGCGCAACATGATCAGGGAGGCCACCGCGTTTCTTTTGGACGTTCTTAAGCCTAATTTGCCAGAGCATGCGTTGCTTCAGACCAAGGTTTGTTCTTGTCTTCTGCATGCTGTGTTTTGGTGCAAATTTGCTTGCATGGCAGTCATTTAATTTGTATTCTTTTGTCCTGTTGGTCGTTCTGGCAAGTCCATTCCTTTGCGTTGAAATTATTTAAGGTCTGTTCAGTTCATTTGTCTTCTCGAGTCCTTTTCCATATATTAAGTGATTGTAGATTTGCTATTTCTTATTCAGGACCTTCTTTGCCTTGAGTTAGACTTCCTGATATTGACATGTTCTGATTTCGCCTTTTAGGTGTTGGAGATCAATCTGGTCACATTTCCCAATGTGGCTGATGCAATCCTGGCAAATGGCATGTTCAGCCACTATGATCGTCCTCGCATTGCCCAGCTTTGTGAGAAAGCTGGTCTTTACATGCGCGCTCTTCAGCACTACACAGAGTTGAATGATATTAAGCGTGTTGTGATCAATACTCATGCAATTGAGCCTCAGGTATTGCACTTCATCTATTTTTAGGGCTTCTAAGTCTATGCTTTGTATTTGTTTCTTCTAATATCGTGTCTTGGAAGCCCAGGTCGAAGTTCCTCCTGCTGCTGCAAAGATTGAGGTCTAAACTATGACCCACGTTAATTTTCTCGTAATGTCTCTGCAGGCTCTTGTAGAATTTTTTGGAACCTTGTCGAAGGAGTGGGCTTTAGATTGCATGAAGGAGTTGCTTCAAGTCAATATGCGAGGCAATCTACAAATTATTGTGCAGGTGCGTGTGAAGGGGCACCAACTTCGTTGTGCTGTACAATATTTTAATGGTGTTCAGTTTTGTGGTGGTACTTGGTAGTCTTCTCATATCGCCAAGTACTCCATATTTGCTTCAGCAAGTTGGGGATCATCTGCATTGATTGGGCAAACTGTAGAGATACGTTGATGACTTACAAGTGCACTTGTATACAGGTCGCCAAGGAGTACGGGGAACAGCTGGGTGTTGATGCATGTGTTAAGTTATTTGAGAGCTTCAAGTCCTTTGAAGGGCTTTACTTCTTCCTTGGTGCATACCTAAGTACGAGGTTAGTATTCTCGTTTTGGCTTTAATTCTCAGGATAACAGTTAGTAGGCAAGTCGGCCTGATTGAGGTGGGTGAATTTTTAACGCCTGCAATTTTGAGAGCATAGATTTTGGCATGCTTCTATCGCATACGTTCAATCCGTCTGATCTGTTGAATGATGTGTTCAGTGAGGACCCTGAGATCCACTATAAGTACATTGAGGCTGCAGCAAAGACTGGTCAAATCAAAGAAGTGGAGCGTGTCACAAGAGAGTCAAACTTCTACCCTCCTGAGAGGACCAAAAACTTCTTAATGGAAGCAAAGTTGCCAGATGCAAGGCCTCTGATTAACGTCTGCGATCGACATGGCTTTGTGCCAGATCTTACTCATTATCTGTATGTCAGCAATATGCTGCGATACATTGAGGGATATGTGCAGAAGGTAATTGTTTATTTCGTGATCATGGATTCTGGACAAGCACTAATAATGAGCGCAAATGGAATGATCTCACATCACTTTGGAGTTCCTGGACGTCTTCCTAACATCTTTGAGTCATGCAGGTTAACCCTCAAAATGCACCTTTGGTGGTTGGCCAATTGCTGGATGATGATTGCCCTGAGGACTTTATCAAGGGCTTGATCTTGTCTGTGCGCTCACTGCTTCCAGTGGAGCCCCTGGTCGACGAGTGTGAGAAGAGGTAACTTAGATGCTCGACTTTTTTTACTTCTAACCAGTGGTTCTACGTAGCTTCCGTCTATTACGAAGAACATTACATTTTGCTCACTGTGGCTTTATCGAAATTATCAAAATCTTGAAATGGTTCTGAGTTTGATACTCTTGTAGAAATCCAGTATTGTGAACATTGACTTGGTCAAGGGATCCGAACTCATGCATTGTGGATTTTGACAGAAATCGTCTCCGGTTGTTAACACAATTTTTAGAGCATTTGGTGAGTGAGGGAAGTCAAGATCCGCACGTGCACAATGCGCTTGGGAAGATCATTATTGATACAAATAACAACCCTGAGCATTTTCTTACTACAAATCCTTACTATGACTCTAGAGTTGTTGGTAAGTATTGTGAGAAGCGCGACCCCACACTTGCAGTTGTTGCATACAGACGAGGCCTGTGTGATGATGAGCTTGTCAACGTGACCAACAAGAACTCTCTGTTCAAGCTTCAGGCCAGGTGATGCTCTTTCCTATTTGTCATTTTGGATAAATATCGTTTATGAAGCTTTTAGTCAGTTTGAATCTTGGGATTGCCTTGGTCAGGTTTTCTTCTTCAGATAAGAATGTCTTGCCTGGTTAGTCCTACACTTGTCAAGACTTCCTTCGTCTTTTGTAGCTGAGTTTGCTCTAACGGTTTTATTTTGCGAATATCAGGTATGTGGTTGAGCGAATGGAGCCTGACTTGTGGTTGAAGGTCCTCGATCCAGAAAATCCTTGCAGAAGGCAGCTGATCGATCAAGTCGTGTCTACTGCTCTGCCAGAGAGTAAGAATCCAGAGCAGGTGTCAGCCACCGTGAAGGCATTCATGACTGCAGACTTGCCTCATGAGTTGATTGAGCTTCTAGAGAAAATTGTTCTGCAGAACTCTTCCTTCAGTGGCAATCCGAATCTTCAGAACCTGCTCATTCTCACAGCAATCAAGGCCGACACATCGAGGGTTATGGACTACATCCACCGATTGGATAATTTCGATGGTCCAGCAGTAGGAGAAATTGCTGTCGGTGCTGAGCTCTATGAGGAGGCATTTGCTATTTTCAAGAAGTTTGATCTGAATGTGCAAGCCGTCAATGTTCTCTTGGATAACCTCCGCAGCATTGACCGTGCCGTGGAGTTCGCTGCACGAGTGGAAGAAGATGAGGTGTGGAGCCAGGTGGGTAAGGCGCAATTGAGGGAGGGGCTGGTCAGCGATGCCATTGAGTCCTTCATCAAGGCAAACGACGCCACTCAATACAATGAAGTCATCGACGTGGCATCTGGTGTCAGGGCGTACGAGGATCTCGTCAAATACTTGAACATGGTACGCAAGAAAGTGAAGGAGGCGAAGGTAGATTCCGAGTTGATCTTTGCATATGCTAAGCTTAACCGGTTGGATGACATTGAGGAGTTCATTGTCACTCCCAATCTTGCAAACTTGCAAACTGTTGGAGACCGTCTGTTTGATGAAGAGTTGTACGAAGCCGCCAAAATCATCTTCACGCACATTTCCAACTGGGCCAGACTAGCCAGCACTCTTGTCAAGCTTCTCCAGTTCCAAGCAGCCGTGGATGCAGCTAGGAAGGCCAACAGTGCGCGCACTTGGAAGGAAGTCTGCTTTGCGTGTGTTGATGCTGAGGAATTTCGCCTGGCCCAGATTTGTGGTCTCAATGTCATTGTCCAGGTATGAATTGCCTTCGGGTCCTGCATTATGCAATTAGTATCTTGGAGTTTGATATAAGAACGGATTGTTCGAGTATTGGATTTAGTGAATTTTGTTACCTGCAAGCTATCGGTGAATTGGAGTATGCTGTGTTTTAACAAACTTTGTTTTTTATAAAGGTGACAGATTGCTCTTTCTGATAAGGTAATGGTGCAAGATGTCCAGTGCTTGTAGTTTTCTGGGAAAGCCCTAAATATGATTGCTTCTAATCCTATGCAGGTTGACGATTTGGAAGAGGTCAGTGAGTATTACCAGAACAGGGGTCGTTTTGATGAGCTCATCTCACTCATGGAAAGTGGTCTCGGTTTGGAGCGTGCTCATATGGGTATCTTCACAGAACTTGGTACTTTATACGCCAAATACCGTCCAGAGAAGCTTATGGAGCATCTCAAGCTTTTTGCCACTCGCATCAACATTCCAAAACTTATCCGTGTTTGTGATGAGCAACAGCACTGGAAGGAACTGACATACTTGTATATTCAGTATGATGAGTTCGATAATGCTGCTGCAACTATGATGAGCCATTCTCCAGAAGCTTGGGAGCATATGCAGTTCAAGGATGTGGCTGTCAAGGTTGCTAATGTGGAACTATACTATAAGGCCGCACATTTCTATTTGCAAGAGCATCCCGAGGTCATCAATGATCTGCTTAACGTCCTGGCTAATCGTGTCGATCATACAAGGGTGGTGGATATCATGCGGAAGGCAAGTACTCTTCGTGAGAATTGTCAGTCAAGTGTTGTATTTTCCACGTGTGGGATTTCCTTGTTGCCAGAAATAGCTGTACTCAGATTCTTGGCGTCGGTTTAGTTGTGGTAGATTATAGATCCATTTCTTACACGTACTTCCGGATAATATCTGCAGGCTGGACAATTACCGCTTGTGAAGCCATATATGGTAGCTGTCCAGAGTGCCAACAATGCTGCTGTGAACGAGGCTCTCAATAACCTTTATATTGAAGATGAAGATTATGACCGGCTCAGGGAGTCCATTGATATGTATGATAACTTTGACCAGATTTCAATGGCACAGCGGGTAATCACTTCACCTTATCTTCAAGCTTGCATGATCATGTGATGACATGTAATATAATGCTCATTAATCTGGAGGATCAGCAGTAACTTTGGAGTCGTTGGTTTTATCGGGAGTGCTTTTGATGTTCGGTGGTTCTAAATATATGCTGAATACACTGGTTCTCATGTTCTTATCAGATTGAAAAGCACGAGCTTCTGGAAATGCGACGGGTTGCAGCTTACATCTACAAAAGGGCTGGGAGATGGAAACAATCTGTTGCTCTTTCTAAGAAGGACAACTTGTACAAGGATGCTATGGAGACTGCCTCACAGTCAGGCGATCGTGACCTTGCCGAGGAGTTACTTACCTTCTTTGTGGACAAGGTGATTGAGGATTATCTTTTGTATTATCACTTATCCAGGTTTTAAATGTATCTGTAATTAATTTCCTGCCTTTTATTTTGTCTTTTTTACCTTCAGTGTTCATGACTGGGTAACTTCACTGATATCTATGTTTTGGAATCTGTTTATTTGATACAGGGCAAGAAAGAATGCTTTGCTTCATGCTTGTACACCTGCTATGATCTCATTCGTGCCGATGTTGCCGTGGAGCTGGCCTGGATGCATGGCATAATGGATTTTGCCGTCCCCTACCTGTTGCAGGTATTTATTATGAGCATCTTTTTTGACTTTTCATAGTGTTTTTTGCCGGTTGATCGAGAACTCTCCTTGTCGATCTTGCTCTCTTTTGAACTCTAGTTACAATGAATGCCGCTCGGGAAATGTAATGCTACGTGATGTCATCTGTTGCAGTTCATGCGTGAGTATACAACGAAGGTTGATGAGCTTATCAAGGACAAAATTGAGGCAACTGAAGAAAAGAGGTCTAAGGAGTCTGACGAAAAGGAAGTTGTCGCTCAACAGGTAAAATCCCTAGAATATGGGTACTGATATGTTTTTGATTTGTCATAAGATGCTTATAATACTGGTGCAGTAGTACGCCCAAAGCCCGTGTGATCGTTCCTGTAAAACTTCTCTGATGATGATTCTTGATGCCCTCTTTGCAGAATATGTATGCTCAGCTTTTGCCGCTGGCTTTACCTGCCCCACCCGTTGCTGGTATGAATGGGATGCCCAGCATGGGCGCAGGAATGCCATATGGAGGAAGTTACGGCATGCCTGCTATGAGTTCATTTTAAAAATCTTCTTAAATGAGCTTGGTATATATGCATGTCAAACTGAGATCTCGAGACACATTAAACATGGTTGGTGTGAACAAGTGAGCAAACTATCGCGGTTCAAGACCTCCAACTTTCAACTATTCGAGATCGGCTCTTTGTTCCCTGGTTACATCAAACTGGAAATTGAATTCTAGTGAGGAGTGTAGTGGCAGCGCTGCACTGAGTTGTACGAAGGGGTAGCTGTGTAGTGATGCTCAGGGAAGGCCGTATGTTAGTCACACAATGTATACTGATGGTCGTACCGGGGGCTTCTGTTGTCCGGAAGTTCCATGTCCTGCTCTTGCGCCTGGGTGGCTACTTCAGCTTTGTAGGTTAGAGAGATGTGGCAAGCAACACCTCATGTAGAGAAAGCCACCACATGTAGCAGTATCTGCGTTTTGATCGATCTAAATTGTCCTGGCTTGCTTCTTGTGTTGAGTTTCTGTGAACGTCATGCTGAACCCCACTTCTCAGCGAGCCTTTTTTGTTCAAAGGGCTTGCTGCATCGGTTATGTGGAATTGGGTTGTAGGTTCCATTCTTGCATCATGTCATTTATTATCCCATAAACTGCCTGATGCTAAATCACATCGTTTCATCCTTTTTTTGTGTCCGACGTTGTTGACTTCGAACGGTAGGGGAGCAGGCTTTGCATCAACAGTGTTGCAGGGACAGGACGACAGGACGTCTCTTTGTTAATCTCCTAGCGCGCTGAATCATGGGAAAGGCAGATTAGACACTTGAAAAGTGTGGATAGTTTGAGTGCAGAGAATGATAAGTTTTCTTAATTCTAGCTTGAAGAAACCGTAGGATCTGGTAGAGGACTCGCCAAATTGCATGATTTAGGAAACCGCCGATTCAAAAGAATGCAACGCTTGCTATGTACATTCAGTATTATACAAATAATCAGCAATCTGTTGTACAGAGGCAGAAGCCATACTTTGAGGCAGCTCAAGGTTCTGTCTCTGAGGTATAAATGCTACGAAAGACGCAGTGGACATCCTCCTGGAATTTTAAATTTTCATCAAATCCTGATACATTGCACTTCAAGATTTTCTAGAAAATTGCCTGCACGGTCTTTGTCTTGCCATTGATGTCGTTCTGCTTCCCAACTTATAGACTTACTTCCACATCTTTAGATGATTGAGAGTCCTTTGTATTTCCAAATTATTGTTGAGTGAAGTTATTCTAGTTATTTTTAAAATTAAATACATTGTATAGTTTTTAAAAAAGGGTCATGCAGATAGAGTATTCATCAATGTTGTTTTTATGCTTCTAATCTTCCATTTTAATTCTAATTCCGGAATTCCAAGTGACTTTCTTAAAACTAACAAAATGATCTTTTTCTACTTGAAGAGTTTGAACATTCTTCAAAAAGAGTGTTTTATTGTGCTTTGAAGTAGGGAGACACCAGGTAGAACCTCTTTTAGTGCATGGTGCCAAGACTATGCACTAAGAGAGGTTTATGCAATTAGAGAGGCCACAATAGCTTTCCATCTTGACTCACATGTAGGCTCACCTACTCTCTGCAAACTCTTATTGCATATATGCACTAAGAGAGGATGCACTAAGAGAGTTTCTACCTATATAACCAAATTTTTGAACATGAAACAATCTAGAAATTTGAATCACACTTTAAGGTGCTAAAATAGAATATATACAATCATATGGAGAACTTTTCATATTTGTTTAACTTGTTATGTGTTTGATATGAATTTTCTTCATTCTTTCTTCCAAAAACTTTGATTAGTGTAATTCTTCATAAAGGAAAATAAACTTTGTATGATTTTCATACAAAAACTGAATTCATTTCCAAAATGTAAATGATAAATTTGTCTATTCTTATTTAATGAAAAAATATAGCATGTAGAGAGAAGGATTCTTTAGTTTGATTTAAAGGTCACAGGCTCCATTTTTCAAAGGTTAAGGTAGAAGAAACTTCTTGTGCTATTTAAAACTTTGGTGTTTGTGGTATTGTAATAGTCCCTTGTTGATTTTTGTTGTATTCTTTTTTCAAATTAATGTCCAAAAAATAGAATAATGAAATTAAATTTTTGGCTTGACAAATCTCTTTCCAACATGTAAACCAACGGTGCTAGTATGTGAGCCCATGAATGTGAGATTGTGAGCATTGAGCCTAAATGATAGGTACCACACTACAGAAGTTGTATGTATCATAAACATCTATAATATGGATATTTGTAACATATATATGCACTAGTAGAAAACTGCATTGCAATGAATAAAATTCAGTTGAAGCATTTTTGTGTTTTCTACCAAAAAACAAAACATTTGTGTTGGCTGCAAAATGTATAGAGAATCAAATTGGAGTTGAAAGGGGTGGAATTGGGTTGAATAGTCACTAGTCAATAATTTTCATTTCCATGAATGGAAACTAACCCCTTAAGTCTCTATACATCAAGGAGGTGCAATTGTCTTCACTAGTAGGGGGTAACATCATTAATTCCTAAATTTTGGTTTTAGCAAAAACTTTGAAGTTAAATAAAACCTTATTAGATTACTGTTTTAGTAGTTCATATTTTTTTTAATTCTTTTTGAAGTCTAGTTTTATCATCAAAAGTTTGATTTTGAAAACAATTGATTATGATTTTCCTATTTAAGATTTTGTACAAGGGAGTTCACTGCAAATCTTGCCTTTCTAGTGTTGAGGGCTCTTGGAAATGAGACTCACATACACTAGATCTTGGAGAAAAAATCACATGAGAAATTCATTTAAAAAAATTGTAGAGTAGACTTTGAGAAGCCATAAATTGATATGGTCATGCATATTTTGTCCTTTAACTTAACATTTTTTTGGTGACCAACTTTTTAGTTTTGACATGTGAAAAGAGGATTGAAAGACTTCAAATCACTTTCACAATTTTAACACCCTCATAATCAAACATTATAATATTTCAATCCACAAGTGATATTGTAATATTTTCTTTACACATGTAATCTCCTACATGTCTAATTTGAATTTGTACAATTGCAATTCTAAAAAAATTGATAAATCTTATCAAAATGTTTTTTTCCAATTTAGAGCAAATTCCAAGAAGCTCATAAGAGCCTTGGGCATTTAGGGGTTAAGCAGATGCGCAATGAGTTTAGGATTGCAACCGGAACTTACGGAACTCTCATCTGTGAAATATTATGCTGAAAGTCAAAACTAAGTTGTCCATACAAAAAAACCCTGAGGAACTCAATCAGATTAAAAAAAACAATTGAACGTTGAATTGAGAATTGCAAAATCATTGAATTAAATAGTTTGAACCGCCCATCACAGTGGTTGCTATATGTACTAAAGTGGAATATAAACAAGCATAATACAGCGTAATACAACTCTCATTCTCGCCATCACCCATGAGAAGGATTGGTCCCATGCCACTCCACTCCTATCCCCCATTCCAGAAATACTCACTCAAAAAATCATCTCTGGGAGAGTGCACACTCCCGCTCAAAGGGAGGAATGGAGACCTCACTTCTACAGCAAACACTAATCCATCCACATAATGCTTTCTGATGCGAAGATGAACTATTGCTATTGATATATCACTAAGCTGGATTCTCGCAACTTATTGATCACTTTCAAAACAGTACGTCGGTAAAAATGCTCCCATACAACAAGGTTTAGCAGCAGTGCCATTGTTGCATTCCGTCAAATCTGTCTCAAAAAGTGGGATGCAGAATTTGTTAAAGCAAGAGTGCCTAGCAGAACCTTGGATCTAAGGCACTTCAATCGACTTGAAAAGCTCGGGTAAGTGGGCATTTGTGTATTTGGTCCGTTTTGATTCCCTTCTTTTCTTTTTCTGTGGCTTCGGAATCTGAGACCGTGGAACGCCTGCCATTGCCTCTCGTCGTGCTGAGTTCGTGGCCGGCTTCATCCCTGCTTTTTGCAATTCTCTCTCCACGTCCATAAACTCTCGCGGTGTATCTATTCCCCTTATCAACTGCTTCAAATCCTCATCCACCTGGGCAAGGTAAAATAAACCATACGCATGCCCACATTATAATAAACAGCATGAAAGCTTCGAAATATACAATATCGCAGTGATGACACGACTGACTCCAAGTTTATCGAACGCTTAGAAGCATGTAGCTGACGTATAACGGTTGCTCCTAAATCGAGTAAAATCATTGTTGAGGTGATTCCGCCACATTTAGACAAACAGTAGGCACAGAGGTGCACTGGAGGTCAAATTACCTTGATAACAATTTTGGGATCATTTGGGTACACAATGTCTTCTTGCGAATCACTGTTCATCAAGACCCAAACTTTTCCCGTTGCTTTGAGGTCCTGCAAAGAAACAGAAAGAAACACACGCACTAGCAAGTCAAACACTATTCTTCCTATGCATAATCACGTCGAACAGATTCATATTCAAAAACAAATTCGCTCACGCAGAAAGACTTGCACGCATCTGAGTTGCCTGCAATCAGTTTTGCACTCAAATCTCAAGTATGCAGGGTAGACTCACCCACAGAGCGGCTACATTTCCTTCCTCTCCAGACCGATATGCCATAAAACACTTGCGACCATTGCAAATGAGACATCTAATAATAGTGTAAGCGCTGCTTAAGAATTAACCAGGAATACCTGCACGTCAGACTGGATTCCTGGATACGAGTCTTTCAGATCACCCATAGGAACCCCTTCGGGCAGCTTTCTCACAAGAACTAGAAGCTCGTCCTTGTTCTTCAGGTCGTGCTTTGACTGCCACAGCACAACACCATACTCAAAATATTAGCAAACTGAACCCCGCAATTGAAAATGAAATATGTATAATGAATAATACAACAATCAATCGCACCCACAATTTGCCAAAATGTTCAAACTTTCCAAATTAATTATGCAGCTGAAAATAAAAGCCAGGAAATTGAATCGGATTTATCTTCGAACTGCAATCATACAAAGTACGTATGGACTAAGGGCGTGCACCAAAAGTGAAATTCACAACACTCCGACCCAATGCAGGCTAGGCTTAGGGTTGAAACCTTGTAAGCGAATCGTTGGCCATCGAACGAGACCTTAACGTTGCTTTTCAAGCTCTCAAATACATCCTTGTTGTGTTTTACGTCGACAAAGCAGAGGTCGTTGATCTCCTCAGGCAGAAGTGACTGTCGTGTCTGCGCACCAACCAACTCGAGAATGTTAACCCAACAACACCAAGCATTAAAAATGACCCATTCAATTTATCATTTTGTGAAATTATAGGATTCAGCCGAGGCTGGATTTTATATCACCAGAATCAGTGCACAACATTGCACGTCGTGTTCAACAAACACAAGAAATTGAACAAATGAATTGAAGGTCCCCACATGGCCGACTCAAAACTGCTCAAACAAACATGTGGCTCAATTTGGCCTAATTCGTCGATTGTGGGTAAGATTCGCCCAAAAAAACTGCGATTTCGGTCAATTGGAAACAGAATCTAGAAAGACAGTGGGCAGAAGTCAGATATAGGGACACATGTAGAATCAGGAACCTCGGCTGCAAGATGTCTTTAGTGGTAACATATTCAGCAGGATACATCTAGGGGTGCCTGTGAATACTGCAGGTGGGTGTTCCCGATTCTACATAACCCAGATATCACTCAATCCACGCCATCCATGCCACTCACCACGAAACCCTAAGTTCTCATTCCGGGGTAAGACCCCGCGAAATTCACACCATCCGAAAGCAATTAATTACGTTTTCCGAGAAGAGAAACCAACTCAACCAAACCCTAGAGGGGATTGGATTGGAAGCGTACTTCCAGCAAGAGGTCGAGCACTCGCTTGATCTGCGCTCCGACGGGCGATTTCTGGATTATCGCAATCTGCTGCAGTTTCTCGGTGTCATTCGTGAACGAGAAGCGCTGCGCGAGCGGCACAAGGGGCTGCGATCGGGGAGGCAGAGATGGGGCTTTGCGCGATGCGGTGGACGACGGAGTGGCTTTCGGCGGACGAGCAGGGAGCGTAGCAAGCGACGCCTGCAGCTTCTCTTGCTGTTTCGTGAACTGCGCGAGCTTCTGCGCCAACGCCATGGTTTAGGGTTTGCCAAATCCGCAAAGAATTTCTCGCAATTCCCCCGAAAACCCTAAAATCTCATCGCCCTCGCAGCGACTTTCTCAAGATACTCCACCAAGAGTTGCGGATTCCCTTCACACAGCCAAATCCACACGCAATTCACCCGACAAACCCTAAAATCTCATCGCCCTTGCTGAGACGATTCTCAATATACCCCACCACGAGTTGCGGATTCACGTCACGCAAACTCTTGGCAAACAAATACAAACTTCTCCTTCTTTCGGATTCCTGCGGATCGTTGCAGATGATCCCAGCAAACACTTCCCCAGCAAAATGAGCCAGACAGCAGGTGGGGAAGTGCCAAGCCATGCCTACTTTATAGAAGTTCTTCCTAACTGCCTTTCACTTTTTTCGGCGTAACGGAACTAAAATAACATTGTTTACCAATGAGGTAGGGTCCCTTATTCATCCTTGAAGGGGGAAACCCCTTCAAAATTGGTTTGCATGTTTGCTCTTGTATGCTTGCTGAGCCAACTACACTACTTGAATTATCAATTAAATCTCTCCATGGTATCTAGCATAGTATAATACCTTCCTTGCTGTAGGAAGACCATACAATGTTTGAAGACTTCAATTTCACTTTCTATTATATTCATTTGTCCTAATACTGGTACCCATATGAGGATTAGATTGGACATAATAATATCTAGGAGGTCCAAATTTTGAAAATTATTAAGATATATTACAAAAAGTAATTTAGGAGAAAAATTTAATGATTGTTTTAAAGCAAAAGTTGTAGAAGATGATCTTCAAATTATATCCATACAATTTGATTTATACATATAATATTAAAATTTGAAACTTGAAATTGAAAATTCCTTCTCAAATTGATTATAGATTGAATATGTATAATTTTTATTAGATTTTCTTCCTTTTAGCTTTCAATGTCAAGTTTTAATGAAAGTGATTTTTAAAAGACTTTTCTTATATTTATTTCTTCAAGTTGTTTTTGATGGGTCATTTTTTGAACTAGAAAAAGTTATGTATTGAGATCAAATATACCTAACACCTTTGAACTATAGAATATTTCTAATGAAAAGTTTTGAAAATCTTTATCATATAAATGTAGGAGAACATATTCATTTGTTGATATCACATCAATACTAGTGTGCCTTGTGTTGTTGCCACAATCAAAATCAAAATCAAAATCATTTTTACTTTTTTTATTCAAAAAAACTTTGAAATTCAATAACTTTCACACCGTATGTTGAAACTTTATGAAACAAAGCCCATACACCCCTCCTCATAGAGAGTTTTCCGATGGTACCAAGCATGTGACCTGGGGTGCGACCTAGGGTGCACAATTCAAGAGATCTCAACTTAACAAACAAAACAAACAAACTTAAAGGTATGGATGGATTCGGATGAGGGTATCAGTGACACTGAGAGTGGATTTTTAACCCTTCAAGGACGGACTAGTGACTGTGGAAATCATGATTTTTGGAACCATGTGACATCATCTACTTTAAAAAAATAAAAAAATACACATTGGAGGTCGAAGTACTGTAGAAGATCTTCCCCCTCGGCGCAAAATTTGAAGGATGAATAGTTGCAGTTCTGTCCTCCTAAATAGAGAGATTCCTTGTCATCCAACGGCCACAAAATGGCCGTGTCGACGTTTATGGGTTAACTGCGTACTGCCGTTCATAACAGATGTGGTGCAAGACAGAGGATGCGATATTACAGAATGTGATATTAAGGAGGTCCGCGTTCAATATTTGTATCGATTTGCCTACACTGTGCTCCTGTTCAATTAGGGTTTAAGGCGCTTCATCGAGCTTCTCCTCCTTGTCCGTTCCGTGGCATTTTCTCAGCTTAGAGATTCGTCCTATCCAGACGCCGGCGATGATGCTTTTGTGAAGAACGATCCTGATGAGTTGGTGAGTAGATTGCCCTCACCCTGCCTGCTCTTGCGACCGCGACGATTTAGTCATCCATCTGGGTTTAAGAGAGATTTTCAGGGGTGGTGTTCGTGGATTATCAGAGGTTTGGGGTGCAAGAGCATGAGAGCAATTGAAGGCGTGAGATGGATGCATCAAGCTTGGGACCGGAAGATGGGAGTTGAGAGTGAACAGAGATTGGATTGTTTTGGCGTTGGCGACGATTGGATATGGCGTTTGGAGGCCCAGTGACTGGGCCAGCAGCTGGTTGTTTCCAAGTGCGAGGTGTGCTACGGCTATCAATCCCCCTCTCTCGTTGTGCTTTCCCTCCTCGAGCGCTCGTGTCGCCATTGAAGCCGCCGCCAGGATGCAGCTCTTGTTTGCTGTTGAGGCTGCTGCCGCGCTTTCACGGGCTCCAGGGCGGGAGAGACTTGCTTCGTTTTCAGCCCGGTTCTCCTCTCACCTCTTCTTTTCGCAATTTGATGTCGGTAAGGGCTAGGGCGGAAGTGCCGGCGGCCGTCGTGAAGCCCGTGGAGGAGCAGCTCGTGAGAAAAGGGATCCTGTTGCCTTCGTACAGTCCTGGCACGAAGCGTGGGATTTGCCCTGAATGCCAAGGCGGCTCTTCAGGGGAGCCTTCTTTGGCGGTGACGATTCCAGAAGAACACGGAGAACCCGCAATTTGGATATGTCATCGAGCGAAGTGTGGGTGGAAAGGGAGTACTTGGAGGAGTCCTTCATCATCGTATGGGAATGGAGCTCACAAAGTGGTGAAGGTGACGAGGCGGCCGGGCATGCAGAAAGAGCACACAGCGGAGAGCCTGAGGCTAGAGGCAGTGCAGCTGCAGGTCATGAGTTATTTCAAGAAACGGGGGTTGTCGGAAGCTACGGTCCGTGAAAACAACGTGGCACAGCATCGGATCAACGCTAACGACGTCGCCATTGCGTTCCCGTATGTGCAGGATGGGAAGATTGTGAATTGCAAATACCGTGATGGCAACAAGCGGTTTTGGCAAGTCAAAGACTCCCTGAAGGTATTGCAGGAATTTTTTGGATTGCATCACATTGCTCTGTATTGTATAATTAAACACATTGAATCATGTTAGTAAGTTTCAGACATCTTTGAACGCGATGCTTTCCACAGTATCTGCTTAGAACGGTGAATGCGTATGTCCAAGTGACAGTTTGGTAGTGGGCAGTGGGTCTTTGCATTATCTTTCATGTTAATCATCTCCTCGGTGCCTAAGATATCTAGTTCTCTTGTTGATCATGATAAGGACCGTTTCTATGTTATTGAATGTTGTGAGTGGCCGTTAGCAAGTTCAGCTACATTCGTTTTCAACGACCATTCCTCTAGGTCTGAAACCCATTATTGAATCATATATATTGTCTTGTATGGGTTGAAGGTATTGTACGGATTGGATCACATCAAGGGCAATCGAGAGATTGTGATTGTGGAGGGGGAGTTTGATAAGCTGGCCATGTACGAGGCAGGCATCGTTAACTGTGTGAGTGTGCCTGATGGCGCTCCTCCTAAAGTCTCCGGAGATCAGATTCCCCCTCCAAGCGAGGACAAGAAGTATGAGTATCTTTGGAACTGCAAAGACTATTTCAAAGACGCAACACGAATCATATTGGCTACCGATTCTGATGAGCCTGGACAAGCACTAGCTGAGGAGCTTGCACGCAGACTTGGACGAGAGCGTTGTTGGCGCGTCACGTGGCCGGAAGATGAGACTGGGAAACAATGCAAGGATGCTAATGAGGTCCTTACTTCTTTAGGACCCGAAGCTGTGAAGGGCCTTATCGAAACTGCAGAGCTCTTCCCTATTCGAGGCCTTTTTGACTTCCAACAGTTTTTTCGAGAAATTGATGACTATTTCTATCTTCGCCTGGGTGATGAGCGAGGGGTGTCCACTGGCTGGCGCGGCCTTGATGATATTTACAGGGTGGTGCCTGGTGAGCTCACTGTCGTTACAGGAGTCCCGAATTCTGGCAAGAGTGAGTGGATCGATGCACTAATCTGTAATTTGAACAGGAATAAGCAGTGGACGTTTGGTCTCTGTTCAATGGAAAACAAGGTGCGTGAGCATGCGAGGAAGCTGTTGGAGAAGCACATCCACCGCCCGTTTTTCGATGCGCCGTATGCAAGGTCTAATCCACGTATGAGTAAAGAAGATCTGGAGAAAGGAAAGAAATGGCTGCAAGATTCTTTTTTTCTTATCAGACATGAGGACGAGGAGCTTCCTTCAGTGGATTGGGTACTGAATCTTGCTAAGGCCGCTGTGATGCGGCACGGAATTCGTGGGCTTGTGATTGACCCGTATAACGAGCTGGATCATCAGCGACCTGGGAATCAAACTGAAACAGAGTATGTCAGTCAAATGCTGACGAAGATCAAGCGTTTTGCCCAGCACCATGACTGTCATGTCTGGTTTGTTGCACATCCGAGGCAATTGCAAGTTTGGAGAGGCGAAGCACCTGGTCTGTACGATATTAGTGGCAGCGCCCATTTCATCAACAAATGCGATAACGGCATTGTTATCCACCGCAACCGAGACGAAAACATGGGGCCTCTTGACCAAGTGAAAGTGCTCGTGAGGAAAGTTCGTAATAAGGCGGCTGGAACTATTGGTGAAGCCACCTTACGATACAACAGGGTCACTGGAGATTATGAGGATGTGAGGGAGACTTAGGTAGCAGCTCAAGTTCCGAAATCTCTCATTCTCAACTGTACCGTAGTAGTGAGGATATTTCACCTAAAGTAGTTAAGTCTTTCATTTACGGGGTGTCAGAGCCTGCTCTGCGATTTCCCGATTTGTTATCTACTTGGGCACAACGTGATTCTTCTTTCCTCATAGTACTAACCCCTTTGTAGAATTTTGGAACGCAATTCTGAAATTGCCTTCTTTAGCTCTGACCACCCCTTGAGACTTTCAAGAAGTTTTGGGGTCAACCATCTGTATCATGTAATTCTTCAATATTTTTACAGAAGCCGAGTGAGTGAAGCTTTGATGGAAATTTCTGAGTTACTGAAGGCTCCTGAGTGCTACTTGTTTGTTTTACGTGTGTCTAACTTTAACAATTCTCGTGCTGTTATATGCCTGACCGTTTGTAGGGAACTGGGAGTCATTTAGGGTCTTCACCTCGGCATGGCGGTAGTGAAGCTCTTGATTCTGAAATGTTTGATCATTGTTAGCAAAAACACCTGCGTCAGTGTTGTACCGATGTAAAACACCAGAGAATCGCGAGCAGGCTTTTGTACGGGAACTGTCTTGGTTCACAAAGGATGCTTCCGATCATAGGATGAATTCTTCAAGCATTGTTCAAAGCAGAGCCTGGGGAGAATTTCAGTCAAACCTGCCAGTACCCTAAGATTTTTTGGCTCTGTCCTTTAGACATAAACTATGGCATCGACTCTTTGGTTTCTGAATCCGAGTTTCCAAATCGTATCTACAACCCCATGCACACTGCACAACGTGGTTGGGGTTGGGGTTTAGTTGGAGTGGACAGAGCCTCAGTCACAGAGCATCACAGTCACACTGTTCTTGTTATTCTTAATCGGTTATTCTTTGAAGTTTCCATCCGTACAGTTACATTCACCAATGCTATCACCAATATTTTTTATAAACTTTGAAAGGGAAATTTCAAAATTCCTTCTAAATTTGATTACAAGCAAAATATTATCATTTTTTGAGTAAAATTTATTGGAATGGATTTAAATGAGGTTCTCTTGATGTGGTGATTTTTTGAAATTTTTATGTTCTCAAAAACTTTAACCTCATTGGCTCATTTTTGTAAATCCAATTTTGAATTAGAGTCAATGCAATTTTGGCTTGGTCAACCATTTGACATACTTGCACATTTGTAAATTTAATAAATTATGTACTCTATAACACCAAATCCAATTATTGGATAGGACAACTTGATAAAGTATCTCCAAAAATTAGGATGACTTTCACCCAAGCAGTATTAGGAAGATACAATAATTTCTATCTATTCGTCATCCATTTTTTGGACAACGGAGCACTTCAAGATTAAATGCTTAGTCTGAAAAGTGCATGACTATGTTTCACCAAAAAAACACTTTCAAATTGTTGGTTTTAGAGCAAAAAGAGCTACAATGAAAACAAACTATTTCTTTTTAATGTTCAACTATAGGATCCTTCATTAGGCTTTCGTCAGTTTCGTGGAACACTTTGACCATTTAGATTGTAAATATTAGATTTTAAAGTGAAAAGATAATATTTTTATGCTCATAGCATTATTAGGTTTTCAAACTTGACCACCCCTTAAACTCAAAGATTTTGTACTACAAAATTTGGAGGCTTAAATCTTCATTGTGGGGAATTCAATTGAGAATCTAGGGGAAAAAAGTTCAAATTTTTTTTTAGTATTTTTCATTCTTAGAAAAATTGTTAATGAAAACTAGGTACAAGATGGATGGGAAAATTAACCCCTAAATGTATTTGACTTTGTTTTCACCTAAATGACTTCAAAAGTGCCATTTCTAACACAAGTACCAAATTTTATATAAAAAACATTTTTGGATACATGTAACTATAGGATACTAAATCTTGTAGAACGTTGGTTTGAGAAGACATGGAAAAAATTTCAGAAATTTCCACCTTGAAGATTGCTAGATATTAGCATTTGAATTGACAAAAATCCTTTTTTAGGCCTTGCAAAAAAAAACGGGCAGCTGCACTTCATAAGGCCACATTTGTATGAAAAGAATTCCAAAATGGTGGTGCTTCTTTGGATTCATTCTTCAAGTTTGCAACATCCTTGAAAAAATTCAAATCATTTGGAATTGTACAAAATATAGGAAAAAGATAGTAAGTAGAATGAAGTAGAGAATGATTCAAAATACTAAATTGTTAAGAATTTAGTTATGGAATTGAAAAATGCCATTCCCAATGGTTTCAATGTTGTAATAAACAATTTACACCCAATGTTTTTATTTTTTTCAAAAATATTGAAAATTGAGTTAAATAAAGAACTTCAAAGTTTATCTCCAAGTAGAGATTCTATAACTACCCACAACTACCTTCAAACTAAAACTCCTCATAACTTTCATTCCATTAATCAAAATGGAATGATTCAAAGCATTCCACTTACATATAAATCTAGAAAAGTTAACGGATTTCAAATTTTTATTTTTGAAAAAAGTGATTTTTTGAGAAGTTTTTTTAGTTGCCTAGGCTACCCACTTAGCAATGAAAATGACATATCATGCAATAACTTTTGAATTGTGTAGTCATAAGTTATGAAAAATGCTACACCTTAAAGCTACTCCTTTGGCACATGTTGTTTGAAAATTTCAGCCTAAATAATGAAAAATTTCATTTGTAGTGAGCTTCCCCAAATTGCTATGTTGCCAAAAAAACAATTTGGAAATTTTGGGGTTAAATCATTAACCCTTAAAGGCCATTTCATATCTAGGCTTGGTCAAGCTTCATTAGATTTCTACATTAAAACAAACATTTCAAAAACATTCATATTTTTTCACATGTATTAATCTATGTCTAAAATTTCATCACATTTTTTTATAATTAAACACATCAATTTTAATTTTATATGATTTTTTAAATAAAATTCTTTGTGAAAACCATAGTAATTAGAAAGTTATTGAAATAGGATGAAATGTTTAAGAAAAATGGAAATAATAGTGACAAATATCATCATGTAATTGATTGACTCTTTGAACTCACACCAAGAAAAATTCAATAGAAAAAGTTCAAAAGTGGTGTATTTTGAGCTTTCAAGATGCTATCTCAAAAGGGTTACTAAAATTACAATCTCACCAATTTTGAAAAAAATTGAAATGGAGTAAAAAATAGATTATTGGAGCTATATTTTTGGATTAAGCTTAAAAACATTTAAAATTAAGAACTATGTGAAAATTTAGGTTTTCATTTTCAAAATGCCTTGTAGGGTTTGCATTGTCTTTTAACAATTAATAGTTCTTAAATGGATTGGAAATATATCAATCACTTACTTCAAATGGTGAGTTTCTTGTAGCAAGTAATCTACACCCTATGGACCATTTTGTTTTAGAAAATTGTGAAAATTGAATTCAAAAACAAATGCTATACATTATTTATTTTTTCATTATTCATAATAAAAAGGACTTGCCATTGCCCACAAAACAACAAGACTCTTCATAACTTTCACATCACTAATCCAAATGTAATAGATCAATTCTTTAGAGGGACCTATCCAAAATCCTACAAAATCCATTCCAAGTTATTGAACATTGAACATTACATTACATTTAGACTTTTACGATTAGGGGTACTCCAAATTTCTGAAATTGTGAGGATGCATTATAAAATAGAAGAAAAAGGAAATAATGAATTTTAAACAAAATTTATAGAATCTAATCCATAGATCAATAGTTACACTTGCCTATATTTTTTGGTAAAAATTGAAACGAAAAATATAAAATTTATTCCAAAATTAATTGTAGAATGCATATTTGTAATCTTTTTTTTTTCAAGGTTTTCATTTCATTTTATTTATTGAAGCTCTTTTTGAAAGGTCATTTTTTTAACTTGAGAAATTCACTTTTGGAAATCAAACAAACTTGTGTCCTTGAATTATAGAATATTTTCAAAGAAAAATTATGAAAATCTATATTCTACAAATGAAAAAGAATTCACACAAGAATGTAAAAGCATTTGCAATTCTATATTACTTTCAACTTATTGAGATTGACAATCAAACAACAAAACCCACACTACTTATACATATCTACACTCCCATTCACCTAGATGACACTCACTTCCAACAACTAATCCAAAATACCATTTCCAATCAAGTACTATCACACCCACAACACTCTCTCATTATGTTAGGAGACTTCAACCATGCATCTTGTTGTAAGGGCATTGTATAATTTTAATTATACATCCCCTTGACACCTCAAAACTATCAATGATGTTTATTCACAAACTCCATGCACCTGAGATATATTTCCACAAACTCACAATACTTATGGCAATGTAGTGAAAACTAGGGTAATACAACTTGTAATAGACAAAATGACTAATTTGCTCTATTGTCATTGTTGCAAAAAAATCTAAAATTTCCACTTAAAGACAAATGTGAAAAATAGGGAGAGCAATTAAAATGTTCATTTTTTGAAAAATCATGAATTTATTATGAATTTAGAAATGTCTTGCCCAATTGGACCCTAAGAGTCTCTACACTACCCCAAAACCAACAAAAAGTGTATTGGTAAGGGTCATGTAACTCACCTAAAGCAGTCACAATATTGTGTAACATGGCCACAACATGAAGGCCTAAAAGTGTCAAGTATTATTTGTAATAAATTTACACTCAAAAGGTGGACGTTCTTATTGCAATCACTAATCACTCCATCACCATCATCCAGGTGCCATTGATTGTAGCCACTAACTCGACTTAATGTAGCCCAAATCTCATTTATTGAAATTTTTTGTCATAGATTGATGCAAGACTTTAATGAGTCATTTCCTAGGTGTTTGTGATGGGTCCTTTGCTTGCCATGGGTTGGTTTATCCTACTCACTTCACAATCATCAATAGTTTCTACTCAAATCAAACAATGCAACTTACATCACATGTAGACATGGACTCACAACATAACTCCAAACACTTTCCAATCGTTTTATACATTCCTCCAAACACTCTATTCACACAACACTTCCCGCCCAATCCATTCAAACAAAAAGCTTCACTTCCTCAACCCTATACCTCAACCAACCTCAAAAAATCCAAAACCCATTATTTGGAACAAAATGCACTTACAATTTCAATTTTAGAAACAATACTACAACAACAACCTCTCAATAGAAACCAATGGAATTCTACTTGTGACATAATTAAAACACTCAAAACCAATATCACTAAAACCCTCTATAGTACTTGCACCACCACCACTATTAACTAGGGCTTTCCTCCAAGGGGGTTATTTTCTTTGAAAAATACAAAAACAATGGAAACAAAAACCAACCATTCATACAACCCTTAGAAAAGTAACTATGTACGCAAGCAAGTAAGCAATAATGGGTGAGCAATGCATAAAATTCAGCCAAAAATAGAAAATAACTAATACTCCATAAATTTTAAATGAAAATCCATCCTCTTAGAAAACTGAAATCAAGATTTAAATTATATTGAAAATTGAAAAAATTAAAAATAGTAATAAATAAAAAATAAATTTAGAATCTAATTGTCCATTTTATTCTTGATTTTGTTCATGTGACCATGGATTCTATTCTTATTACTATTGATTTTTGAGGTAGTCATCAGTAGACCAATGATGCTAGCTAGCATGTGAACCTAGAAATGTAAGCCTATGAGCCTTGAGCTTAGGTGCAAATAGATATTCTACAACTATTGAAGGTGTTTATAACATACATGCTTATAATATGAGTACCCTATAACCATGTAAGGTGCTTGTAACATAGGTACCTATAATATAAATATACTATAACCATAGAAGATGCCTATACCATAGGTACCTAAATAATAGACACCCATAATATAACTAGGCACTTATTATTTAAACATCCTGTAACCATGGAAGGTGCTTATAACATAGGTACTTACAACATAGACATCTATAATATAAACATCCTATAACCATGGAAGGTACCTATAATATAGGTACCAATAACATAGGAGCTTAGGCTTCTAATCTCATGAGCTCAAGATCCTAGGCTCACATGCTAGCACTTGTGATCGGTACTAGACTTAGATGTGTACTTCATTGTTTGAGTTCTATAGTGGATTTGGCGTGGAATTGACCTAATACTATAGTCTACAATATTTTGTTAAGGGATTTTAGTCCATGACTTTAGGATGAATCTTTCGTATACTTGAACAAATTAGAGTTTTATTGAATTTCTTACATTGGTTTAGATAACATCAAATCAAATCACGTTACAATTTTGTCATCCTTTTTGTAGAAATGAGCTACTATAATTTATATCCAAATTGATGAATATGCAAATCTTGGAAAATTTGACTCATGTTATTAAATTGTCTATTTTATTCCAACATGTGGGAGCGCCCAAAAATTGAATTGCCCACCACTTCACTACTTCCACAAAAAGATAGGATGTCCACATACAACCATAAATTCTACAAGAAGACAAAGACAACATGGATCAATGACCAATACAGACATATATTTGATAATGACCATATGTAGGGAATAAACCTTCAATTATATCTTAATAAAAATAGTTTTTGTATTTTTCAACATACCAAACTAGTGGTATGACTCTCCCTTATATTACAAACTTATTGTATTGGCTATGGTTGTATTGCCAATAAATTTTTGGAGACCAAGTTTAGAAGTGAAATTCAACCCTAAAAGGAACTTCTACATTGAGTCACCTTTGAAGAGTTCTTGAACTTTATTGTAGCTCAAGCTTGGAGCTTGTATGTAAATGTCCTCCTTGTATTTGCCCTTGTAGAGATAGCAAAATAGAAAATATAAATATTTGCAATGTATCTGGGGATGGCTTTTGCTTCCCTAATACCCCTACACTCATATTGATGAAGTCATCACATGAGCAATTTGGTAGATTGCTTAGAGTCACTTGATACTTTTTAGGATGATGATTCTACCAAATTGCAAAGAAGGGATTGTGATAACTTTGAAGACAAGTTTGTTCACGTTTCAAATTGTCTTCTACTTGTTCTTGTAGTCAATACTTGGAAATTTGTTGTTGCATAAGATTTTCTTCCCATGCCTTGTAGTTGGAAAGATGTTTGTATTCAATGGGGCCAAGGAATTGTTGACATGGTTGTTAACTTCTACACTTGTAGAACAATAGAATAGCCGTTGAAGAGAAATTGTCCTTCTTTTGCCTCAAGTGTGAATCCTTTGTCTTCTAACTAGGGTCAAAATTTCCATCTTTGATTTTGAATCCATTGTCTTCTTAAGACAAAATAATATAGTGACAGAATTCCAAAATGTTATCAAGTTAGAGCACGTCGAGGTCAATTGGAATGCTCATTTAAAGCTAGATGACATGTCCGATTGCATAGAGAAATGGAGGATTAATATTTCGGAGCCCATTTTTTTTCCCTTTTTAAAAAAAAAATAGGAAGTACCAAAGGTCAACACCATTTTTGGTCCACAAGGATTGTCTAAATACCGTGAAGAGATAACTACATTGGTGGGTTCCCAAATTCCCATCATTCCTAGGATCATTCATTCCAATTCAATATTGTTGGCTTTGATCTTACGTGAATCAACATCATTTAGTCAAATACTTTAAATGCAAACTTGTCTCTAAAGGTGGCATTGCCAACCTTTTTCAATCCTTATCTTGACAAGATGCTAGTGACCTAGACTGTATACACTCTCCTAGCAACATGCTTTCAAATTGTTTGAACTTCTGGCAAATCTATGGTACGTCTACTGTCCAAGGAGATTTTACCCTACTAAAGAGTAAGTTGAAAAAAAGTTAGTGGCATCTATAGGCAACCCTATTGTAGACATTTTAGGTGACAACTTTAGACAAAATTGTAGCCATGAAGGCCTCTTCACAAGATCCTTTAGACAATGTGGTAAAGTAAATCTAGTCAAAATAGAAGGTTTCTACCATAGTGAAGGCTACTAGAGAAAAATTTGTAGCCCCCGAGGTGGTGACTTAGCCCTTTGCTTTAATTCCAAAGAATGCTAAAGCAAATAAGCCAAGCAATTCTATGTAGCCTAGGGAGAGTAGGCTTGATGCAAAGGGGGCTAATAGTCGTCAAACATCACATCAATGTTTCTTTTCTTGAGCAACAAGCAATGTAAATCAAATTGTATCAATTTGTATATATTTTATTCATGTAGTTGGTTGCTTGAAATTTTTAGAAAGAATTCCATGTGCAAAAGTGATATGTTGTTTGGTAGTATTCCAAGTTTGTTGTTTTTATTGTCGTTGAAACAATCAATTATCACACTTCATTGCTTGACTTATCACTTCATTTAGTATTTAAAGGTGAGGCAAAGATAATAATACGTCCTTTACATCATCTTGTAGGCCCCATTGAAATTGACTTGTAAGTGCTTCTTCGTCCCAATTGAAATCACAAGTTAATTGCTAAAATTCTAATACATATATTGATGTTGAATTCTTGTTGTAGGGAACAAATTTAAGTTCTTGCCCAATAGATTTGGTCATGCAAATGCCTCTTTGAATGCTGCTAAGAAAGTACAACTCAAAATTTTGAAAATTTGATAAGTCTTGAAATGTTGGATGTAGTGAGAATCGACCCTAAGATCTTAACAAATTTAACCCTAATCTATTGAGAGGTTATTTTGTATCCTTTGGGGGACTTAAGGAAGGCATGTACACTAGAAAAAAATTATTTTAGAATTTATTTTGGAAATTGCTTAACCCCTAAAGGACCAACACGCATTTTTTGGCAACATAGAAATTTTCGGCAGGTACATGAGTCAAAAGTTATGGCCTAATATGTTCTTTTTTTCCCTAGATGGGCAATTTGAGTAGATAAAAAAAAATTACTTCTTTTACAAAAAAAATTTGAAATTGGTTTTCTTGAATTATATATACATGGTAAGCTTTGAATCATTCCATTTCGATCAATGAGTCAAAAGTTATAAGGAGTTTTAGTTTGTGGGCAGTTATGGATTCTCTACTCTAAAATAAACTTTGAAGTCCTTTGTCTTACTCAATTTTCAATATTTTTTGAAAAAAATAAAATCATAGGATAAAATTTTTTTATTATAACATTTCAATCATTGGGATTGGCAATTTCAATTCTATAACTGAATTCTTAACAATTTTGTATTTTGAATCATTTTCTACTTCTTTCTACTTACTATTTTCCCCCTACATGTTGTACAATTCCAAATGATCTTAAAAATTTCAAGCTTGTAGTCAACTTGACTTGAAGAATGAATACAAAGAAGCACCACCATTTTGGACATTTTTTTAGACAAATGTGAGCTTGTGAAGTGCAGCTGCCTATTTTTTTGCAGGATCATAGGGCCCAAAAAAGGATTTCTATGAATTCGAAAGCTTATATCTTGCAATCCATGCAGTGAAAAATTCTGAAATTTTTTCTACATGTTTTGACACTAGATTACTAAAAGTTCCTACAATTACATGTTTCCAAATTTTTTTTCTAAAATTTAGTAATTGTACTAGAAATGATAGTTTTGGAGCGTTTCTGGTGAAAACATAGTCAAGGAACTTAAGGGCTTAAACATGTTCTTAGTGAACAATATTGGATATTTCTTCAATGTAGTATTTTCTTAATTTTCTATATAGGAAGATGATAAATCCACAGATCACCACATAGTGCATTTTGGCAAGTTCTAGCTTTTTACATTGAATCTAAATTTTAGCCATAAAAGTGATTCTTTTTTAAATTTGAAACTAAACCATGAAATTTAGCTCATCAACTCAAGTTTCTACTTTACTTTTAAATTTTAAAAAATTCCTAAATTCCAATATTTTCTTGGAATTTGAATTTTGAGTGTAAGCACAATATGGTGTTTTTCAAATCTCAAAATGACATAGTAACTTGACTTTGACTATGATGTTCTATACTATAATATACCTCTAATTGCATACATATGAAAACTATCAAAAGAATTTATAAAATAAAAACTATTCCCTTTGTCCCAAAATGATCTTCATATTGGCCTTGGTTTTTTGTCACAAAATGATCTTTCTATTGCATTTTGTAACATTGTAAACCAGTCAGCTTTGGCATTTGATTGCTATTTGAGGCAAACAAAACAACTCTAAGTAGTAGTCCCCCTCCATCCATCCAATAACAATAATCAATCAAAAGACAAATGAAATGAATGAAAGGGGTCAATGAACATTGTTCATTCTTCTCTTTTGCATCTCTTTGAGTATTGCCAAATTGAAGAAGATGAAGCTCTTAGAGGTGGAACAATGGTCTACACATGGGCTTGGGCCCATACTAATTGCCCACAAAATGACAACCTCACACACAACAATTGAGTACCCATTGAGGTTCCTTGAAATTGCCCCCCCAAAATCACCATTTAATACTCTAAAATTAAACTTTCAAAAGGGCTTTAAAACTCAAAGTTTCTAGGACAATAGGAGTGCAACAAACTAGGGATTTTATTTATAGTGATAATTCGCTTCGCCCGCCAAATATTGGCCCCTTTGTTGTCATCCTTCCAAATATCGACTAGTGCAGCAAGGCCAACAAACTACCACACACACACCTAAAACCGTTGCACCAAACTCTACTTATAGTAAAGAGAAGATTTTTAAAATGTCATTTTCAACCTTCATGTGGAATATTTTGTCCAACAAGAAGATCAATTTGGGAAAGAGGGAGTATAAATTATTGAAAAATATTTACAAAATAAAAACTATAAATTATTGAAAAAATTTACTCACATATAACAACTATCAAAATTTTATCAATCAATTATATAAAGTCTCAATTTAGCTAGATAGTGTTAAATTTGACCTCATTGTCATCCCCAAGGAGGTATTAAATGTAAAATACATAATAATTACTTGAAAATTTTCAAACTATTTTTCATTTTTATTCATGAACTTTCAAAATAATTAGATTTTTTTCTCATTTCTTATTTTATTTATATTATTATTTTCTATAAAATTATAACAATGACAATTCAATGAGAAATTAACAAAAGTTTCTTCTTATTGATAGACATCACATAGCCTTTTGTAAAAGAAAATATAGGATTGAAACTTAAGTACTATTTAATACACAAAATTAGGATCTTTGACCAAAAAACAATTGAATAATTTTAGAGGGATTAATTCAAATTGATTTTAGAAAGTTATCAATGCTAGAAGAAAGTGATTATTTGCATTCTATAGTAACATGGGTGACATAGGTTATTTATCAATACTCCAATGTATCCTTAAGTTTTACAAGATTTTTTTTGGATCATGTCACAATTCATAAGAAATAGACAACAATTGTTGAATCATCATTATTATTTTGAAATAAATGAAATTCTATTGCATATAGAAATACATAATGAGTAACCTAATTGTTTGTTTATGCACTTTTAATTTTCAAATTTGTAGTTGGCAAGCTCTTCTAAATCTATTTACTATTTTGAATCCAACAAGCCGTCTTTTAATTGAACACTTCAAGAGAAATGGGTGTTTTAAGTGAATTTTTAAGTATAGTTCTAGACATAAGATTATTAGTAATGACCTTTTAAGAGATTTTTGGTAAAATTTTACTAGAAACACATATATTTCTCATACATTTTTACTGAAAAACTCCTTAAAGATCATTATTTATAATCTTATGTCTTGGACTATACTAAAAAACTCAGTTAAAACACCCACTTTTCTTGTAGTGGGAAAAAGTGCTACAACCAAGTTGCTATACCTAATTTTTTCATTATATATGTCACACATGGAAAATGTATTCAAAGTGTGTTTGCCAATTCTACCCTAGCTTATTGATGCTAACAACAAACTTGAATTCATTCTAACAAGTGTCATTAGCAACCTCGAATTTTGGTGTGTTTTTAGAAGTTGTAGCCAAGTCAATAATTTCAGTGGTATGCATCTGTAAACCATGAACCAACATTTGAACCTCAGTAATTTTGTCTTTGCTCCTATTGACCTCTGTTCTTGTGTCAAACATACAATCTTCAAAGCATCTCCTTGTTCTGCCAGTTTCTTCTACATTGGCTACCACTTCATCCAATTTGGACGCCAATTTGTCTTTTGCACATGATAAAGACGCAGATACCTCTGCAAGCTCTTGCCAAATTTTTGAAATGGTACTTGACGTTCTTCTTGTCATTGCTTTAACCCTTAAATGTCAAAGTGGACGTTTTGTGTCTGATGGATGACTTCAGTGTTTACTGTAGAAAAACAAAATGCACCTATTGGTCCAATAATCGAAGCAATTTTGTTGACTACATTGGTGATGGGGGCTTGATCCTTTAAGGGTTAAAGAGTCAAATTTGTCAAAATAATCACATTCAAGTCTACTTTTGTCTATAATGCAACATGCAATAAGCTTCAAAATATGTGAAATTCCATATTAAGCATATTCTTTGTAAATATTTATTGAAGAGGGGTTAAAGAAACAAGAAGGAAGAAAACATAAGGTTCAAATTATAGAAAGACATTGCTAAGGGTTGTTTCAAAGAAAGAATCAAAATCTAGACCATACCGGTACTCATAAAATTCAATGGTATTCAAAAATTCAAAAATTTCTTTAAAAAGAATTGTTTCAACTACTGAAAAAATGTTTAATACCTTTAGACTTTGATTGAGGCATATTGTTTGAAATTATACACAATAGAGATTGTCCACTTTGGTAAAAGAAAAATTAATCTATCAATATTGCCCATCATAAAGACACCTCCTTACAAGGTAATGACATGATTGCAAGAATAATTATTAAGTTACCAATCATTTCTACAATCAAGACTACAATGCAAAATTAGAATAGAATAGAATTATAAATTTGACCTAATACACAACTAAAAAACAATGAATTTGAATCTTCTTTAATTTGAATGATTAAAATCAAATTGCTATATGAATGACTTTTCTTAATCAATATTGTCTCCTATATGAAGTTAACTCCATCCACAAATTTATTTATTTCATTTCCTTCATAGTGGCAAATGAATTAACTTGAGTTGTACCTATTGATATCTCTGAAAAATTGTTGGACGAAAATAGGCTATCTAGAGAAGGTCGCCATTTAGTGAAGTAATTAGTGAAATCGCATCTAGCAAAGAAGATGAACACTAAAAAAGTAGAAGATCAATAAACCTTTTAAATTCAACTTACCCCTAATCAAAATCTATTGATCCAAAACATTATTGCATGATGAGATGATTCATTGCCAACCAAGAATGCAAATTAAATGACACTTCTCTGCTATGCCAATTCATATTCTTCCTTGCTTAGCATGATGGGCAATATTGTTGGAGATTTTGGGTGGCCTATAGGCCCATTACCTATTGTAGTAACAACTCATAAATTGTCCCTATGGAACCTAACTCACAAACTCTTCTACATTCTTTCATAAGGATGGGAATGTTGTAAAACTTTCATCCAGAATTTTTGCTTTGAGCACATTTGAAAATTCAATATATCTTAAATTTATTTCATTTCTAAGTGTGAATGTTTATCATATAGTTCTAACATGAATCCTTTTGTCCATTTGAAAATGTAGAATGCAAATATTTTTTGTGACCTTCCAAGTTCCAAGTTCCAGAGGTAATTACTTTGGATTTTGGCAAGAAAATTACCTCTATAAATTTATTTGGTCATTCAATGTTTGAGTTTTAAAATAAATAAATAAATTTGAAAGACTATTGGTACATTCAATTAGAACATTTAGTGAGCAAATTGGATCTAGTTAGAAGTATTCCCATGTATAAATTGTATAGAAGAAGAATTTAGGGATAACCAAACAACCTCTACTGGATTGCAGAAGGGTGAAGATTCAACACTTGAAATTATTAATTTTGATGCTTATGGTGGAACTCTCCAAATACATGAAACTTTGGTGTAATATTAGTTTGCATGTGGAATGTCATGTCTAATTCAATTTCAACGGGATTGGAGAAATTAGCTTGATATTATCAATAGATTAGAAGACAATAATATTTGAAATTGTAGGGTACTACAATCTTTTCACACTTTGTTTATAGAAGAGGGCTTCAACAAAATTAATTTTTAATATCTATGAAATTACAAACTGTTGTTGTTCTTCTTTTTTCATTCCCTAGATGTTTAGAAGAGCTTACCTTTGGAGGCATTAGAAAATTTGCTTCCTTGTAGCAAAGAGAGGCTAAAGTTGAGGACCAATGTGTTGAGTTTGTTTGTCTCTACTTGAGAACTAATTGTTTGTTTTGTTTTCAAAGGCTACTTAATTCTATATGGTCTTGACATGCAACTCGTTTATACTACTGGTATACCCTCATTTCTATTTAATTGTTTAGTTGAGAATACAATATCAAGGACATAGTGAAGGTTTCAAGGGCAATGATAATGGAAGTGTCACTCTCATGTAAACACAAAGACCATGCAAAGTTGTCTCTTGCATACTTAACCCCTAACTGCCTCCACCACCATATATGGTTGATCTGAAATTTCAAATCCATTTCTGTGTAGGCAGTTAAATTCCTGTGACTGGTTTAAAAAATTTTGGAGGCAGTTTTGAAGGTTAACTATGGAAAACTTTCATTTTTCATTGATAAAAGTACATATTCCATTATTGAGAGGTCTCCAAAGGCATATGTGTACTAAAAGTGGAGTGCAAAGCTTGCTCATTTTACTTCATTTCCCGTCTTTATGCAAAGCTTGGCAATTTCATTTGATTTGAGATCTAAGAAATTGTACTTATCCATTTGCTTTGAGAATGGTCCCAATGAAAAGTTTAAAGTCTTTTCATGATTTTCACCATTGAAAATTTCAACATGCAAGTGTTTATTTGAAGCTATTTGCAATTTCTACTAAAAAACAAAAATTGCATTTCAACAATTGCAAGGTGGATTGTGTAATGAGTTTGATCTTTTTCATGTGAAATTAAGTTTTTTGGAAGTGCATTTTAGTGTACCAACACTCTTTGAAGTTGTTCATGTTACCTCCAATCCCAAAAAAATTTATATGCAAATTTTTGAAACATTGTGGATAAAGACAACATACTAAAAATAGAAAATGTATATTTCCCTTGGTATAATATCACAACTCCTAGAAAATTTTGCACTCAAAATTGGTGTGCATACCAATAAACAAGCTCTATTAACATTTATACGATTAGATTTCGAAAAAAACACAATTTGCTTCATTGAGGATATCTACAAGCCAATGCTCTTTTTTCATAGTCAAAACACACTTGGAAAAGCTTAGGCACTTAGGGGTTAAGGTTGGAATATGAAGTATCACTTCTTGAAGTAAGTGTTGTATGCATGAATTCTGAAGCAATGTTTTTTCTATTGCACGATTCAAATATGTGAGTGCAATTTTTTTTCTACCATAAGAATTAATTTTATTGGATCCAAGGCCTTTAACCAGTGGTGCTTTTTTGTAAGCATGCAAGTATGAGCCCATGAGTGTTGAGTAGGGATTTTGTGAGTTTTGAGCTCAAAAATTTGAAGAAGCATTAGAAAATTAAATAATATTTCTAAAAATAGATTCCATCTGAAAAATTGAATCAAATTTTATTATTTTTAGTTAATTTTTAGTACATATTACCATAGACCTATTACTGTGGATATGTAGAATTCATATGAAAATTCTAATTTTCAATCTTGTATAGAAGTATACACTACGAAGAAGAAGAATCCAATTGGTGTGAAAGATGAATGGGTATGGAAATAAGTTTGTTTAGAATATTGGTTGATCATTGTCCTATAATAGCATGGATCCTCTCGGGGTCAATGGGAAGATACCAATAATTTTCTCTTGATATGTTGTTATTGGATTTGTTTAGATTTTAGAAAAAAATATCTTGACAAGATTTCATTATATATGGAAAGAACTTAGCTACAAGAAGTTTCCATTTTGTTGATTACTATCTTGTAGTAGCATGGATCTTCTCATGGCTGATGGTAGGGAAACTACACTTATGTCTTAAGTATCGGTAATGGAACTTGTTAAGATTTTAGAAAAGATTGTTAAGATTGTTAAGATTTAAAGAAAATATTTGGTTGATAAGGATTATTTTTGTGCAAAATGAGCTTAGTTACACCAAATTGTTGATTAGTTGATCATTGTCCTCTTGTAGGAACTCCTGGGGATCCAATTCCCTTACTTGATTAGATGGTCATTTGGTTGATCACTCCGCTCTTCCTTGGTACCCCTCAGCATCAAGGAGAGCCATTCCAATTGTAGAAAAAAAATGAGATTTTATTTATTTATTCATTTATTTCCACGGCTATGGGGCTCTCCTTGGTGCCAAGGGGTACTAGGCAACAAGAGGGGAGTGATTATGAAAATCTAAATTTGAATGGAACAACCTCATTTGATTTCAAAAGAATCTTAATCAATCACCAATTTTTTTCTTCTTAAAATCTAGCCAAGTCCAATATATGGCACATCAAGGTTGTTCAAGGGACCATGGTAATAGGTATTAATAAAATTTACTAAACATAATAAATTATAGCTAAAATTTTAGATGGAATCTCTAAAAATCTTATGTTCACAAGCTCACATGATAGCAACTGTAGGCCTATAACTATGGATTTAGGAAATTTAGCATTCCATTTGTGATTAGAATTTTTTCAATTTGTTGAACAAATCATTAGTGATGAGAATATGAGCCACCACATTGGCTCACAATTTTGAATAAGTAAAATTAATATAGTTTAGGTGAAATTGCAACTTAGGAGTTATTGATATAAAGAATTATCTAAAGTCATAACTACAAATTAATGAGTTTCCTAATAGATAACAATGACAATGAGAGTTCTATGACAATGGTGTGAATTTTAGGAAATGAAATTGTATGAAAATGATGAGGAAATCCAAGAGAAAAATTTTAATTTTTAAATCATAAAGACATTAAGTAAAAAATAAAAAATAAATGAAATTAGGCAAATGGTTAAATAGAAGGAAATTGGAAACAAAATACTATGAGTGGGAAATTGCATTAGAAATAGTTTCCTCATCAATTGCTACATTTGTCTTCATTGATACTTGACCATGTCTCCTACATTGACCTTTGTTACAAAACAACAACCAATCAACTCATTTGTGGGGAATGTTGTCATATGAGAGTGTTAGTGTGGAGCATAAAACATAGAATTTAAATTATTTTATGAGAAGATTTCAAGTTTTCAAAATGAAAAATCTTGTGATTGGGTGTAGTGAGGACCTCAAACCGTGTATGAAATGGAGTTCTCTGGCATACGGTTGATGTAAACAAAAATATTAAATTTGATGATATAAATTGTACATCTAGTTTAAATTTTACTCATCTTTCTGAGGTTTATGGGACATCGCAATGGCAAGCTATAGGGGAGTATTTTTTAGAATAAATATTTGTGCATTGTGTGCATAATAGTTAACAATGACAAAAATTTCAATTTCGAAATTCTTTAAAAAAAATGTATAGGGTGTAATTTTTACAATATCAAGAAGATGAGTTTTTAAATTTATTCATATATAAATCAAAGGTTGAAAATTTATTTTGATACAATAAATTGTCTTGAAGACACAAAATTTTGAAACTCTTTGCATTCAATAAGAATTATACCAAATAATTACAATACTTTGATGGTAAACAAAGTGGACTTCTCCTTCAACTTTTGGACTTTTTATTATTTAACCTACTTGTGATTTTCTATTTCAAATTTGGATTCAAAAATTGAAATCAACAAAGATGTTTTAATTTTGGAGATATAATTAATTAGAAATAATAATGTTAAGAATAGATATTATTCAAATTATACAAAAAAAGCATATGGTGAGTTTTTATCACATATTTATCTGTAGGAAAAAAAATAAAGCTCAAACTTTCTAATACAAATAATTTTTTCAAATTTTTTTCAAATTTCAGAGCACAATAAGTGCAAGGATAGAGGGCATAATTTTCACATTCTAAATTCCAATAAAACCCTGATTTATAAAGTGAGTGTTTGGTAGGCTAGCATATTAACATTATATAATGTACTTAAATTGTTCATATTTTAAAGTTTTAAAGAAATGATGGAATAATACATTTTAAAAGTAATGAATTCATTGAAAGTAGTATTAGTAAATAACATTCTAAGTACACCATAAAAAAACATGATATAACAATTCAAGTTTATTTAGTTGCTTCATGTTCAAAAAGGCCAATATTCATAAATGTAAAGTTGATTGCCCCTTTAGTCTCATTGTTGAAATCCAAGTAAAAAAATGCACACAAAAAATCATCACAAAACAAATGATAGAAATATTAACAACTATACTATTTACAACTAGTAGTAGAGTGAAAATTGGCTACATTGTTTTTACAATATGTTGAATTGTCTACCAATTGTAAGAACTCTTCAATCTCCACAAAAACCATGAGATCTACACGTAGCACAAGGATTGTAACAAAGTCTTACACCAATTCCTTTGCATAAATTAGTAATTAAAAAGGCTTAGAAGAACTTTATAATCATCCTCTCTTACGAAGCTTTAAGGATAGAACCCCTCCTAGGAGACCTCCACCCACTCCTAAGTTGTACTATACAAAAACATGAAGGGGATTAGTTGAAAATACAAAATAGCTTATGACTTAGGGTCATGGTTGTTTTCCCGAACAACTTGACAACATGACAAACATAGTGTCTAACACATCTAGTAGTCCTTCTTGTCCGTCTAATAAAGTCAACTATAAGGTTGACTTTCAAAGAAAGTACTTTTTATTTTCAATCTTGACATACTTGAGTTTCATTTTATTAAAGTGACTCAATTTAAGAATCACTTATTATATTTTAAATTATGAATTATAACTAAAGTAAGATTTCAAATTGTCTCTACCGTTATAATAAGGCCTTATGCAACAAGGTTGTCTTGTATATGTGACACGTGACATCAAATGAACATCTTGACACCCAACACCCAAAATGCATTTGACAAAACAACCCTATTTAGGATCTACAATTCAAATGTAACAATTGAAAATGAAAAGATTTATGTATAAAAGAAATTTATGGCTTCAATGTTTAATTGGTAGACAAGAGTCCTCTTCATCTTGAGTTGTTAACTCCTCACCTTTGAAGGGGACCAAAAGTGTCCTCGGGTCAAATTCAAAGTGCTATAACTTTTGCAACTAATGTTCAAATTTAATTAAAGTTGTTGGAAAATTTGTACTCTCTCTTCCAATTTGTGTGGTAAAAATTTTAGATCAATCCAAGATGTACTGAATTTTTGGAAGCCAATCAAAGTTCACAAGTTCAGTTTGGGTTCACCAAATTGCATTTGATGGCTGCAACTTTGAGGGGCTTATATCTCCTTCCAAAGTTTGTTTTCAATAAAATTCGTTGGGTTATGTTTCCCTTGAAGTTTAGTTATTGTGGTATAGTTTTCATGTCAATCCAAGTTGTTTTGAATGTCTGAGAGCAATTTGAAGTTCAAAATCCTAACATTTTTGGATTACAGTGAACTTTGGCAGCTTGTTCCTTCCTCATAAAATGTTTGTTTTCAATAGTATTTTTTTTGAAAAGTTGCGCATACTAGTTTAGTTTGTGGTGTGTAAAATTTCATATCAATCCAAGAAGTTATGAGTCACTAAGAAGCATTTTGGTAGAAGGAGGTTTAGATTTTGATGTGTTTTTTGCAACTTTTTTGCTATATTTTGCTATTTCAAAGCCATTTTGTAGACACAATAAGTCAATTGAGTGATATTTTTTTTCACCACTGTGTTTTAATGTTGATTTTAAATCACTTTATAGTTTAAAGTTTCTTCATTTGATTAGATTTAGAAACCAAATTTCACCTCCAAATGTATTTTTAGGAAAATTTTAGCATTCTTTTTCAACACTAAAACATGATAATCTTGCAATCTATGCAATCAAATGACACCAAATTCGATGCACATCATCTACAACAAGTGCACTACAAGATTGTATAGTTGAGATCTCTATAATTTAGTGAAAATTATATTTATAACACTTCAAAAGAAATGTTGTTCTTGAACTTGTTCAGGCCTTGAGCAATGAGGGGTTAACTTGTCTACTTGCTTCTTCTTGTGAACCAAACTTTCTATCTCCAAAATTAGTGGCCCAAGAAGAACACTAAAAATCAATGTTTCATCTTCAAATATCACTATACAATGGCTTATAACATGCACAGATGATAGCACCTACAATAAACCAAATTGAAAGACAAATTGAAATCAATGAATGTTTCATGAAGACATGAACCAATGATAAAAAATGACATGTCAAATTCACAAACCTGTAGTGACTTTATAGCTAGAGGAATTATTCAACCATGGTGGAGTTTGATAGTAGTAAATCCTCTCCAATCAATTAAAACCCTAAACTCTCAGCTGACTCCAGCTAAAGCAATCCACAAAGCAGCAGTAAGTTATATCTTCTGACATGCTGGCCCCTTGTATTGTTGCACCATTTTAGATCACGTTAGAATTAACCCTCAAGAAGTCCACATTTGTCTCTCTCATGCAACATTGCTGAAGGGGCATCTTTCCTACAATGCGTTGAAACCGGATATACCAGCACCTCTGTTACAATGCAAGCTTTTGAAATAGAATTTGAAATTCAATCTCCCAGGAGACGTTAATGTCCTCCTCAACTTAACCCGCTTTGATCAAAGTAATCCCAAGCTTTCGCGTTTCTTGACATCCTCCTCGAGAATGATACATAATCCTTGAGTTGGACGACATCACAGAAACAGGTAAAGAACCCACGGTCTACGGTTCTGATTAGCCATGAACTCGATCGTGAAAAATCAACAACTCGATCACTGCGAGCCAAATTTTACATCACTAGAATCCGTGAAGAACATTGGTTACATTGCACGTCTGGGTCAAAACGAAAAGCAATTTAATCAAAAGAAAAACCCACTCAAAATTAAAGAACTGCGTAAAACCGGGCGTACAACCGCATGAATCTCCACCCGATGCAGAGAGAAATTAGTTGACGAGGGGAGGAAATTAAACATGCACTAAATTAAGCCTCAATGTCGATTTAATACGCTCGGCGGCTGTCAAGAATCAATCAATCTTTCAGCGGGGAGCGGCAGCGCCATCGTGGAGATGAATGGCATGAAGTTAAGAGATCAGAGGTCGAGCACTGGTGGAACCTATTGCAAGTGAAACAGGGTGAGTACGGTGGAATTGCGAAGTAGAAATGAGAGAATTAATTAAGAGGCAGTTTGAGGAGGCAAAGTTTTCACGGGTTTATGCTCTTAAAGCACTCGAAGTGGAGGACGGTGGAGAGGGAAGGAGAATTCAGGGTTTGGGCTACACAGGATCGATACACATGACATCTGATCCAATATCAACCAAAGAACTAGAGCAGCAAATCTCTCAGTGTCAAGATCGAGAATCCAAAATATATAAGATCATGCACTCATTCACGCATCAAACAAGAAAAAAAGTCTCAAATTTATTCCAGTCATTTGCATGAGAAAGAAATTGAAGGATATAATAGATCAGAAATCAGAGGGGTGGCAAGCACACCCTGAAATTTAATCAACTCTCAAATTAAATTCATTACAAATGGCTGCCAGTTCACAAGAACGCACCCACCCACCTTATCAACTACAAAAATTCTATTGCATCTCTAAGCGAGGGTGAGGATTGATTGACCCTGGTTTTATTGATTCACAATATATATCCAGCCCGTGAAAATTATTAACGTGGTGAAGTGCACCAACGTCTGCGACTGTCTAGATTACTGTCTAGACTTATAATAGCGCCGCGCGCCATGCATGGGCCTCACGTAACATGCATGGCTCAGGGATGGGATCTAGTATTCCATGGCGCAGGTTCCGGCTGCGCAGTCGCAGTTGCCGCACTTGCCTCCATTCTCCTTGGCGCAGGTTCCTGCCACGTACCACAATGTACATCAATCACCAATAGCACCTGCCATTCTTTTTATTGCAAGGAACAATTTCATCAACATGCCGACGTTTTAGTAAATTATTCAGATTGAGAAACAGATACACATTCTAGAAATCCCAGATTATGATATATATAGTTAACTTAGATCGATGGCTAGTAAATGAAATACCTGTAGCGCAATCACAGTTTCCGCACTTGCCACCATTCTCCTTGGCGCAGGTTCCTGCGGCGCAGTCGCAGTTGCCGCACTTTCCAGTGTCCTTGGCCATTGTTGCGAGGTTGTTAAGCTAGTATCAGAAACTGCACATACATGAACAGGGAAAACAAGTCATTCTTAAGAAATTCTCACAACGATCGAATTCGTTCACTTCACCACTGGCCGGCAGTGAATCAGAATGGAAGGATCGGAAGATCAGAAAACTTTAATTTTCGAAGAGTACATGGCAAATTGGAGATATCTATACGTTCCAATTTTCTTGAACGGAGTTCTCCGCACTATTATAGGCAACAATGTAAGTTGTGTTGATTCTGGTACGTGTCGTATGATTCGAGAGATAAATCCGAAATCCAGAAATAATCACCGCTACTCGATCATTCTGTAGTGTTCTGTTGCACAGTCTAGCTAATATGTGCGTTGAAATGTCACGTTTCAACCCGATATCGTTAATTGTGACAGAGCACAAAGCTGTAAAAAATTTAGGATAGGTATAGATCTGAGGACTGAGTTGGGCGATTTCGAAACTGCCAATTTCTTTGAATTTCCACATTTTAACAAACACGACCGGATATGACCATACCTCAAAAACAAGCGGAATAGTACCAATCAGATGATCTGCAAAAGATACAAGTGAAAGTCCACACTTCAGAACCCGTCAAAAAAATTTAATTTATAGATCTAAGAAAAATATGCATAGACAAGAGCAACGATCTTGAAATGACCTCTTGAATGCAAGCATGTCACAAAGCTGAAATTTTTGTCGAATCAAAATGTACTTAAAAGATAAATACAATATATATGCAGTCCAAGGGGTTTCACAAAATTGGTACACGCTCGCTAGATAATCTGTATTTAAAAAACTCTTATGTCTCTCAAGTGTCGTTAACTAACGGGTCCAAACTATAACCGGCTCCAGTAAATATAAGAGGAGTCAGCTATGGCGCTCTATCCTGTTCAAAAGAGACGAAGCATCATTGCAGACAAGTTAAGTGGGAAGAAGAGCGGAAGACGGAAGGACCAGAATTGCACCACGTACTGAGAGTAAGTTAAGGCGAATGGAAGACAGTCCGAATGATGCTCCAGACTTCCACTTGCTCACATTTTATACATGTGGCTAGGCTTGGACTGGGTCTCTGCAGCGATCTACGTTTCTCACTTATTTGCCAACCAGCACAAGTTGCGCATTAATTTGTGTGGGGTAGGACAGACATCAGGATATGAAACAAGGTGGCGTACTGTCTACACAACTACTGTATATAATTCACCGCGGGCACGTCAGGACTGTAAGATAAGCTTAGTTCTCCCCTGCCTGCTCAACGACAGTGAGGTGAGCTTAATCAGTGATGCCTGTCTCTCTAGAAACCTATATAGCTTAGGTCGGTCATGGTATATGCTAAAACTATTAGGATCCTGTACTGTCTCTTATTGAAAAGACTGAACCCTGCTGGTAACAGGAACTCATCTAAGGGCGCGCTTACGTGCAGGCCCGGTGGGCAGCTTTCCGCCAATCCAAATTAAGCAATAGTACTAAACAGGCTCAACCGATTGTCTTGCCGGAGGTGGGCAAGCGGGAAAGGAGGAGTACTAGAAGTTTCACCGATATCGGTTGAGAACCTCATTGGTGAAAACTAGACAACCTTGAGGGAATCCAATATGTGTAAACTTAACTTCTTAGTCTATCCGTTCCCACCCACTGGATCCACATGAAAATGTAATTGCTCTTTCACCTGTAGCACTCCTTCTCAAGTTTCCCCGATGACCGATACATATAAGGAGGCCCTAACTTAGCTCTGGCAATAATTTACTCTTTGTTGACCTTTAATTAGTGCTGAAGTTGGTGTAAGTACAGTTCTTGTTAATATTGGTAATTGGTTGGTTAGCCATTGATCATTGAATGGAATCATGGATGGATGGGGTTGTTTGCTACCGTATGCTCAGGTCTGATTCAGCCCATGGGTGGATAAATAAATAAATTTTAGAATTCAGACAATTTGGCAACTCATATTAGATTTCTTGGCTTTGCTCTTCCTAATTTTCAGACACTCTTAATTTTGGATTGATTCTTTCTATTCATGCATAAATGTGTTCCTTCATCTAAATTTTCTCAAGGATAATTTTGGGATATTCAGAATTAACAACCATGAACTGTTTTCAGATTTTCAGAAATAGTTGTACAATTTTTAAAATTTCAGACATCTTCCAAATTTGCCCTAATTATTTTCAAAACTGACCTATATGAACAGTACCTCTTCAATAGGGTTTGCACAATGAGTCAATGACCAACCTCCTACATGGACTTTCATTGAGGTATTTCGTAAGAAATCATCTCAAAAATTATTGCCAATGCAATTCAATCTCAAGACAGTTTGGCTAGCTCTTGCAGACAGCCGGGGTGGATTGCCCCCTCCATTAGAGAAAGTTTGGACTCTTTGGAGGGCTGCTAGGAAGTGCCGATAGGGACCCTCACTATATTACATTTATTATGCTTGAAGAATTTTTCCCCTATTTCTGCACTTTGTCACTTCCAAATGTCAGAGCATTCACTGTGAAGTACTATTAGTTAGGGTGGTGACAAGTGTTGTTTTGATATTTGAAAGCACCCCGAAGCACCTCCCTCTGACAATTGTGGATTAAAAAACTAAAATATACTTTCGGAACTCCCGATATTCACTCAAGGTGAATCTTTGTTTTGTCAGAAAATTCCCTCTCCTAAGTAGCTTCAATAGGCTCCAGAAATAGATTGATTTGACAAACCCTGGCAGCCCTCTAGAGAGTCCAAACTTTCTCTGATGGGTCGTACCCCCCAAGTCATTCTAGGGTTGCATGTAAATAAAAAAGACCCCCTATTTTGTGCTTCTTTAATTTATTGTTTGTATCTCCTTCCACTAATATGGGGCCTCCGATTGCAAATATGAATTCAAAATTTGCAAATTTTATCATGTGTGACAAATAAAAAAATTCAGGATTTTCCCTTGGGGATGAGCGAGGGGGACAATCCCCCCCGGCCCTATGGGACAGGTGCCCCAATGTGATCTCTCTCGAGCTAAATTACTGAACTACTGTAGTCTAGTGAACTCTCAATGAAAGCACACTCCAATATACAGTAAGGTAAACCACCCTATTACTACCCTGATTTGCAATCTGCCTATCTCGGGGTCAATTCCAACAAGGACACTTATTTTTTAGAGGTGTGCGCTTGTTTCCTGAATCAGATCTAAGTGGAATTATAATTTTCCGATCAAAATTGTAATTTCTGTGAATTTTTGAAGTGGTCAGCCTTGAAATTACAAAACCGCCTCTAGACTAGAGTCATAAACAACCCACAACTAACCCATAACCGCCTAATGAAGTACTAAATCTTCTCTAATAATGGAGTGACACGTTACCCCATCTTGTCATAAAAACCCTAATTCTATCATAGAAAACCCTGATTTTGTCAGAGAATGAAGGGAATTGGGGGGGATTTTAGGTGGAATTGGGGCCAAGAGTGGCTGACGGAATTGGGTTGGCCTATTCATTGAATTGCGCTGTAGAACGGTAATGGGCTGGTGTACCCTAATGGTTAAACAACGCAAATCACATTCATGATTTCATCATATTGGCATAATTTCATGACGCCGTCACTTTCAATACCTGGTGCCTTGAAACCTAAATCTACACTGCATTATTAGGCCAAATTTTTAACCCCTAAATGTATTTGACTATGTTTTCCCCAAAAATGCTCTGAAACTACCATTTCTAGTACAAATAACATATTTTAGAAAAAAAAAACATTTTTGGATACATGTAACCGGAGGATCTTGTAGTATGTTGGTTTGAGAAGATGTAGAAAAAAATTCAGAAATTTTTGCGGAGTAGATTTCAAGATAAGAGCATTTGAATTGAAAAAAATCCTTTTGGGGGCCCTTCAAAAACTAGGTAATAGCACTTTACAAGGTCATATTTGTATGAAAAAATGTACAAAATGGTGTTGCGACTTTCATTGGATTCATTCTTCAAAGCAAGTTGGCTAGATTCCATAACTACCCACAAACTAAAACTCCTTATAACTTTCATCTCATTAATCAAAATGCAATGATTCAAAGCTTTCTATGTATTTATAACTCTAGAAAATCAATTTCAAATTTCAATTTCTTAAGAATGTGATTTTTAAAGAATTTTTTGGAGTTGCCCGAGCTGGCCACCGAGTAATGAAAATGACATATCATGCAATAATTTTTTAACCATGTAGTCAAAAGTTATGATAATTGTTGTGCCTTAAAGCTACTCCTCACTCTTCCAGTACATGTTGTGTGAAAATTTAGATAATAATAATAATAATAATAATAAATAATGATAAATAATAAATTCATAGTGAGCTACCCAAAATCTCTATATTGCCAAAAAATGCAGTTTGGACATTTAGGGGTTTAAAAACCTTGAGAGTCAAAGTTTTGGAGGGTTAAAGTATAGTTTGAATTGTGTCAAATTTAACAGAATTGACCTTAAATGCTGAAAATGATGTAAATACATATATTCTCTACTTATATTATGAACAAGGTAGTAGTGATTGACCAAGTTGTGAGCCAAGATGGTCTACAAATCTACAATTGAGATGCTCTCTAGTTATAGAGCAATGAGAGAAGTAGCAATTCAATTACAAATTGGATTTGCTCACAACATAGCCATAACTCTTTATAACTAACCAACAACAAGGATTGAGACATTTGGCAATTAATCATGCCAACCCAAACAAGAATTTTGTAGATATTTTTGTGTTCTCCACTAGCAACCCCAATATTTAGGTCAATGCATTTCATGAATTATAATCTTGGGCATGCAACTCTGCTATTATATGGTTGTCATTATAATCACTTATAATGCATTTTTGTTCTATTTCAAGGAATGTACATAGTTTGTTTTAATCCCTAAAGGTTTTAAAACTTTAATAAAGTATTATAAATATAATGGGGGAAAATCTTCACCCCTTTAATATTCTAAAGATAAGGAAGCAAAGGTCCCTCAAACACAGTATTGAGGCACCCCAAAAAATAGGCTCAAGGGAAATATCATCCCTACAATAAGTCAAAGAAGTGTGCTAGTTTATTAAAATTCATTGTTCCAACCAATGCTATTTGAAAATAATCCTCAAATTTCTTCTTGGTCATTGGTTGTCTTGAATACTAACCATTGATGAGGATTATATTATGTTTGTAAACATTAATCTTTCAAAAGAGAAACCAAACAAGAGAGAGAAATAGCCTCTAACTTTTTTCCATAAGGGTGGCATAAATTAAGAGTTTATTCATCTTGGGTCCAATACTAAACTTCAAGGGATAGGCTAGGCAAGTGACAACAAGAACATTGATCCTTCAAAACAATCATGGTCACAAATGAATTGTTTATTTAATTCTAGCAGAACTTTAGTTGACCCTCAAAAGATAGGCCTATATATACTAATCTCAAGCCTCAATGTCCATCACTCTGTTTGTTGCCATTTTGCAACTATATATGAACGAAAAATTTTATATTTATTTTTCAACAATGAAGATATATGTCTACTACAAGTCACATGAAAATTTGAAAGTACTATCAATTTTTTCAGAAAAAAATGAAGAAAATTCATATCAAGTACAAAATATATTAAAAAAAATCTGAATTTTTCACCTTAGATATATTTTATAGTGTTAACATCATGCCATATAAACCAAAGCTACTTTGTCATTCTAAAATTAGAAAACCAACAAACCACATTTATGGGCCCAATGTTCATATTGCTATAAAATATTGAAGTCTACAAATTTTTTAAATTTTTAAATTGCAATAGAAACTTCACTTAATAATCTTCATTTAGTTAGTAGGAATCAAATTCAAAAAATATCATTTTTATGGCTAAATTCACATCAAGAGTAAATAGCAAGAAATGGCCAAATTACACTACAAAGGTGACCTATGGATGAACCCTTAACCCTATAAGGACAAATTGGTCTCCGTGGAAATCATCCTTTCTTATATTGTGTAAATCATCTATTTCACAAAAAAACAAAAGTACTCATTTGAGATCAAACTATTGTGCAAGGCCCTCCCCTTTTTGCACAAAATTCCAAGGATGAACAATTGCACTTTTGTCTTACATGAAAGTATTCTTTGTCATCCATTTGAAGACACTTAGTGTCTGTTGCAACATTACAAGCTTAAAGGATGAATTGGTAACTATGGAAATCATCCCTTTTGGAACATCATGTACTTTAAGAAAACCAAAAAAACTAATTGAAAGTCAAACTATTGTAGAAGACCTCCTTTTTTCACCACAAAATTCTGAAGATGAATAGTTGTACTTTTATCCTACTAGAAGTATTCTCTATCATCCATCAGATACAAAATGTTTGACGTTTAAGGTCAAGCATCATCTCCTGTAGAAAAGTCAAAAATACTAATAGTAATGAAGGTAGTAGCAAATACACTAGTATTCAATGAAAATGTGCTCAAGCAACTTCTCCAAAAAATATTGGATGAAAAAACATGTTTTTCCATCCTACAGTCCCATGTGAAGGCATCCATCGAACTCTTAGTGTCCACCAGCGTTTTGGAAGTTTTTCAAGGTTTACCGGCTATTTTTCTTCAATTCCCCAATTGAACCAATTTTTCAGAGCCAGAGTCCGGTTATTTTCTCTATTTTATACTCAAAATGGAAATTTTTCATATTTCTTCTCTTCACCGATGTTTTCAAATCGCAACCTTCTTCTTATCCAATTCCACCGGCTAACTTTGAACTAGCCGCGGGTTCTTCCCGGACAATGGTGTCCACGGCAACCTTCTTCTTAGGGTTTCAAACAGAAGCTAGCTAGCAGCACCAGAACATTAGACAGTCGTGAATTGAGGAATTTTAGTTGAAGATATAATGTCGATATCAAATGAGTATGATGATGAGCAAGAACGTGATAACGCCAAATTAGTTAGTCCCTGTTCCGATTCAAGCCTTAACTTCAAAAGGCATTGAAGCATAGGAATTCATGCACTCCACATAAAATTGAAGAGGATACAAAGTGCAAAATTAATTCTTCAACCCATCTTGCGAGGTCCCCAACCATCTCTTCGGAGATGTACGTATTCAAGGTCAGTTACAGGCAATTCCTTTTTGTAGTAGACTGGCAGTAGAAAGAGAGCCCGAAAATTTGACATTCCATGATCGGCTACAGGTAACTTATACAGAAGACATTCAAGTCATTTCATCAAGAATATATATAGTTATCACTACTGAAGGGACAGTCAGTTCCCGAAGGCTCCAAGAATGTCATGCAGTCCGTAAGCTAAGCAATCACACAGAGAAATCAATGGAGAACGCAATCATTTTATGCACAGAGAGACGGGTCAGAAACTGGGAGATAGGAGTGCCAAGGAAGCACAGTGTACCCCGTTATTGATCAAAATAGTAATTTTCTCAACCCATGGCAATAATTCGGGCCAGAAGGGCCAGATTTCAAGCACGGACCCATACATTTCAGTATCACTCCTATTCAGAAGGGTCCGGCTAACTGCTGGGTGTTATTTACTGAAAAACAAACCACAGACTATGTATTCATCTCTGTCGTCCACCAACACTATCTCACATGATTCCAAGCACAAGCTTCTACATAGATGGTACACGCTGCGTCTATATATGTCGCACACTATTAACCATATTATACGGAGCCATAGACCCGAGGTCTATTCCTTTGCGCAAGTTCCAGCGGCGCAGTCACAGTTGGCCCCGCACTTGCCATTCTCTTTTGCGCAAGTTCCTGCCATAACCCACATCATAAGTTACCACCTCAAATGATGTCTTAGAACGAGAAGCACAAGAACAAAGGAAAGGAACCAGGAAAGGAAATTGCAATCGCTGAATCCCACCCAGACTGACACATATACATATATTTTGTGTTCCCCCCCAAAAAATTCAAGAAATTGAAATTCTAGACCCAAAATGATATCAGCTAGCAGTTTAGAACATTGTTATTCTGTCGTACTATGTCTACACCGAAAAGAAAGTGTTTAATTTGTGTTCCAAATCTGGACGCTATTACTGTATGCTTAAAAACAGGCTTGGATCTTGATGTATATTTGTTTGCCGTAGGATTGTCAAACATACCTGCGGCGCAGTCACAGTTGGCACCACACTTGCCATTCTCCTTGGCACAAGTTCCAGCTGCGCAGTCGCAGTTGGCACCGCACTTGCCGTTGTCCAAAGCCATGGCTCCTGCTGAGTAATGGAAGCTGCAAATGCAAAGCTCGTCAGAGTATATCCACTTCTCTGGGTTACCACCGACTTTACTGGCTATGGCGAGTGATTTAGTCGGTTAAACTTCTCCAAACAGTTATCATACTTCCAAACTATGAAATTCATTACACCTAAGTTATCCAACATGTTTTAGGCCAAAATTAGTAACAGTAAAGGGGGAAAATAGTCAAAAAGCGAAGCATCATGTACCTAGGTAGAGTGCACGATGGAGCAGAACAAATAATCTGTTGCATCAAAAACACAAAAACCGTTAGGCACTCTTGCCTTAGTGAATTCAAGGCTACTGCAAGTGCATAGATCGGTTAACAATTACGCAAAGGTAATTTATTAACTCATGGAACCTTTACAAGTTGATCTCAAAACACCCAAAACCCTCCATGCCAACCGATGAGAGTTGCAATATAGTGAACGTAACGCTATATGTACAATTGCATAAAGTGACAAACAATCTCAGTAGAGGTAATGAATGGGATCCCCTGCTCTAAGCTACACCGAGGCGCTACTTACAAGAAAGCCCCGCTATGGCCATAATTCTAGTGACTATTCATACCAAATTGCTCGCAAGAAGACACTTAACTTATGCACAAACAGAGATGATGAGACTGAGGGCAAAACCGCCAGTAACTATGAAGGAGATGAATCTCGATGATCTCACCACCGGCACTGAAATGCGCTGCAAACTTGACCTCAAGAGAAATAGACGAATGGTGCAGGTAGCCTTTCTTGTGAGCTAATTTATACTTGACGGTCAACACTGTTCATCGCCCCCCCACCCCACCCCTGTTTCCTCACACTTCACGCCAAACTGTTGAATTTCAACCACGTGTGCGTCCATAATATCAGTCCCTCAAATGGTGTTTATCCCAATTCAATCAATTATCTTGAACCTTCTGCTGAATGAGGTCCACGCACTGTTGGCTATATGATACCGTTGATTCCAAAGGCTGGATTTGGGCCTCTGGGGGGTGTTTGGATATTCGTGTGACGTGAGATGTCACACACTCATAAGCTTTGCATTGGGCGGAACTGCGGAAGTCATGCCAGGATGGACTTTAATTTAATGTTTTTAGTTCTGAAACCACGACTAACTTAGTATAATTCTCTGTGGATGAGCTTGTCTCTGGATACTGCACACGGACAGGCAGGGAAAGAATCAAGGCTAGCAGAGACACAGTACGCTATGTTGGGATTCCAATCTGGGGGATATTGCCTCCGAATTATCAGATCCTTATCGATCTCAGAAACCAAGAAATGCTCACAGCACTCACAGTTGTCATGTTCGGATTACAGTACACTCAACCCTCACTAATGACACGCTTTATAATTGCACATTTCCTGTATATAACGCAGGATCTATCATGTTGTGTACAGATGCTTGGGCAACTTCCACAAGTCAAGTTTCACAAGTCAGAAATCGTGTGAAAGTGCATTAAAAAAGCCCAAATACTTGTCCCGCAGGAAGAGATATTAATTGTACTGCGCGCCTGAGGCTTAATCCAGATTATGAGAACATGAATATGAGCAGATTATGAGCAAATCGTAAGCCCATTTTTTAATTATTATGAACAGATTGTGGGATTGGCTTGTACATCAACCCAATTTGAGATGTGTTAACGTTTTTAACTTGGAGTTCGTCAATCGATTAGTCTGTGAAGAAACGGTTTCTCGAAGTACATACAGTATATTAGAATCTCTCTTGACCCTTCTCATTCGATTCATCCAAGTACAACTGGTAAACAGTAATTCGGAAAGAAGCCATATAAAAATGTAAGCTGCGTTTTAAATGATTGTCATGAAGGTCAATTCCATTGAATCATTCAAGGTTCTCAACCCGATCCCCCCCGTGAATCTTGCAATCCAACAGTGGTTGTAGTAAAATTAAACCTGGCCTTTGATTGAGACGACTGGTCAGTTCCAATGACGTACCTGACCCTTCAGTGATCGAATCAAAACCACCTTTACGTAATATAATTTACTCCGTAATCGTGTGACATTTTATGGATTATGCCAGGTTGATCAAATTCAAGAGTGAATGTTCAGTTCTGATTAACTTTAATAACCAATGCAGCAGAGTGAATTATAGGGTACTGTAGCTAAGCCGGGAGTACGTTTAGCCGGATGCTTCTTGTTGATATCTTTTAACTTAAGGTTAATCCTTTCACAACTCCAGAATAGATTACTTCTAAGATAGCCATTTATTTTGGGGAGAAGAACCGACGGACGTTTGGACTTGCATAACATCATGTAAGATAGAGCAGATAGAAAAATGCTTGAATCCATCGTCAGAATGATAGCACACAACACAAGGAGATCAGAAGGATCATGCAACTTAAGTCCAACAATTATTCGATTCAATTACCGGTACTAGAAGCAGTTCTGGGCCAACTTCATAAACTGAAACTAAGCTTAAACCAAATTTAAAATTGGACGGAGATAGGCATGATGAGCCTTGGGATCTGAGGCTCAGTCTACCACGGACCGGTCCCCCAGACTTTTTAATTTAATTTCTTCTTCGAGAGCCCTGAATCCAGTTCACTTCTTCCCATCCATAAGTGTAGCTACAAATGGATGGATCTCTGCACAAGATTCAAAGCACAATTTGTGCAAATATCAGGGCTATCAGGCCTGAAGGGGGAGGCCAGATGTTGCAATCAAAGTTGGTGAGGGAAAGGCCATCCAGTCTTGGGGCCAGTTTGCTTGAATTGTAAGGTACACAGCAATCAGGTTAATTTACTTTGAAACGGTTGGCTGCCTGTTGCTGTCTCTGTTCCTTTGCGTTGTCCTGATCTGACTCTTCCTTTTCCCCTACCCTCTCAGTGGAGTGATGGACAGGCTATCTCCAGGCAAAGTTGTTAGGTGTCTCTGTTGGGAGAGCCCACACGCACAAGTTTTCGCTTTTATTTATTTATTGGCTCTGGACCAAACGGACGGAGGCAAGGAGGCTTGCAGCGACAAAAGGAAGCTTATCAGTGGCTTCTCGACCAAAAGAGAGGAGGCTTGGCATCGGCAGAGGCTACCTTGAACAAGTTTGACCGGGCTACCTTACTTGAAAAGCTGAGTCACTGCTACATGAACAAAGCCTCCCTGGCTTGGTGAAAATGCTTGTTCCAGTCTACAGGGTTGAAAGCTACACTAAATAGTGAAATTAGGTTGCCCCACACTATATAAATACTTAGTATTACATTACAAGAATGCACTACTTTTGAATTAGGTGTTGTTGTAATTGGAACTCATGAACCTGCATTTGTACAAATGGAGATATATATAGAAATTTTTGTTGACTTTGATGGCTTGTAAAGTACCTTTTGGGGGGTAAGTCAATCTAATTGTTAAGGCAACCTAATTTCACTATTTAGTGTAGCTAACTTATCATCAAAAGTTTGGTCATTCTCGTCCCAACTAAAAAATATCATATTGATCTCTTTCTCATAACAATTTAAACTTTGTCTTACAATTATGGCAATGTACAATGAGAAGAAAAAATTGGCCATGAATTGGACCATATTTGAATCTATGTTGAAATATGAGCCAACTTACAATAGATTATCCTTTCGGCATGGGAATGATTCCTAGTGTGTTGATACAAATTGATTTCTCATTACTCCCATAGTTTTAAAGATTATAGATGGTGATATCAATATCTAATAACGTGATGTTGAGGGAACCTTGCTATTGAAAGAATATGACTTGGTAATTATTACCTTGGAGGCATCCATTACCAACCTCCACCCCATTGGCAATCAATAGGGTGCTTGAAAATTCCACGATTCTTTGCACATAGGAAAATTGGTTGTGGTAGCATTTTGGGTACCAAAGCGCCATGACACTTGTCCCTCATTTTGCATGCCATAGTTAGTAGCACCCGTAGTAGCAATTAGTCTCTAAGTAAGAATTTCTTGGAAGACTCTAGACAAACAAGGAGAAGGGATAATAAAAAAAATTTAGAATTAATAAATTCCGATTATGGTTAGAAGATTATAGAAGTTTGTTTTAAACCCACTAATCTACTACCATGACTCCATACCAATATAATACTAATCCATTTTAATCTACATGACTCTTGCTTGATTTGAAGCACTCTTAAGCTCTAAAGAGCAAACTAGAGCCAAAACAATGTTGTTGGATGTTGATCAGCATGGCACATTCCTTAGGAAATATAGATGCAAAATTGTGCAAGCTTGGTAGGGGATAAAAGGATGGTAGGACAATGGCCTACACCTCTAAATGAAATTCATTTTTTTCCTCTTTTCAACTTTTAGTATAGGTAGTTAGTTTCCAATGTGGTAGAAAATTAACTTTGTAGGGAAGGACCAAGTGAAGAATGGACTTTTTTTTCCACATTTATATTCTAATATTTGACAAGTGAAAAATATCATGATTCAATAAAAATTTTAATTTTTTCTATGATTCAAATTCAAATTCAAAAATTCAAAAATTCATATCTAAAAATGGCTCTCAAAAAAGGGGTGATTGCAAGAAACCCTTTTCCTATTTCTTTATCTTCTTGCCCTTGGAAGGGTGTTTTTTTGCTCATAACTTTTGCATATTTTTGTCCATTTGGCTTGAAATTTAGAGTGAAAGTACATGTGGTAGTTGTAGACATTTCGATATTTTTTCAAATTTTTCAAAACCAATTTACTATTTTTAAATTTCCTCCGATTGGATTTCTATTTCGACCATTTGGGAGGATCTAGTCCTATTTTGACCCAAAATTGCAAATTCAAAGCCACAAATTGGACAAGTTGGAGGTCTACTAACATTACAAGGACTAATGATGAGTTTTTATGAAACTAAAAACTTGTCAATTCACTCAGTTGCACACATAGGGTTAAAAAGACCTTCCTTTGTGTGAAGGCTACGAAGAGGGAAAAAATTTCCTACATAAATGTTTTGGTGCAATGTGAGCACAAAATGGCTTTTTTATTGAATTTTTTTTGAATTACAAAAATGAATAGGTCTACAACCCCCTACTTTGGTATTTTCTACTCGGAGTGGCTTTTGTAATACCCCAAAGTAGTCTATAGTATTGCATAATACTAGATAGTACTAAATCAATGGTACTAATCTACAGGCACCTTGAATCAACGGTACAAATGTGCAAGTGCCTTGAATTGGCAGTTTAGATTTGCCGACATGCTGCTAGCATACAATATTGATAGTTTTGTATAGTAGTTTCATTCCCATAGCTAGAAATTGCATTTTTGATTAAAAAACGTGAAGTGTTTCTTGCAATCGCCTAGGATTGGGTACACTTACAAAATTTTCCAGTTGAAGAATTAGATATTTTCAACAAAGTTTAGACAATTGGACATTTTGAGGTGCAAATAAGATACTTGCATAAAAAAAATTTAATTCATATTTTTTATTTTTAAAAATTGAATCAAATTAATCAGTGAAAATAAACTTTTTATACAAGAATTTTTTTTCAAGATTCTTTAGTAAGTAGGATGATAATTCTTTTTAGAATTTTGTGGTATGAATTTTGTGAATTCTAAAGTTTTATTGAGTGAAATATTACTATCTAAAATATGACTCTAAAAATTACCTTCAAATTAGCCTTATAGACTCATTGTTACGACCTACTTCAAGTTGGTTAAGTTCATCATAAAATGACTAGTCTACAACAAAACTTGACTTGGGATGGGTTTTAATGTCAAGTCTATTAGGACCATGTTTCTACTAGTGGTGATTTAGTAGCCTAGAATTGTAGCCTTGTAAAAGCCATGTTTCTAATCACCTTAAATTGAGTACAAATGCAATTCAATGTCGAGACAATCTAGGTAGCTCTTGTAGTGTCCAATGTGATCTTTCTAAGGTAGGTACCCCCAAAACCACCACTTTTTGCTATTGTACCTAATTCCTAGTTTCCTACAAGTACAAGTTAAATTTTCATATTTTCTTATTGGCAAGTGAAATAAAGCTCTTATTCACCAAAGAATGTGACATTTGGATATTGCATGCAAAAGTTATGAAGGGTCAAAGGTTTTTTGGTAATAATTTTAGAATCATTTCTTCCACGTAGGTACATATTGATTTTGGAGATGTGCACAAAGTGATGTTGACGGATTTGACTTAATGCCACATGGGGGGCCCACCGGAGAGCTATTAACTTACTAAGCAAGTGAATTGAAGGTTACTTCAACATAATGGTTAAATAATGTCAATTTCAGCATATTGGCCACAATCTCACAACAATCGCACTTTCAATATCAAGGATCTTGAAACCTTAATGTACATTCATGAGAGAAAATCTAGGCCCCGTGGAGGGTCGTTTGACTTTTGTCCAATATACATATATAGTGAAATAAATAGAAAAATTTTAAATTTTAAAAATAATGTTTTAACCACCAATCCGATGGGGCACACAAGATGACACAAACTAGAAAGATTCTTTGTGACAAGATTTGGGCTGATTTTTTCTCCATTTGCACATTTGCATGCAATCAAATGGCCCTACGTAGGGCTAAAACTTTCACTTATGACAATAGTAGTCCGGATTTTCTTAAAACCTAGGGAGTCAAAGTTTTGGAGCTCTATTCAAATAGTGTCAATATAACAAAATTGACATTACATAAATTGATTCTCAAGGTGATGCAAATATACAATATCTAAGTATCCTACACTTACATTATGATGTATTAGCACACAATAATATTCTTGAACTTCAAAGCAAGAACCTTCACTTTCCAAGAATCAAGGTTATTTTCATTGTAGAACATCTTGAATGGAAGCTTGCCCATTTGTGTACCTATGTGGAAGAAATGAGTAACACAAATACATTCTAGCTCACTATAGAGTTGTAGAATTCAAGGTACATGCCTCACCATTCTAGAATGTTTTGAAATTATCTCACTGAGGTTGAAATCCCACTATAGACCACCTCATCATTGTCCATAGTTCTACCTAGTGGATTTACAAAAAAAATTGCAAAAGAATAGAAAATTAGGGAGCATTTCACATTTATTTTGGTCAACTCACTTTTTTAAAAAGAAAAACACATTATAGGTGGTTGAAGTAAAATTTACACAACTTCCCATTATAGATCTTAGAGAGGGAGAATTATTGTCCTTATGGATGCTAACTCATCTTTTTAAATTCCCTATACGATCCTATTGGCAATTCAAAAGTACTCTTTTAGATTGTGGTATATTGAATAAACTTTTTGTTATTGTGGGTGATTGCAAAAAACACTTGTCCTATTTCTTGTCTTCTTGCCCTTGGACAAGTGGTTTTGTGCTCATAACTTCGGCATCCTTAGTCCGTTTGGCATGAAATTTGGAAGGAAGGTAGATACAAAAGTTTCAGACATTCAATTCTACTATTTTTAACCTAATCCCGATTGAATGTCTATTTTGGCCATTTTGGGGGGGTTTAGTATTGTTGACGACCCAAAAAAGCAAATTGGAAGCCACAAATTGGATATGTTGGAGGTGTATTACCTTTTCAAAGATCGACGAAGAGATTTTGTGAAAAGAGCAACATGTTGGTTGTGCACATGGGGTCAAAGTGACCTTCCTTTGTGCGAAGGCTATAGAGAGGGAAAAATTTTCCTACATGAATTTTTTGGTGCAATGGGAGTGTAACCTTCTCTAGCAATATGGCTTTTTTTCTGGAATTTTTTCAAATTTTTTTTAATTACTAAAAATGAAAAAGTCAACATACACTATTTTCTGTTGCCAGTGACTTCTGTAGTACTCCATAGTACTCTATAGTACTACAGAGTACTACATAGTACTAAATCAACGGTTCAGATTCACAGACGTTGTAATCGACGCTTTAGATTCATAGGCGCAGTGCTCACACACGAATTTGATAGGTCCTCGTAGTACTATCAATCTTGCGGCCAAAAACTGCAATTTTGATCAAAAAACGTGAAGTGTTTCTTGTAATCACCCATGTGTAGAATGGGGTGTAGAAGTTGCATGGTGATGCTCATTGTGTTAATGAAGTGGTGACTCTTCAACCCAATTCTAACCACTATTTGAACCACAATTCTTCAATGTGTGCAATTTCTACTACTTTGGGATGGAGGAGAGAATAATTAGAAACGAAACTTGAATTGGACTTTAGTTCATAATGGATTTTCTTACCTTATGTACTTTCAATGGTTGGCTTTAGTTTAAAGGATAAATCATTGGATTGAAGAAAGGCTACCTCTATAGACTATATTATATGTGAAGAAGTAAAAATAGGCCCATACTTGAAAATCTAGGCATTGTTGTATACTATATACTATATTATATCTCGGTCAATTTCATAAATAACTAAGCAATCTTATAAGCATGTTCAAAGTTTGCTAAAATTTATTGAGCAATTGCAATATCCCCCAAAATGAAAATTTTATTTGAAGGTTTTGGTTCTTTGTGAAATTGGAACTCTTAGATTAGAAATTTGTCCAATAATGTATAGATTAAAAATCAACATGCAATACAATGTGAATTCCAAAATTATACCATAGTTCAACACTCAAGTTTTGGATTTGACCTAGCTAGGGATAAGAATATCCAATATAAGACATTAAAGGTAGTCACAGTTCCTTCACCGCACTTCCATTCTCCAGAGAATGATTGGGGATGTGCCATTGCCCCGTTGGCTTCCTACTGGTAGTGCAGAAGAGAATATTTTTCTTACTCAAAGTTTTCTCTACTTTTGTATGACATTCTTCTCCTCTTCCGTACCACAATTTCACCCAACTTCTACTCCTCCTGTGCCACCTGTGTTCCATGCCACTTGTGCCACATCTATGCTAGAGAATCTCATTCCAATTTCCATTCTCCATGCTACTCACCTTTTGAAGAGGTGTCACACCTTCATGCAAAACAGCTCCCCTTTTGCTCCTATTTCTTCTTACCAACTTATCATTCTTTAAAGAAGTTTGCATTAGTGAAGAAGGTGTGACTACCCCTATTGGATAAAGAAAGCAAATAACTCACCCTACCCACCATTGACTTCATTTTTCCTCAAATTATCTCCATGATGAATTTATTCGAATACTTTGAAGTCTACTCTGCGCTAAACAATTTTTATTCCTAAATTCAGATGTTCCAAGACTCTCTCTTCAGTTTATTGTGTCACTTGCCATTGTTTGTCTTTTTCCCTGGGAATCTTTGCTGCTGCACATGCTCTGGAGCTGGAGAAGGGCGCTTCATCATTTTCTTGCCACACGCCACCGCATGCCAGATTCGCAAAGCGGTGTGTCCGACACACGCCACTTCATTGTCACGACTGAGGAGAAACAAAATTTATAACATTTTAAATCTCCACATAATTATGCATGCATCGAACAGGGATAATGGGACTTTCAACATTCGGGAACTGAAACTGAGTTGAAGCGATTGATTCGATCAATTGGGGCTTCGCCATGGCTCCCAATCGACCTCGATGACGACGGGGCGGGAATTAAACTGCGCAAACTGGGAGAGAGACACGAGGCGAGGACCAAGAAGCGCGGACTGTAGTTGAGGACAGGGAAGCTCAGCGGGAACCAAAACTGGACGCCACCAGTTTCGAGGGGGGGACTGGCTCGACCATGGGACCTCTCCGTATACAAACACGTCTACCGCTCACTGCGTCTAAGGTATCCCCGCGTCCCCACAATGCTGAATTGCAGAAGCATTTGCTCATTGTAGGGTTTTGCAATCGGGATGCTCAACTGTAGAAGCATCAGGTCATGTTACAGAGGTTTTATGTCTTTCGAAGCTTGGAATGATCAGTTGGAGAATTTTTTTTTTATCCTCTTGTAATGTAATGTTCCTTGTCTTTCGAAGCTTGGATTGATAACCTACTGCTTCTCCATAGTTCCACTCTCCTGTGTTCTGAATCGCAAATGTAAAATTTCCGTTTAGCCACTTGACCTGTGACTCCGTTGAATATTTTCAGTTTCCCCCAATTAGGGTTTCGATTTGGTGGATGATTTATTTGCGAGAAACAGAGGAACTGGTGAAGCTGGACGGTGACCTAGCAGACTGCCTTCATGTTGGTGAGTATTGCGAGCGTTTACCCTCTTCTCAACATGAATGCCACATTTTTTAGATTGGTTCTTTTACTGCTTATTGAATTTTGGGGTGATGTGGAGGTTTTGCAGACCACAAGTTCTAATGGAAGTGCACTGATTGCCATGGTGGGCAAGAATTGCTTCGCCATAGCTAGTGATCGTCGTCTCGGTGTAAATTTTCAGACGATTGCGGCCGACTTTCAGCGCATCTTCAAGATTCATAAGCAGCTGTACTGTGCTTTGACCTTCTCAGGTCTTGCCACAGACGTGCAGACGATGTAAGCAAGGGTCTGTTACCTTTCGTGAAGGTGCCAGGAGTAGATGCAAGCCTGTTTTCTGACACTTGTCTGTTGGTTCTTTTACAGAGACAGCAACGACTGAACTTTCAGTTGCGAAAGGAGTGGAACATGCGCCTGGAAACCTTCGCAAGTCTGGTTTCAGCGATCCTTTACGAGAAGAGGTAAAATTAGGGTTCTCAGGGATGTTTGCTAAGAAATAGTTATAAATCTGGCTCAATTCAACCACGTTTGTTCTGGAGGTTTTCTAAAGCTATAGAAATTTGTGAGTTCGGATTTTAGTTTTGGTACACTTTTAGTCTTTATTATCTAATTTCCAACTCCAAATGTGAAGTGATGATGCGAAGTTGTTCAATATTGCGTGCTGATTTTTATCTGGCGCTATGATTGGTGCAGATTTGGACCTTACTTCTGTGAGCCTGTCATTGTTGGCCTGAACGATGATGGGACACCTTTCATTTGCACAACTGATTTGATCGGTGCCAAGTAATGCACTTCTTCCTGCCTTCTTCAATCACTTTGGTTAGGTCATTCGCTGTGTTTCACTCTGGTAGCGGATCATACATGTAAAGTGAACAAGGCTTTCGAGGTAGTTAATAAAGAGTCGTTAAAAGAACGAAGTGCAGCGATTGCAGCATGCGAATCTGAAACATTGCTCAACCCCTAAGTGCCCAAGTTAACAAAAGAAAGGCTTCTGTTTGGAACCCAGGCTCCTAATGGCTGATTGCATTATTTGGCGTAACTTTCTAACTTCCTTTGCTTTTGACGGAGAGTACTTGAGAGCAAGCTCGCTCATCTTGAACTGCTGTGCAGGCAGTTAGCAAAGGACTTCGTGGTGTCCGGAACTGCCTCAGAGTCGTTGTAGGGTGCTTGCGAGTCTATGCACAAACCTGATTTGGTATGGCAGACGATTCAAGCCTTAATTCTACTACATGCTCAGCTACCAATGAACCGAGTTATGAACATGAACATTCTTTTGTGTCTTTAGAGCGTGCTACGAGTGAATTAAGAATTGGTTATGGATTGAAGGGTCCGGAGGTGCAGTTCGAGGTGTTATCGCAAGCACTTCTGTCGTCAGTGGATCGGGACTGCATCAGTGGATGGGGTGGCATTGTCCACGTCGTGTAAGCATCATTAGCCCTGCGTGCATGCTTGCTACATCATTTATTCTATTTCGTATCACTACCTAAACCAAGTTTCTTTAGGTTATAGCGTTCTTATCGGACTCTTTTTTTTCGGGCATATTGACAGAGCTCTAGTACGACTCATTTTAAAGGGCTTCTTCAAATTTAGTCAGTAAACATATCTGTATTAAGAAGTTATTGCCTGAAATAACCTGGTTTAAAATAGAGATTGTACTTGTTCCAGATTATTTCACCTCCACTTGGGTGTTTTCAAATTTTTAATCTTAGGAAGTTGGCAATGATGTTTGTGCAGAACACCAGACCAAGTGATCACCAAGATCTTGAAGGGCCGTATGGACTGATCGAAGTGCATCGCACGTATCCTTGAACCTGTTGTAGATTGTCGTCATGGATCTCTTTGAACTCGAAAAGAATTGTTGAACGCGAAATAAGATAATTGTCAATTATTTGGACAAATTTTGTCGTAATATGATAGGTCATCATGGCAGTTGGGGTACTGTTCATCTTAGTCGTCACTTTGCAGACATAGGTGTTTGCAAACTCATGTGAATTATGGGCACGGCCATGAAACAATTGGAGTGAATGAGGCTGAGTAGGATTGCAAGGTCCACTCTCTCCTGAACTGTGCAGTTTTGGCTGATATCTTGTGCTTGCATTAGGTGAGGTCTATCATTTGTGGGGCAGGATTTGCTTAGTGCAGGGTGGGCTTCTATAGAGTATGTAGGTGACGAAATCCTGTATGAAGTGTGATCAGTTTGGTGCTGACTCTACAGCAGATCTTGTGCGTGGGAATCTTAGTAGTAGAAAGTGAATAAGGGAAGGCAGCGGGATTCTTTTTTGCACAATCTTCACCTCATATCAATTGGGAGGTGTCCATTGCATAACTTGATTTTCTTAGAGATCTTGGAGATGATACTCAAATGCACTAGAACTTGGGAACAAAACTCGTTGTAAATTCATTTATATAATTTATAGAAAATATTTTGAGATGCCGCGTGATCAACCAATTCCTCGAACTAGTGTTCCTACCAAATTTTAACCCTTCAAAAATGAAGGAGACCACTTTGCGGCCTCATGTTCTATGCTAAAATTAAGATGCTTACAATAATAATGTTCAAATGCACTATCGAATGTTGTTGTGCATTCTTTGGAGTTTGTTTCATGTTTGAGATCAAGGCATCAAAGACAAATTTATCAAACTTGCAGGGCATGTTTGACATGTTTGACACAGATTATCATATGCTTAAAATTTGGCAATTATTTTTAAAACTAGTTCAAAGGAAAACTCAAATTTTTCATGAAAAATTCTGAAATAATAAAAAACAATTTGGAGTTTCACGGCCCATTACATACAAAATTACGGTGCAATTGTATTATTGCATCGCTACCCTCTCAAACTTCCATGTTTCTTAATACATAACATTAAAAAAATTCAAGTACAGAGGGTGTCTTTACAAATAATTCTGAACGAGAAAATACAATTTGACTTTCCTAAGATATGACTACAACTTAAATCAAGGCAATAATTATTATGAACAAGGTCGATAACACTAAACCCTGTAAATTATTAGACCTTGTGTACAATGAAAATATTTAACCCCTAAACAACGCACTGGTAACCACGGGGAAACGCGGGCTGTGCATTGTTTGGTAACCACAGGGGAAAGGCGGGCTGTGCAGTCTTCAATACCCACGGGAGAGAGGCGGGCTATGCATTGTTCAACATCTACTGTCTGACCCTGAGTGCCTAGTGATGCAGAAGCCTGCATTTCCAGTTGCCCTCGTCAAAATTGCAGGAAGTCCACGTGTATTTCCGTGACATTTTCTCTGTATCCATGCACTCTAACAATATGAATAAATCCAAATGATGCTACTTCGGGCACTCCAAGATGCAGCACGTCTCCACGATTGTGTTAAATGAAAGGAAGGTAAAAAAAATGCATTCGCACGGATTACATTCTTCATATTGATCAGAGAAAACGTCCACATCGGCATTCATGGATTAAAGAAACCCTCCAACGCAACAGGTTTTTCCTGTTTCAACATTAGATAGGAGGGGGCCGCGCGAACGCGAGCCCCCGCTGCCACAAATTATGACGTGTATGCCTCCCGTAGGAAGATACTAGAGTTACCCGGCCCGAAGTGCAATGGGGCAGGCTCCCCTAGGCCATCCACCGTCCGGATCATGGATCGACCCCGCCCAGGTAAGTATCGAACCCGTCGTTCCCTGGACTACTTGTAGGCCTGGGTCAAACATGAAGACGCCAAACGTTATGGGACATATACCTCCCCACCAAAACTCTCACAGCCATAAACCTTGAGGCTGGGCTTCCAGTAAAGGTAAAACAGCCCATTGCGGTCAGAATTAGGCGTTTGTACTCATACCATGACTGAAATTTTTTCATTTTTTTTCCACAGAAACACAAGTGTGAGAAACAGTGAGAGCATTTGAAATTATATTTTTTTGACAAAGTATGAATTTGCTATGAATTTTTGAAATGTTCAGCCCATCATGGCCCATAAGAGTCTATAGATTACCCCAGAACCAACAAAATCTGTATCCATCATGCTCATCTTAAACACCTAAAGCAGTCACAATAATTTATAATGTGGAAGGCCTAAAAAAGTCACTTCCTACAATGAAATTACACTAAAAAGTTAGGAGTTCCTAATGCAGTTACTAATCACTCCATTACTGTCAGGTAAGACATTGATTGTGGTCCAAATCTCATTTACTAGTAAAACCCATGATGGGGTCTGAAAAAACCCACGATGGGGTGACTTGCTAGGTGACCACTATGGGTCATCTGACCACAATGGGCTGATTTACCTTACATAATTTGTATCTGCTATTCAGGGGTGCTGTGACTGCAGTCTCCGACCTGGGACGAAGGCACATGTAATTCATGAAGGTAATTGATCGAATTGGTCCACACTGAGATGCATACCCAGGTGCTCTTTGTGTCACTAACTATGACAGGTATCAAGTTAAAATTTCGTTCAAGTGCACAATACTTTGCCATTTTTAATGACTACTGCCAATATCGTTGAGATTCCCTTCAATAGAATTTGAGCAACTGCGTTATTGACACAAGGTTGTATTGTTGAAGGTGAAATCGTGGAAAACAATGAAATTTACATGGCATTAGAAGTTTTGTTTCTTTGGCGTGCTCCTTCCATGTCATGGGGAGTTTGCTTAAGCTGATGGCGAATAGAATGCAGATGCTTCAGCAAGACGTTTTATGGACAACCATGCGATTCACCACCTTAACAGTGGCTCGAACTGCAGTTGGGGATGAAAAATGACGTCGTAAGAAAATCTCCTTCTTTGAGGGTTGAGACCGTAAATAGGCCTCTTTCTTTGTCATATCTCATTATTTGCAGCATCTTAAGCACCCAACGTTCAAGAGCTAGAGAAAAATATTCTGTTTTTTTAAAATGATACTCCAGAACAATAGTCATTCGGAAGAAACAAAGTTTCGTAGACGCACTCAATTAATGATCTTTCTCAAGTTCCTAGATTCACTTCAAGCGCCAAGTTAAATCATATCCTGCCCTCCCAACAAACCGACCATAACAAAATCACCCGATCAGGAACATCTCCCACATTTCGTCACCACAGCAACATCTCTTTATTTCAAAAAATATTTCACGTAGACGAATCTACTCACTACATTGAAGGGTAACGTACTCAACCTTCAGGAATATACAACGCGAAACAACACAAACTCAAACCGTCAAAAATTAAAAAACAGTGGATCTCGGCACCACAGATCAGGCCATGGATTCAAATGAAAAAGAGAAACAAGTATACAGATCCTACACATAGTCAGAGAACCAGAAGTGTACATACACATAACCCGAGAAACAGAGGTGTACAGATCAAAACACAAGTAACGCGCCGATCCTCAGCCATTGCACTGTTCCAATCGACCCTCGACCAAACAATCGATTGAGTGAGAACGCAGAATCAGTGGCGCGCACATACAACGACGATCGATTTGAATTTTACAATCCGAAGAGATGATGGTGCTTCTTCTTCTCCGGCACTTCAGTTAAGGTCTCCTGCGTGGTATCCTTTGCAGGGAGTCCCAGATCGGCGCCCGAGTAGTTCGTTCCGCCCGTGGGATGACCGCCCTCCACCGACGCGCCGGAGTAATCGGTCCCGCCCGTTGGGTGGCCACCTTCCAGCGTCGCGGCGGAGTAGTCGGTTCCACCCGTGGGGTGGCCGCCTTCGATTGAATCGAAGGTGTAATTCGTACCGCCCTCTCCTGTTGTGGTTTCGGCCGTGGCCGCTTGCGGACGCTTACGAGCGGCTCTCGCCTCACGCCGATGCTTCTGCCGCTCCTTGCCCTCCTCCGACTCGGACTCCGAGCTGCTGCTGCTGGAGGTGCCCGACGACTTTCCCTGTTGGCGACATGAAAAGCATCAGGGACATGAAAGGAGGAAAATCCTCCGTCTCGTAACGCGCTGAGGACTGTTAGTTCCATAAGCAGGCAGTAAATATAACCTCACAACTGTTCAATCGTGTTCAAACTTGTTCACTATTGTTCAATTTGTTCGATCTTGTTCAATCTTATGCAATCCTGTGCAATCCTGTTTGATCATGCTGTCTACTCACCAGAACGCTTCAGACGGACAGGATTATGAGATACAAGCATGCTCAAAATAGTTCAACCATGTTCGATCGTGTTCATTCTTGCCCAATCTTGTCCAATCTTGTCCAATCTAGTTCGATCTAGTTCAACCATGCTCAATTCCGCCAAACGTCAAGGAAGGACAAGCTTATGAGATCTCCGCATGCTCTCCGCATGCTATGCTGGATTGCGACTTCTGATCTACATAGGTGAGCTTCCTTGAGATTCTTCGCAGTGATGATCATCTGGGCTAAGACACTTATTTCAGAGTGTATGGAACTTACCCCAAATCCGAACAAACCCTTGGAAGTCGTCTTGGTCTCGGTCTGCTCCTCCGGATCAGCAGCATCCGATTTCGTGACTTCATATTTGTTGACTTCTCCTTGGGAATCCATGGCGATCGAGCTAAGCTAGCTTGCTGCTAAAGAATGGCGTCGGTGGAATCTGTGTCTGAAACTGTTCAGTGCTAACTTAATTAGTACACTACTCGCTCTTGTTGCAAACTTGGAATCTGTGAAAAGGTAAGGTAGTGTAACGTAATGATATGTTTGGAGATGGATCGCTGAAATCTGACAGCGCGCGGAAGCTGAAAATGAAACGTAAGGTCTGATCCGTACACGTTGGGGAGCCAGCTAGCGCTTGTTACAAGTGGCTCATGCCATGTGGCAATGGCGTCGGCTGGCGCCACGTCGTTGGAGGTACTGTACTCGCCTACTCGGATGTCCATGCTGGGCGATGGAAATGAGGAGATCGGTTCAGTTAGATTCCTGACGGACGGAGGGGCCAGGGTTGAATGACCCGGCTTGTTACAGGGTTGTTTTTTTGGGGGGGGGGTGTTCTAGAGAAGTGCTGAAGCGGCAACATACAAGAAAATGATGTGGCCAAATATTTTAGTATTCATCTATATTTTGGATAGAATTATGTTTTTATCCATGTATTTGGATGAGTTTCATTTAATGTCGGCAATTTCATCCAAATTATTTTTAAAAATTGGAACAATTTGGCATCATCATCCAATTTCTCTTCAAATTTTTCCTATAAATTTGATGCTCCGCAATTATTTTTGGTGCTTTTAGGCATTGAAATGCATGGAAGAAACCCTACCTTGTTGGCCCCATTGGGATGGATGGGGCCATCCCTCTTGTTCCGACAACTTCTATCATTTTTGGAGGCCAACATTCCTACAATACCGTTCCCAATGGCCACTTGTTCGGAGAAGTTGGCACTTTGCCCCTATCACGGTGAAAATTATTAAGCTTACTTGTGGCTTTGTTAGAAAAATAAAGATTGCATTCTTTCCTATTGTGGATTATATATGTTTTTCCATTTTTATTACCTTGATTTGAGGGTGCTTAGTGTAATACTTAATGATTTCATTTCATGTATTTTTGTTTATTTACATTTGAAGGTAATAATTCGACTTGCCTTTGAAGTTTTTTGAGTTGGGGAGTGCAAGAAGGCCTTGTGATAATGCTTTGGTTTTTTAACAAATGTCTCATGTAAAATACTTATGTTTTTTTCTTTCAGATTTTTAATTTTAGTCAATGAATGAAATGTGATTTATCTATATTATTTTTTTGATAAAAAAATAGATCACAATTTCATAGACCATGTTTTGTAAATTTGAATATCTTATAAAATAGTAGAAAGTAGTGCAATACAACTATAAATTATTGTACCACACTTGCTAAACTATTATCCAAATACCATATTATTTCTCAAACTTATACTTACAATACATCTTTACATAACCGAAAATGAAGTTATGAATCAATGCATTTACTAAAAGTTTTGTTTATTTTCAAACTCACTATTAGTCACTTGAATGTTCTTGTATTAATCCCAAGGAGAAATCAATGATTGAAGTGAAAAAACATTGTGTAATACAAACTAAGTTGAAAATGCATTATTGTTGTCATAGACAAAGTATGCAATGAACCATGAAGTCTACCCTAATTTATATACTATGTGGTGCCCTCTAATTAATCATACCCTAAATCATTGACTCACTCTTCCTCTTCAATGTTCTCATTCATGTCGAGGTCTTCACCTTCATCATGAAGGTCTTCAATATGATCACCTACATAAACAATACTCGTAGCCTTGATCTTGTCCATGGAGAGGATGTTGTTTACCTTATAAAAAAATTTCTCCACTCCCATGTATTTTGTAGTGAATTTCTACTTTCCTTCCTTGAACCTACGAAAAGTCACAAACAATGTCAAAGATAATTTACTCCAAATAAAAATAACAAGCAAAAGGATAAAAAGAAAAAGTGTATAAAATAAATAAAGACTACCCATATGGGTAGAAAAAGAATGAAAAAACATTGATTGGAAGAAGTATTGGTAGTGCTAATCAATGAGCTCCTTCAGAGCCCAAATTTTCTTCTTCAAATTGGCGTTCCAACTCTTGTGCTCATTGAAAATGAGCACCATCTCTTTCATTTTGACAACAATCATGTCATTTGCATTTTTTTAGGGAGTGCTAGCATGTGAGCATAGAATTAGATATGAATCATGAGCTTAGGAGTTTAGATTATAGACACCTTCTAAAATATAGGTGTCTATATTTTAGATACCTATGTTATAGATTCTTTCTATTTTATATTGTATCTATTTTATAGGTACATATGTTATAAACACCTTCAAATGGTTGTAGCTAGGTATATACCTACAACTATGTTTGTAGGCTCCCAATCCTCACATCTTTGTGCTCATGTGCTAGCATCGTTGGCATTTTTCTTGAACCTCAATTTCACGATGGCTTACATAAATTGCATTGTAGAGCGTGGGTCTTTTCACATATTTTCACTCCAAAAAAGTCACCATGTCTAATGTAAGAAGTTAATAGCCTTGGATAAGTAGTTAGTATGGATGAGACTAAATACAATTTTTGTGTGTAGCAAGCTTAGTCACCCAAGTGTCAAACTCCTTTTTTACCTTGTCTCAAAGTCTTTTTCCCATGCTATATAACCATAATCAAACAACCTTGAAAAACATGGTTTCTTTTTTTGGAATATGGTAGTATTTGCTACAAGTCTTCACACCACTCGCACAATTCTAGAGGGATGGAGTTTGATAGGCTCAAACCTATCAAAGAATGTGAAGTGTCGACATACACACACAAAAAAAAACCTACCTGAAGATAAATTGTTTTTATGATAGCACCATCACTTTCCCAAAACAAAAACAAAATGCATTGTTCACCTTTTTAGTTGAGCTCCAAGCCTCCAATGCTCCTCTAATGGAACTTAACCCCTAAAATATGTTAGCACTGCTCATACAATGCACATATTGTTGCAACTTCGAAGTACAAAGCCCATTTGCACATAGTGCGAATTATTTTTCCAGTATAAATTTTTTGTGAGATTGCCTATGAATATACCCTTCCTTTGTGATTTTTATAGAATCTTTTTCTACGAGATTGTGCGAGATAAAAAATATTGTATACAAGGATTGTGAAAAACTGTAAACGTTCAATGACTACATTCAACTACACTGTGAAGGACGTTCGGCTTGCATGGATAGAGCCATGAATGGACATGAAGAGCTGGTTGGTGGGTAAAATGGTAACATATGATACAAGTTTCCACTAACATGGGATAGCGACTCAACCCAATTAAGGTTATTTGCCTCCTTGGAAGTCAATTGTAATCATGGGATATTGCAAAAGGGATTATTGCAAAATGTAAGACATAGTCACCCACACATTGTGGTCAATCATGGTGCCCATCACAAGTAGAGAGATATTAGTCACCTCGAGCTATTGGAATTTGAATTGAAATCCTAATTAACGAGTTCTTGAGATTGTTGCAAGAGATGTAGTAGTGTCTTCATAGATAGCTTGATGTATCTGGAATTAAGGGAGGTCGAGTACTGGATTGATTATTGCTAGTTACAATTGCTTGAATTGTGAGGGTTTCTATCCATCTCAAGGCATGACTAGTGAAGCACGTTATCCAAGACACTGTGTAGATGAAAGGAAAACTCAAAAGAAAATTAGGAATCAATTTACTCTGAGATGACTAAGCAAAAGATGTCTAATGTCATCCAAGTCTGCCCATCAAGCACTAATGCCAATCTCAGAGCTCAGATAATCTCACGTGCACAATGTCTTGTAGCACTACTAGTCCATGTTGTTGATGAAGATGTTGACGTCAACCACATTGCCCACTAATGACTCTAGGAACAATGTCATGCAATTTGAGGTGGCCTAGTGTGGATCAGATATTTTATTGTAAGCCCTTCAAGTTATTCTCACCTAATAATGATTCCTAAACCTACACAAATAAAGCCTCATGTTACACTAACTGTTATGATAAGAATTAACTCAATTTCTTATGACTGTATATAAAAGAGCAAAGTCCTTAATACAGCTAGAAGAGCAAAGAGAAGTCCCAACAATCCTTGCAAAGTTTCACAATGGCTAAATCTACCTTGCGACCTAACTCCTTGCCAGAAGCAGTACAGAAAAGAGCTTTGTGCAAATTGATGATCAAATTTCACAATTTATAGCAATCTAAATCAATCAAGCCACTTAAAATCAATACCAGCTAGCCTTAGGTAAGGTTCTATGCATGCTCTACATCCACTCAACACTTTGAACAAACCTTCTGTGCACCCCTTTATTTTGGGCATATCTACTACATGATTAATTCCATCACAAATTTGATTGAGTTCATGCCAATCAAGCTTTGGATTTGCTAATTCCTATTGCAAGGGATTGGGAGATGGGACATGATCAAGTGAATACCACTGGTCCTGACAACGATGAAGAGTGTTGTTGAATTTGGAACAGACTCTAGGACATTTAGCAGCTTAGCCTATTCAAGAATCACTGCATTTGATGAGAATTCCTATATCTGACACAACGTACCTCCACGAGATTTCTAGTTTGTAAGCTACGTATACCCTCAAATACACGGAAATGCTTGTTCTCACAGGTGGGGAATCTCTATAATTTCTATTTTATTTCTTTCTTTTTAAATCTAAAAATTCTCCATGACTTTGCCCCCATTCTTGTAGTTGCATGTATTTTCAAGGAATAAGGTAGGAACACTTCAAACGGGCACTTATTAGAGATGACGTGATCGTGAGGCTTTGTGCAAAAAAAAATGTTGTATGCAAGTTAGGAAATGGTATAGGAAACCAACAAAATTGGTTTTGTATTTTTTCGAGCTTGTATGAATATTATATGAATTTTTGAAAACAACTTCATAGATGCACCTACTGTAGACACTAGACCAGCACAAAAGTGGGCACAAAAGCACCCAAAAGCAACACAATCTAATCTTGAATCAAGTCCGGGTGATTGGCTACTTCTTGAAAGAGTGACAACTTTTTGGAACCCCACTTGTCTACTTTGGGTCCACAAGCCTTTGGATTTAGGTTGTTTTTTAGGTGTTCGTGAATGACTCCTATTACACTTGGGTGCTTCTACCTTACAAGCTAGGCCTCTTAATTGGAAGAATATAGTCACAGTAGGGCATTTCTGGCCACCACATGCAATAGGGGTTAGGCCTGTAAGGATGTGGGGCCCCATGATCAATGTGGTGCTCAAATTTCTCTGATTATTGGACCAATAGATGCATTTTCTTTTTCTACAATCAACATTGAAGTCATCCATCGGACCATTTCTGTCTGCAACGTCGTTCCAGGGTTAACCCTTGAATGACCCAGCAGACGATTATTGTCCGATGAATCACAAGGAATTATCCTGTGTAGGACAAAATTGCAATTATTCATCCTTGGAATTAGGGGTGGAAAAGGAAGATCTTCTACAATAGTTTGACTCCCAATGAGTATTTCTGGTTTTTCTAAAGTGGATGATGTCACGCGGTTCCAAAATGCCTGATTTCCACGGTCACCAGCCCGGCATTCAAGGGTTAAGTAAAGCTTACTTTTCCGTCTAAGTTAAGTTATAATATTTTCCAATGCCATGGCACTCACCGACCATACAGTGTTGGCTGATTAATTTATTCAGGTAGTACTGTAGAAGAGCATTCTGCAAAGTGATTGCAGCACAACAGCCGGCAAACTTTGGAATCAAAAGTAAGGGACATCAATGGAATTGTCCATATGTTTCAAGAAAAAGAAAAAAGTAAGGGACATATTTGCAGTGGGTAGCCTAGGTCCCCAATTGGTGGAAAGCGGTTGGGCAAAAATATACTCCAAAATGTTTGGAGTATTACTAAATTTGATTGGTGTGGTTTAGGACTTGAGATTGTAGGAAGTGCAACGTCCAAAATCACTCAATATAGATTCAAGAAAAGTGGAATTTGAAAATTGGACAACCCATATAAAGTTTGTCGGAAGAAATTTAAAAGACAAATATTATAGAGGTCATGGTAAATGATATTGAAGAAAGGATAATCATACATATAGTAGGACAAATTAGGAGAACCACAATCCATATATATTTACTAGTGTGATATGTGTTGTTGCCACAACTAAAACAAAAGTAAAAGTAATTTTCTACTTTTTTAACTCATTATTTTTTTTAGTTCATTATTTTTTTAATTTTTTAATTTTTTTTTAATTTCCTAATATCTTTTCTTTAGTGAGTCTGAATGCCATGAAACAAAGCCCATATACCCTTCCTCACCATCGGCTTTCTTGACAATATCCACAACATAATTGGAGGCCATGTAGTTTGGAAGATCTCAACATAACAAACAAAATATAAAAACATACATACAAAACAAAACGAACAACCTAACTTAAGGGCAATAATCAACTTGGGGTACCCAAAAAGGTTGTTTTAACTACAATGTTAGTCCACTCTCATATGTCAAATGATCTCTTCTATTAAATATAATATAGTATGATTTCATAAAATGTTTTTTTTTTCTTTTTTTCTTGAAACATGGACAATTTCCATTGATAAAGGAAACAGTACAGTGGACCAAAGAGCAAGCCCTCGGCGGAAACATATTTTTCTTTTTCTTTTTGGTATAAGGAGTAACTACTTTCCCTTTCAAACAGAAGAGGCAAACCAGCCACGACCTCTACAACTAAGGACCAAAGAGGCGCAGCGGCAGGAGAGGCGGAATGCCTCTCAGGCAAAAGAGCCCATCTTAGGATGAGTCAAGTGCCACCTCATTTGTTTTTGGGATCTCACCCCAAAAAACGCAGATATAAAATGTGGTTTTAACTACCTAAACTGAGAACATATCAAGAAAAAAAAGTCATCACAATCAAAGAATTTAAAGAATTTTTTAGTGGAAAAAATAAATTTTGTCCTATGTACATAAAATCCTCAATAACAAGCATTTGGAATATCAAATAATTTTGTTTTAATATGATTTATATTTAGTGGTCTAATACATAAAATTATTAATTTTATCATTAAAAATTTAATAAAATCTGCATTATAATGCCTACAAATCTCCAAATTCTAGCATTTTTTCTCACATCTATGAATAGATCCAAAAATTTGAAATTTCAAAAAAACAACTAATTAGGAATATACATTTTGATCTTGTTGAGGTGCAAGAATTTTTTTTTTTTTCATTTTAGGATCTTCTTAATTGATCAAAATGAACAAATAAGACAAACTTTGGAGGTTTTAAACCAAAATCACCTAATTAGTGTATCCAAAAAGTGATACTCCAAGCTAACCATTGCCCTTAACCCCTGAGCGCCCCAACGCCCCAAATATGGCCTCCCAAAAATGAAAGGTTGCCATGTTTGACTATTATAATATTTTCAACAGTACAGCTCTAGGCATGTCTCCACTACCAATCGGTGTGGTCAATTTATGTGGATCTTGTTTTGGGTGACAATTTGATTAGAATGAGTTGAGAAGTGTCTGTATTTTGGTAAACATGCTCTGGGCGCTCAAGGGTTAAGGTATGGATTTTTTTATTTAAACCATATTAATGACAAGTCCCAATTTCCTTCTTGTAATTCAAGTGAATAAAATTGTAAAAGTCTTATAATTTATATGTTAGTTTTTATTTAAATGCTTAGGGTTTGTGAGTATGCAAGAAAGCTTCCCTCTAATAAATAATATATAGAAATTAATTGTGATCTATGAGAAGTTACAGATGAGTACAATATCACGTGCATGTTGTATCAAACATTTAATGTCGAATTTTAGGAATGTGCACTAATAAAATTCTAATAAAAAATTGAAATGATTCCTATTATTATCCTACCTTAATTTTTGTTCAATCAAGTTGACTAGTGGAAGTTCATGTCAACATTGCAATAAAATAGTGAAACAATCTCACTTTAGAAATTGTTGATCATAGTTATATCAAAAATTAATCTTACATTTTCATATTTATGCTTTGTACATTTTTAGATAAGAATCTACTAAACTACTTTTAGGTAAGAATCACAATTAGATGTGTTGAAGAATAATAATTATCATATTAGCCATTATCCTATTAGTATAATAAATTCTCTCCAAGGGAGATGGTCAAGTAGGAAATTTCCATGCTAATAAATTCATTCCTTATCTAGGTAATACAACTTTAAAATACACAAGCTCTCATTTGAAAACACATTCAACTAATTCAAATAATACTCAACATTCCAACTTGGAAATCATCATTCACACTACAATGACACTACACATATGCACACAACCTTGATACTTATAACATCAATTTGGACTTTAACTTCGCTCCAACTTAGCACACATCTCAACAACATAGGCATATATCCACAACAACTAGTTTGGTATGTAATTTCTTTTTATATTAACCAAATTGGTAATCAAATCATTGTTACAAGTTCATCAGTATGCTCAATAATTCAACATCCTTTCGACAAATCTTGATAACTCTGACCTCAACCATGTAGTCTTTCACACATTTATAGCTTCATACTTTCCATTAACTCCACAAATTCTCCAATTTTCAGCACTCTCTTCCCACTAGGACACCAACATATAATTCACTCCATTAATATTCTCACAATTACTCACTCATACATATACAACCAAAGAAAATGAAAATACACAACATGACTAGTTGGAACATGCACTGGAGTTTCACTCAACAATGGATGATTTTCAACTTTGAGACACCGACCTAATAGGGCCCAAGAATTGGTAGTTACTAGCATGGGAGAGACAACCCAACCACCCACCAATTGTCGATTTAACTTCTAAATTGACTTGATTCAAAATCCAATTGGCATCTCCAACATTTGGACTCTTACTAATTTGAGCCTCCACTACCAAATAGGAACCACATGGACATAATTTAATTCTAATTACTGACCATCACATTCCTATTTGATTGCAGACAGATTCCACTCAAACTCGGCACATATCCATTAATTTGTCAAATTAGCCACATCATCCCATCAAACTCTTAAAAACAAGCCACAAAAATGACTCCAATTTGTAACAAAAAAACTACCCCTTAATCACCAAATTGGAACACAACTAGTGAAACTGCCTGTCAGAAACTACAATAACACACACAAATTTACACAAAAAGATTCAAAATTTTGCTCCAACTAGGTAATCTACAAGATGCACTATAGTGAATGTTTTCTTTTTTTTTGGGGGGGGGGGGGGCATTACATGAGAACCAAGCATATCCCTTTGCTTCAGAGAAAGTGTCATATAGTGGTTTTTCTATAGGTAACATTGCCCAAAATAAAAACATTGACTATAGATACCTTGAAGTCAAATTCTTACCATCTTGTAGGATCTTGCATCTAAGTTATTAAATTTTAGACACCGTATGTTAGGAGCAAGGTCGGCACTTCTTTGTCAAATATTTATTTTTTTCCAGAAAATAAGGTTAGGAAGATGCTAAAAATAGAAAATTTCTCCATAATCCTTTTTTTCACCATACAAAATTTTTTTGTTTTTTGAAAAATAATTTCCCTCAATTTTTGGCATCTATTTTAAGAATTATTTTCCGCTGACCCTACCCCTAATTTACAGTATTCCAAAATGTAATCCTCATTGGAATGATGAAGTTATTTTTATCTATATGCATGGATGAAATATAAAAATTGAGGACAAAAAGTAATTCTTTTATAAAAAATTTGAAAAATGATATTATATGAACACCATTTTATAATACAATATGTTGATATGAAAAAAAGCAATTTTGTTCCTTGATTTTGTAGCAGTTTAGAAATTTCATCCATTTAGAAAGGAATAATATGTCAAGAATTTTTTTCATTTTATAAATATATCTTAATTATTTTTTTAAGTGATTTTTTGGGACCCCAAAGAAAATTCAATAGACACCATCCAAAGTCCAATTCCATTGAACATGTTGCTTTATTTCTATATTCCTTAGTTAAGTTGTCATGTAGATGACAATCACAATTTTGTAGAATCATATAAAGTTCCATGACTTGATTTTTGAGACCCATGGTTTCATTTACTTAGTTCTTACAAAATACATCCCAATACTTAGTTCTACAAGAACCTCTCTAATGACATATTTTGTGGTAGGATATTCCTATGAATTATGGTATTGTCCAATTGGTTGTGTGAACTTTCACAGTGGATGGTTGCATGAAAGACTTGCTATTTTTTGTAGCATTTTAGCAAAATAGTGGGTTTTGATGGCCAATACTATTAGTACTTTGTAGCAAAACAAACTTAGTTTTGTTGTAAAAAAAACAATCACTAGTATTGTTGTAAGTATAATAGACAACTTACAAATATTATAATAGTACTATGTGAATAAAAGACAACTTGGTGTAGAAAATAGATACAACAAGGTATAAATTAATAATAAATAAATGAACCATAAGAACAACTAAAAGGCAATTTGTGAAGACTTAATGGTAATTAGATTTCACCAAAATAATGAAGTCAAAACCATCTTCAATGTTCATAACTACATGCGCAAGAGTGCCCTATTTGCACAAATGCAAAGGATATAAAATAATGTATTTTTAGATGCCCCTTGGTAGACACTCAGGGAGATCACTCTTTGTAATTTAAGGTATATACCTGAGTTGAGAGGGTATTTGATGTAGGGATATTTACCTTCATTATTGCTTTTAAGATGACCATATTTTTACATAAAAATCTATGAGGGTGTATTTCCAATACCCTATGTTTTTTTGTAAATTTATTCATACAATTTTTTTAGTGGGGCTATCTTACATACAATATTTAAATGTCCAAATTTTCTCCATTGCCGCCCTTCTTTACAAATTTCTCCTTCCCTCTATTACATGCATATACACCATGAAACCAACAACGATCAATTCCATTCAAGTGACATTAACGAAGTGGCATCTTTAATTAACAAATTTACCATTGAACATTTCAAAATCCCCACTAAAAGTTTGAAACTATCTTGAGAACGTCCCATTCAATATTTGTGTGTTTAACACATATGTCTTCAAAGATTGAGGTTCAATGGACTATAAATTCTATCCTCGTATTGTACAAATTTCAAGTCATTGAATCCACTAAGGTAAACCTCACTATTTGTGCAATGTGATAATTTGTGCCATTTGTAGTCAATTTCTTACATTTAGACTTAATGTTTTTGATATATACACTATTTGCACCATAGCAAAATTTTAATCAACCACCAATCATTGTAGATTTTCTTGATTGTGTTCATTTTATCATCCACATGAAATTATTTGTCTTTATCTATACTCATAGTACTAAAAAAATTTGCATTGCCTCTATCTATTAAGGCTAACTTATTCATAAAAATTTCTACTATATGATTTTTTATGTAGCCTAATTTATATATATTAGAGTATATGAAATTTCATGGACCCTATAGTAGCCCTACATATTATATAAAATTTCCCCCCTTTGAATTGAATGGACTCTATTTTTTAACTCACATAGTTTTCTAAAAACTTGAGAGTGATCTCCCTAGGGTAGGCACATGCTCATCTAATATGGATATAGACTAATAGACTATGGAAATTTCAATTTTAGATCATTGATTTGGGGTACTCCCCAATACTAAAAAATCCTAAACTTTAAAATGTAACAAATTAGAAAATTTGAATTTTAGATATAAAATAAATTTTTTAATATAAAAATAAGGAATATTATTGCAATTAAGACAAACATCTCCAATAAAAGTTTCAGTTTCATTAGGTTCATCCCTCAAAAGTTCTAGTGGATGACAACTTTGTCAATATAAATGTGATAGAAAATAGGATTGCTCTTTCTTGCAATCACCCTAGGTAATTTTCGAACACATATGAGTTTATATTTTGAAGGCCATATGTCTCTCTATAGCAATTTCATTAAAAAGGGTTGAATGTTAGTAGTGAACTTTACACTTCATAAAACAAGACATATTTTACAATGAAGTCATTCACTATAAATTGAGGATGTCCACATGGCATTCAAAGTGTCTATGGTAAGTTGAATTCATTATTGCCTCCCTAATTGAGATAATTGTTCCATTATTATTGAATTAATTACTGCATATTTCATTAATTTTGGTCTCTTGTTGATTTGTTGCTAACAAAATTATAGTCCTATTTAAAATTTTGAAAAGTTAATTATTAAAGAATCTTGTCATTAACCACTCATTAGAGTTCATTTTTGACTTTCTTTTATCAACCATTCTTCTAAATATGAAACACACTAGGCCCAACCCCTTCAAATGACACATTGTATAATTATTGCATTACTTTGCATGATAAATTTGTAAATACATCTATATTTTTGTGTCTATATATTTGATTGTATAATTTCCTTAAACATATTACCATCCATCTTGGAAAGGAATTTCTTTTGGAAAAAAATATATCTTATTCAATTTATAAAAATGCATTTGGATCTCCTACAATCTCAATCTCCTCCATTTTTTCCTGGTCACTTGGTTCTTTAACCCATAAACTTCGACACCAATGTTTAGTGTCTGATGGATGACAAGGAATCTCTCTATCTAGGACAAAACTGCAACTATTCATTTTTGGAATTTTGTACGGAAAGGAAAGATCTTCTATGGTACTTTGACCTCCAATGTGTATTTTTTTTGAAGTAGATGTTGTCACACAGTTCCAAAAGGCATGATTTTTAAGGTCACTAGTCCATCCTTGAAGGGTTAACCATCTTCTCTACTATGCTCTCCATCATACTCCAGACATGTGTACCAATTTTTGCAAGATATGCTTTCCAAAAGATGATCTACTTCTACATGTAAATTATGAAACATGTCAACCTTAGTACATGTTGATTTCTTCCTCTAATAAAAGTCAATGTCATTACTTAAAATAGAATGTCATCTTCTAAGTCAAACATTTACCCTTAAAATGTTAGATGGAACTTTATATAGTTATCATATTTGACTATGAGAATACAAATTATGTATTAAAATATAACAAGGCATATACCATTGGATTGATAATCCAACAACTAACATCGATCTTTCATTTTGATTTTATTTAATATGTAAACCTTATCATGCTTAAATACGACGTTGTACAAACAGAATAAGTGACAATTTTGTAGCTTCTCAAACATGTAGGAAGGGCTATAATGATTTCAATTAGAAAAACTACGTATCACTTGATTCAGTTCAACATGAAGACAAACTTTCACTAGAAGAAAAATGCGTCTGCTACTATCAATTGAAATGCAACTACAATCTTATGCAACTACCCTACAACTACCATCCTTTGTAATTGCACCAACTTTGACATAGTTACACTATAGTTGCAAAGTAGTCACAAAATATAGTTATGGTTACAGGATTGTAATAGAAGAGTTGATGTGAGGTATTTTATATCCAATATTCATCAAAATTGTTGATGTGGACAATTTTACATTTTGTAGAGTCCAATGTGTCTATCTACAATTGCATATAATCTAAATTTGATAGCAATTCAATTAGAAAGCAACTCAAGTGCAACTCTAGTGCAACTAAAAAGCAACTACAATGCAACTAGATTACAATTAGACTACAATTAGACTACAATCACTACACAACTAGACTACAACTACAATTTGACTAGAGTTTGAATGACTAAAAAATGAGTAGATTTTAACTAGAATACAACCAACATGCACGTAGAAACCAACTAAAGGGCAACTAGAAATCAACTAGCATGCAACGAGGAAACAACTAAAATGCAACTACTATTAAGTCTTTTATTAATTGTCCCATATCAATTGTCAAGAATACCATTAGGTTAGACATATAAGAATTGTAAGTTATAGCATTCTTGTATAACGAATTTTGATTACAAAATTCTTATATTTCTAAATGTTGTAAATGTTTACACTTTGTAGATTTCTACTAGTTGTAGATTTTTATAATCTACAAAAATCTATAAATATTTAAAGTTTAAGAATTTTTTGGGTTTAGCAATCTAAAAAAAAGATAGATCTGAAATTTTGAATCTACAAATCTATGAATTACGGACAAGTTATAAGTAAGCCACAAACTAGTTGCACCCCAGTCGCAAACAAGTTGCATGCCCATTGCAAGTCAATTGCAAACTAGTTGCATGATAGTTGCAAACCAACTACAGACAAATAACTTCCACATCAACAACCGTCATCGACAAACTTTCTAGAAGGCTTTTGGATGAGAAACAACCTTGAAATTTTTTGCAACTAGTGCAACTTGTACACTACAACTATGGGCTCTAAATTGTCACCTAGTTGCAAATGTCTCATGCAACTGCAAAAACAGTTGCAAATAGTAGTCGCAAAACCCCTTCTTTTCTTCTAGTGTTTTGTCACTTTTGTAGACCTCAATTCATGTACCTTCTACTTAGTTATGTATACAAAAGAATACCTTGTTCCGACCAAAGTTTGGTTTTGTTCCAGACTATGAAGGATTAATTCTTTGGAATAAAGTTTGTACATTTATAATCATCACAACCCCAAATGTGACACCTCCATTTAAACCAAACAACATCACAAAAAAATACTGAATATAAAATGTACATAATCAAAACATGAGAGTCTATGAGAACCTAATATTGAGTTTTAGTACACCTATAAACAATATGGGTAGTCACACTTTTTGCACCCAATTAACAATCTTCAAAAAATGGGATTGTGGCACTTTCTTATTGGTTCTCTAAGTCTTCGTGGCTTGAGGAGGTCCCGTTCTATGAAGATTGAGAATGGCTATTTTTCTTCTCCTGAGCTAAAGAATAGGTGTGAAGAAGATTTTGGTACTGTGCTATGCACTTTCACCTTGCTTGCAATATTTCTGCATCCCATCATTTGCATTATCTTTGTCACATTTTGCATGTTCATGGTGTGCTCTGCATCATGAGTTCAATATTTGCAAATTCTATATGTTGGAGAGCATTGGATTTTGAACCAGTAAATCTTGTTGTCCATTCTCCATTCTCATTCTCCACTCACGAGAAAAGGTTGGAGTGTCACACCTTCTTCATGGATTCAGGCTCCTAGTTGGCTCCTCTTTTCTCTCGAAACTTCTCATTCTTCCTAGAAGTTTCATTCTCCGAGAGGGTGTCACAACCTCTAATCCTTTGACAATTCATAACTTTTTCATGCGATGTCCAAATAACTTAACCCCTCAATGCCCAAGGCTTGTTTGGAGCTTCTTGAAATTTGCTCTAAATTGAACAAAAAGTCAACATTTTCATAAGTTGTACCAATTTCTTTTGGATTGTAAACATACAAATTCAAATTAGACATGTTAGAGATTACATAGGAAAAGAAAACATAACAATATCACTTACAGATTGAAAGATTATAATGTTTGATCATGAGGGTGTACAAACTATGAAAATTTTTCAATTCACTTTTTGCATGTCTACTCTAAAATATTGGTCACTAAAAAAATATGAGGTTATAGGGCCTAGCATGCACAACCCCAATCAATTTACGTTTTTTCAAATTCTATTCTACAATTTTTTTAAATGAATTTCTAATGTGATTTTGCCTCCAAGATCTAGTGTATTTGAGGCTCATTTCCAAGAGCCCGCAACACTATGGGAAGTCAAGATTGCACTGGGTATCTTTGTACAAAATCTTCAATAGAAAGATCATAATCCTTCATTTTTAAGATCAGCTTTTTGATCCTAAAACTAGACTTCAAAAAGAATTCTCCAAAAATATAAACTACTAATAATAGCAACTTAGTTGGGCTTTACTTAACTTCAAAGTTTTCCAAACACCACATTTGGGTGCCTTGGGCATTTAGGGGTTAATGCATGCTAGAAATCCTCTTTCAGTTGGCTTAATAAGATCCATTAAAAATATCTTATGTTTTAAGACAGTAACGGCTATGCTCAGAACTTATAATTGGTGACGGTTATAGGTGCGCAGGCCTTACAACTCAAGTCCGAACACAAATCAGATCAGGCCATCACCAGTTTCATAATGCGGTAGCGTCGCCTAGGAAGAGTGAAGCACGAAGTCAATCCTTTGGCATATGCTGTTGAGAGCGGGAATAATTTCCAATCCCTTTTGAGAATTAAGTTAAGTTATCATAGAGTATGTTCGAAGTAGGTTGAGAAGAAGCTTGCAAAGCAGATCTGTCCTCTAACCTTTTGGCTGCGTACTTGTCGTCTGACCATCGCACTCGGTGCTGCCACTTGTTGCCTTGTCCACCCTTCCAGGCCAGGTGGATGCTCTCCCAGGCTCTCGGGCCAGAGAGAGTCCAGGTCAGCCTTGCCAAGACTCAGTTTCCGATGCTTTCTTCTAAAAATATTGGATGCTTTCTCTCACATACGATTATTGGGTCGATCTCGGACGCGTCTGTGTGAGAATAGGCCCAACGGAGATACACGCGGGATATGATTTGGGACATGGGTACGTATTATTGCAATAGGTAAGCTTACGTCAATTTTCCCGAGTCTCTGCCAGTCCACCACCTGTCCCCCAGCTTCCTCTCTTTGCTCTCCACATAAATGCCTCGCATTCAAACCATTGTTCACACCTTGTTTTCGTCCCCGCATTGATCCAATCTCTTTCCATCTAACATTGTTTCGATCTCTATTGTTTCACGTTCTCAGAGTGCCGTCCTTGAGATCAGTTTAGATCGATTTGAAGGCTTGCAGCTTGAGTACACTAGATTGCAGATATGGCGTACAACCAGGGAGTGGGAGGAGGCTACCCGCACACTCAGTCCAACACCTACACCCCAGGTAACCTATTCCTTCACAGAGGAGACAGAGATTAAAGGCTAGTTGTCAATCTAGCTTTTCACAGTGGATCGAGAGTTTGGGAAAGAGATCGCTGTCCATGCAATCACACCATGTCTGCTTCGTAGACAAGGTTACGATTCTGCAATGGCACAGATTACACATTTTAGACTGAATGGTAACTATCAATCTCCGTAGCTATGGCACATGTAAGAGAGGGGTCACTGTTTCTGGTATCGAGGGAGGTCGATGTGGTTGCAATCAAACCATGTCTGATTTGTAGACAAGGTAAAGATGTTTTGCAATGGCACAAATCACACTCAGATTGAGCGCTAGCTATCAATCGATCTACCCAGCTATGGCTCATGTAAAGAGAGGGTTCACTGTTAGTAATTAGTACTGGCATCGAGAGAGATTACTGTTGATGCAATCAAACCATGTCTGCCTTGTGGGCAAGTTTATAAGGAAAGCCCTACCCATTGCTTGTTGGTGGGAAGTGCTTACGAATGTGGTGAAACTCTGTGTGTGTGCAGGCATGCACCCCACTTCGACGCCCGGCATGAACACCACGGACATGAACACCATGGGCGGGGGAGGCTACGTCCAGCCGCCTCAGAACACCGGGCAAGCCACGGGTCTGACGCCCGGCGCCGGGACCGGAACCGGGATCAGCCAGCAGTACGTTCCGGTAGTGGGGCAGCAGTACGTGGCGCAGACGGTGCGCAGCTACGCCGTGTCGAAGAAGAAGATGTCCGTGAGCAAGGGCGACTGGACCATCACCGACCAAGTCGGACACAATCACTACAAAGTGGACGGACGCATAGCCAGCATTAAAGACAAGCGCTTCTTGCGGGATGCCTCGGGCACCAAAATCCTCACCATGAAGAAGAAGGTACTCATTCAACATCCATCTATCCATCCGGGATTAATTCACCACCCTCATATCCATCCATCCTTCTCCTCCGTGGCTGCACCTCCTCATATGCCGGGAGATTCTCCTTGTCACCCTCTGAAGTTTCTCACATGATATTGAACTAGGAATCGGGGAAACCAGGGAGAGAACGGTTTGCATAGAAAATCAGTGGCACTAATAATAATTTTCTCCATGGGGGAACAATGTTAACCGCATGGCAAACCTGAGAACGGGAATTTGAGATAATCGCCCTATGATGCTGGAGATGATATGTGTTCTTGCCAAGGTATGGGCACCCGGAATCGCTACTTAAATGAATGAAATCTGAACATTTGAGTTGACGATTTCGTGCGAACATACAGTACCTCGAGAGTTGACGTGGTTGTCACTTTTTTGGTAAGGGTAGCATTTTTTCGTGTCCAAGTTTGGACCAGGCTAGTCCAGCGAATATTAATATCTTCTCTGGTATATGAATGCTACTCCTTGACAGTGTTAGGTCATCAAAGATTTGCACTGGTTAGCACACAACTGTCGAATCAAAAATTGGAAATGTTATGCTAGATTGGTTCATAGCTGATGATTCCGCTTATGATTGTTTATCTTTAAGATACGTACAAAATAAATTCGGAACTGCATTCTCAACGACTTAGTTAGCAACGTCCCACATAACTTAGGATCACAGGTGCTGTCCAGGACTCGGAAGTGATCCTGTGGTTACGAATATTTATGTTGAAGTCGATTTGTGTCCTTCCTGTGCTGCAGTTGATCACGTTGCACGACACTTGGGAGATTCTGGCGGGCGATGGCAACCACGTCTTGGCGACGTGTAGGAAATCCTCGTTAGTGCAGTTCAAAACCGCCATGGACGTCATGCTGACCTCCAGCACCTCGGGCAAGCACTCCCCCGATTACCAAGTGAAGGGCGATTTCTTCGACCGCAATATCACCGTCTTCCGCGGCGCTGAACAAGCGGCCTTGGTAAAACCCTTAAAAACCCTTTCCCTTCCTTCATTGCTACAGACTGATCCGCACTAGTTTCAGTGAGCTCTGATTAGCCTCCGTAAAGCCTCGGTAATAGCACATTCCTAGTACATGTGTCTCGATAATCTGTCATGCTGTGGATCCATCTCATTGAATATTCTGAATATACATAACAGGAGCGTAGTTGTCACCATGAGGTAGTGCTATTAGTGAGGGTTGAGTGCACCTCTTCGATGTCATGGTCCATGTGGCGAAAAAGCATGTAATTACAAGACTTTTGAGGAGGTGATGTAAACGAGGTTTCTGTGTGCTAAATTGCCTGAGTTTTTTTGGTGTGGATTGTGTTTTCAGGTAACACGGCAGATCACCTTCACAACGGCGATCCTGGATAAGGACACATTTGGGGTGACGATTTTCCCTGGTGTGGACGAAGCTCTAGTGTTTGCAGTCATTATCATCATGGACGAAGTGTTTTTGCACGACAACGCTGACTCTGACTAAACTAGTCGACTGTACATAATAGGCCTGGGGATTATGTTTTGCAGTTAATTTGTATATGGCATACGTGCTGTAGATACAAGCTCCGATGTAGTAGCTTCCACGGACAAACTCAGGCTATCAATGTTGCCAACTTTGAAAGGTTTTCTTAACATTTTTGAAACTTTCGAACGGATGATTACATTTCTACACTTCTCTGGCAATATCACTTGTGTGTAATGCTGATGTTTGGTTATTTGATTGCTCCTTTCTTAAAGGTTCAGGCTAAAAATTTCATATATCCCCGTCGCTTTCTCCACCTCCGAACCATCTGGTCCCTACTCAAAGGTTCCGCACTATGGATTATTTGGATCTCCTGTAACAGTATAGTATTTACACAATCACAGTAGCCTAATGAATTTTCCCAGAGAGCCCTCTGGGAAGCACTCTTACACTCGGGTCGTGTGGCGGAGATTAAAGCTCAGCGTGGATCTTGTAATCAACCCCATCAGGCGGATAACATTTGGGCGAGCTTTGATAGAATCTGGCTCCATTCTCCACTTCTGCCAGTACTGTAGGAAGAAATGTACTATCTCCTGGAATAGGGTTGGTCCCCCGATGTGTTCCTTTGTTATAGGTTTCTCGCTTGTTGTTTTTCCTTTTCTTTTTGGTGCTCAGCTTCTCTTCTTGTGTCCAGCCGTCCTGGCTTGGCTGGCTTGTTCATGTATCTTTTTTAACTCCTAAATGATGTGGCGGATGTTTTTTGTCGACAAAGAATTCTCCTCTAGAGGATAGAATTGCAACTATTCATTCTCGGAGTTAAGGGTGGAAAGGGGAGATCTTCTACAGTGGTTTGACTCCCAATGAGTATTTCTTATTTTTTTAACCCTTAAAAAACGGATTGGTGACCATGGAAATCATGCTTTTGGGGTCAATGTGACATCATCTACTTTAAAAAATTAAAAATACACATTGGAGATCAAAGTACCATAGAAGATCTTCCCTTTGTGCATAAAATTCCAATGATGAATAGTTGTAGTTCTGTCCTAGATAGAGAGATTCCTTGTCATCCATCAGATACTAAATGTCCATGTTGATGTTTATAGGTTAAAGTGGATGATGTCACATGGTTCCAAAATGCTTGATTTCTATAGTCACCAACCCGATGTTCAAGGATTAATGCAATGGATTCTTCCTAGTTGTTAATTTTAATTTTAATTTTTTTTTAAATTAACAAAAATTAACCCCTAAATTCCCAAGGCCATTTTTGAGCTTCTAGGAATTTACTCTTAATTGAAAAAAAAATCCATCATTTTGATAATTGTATCAATTTTTTAAATTTATAATTGCACAAATTCAAATTAGACATGTTAGAGATCACATAGGAAAAGAAAACACAAAAATGTCACTTATGGATTGAAAGATTAGAATGTTTGCTCATGAGGGTATTAAAACTACAAAAGTGATTTGAAGCCGTTCAATCTTCTTTTCACATAAAAAAATCTAAAAGTTGGTCACCAAAACAATATGAGGTTATAGGACCTAACATGTAGAACCCCAACCAATTTATTGCTTCTCAAAATCTATTCTACAATTTTTTTAAATGAATTTCGCATGTGATTTTTTCTCCAAGATCTAGAGTATTTGAGGCTCATTTCCAAGAGCCCCCAACACTACGGAAAGTCAAGATTGCAATGGATAACCTTGCACAAAATCTTGAATAGAAAAATCATAATCAATCATTTTCAAAATCAGATTTTTGATGCTAAAACTAGACTTCAAAAAGAAATTTTCAGAATTATAAACTACTAAAAATAGCAGCTCGGTTAGGTTTTATCTAACTTCAAAGTTTTGTCAACACTAAAATTTGATGCCTTGGGTATTTAGGGATTAATGTTGAAGGGACTAGAAGTTGCCAAAACAAAATGCATAGTGCTTAGTCATCAGGCATTGTCTTGTGCTGAAAAGTCTAAAAATACCGTAACAAGAAAATACCCAGAAGTATTCACTGAAATTGTGTTCATTGAAAATTGGATTAAAAATTGTTTCAAAAAAAAAAAAAAAAATTGGATTAAAAATTGCTATTTTCCAATCCTACAAGTCTGAACTCTTTAGTTCCGAAGTTCACAAAACGCCGTTTATTTTCTTATACATTTCAAGGTTTTGTAACTAGTAAATGACTAATAAGCTGAAATTTAATTCAACTACATCAATATATTATTATCAAAATTATACACAATGGATGAAAATCATCTAGTCACTATGATATCCACCTTTCACTTTCTATTGGTGTTTTAGGGTTGAGACCTCCCCTTTCATAAAATGAAGATTTCAATTACATCTATAACCTCTATTAGAGGAACTTCCTTTTTAACATAATTTTATACTTTTCCATCCATAACAATATTTAACTATTTAGAATAGTCCCACGTGAGAAGAAACAAATAATATTATTTTAATACAGATTAAAATATAGTTCCACATATTTTGGGCCTTTTTTTTATTTCTCCCTAGTTTAATCAATACAATAGTGTTGGTCTTCTTTTCATTCTTGGCCACGTAATTGAAATTATAGCACTTGATAATTACAAAATATTTTGTCCATTGCGATGAAGAATGAACAAAATATGAACATGGTTTATTTAACCCCTAAAGGACCAAACAATGTTTTTGGGCAACATAGCAATTTTGGGCAGCTCACTACGAATGGAATTTTTATTTTTTTTCTTTCAAATTTTCACACAATATGTGCCCAAGGAGTAGCTTTAAGACCCAACAATTTTCATAACTTTTGAATACATGGTTAAAAAGTTATTGAATGATATGTTGTTTTCATTGCTCGGCGGGCAGCTTGGGCAACAAAAAAAACTTCTTTAAAAATCACTTTTTAAAAAAAATAAAAATTTGAAATTTATTTTCTTGATTTATATATACATGGAAAGCTTTGAATCATTCCATTTTGATTTATGAGATGAAAGTTATGAAGGATTTTAGTTGTGGGTAGTTTGTGGATAGTAATGGAATCTCTCTACTTTGAAATAAACTTTGAAGACCTTTATTTAACTCAATTTTTAATATTTTTGAAAAACAAAACAAAACGTGAGGTGTAGATTGTTTATTACAACAATTTCACCATTGGGATTGGCAATTTTCAATTCCATAAATAAATTATTAACAATTAAGTATTTTGAATCATTCTCTACTTCTTTCAACTTACTATTTTTTTCCTATATGTTGTACAATTCCAAATGATCTAAGATTTTTCAAGCATGTAGCCAATTTGACTTGGAGCATGAATCCAAAGAGTTACAACCATTTTAGACATTTTTTCATAATGATCTGACCTTGTGAAGTGCATCTGCCCAGATTTTCGGTGGGCCTGAAAATGGCTTTTTGTCACTTCAAATGCTAATATCTTGCAATCCAAACGGTAGAAATTTCTGAAATTTCTTCTGCATCTTCTCAAACCAGCGTACTACAAGATTCTACAGTTACATTTGTCCCAAAATGTATTTTTTTCTAAAATTTGGTACTTGTACTAGAGATGACAGTTTTGGAGCATTTTTGGTAAAAACATAGTCAAATACCTTTAGGGGTTAATATAATTGATAAGAAATCAAAGAAAAAACCGTCAACAAGTTGGACTTTACTTTAAATTTTGATGAAATATCGAACAATTTCAATGGTATTGTTTTGCATAGTCTCAAATCACAACTAGGTGACCTATTGAATAATATTGTATATTTGTTCTTGTAGTTTAAATTTTTGTATGTTTACCCCCTAAAGGACTAAATCCATGACTATGTAGTCAAATTTGAAAGTCTTTCAATTTGTATCCTCTATTTCTTCGCTACTTATGAGTGAAATTTTCTGGTTTTATTTTTTTGAGGTGAAATTACAGGTTCTGTATGTGTTATAAAATTTTCTGAATTTTTGGTGAAAATATCAAATTACCATGAATTCATGAAGAAAAAATGAAGAAAATTCATATCAAATATAAAGAATGCTTAAGGAATCTGAAAATTTTAGAGTAGAAGTAAATTATAGTGTAGAACATTGTAGTCATGGGTTTTTTTTCTAGAGATTTGGAGCAAAATTGCACTAAATTTTTTTGCTCGCACAAGCCCTATAGAAAAAACCCAGAGAAATTCCGGGCAAAATCGTCGATACTGCACATAGCAATAGGTCCCAATATAATTTTTGTGCAGAATTGTCTTGGATTCTAGGGTATTGTCACTAGCGCGCCTTCCATTGTCACTTTCCTTCATTTTTCATTGGAGTTACCTGAGCTCCAATTTGTCCACTCAATTGGCATTTTCGCGCCACCATCACTTTGAAATTGGATCGTGGGGAAGCCACCTTCTCTCCTGCATTGATTTGTCTTAGTACCACCTTCACTCTTGCAATGAATTTGTTGTAGCCTACACCATGGTGCTGTAGGAGTGTAAGGAGCTAGTGATGGATTTTGTGTTGTGCATTTACAACCAATTCTACAAGTGTCCTATGGTTACTTGAGTTTAGGACACCTCATTCATTTCCACTTCCTTGTGGGTGTAGTTGCATTGTATGTGCGTAATTGAAATTATAGTTGGCCTTCATGCATGCAATCAAAGAGGGTTTTGATGTAGGATGTGACTATGGAATGAGCAAGCCCTGGCTTCTTGGGCTACATTTAATTGGCCAATTGAGGAGCGAACATCCACATTATCCTTTGTTGTTCTTTTTTTCCATTTGCTTTGTGTCGCTTTGGTGGGGTTGAGGTTTCCAAGTCTTTTGTTGCTAAATGGATTTCCGTTCCATAAAGGGGACTCAGGGGTGATGGGTGGGGATCACTTTGTTCTAATGGCAGATTCTCTTTCTACTCTCTAAGATATTGGTTTTGCATGTATTGCAAAGGCCACACATACGAGCATCATGGTGGACAAGCAAAAATGGAAGCTTGAATGATTACAGCAAGAGGCTAAGGTAGCTGATCGAAAGGCACAAGCGTCAAAGCGAGCCCTAGAATAGGAGTCCCCCAAGAAAGCGAGAAGTGCAAAAGCAATGCGTAGTTCTTTCATGTCTAGTAGGAATTCTCTGAATCGAGGACCCCTAAAGGAGTTACAGAGCTTAGTTGGTGTGGAGTCTTCCTAGTCCCTACACACTAAAATTGTATTGTCGGATGATTGTAAGAAACACTTCATGTTTTTAGCTCAAAAACTTGATTTCTGGCTACAGGACTATCAGTACTACGAACTACTATCAATTTCACACATCAGACTGAGCTTACGAATCTCAACCATAGATTTCGAACTCTTGTAGATCTTAACCATTGATTCAGTACTATATAGTATTATGTAGTATTGTAGAAGCCATTAGCAGCAGAAAAGAGCAGAAAGGGGTCTATGGACCTTTTCATTTTTAATAATTCAAAAAAATTCAAAAAATTCCCCCCAAAAAAGTCATTTTTGTAGACAAGTCTGCTCTCACATTGCACCAAAAATTTCTTCAAATTTTTTTTTCTGCCCCCAAAATGTGTGCGAACAATGGTTACTTTTGCCTCATGTAAACACCTCATGCAAAGTTTTTTTGCAAAAAACTCTTTGTCTCTCATTGGAACATAAGTACAACTCTAGCTTCTCCAATTTGTGGCTTCCAATTTGCATTTTTGGGTACAACTTTGGCTCAAAACCCCTCCAAATGGCCAAGGTAGACACCCAATTGGGGGCACTTTAAAAATAGTAAATTAATTTTGAAAACCCCCCAAAAAATAGAGGATGTATGAAACTTTTATGTGTACCTTCATTCCAAATTTCAAGACAAATGGACTTATGATGCAAAAGTTATGACCAAAACACCACATGTCCAAGGGCAAGGGGACAAAAAATAGGACAAGTGTTATTTGCAATCACCCTGTCGTGCCCTGCCATGGTTCTTGTCTTTAACGATGACGAAGCCTCCTCCGATTCAGAAGATGACCTAGATTTGAGCGGGGACGAGATGCTCGACTTTGACAATGATGCTTTTGTAGACCCATTGTGCTATGGCAATACCAAACACAAGAGGGTAGTCGAGGTCGCAGGGTGCAAAGGTTGCAACTCCCTCTTCTACAAATACAATGAAGAAGTTGAAGAAAAATTACAATCGTACCCATAAATTTCACAATGAATGGTTGGCGAAGGAGCCCTGGAATGAGGCCACATTGGCAAAAGATGGATGCAATCAATGCGTTGCACACCGTGCTCTATAATGCGTGGAAAACCAATCCACATGGCTCCCAAGTGGGACACAATTTCTAAGCATGTCTTGCGAGATATTCCCAAGAAATGCATGGTCCTTTTTGTAGGGCAAAGGATGATATTTGTGGCTGAATAGATTCAAGGTTGCAACGTGGCAAAATCACGTAAGGAATGTGTCTAATTCTTGACGTTGTTCCAATTGCTCTGAACAGGGAGATTGATGACAGAATTTGAAGCCCGCTTTGAGTTGTACGCATTTCTTGGCGTTCTTGAGTTGTCTTGCAAGCACTAGGGGCACAACTCTAGTTGGATAATGGAGAAACACCTATATGACTTCGTGAAGCAGAAAATCAAAAGTGTTGTATCTGGTGTGACATATTTTGCTTTGTTTGTAGATGAGACACGCGCATGTGACAACACTAGCTAGATTACAATCCACCCTTATATATGTCATGCAAAATTGGTGCCATGTGCCTCTTTTGTTAACAATCCAAAAGCTAGATTCCAACGGTGCCACAACGAACAAGTTCACGAATGTAATAATGTTTGCCTTGACTATTGGGGGGGTCAAAGATGCAACCATCGCGGAGAAGCTATTGTGCTTCAAAGTTGATGGGGTGAGCACCTTCCAAGGCTTAAAGTCAGGAGTCATGGCTCAAACCAAGGAAAGTTATACTCCTTTTGCTACTAGGATCCATTGTTGCACCCATCGTCTAAATTTGGTTGCGCAGTTCTTGTCTTCATTCACTATCATGCACATAGTAGAAGAAGTCCTCCACACAACTCATAGTTACTTTGCGCATTCACCGGAAAAGGCAGCAGAGTTCAAAGCATTGTCATAGTAACTCAAGTCAAAAGGAATGAAGTTATTGAAAAACGTCAAAACGCGTTGGATGAGCTGCCTTGCTCCAATCCACAAGTTATTGGCAGAGTACAAGGGTGTTATGGCAATGATGAACGCAGACAAGAATAATAGGAAGTGGGGGCAGAAGGCAAGGGTGAGTGTTTCTATCTTATTTTATTTCCTTTTTCAGTGTTTGCTTTGCTTATTCAAATTGTGTATTTGAACTTTAAGTTGGGTGTGTATTTTGTTTTCCAATTTCTTTTCGGCTGAGGTGTATGTATATGTACTCACTATCCTTTTCTAATTTTTTTTCCTACAATATTTGAGTGATTTATAACATATGTTGCACTTTGATAATTTGATAACTCAATTTTAGTGATTGCAATTTGAGATTGTTTTGTTGGAAATCCATGTAGGCAAACCTAGTCCTCCTCTTGGATCCCTACTTCTTACTCAGCATGCTAGCATTGTTGCCGATGTTGGAGGCATTAGATACTTTGATTCAATGGGCTCAGAAAATAGATGCTTATATTTGTGATTTTATCGGGGCTTTGGGCACATGTCAAACTAGCTTGTTCACATTCTATTTGAATGTTCAAATAGCCTTCCGCAAAGATGAGTTTCATGCTTACAATCATGTCCTTCAGTGCTCTCACAAGTAGATTTTGATGAAGTGGGATGCCAATTTGAACCTGCCTTGTGAAACTTTGACATTTGTAGTTGGTGGGGAGTCGTTGTATGCCATGCATGATGGTGTGATGGTCAACCAGGAGGGATATGAGGCCATAATTGCCACTGTCTAGAATGATTGCAAATGTAGGTCATTTCTTTTGTCAATTTTAGCAACATCTTTCTTTTTAGAAGTGAAGTTTCTGTCTTGCTTAGATGGAAATGCAAAATGTGTCATTTTTTAGAAGTGTTTTTCTATTGATCTCCTTGTTCAAGTTATCCGCTTGAAGTCTACTAGCCATAGCTGTTGTCTTTATTATGTGCAAAGGCCGTAGGGAAACTCATGGACAAAATGACTAGCACGTTTCCAAATCATAGTTTGATAGACACCCTGGGTGTTGTATACCCGCAGTACTGGCTGCAAGGGGATTGCAGTGCAAGCTTCAGAAAGCACCTCGATGTCATCAAAAGTTTTTATGGAGAACCCAAGTGGATCGGTGAGGAAGGTAACAGACGTTGTGTCCTAGTTGTACTTGATAAATTTCTCTTGGATTTAGAGCAACCTCTTTTCCAATTTAATATGTTAGCAAATGCCCATGCTGCCATGGAGATGCCTCTGTTGCATGCTTGTACACAAGAGTTGGTGAACCCACTAACTAAATTGTGGAGGACGTGGATGCAAACTCTTCTCTAAGCAAAAACTTTGGGGAGTATATTAAATTGGCCCACATTGCCATGGTGCATGTTCTAGGGAGCAAGGATGATAAACGCACCTTCTTTGCATTGTCTTTTCTCAAGGATAGGCTGCGGAACAAGTTTGATTAGCATTTGGGCATTGTTGTGGGTATGCACTATTAGAATGTGTATACTTTGCAAAATTTTCCTTATGATGATTGTTTTAAGCAGTCGGTGCTAGCCACTGAGTGGCAACATTATGCGCTCACCGGGTGACAAGTAGTGTAGATGGAGGATTTAGTGTAGGGTATCCATTTGCAGCTAGTACTTGAGTATTTTGTGAGGATTTTCTAGTAGCATTTTGTACAAGTTTTAGTTTTTACTCTAAGCCTCTTTTTCCACCAAATTTGTTTCCTCTTCCATTTGAATAAAATCACTATTTTTCTGTTGGATGTTTCCAGTGTATAACTCAAATCTCTATAAAATTTGAAATAGCATAGAAAGTGTAGCCTAAATTGATATACTAGTGCACATTCAATAGCCCAAATTCCACCAAACCTAACAAGGGAATTGCCACGACCTTCGACATGCAAAATTTAGAAGTAGCCAATGACATCAAATTCAAAGGCTAAAATACACTATGAAGCCATTCACTTTAAGAAAAAGATGTCAAATTAAGTACAAGAAAAGCCACATGGCCTTTCCACACTTGATCTTTGGCAAGCAATAAGCACCCACTCCTAAATGAAAAAAAAATGTCGATTGTATTATAAAGAATATTATTGTTTCATACAATATTTAGAAACGTGCTTATAGATTCTCAACTTTAAACTTCAGTGAAATGCCTATTTCAAGGAATTTTTCAAAATATCCAATAGGAGTAGAAATTGCACTATGGAAAACTTGATATTGTTGAATTTTACACTCAGTTTTTTTTTCTTTTGAAAAAAACTAAACTGTAAAGGAATAAAACTTGAAATTTTGATATACAATATACAATGAACAATTTTTTTATATGCTTCCCTATATAAAATTAAAAAACATCTAAATCATTTTGAAATTAACTCAATCATGATGTGAATGTAGCATAAATAAAAATGTACACAAAAAATTGGATGAAAATCACACATTCATCAACAAGCAAAAAGCATGTTTGACCATCCAAAGGAGAGTTTAGTCCTTGGAGTCCTTCTAGGGCAAACATAACGTGTGTGTATAAGACTAATTACCTTAATTTCATGAAATTTCCTTCATGAAAGTCATTATAAAGGAAAGTTTCAAATATTGAAAAATTTCTTTATGTGGAAGAGATGTTATTTAGATGAATGTTACTCCAAAGCATCTTACTTATTGTTCAAAATAATTTTAGACTTCACTCTCTTCAGGTGCATGGGGTACAACAATGCTAGTGTGTAAGCCTAGAAATGTGAGCCTATGAGCTAGCCTTGAGCTTAGGTGTAAGTAAGTACCCTACAACCATTGAATGTGTCTATAATATACATACCTATAACCATGGAAGGTGCCTACAACATAGGTACTTGTACCCATAGAAAGTGCCTAAGCTCATGGGCTCAAGATCTTGAGCTTACATGCTAGCAACCTTGCATGGGAGTATACTATCAAAAAGAACTAAAAATGAACAAAGTCCTCCAAATGTTTGGAACTTCACATTTGACAAGATGATCTACCGGCTTTAGTTATTGAATTTAGGCACAAACATTGAAGGGTCCACATGTTTATTCCGTAAGTTCAATATTTTAGAAAAAATTAATATGATTTCCACTATAAGTAACCGAATTTTTTAAAATATCATCCATATTAGCATAGATGTCTAGAAAAATGCATTATATTAATGGACAAGCCCCAAAACATGGAAAATTACAAAAAACATAGTTTGATTTCAAAGAAATTTTGGAGGACGTCACAAAAACATGATCTTTGAAGGTCATGAGAAGTTGCCACATGGCTTCCACCTTGCCTCCATATCAGCGCCAATAGGGCAAGCGGTGCCATGTCATCATTTTTTTCATCCACGCCCTTACAAACGTCAATTGTGCATTGTGCCTTGGGGTCTTGTCAATTTAGACATCTATTTTTGTGTGCACATGGATAATTGGAAGAAACATCATGCATTTTCATAGAGTTTTTCAAAACTACGATTGTCTCTTCACTATAACTTTTGAATTATGAATTCATTGCCCAAAAGAAAAATCATATTTCTAGATGTCTTGATTGCAATTGTATCCCTCATTTTTCAGAAATTTTCAAAAAGCATTTTATATTTTAAAGTCAATTTTATTAATATGTCACACTTTTGGATTTAGGAGATTTGAATAAAATAAAGTTGTTTAAATTAATGATTTTTAGTTGAAATTTTTGTGGTATATTCCTATAGTTGGAAAAGATGTTCCTACCAAAGGGCATCTAAAAAAATATTATTTTATGTCCTCCACATTTGTGCAAATAGGCCTCCCTTACGCACACACTTCTAAACATATTTGGACCTCGTTTGGACCTTGTTTTTTTGGTCAAACCTCATCATCATGAAGTCTTCCCAAATGGCCAATTTTTTGAAAATTTCTGAAAAATTAGGGATACAATTGCAATCAAGACATCTAGAAATATAATTTTTCTTTTGGGCTACGAATTCATAATTCAAAAGTTATAGTGAAGAGACAATTGCAATTTTGAAAAACCCTACGAAAATGCATGGTGTTTCTTCCAATGACCCTATGACTTCATTGCGACTCATATGTGACTTCATTGAAACTTATCTATAACTTCATTGCAACTCATAGCAACTTCAATGCGACTTGTAGCATTAGATGGGATTCAGCTACCCTGGAGGGCCGTTTCAGGCCAGTTCCCAAGGCTGGGAACCAGCCAGGGCTGTCTAGAATTTAAAATTATTAAAAAATTATTAAAAATTTTAAAAATTTTAAAAAATTATTAAAAAATTTTAAATTTTAAAATTAATTTTTTTTTCAAAAAAAATATTTAAAAATTAATTTTTTATTATTATCTGACGTGGTCGTCGCCTGACCACGTCAGCGAGCTGCTGTGGCCGAGTTCCCACAATCTTAGAACTTCTGGAAACTCGCAGTCTTCTGCAGGAGCTCATTCTCATCTAATGATTTGTAGATTTTGCAATTTTAATCTCAATGATTCATAGATTTTACTATTTCAGATCTAGCTTTTTTTTCTTAATTCAAAAATTATAATATTGGTATTTAATAGATTTCACTAGTTTTGAAACTTTTACAATTTCATAGGTTTTAAAAACATTTGGACTTTAAATATTTTTAGATTTCTATAGAATTTAGAAATCTATAAATTGTAGAAATTTAAATAATTTAGAAATCTATAAAACATAGAAATCTTTAAATTCTATTGTCAAAATTCATTACATTAGAATACGACAACTTACATGTCTTATATATCCAACCTAATGGTACTCTTCACAATTGATATAAGACAATCGGGAAATGACTTTGGAAATGACTAAAAAACAACTCTGATACAACTAGAAAACGACTAGGAATTGACTAAAAATGACCATCAATTGACTAAGGAACAATTAGCCTCATTTTATAATTGTAATTGCTTTCTAATTATTTCCTAGTCGTTTTTTGCAACTATAGATTGACACGATGGATTCCACAAAGCATAGACTTGTCCACATTGACAACTATGATGAATATTACATGGAGAATAATTCAGCTTAATTTTAAATTTGAACTTTGTTACAACTCTCGTAATCCTACACTTCGTTCTATGACTACTATGTAAATAAAACAATGTATAAACTTCATTCTACAACTACTTTGCAACTAAAACATTGTACTATTGATGTGTAACAATAACGTCAAACAATGACGTAAAAATTTAGAACAAATAGAGACGGCTATAGTTGCAAGATAGTTGTATAGGACACTTAGTCGCATTTCAATTGGTTGTGGCAGACGCATTTTTCTTCTAAGAACAACTTTGATCCAATATAATTTTTGCATGCAATATCCAAATGAAACACTTTTAGTGGGTTGAAATCCTCTTTTAGTTGCTAAGAAGAACATATAAAAATTTGACAACTTCTAGTAATATTAACTACAATTTGACCAAAAAAAGTACCTCTTTTGGGGTGTCTCTACACTGAATAGGATATTAAGAGAGCCTATACTAATTAATCGACATTCCATACTATATATATACCTTTATTGTACATAAGTTGTTATTGAAGTGTCTAGGGGTATACGTTGTGTTTCAAACATCTATTAATAGTTTTCTACAATCAATCTCTTAAATTTTTTGGTCACCTTAATACCCTTATTTAGTATACCTTATGTATAACAAGATTCCCTACTAAACCACAAAAGTGCATTTGTAATGGTTGATTTATGAAAATTGTACAAATGCATATGTAATGGTAATGATTGCATACAAGATTGTCTTCATTCCAAAAAAACACATGTCATGTTGAATAAAAGTTCAAATGCAATCTAGAATAAGGAAAATAGAAGGCCATAATTTGTAACTTTTAGGACAATTCTATAATTATTTAATTTATTTTCTCGATGAATTTTAATTGGATGAAGTTACTAGTATGAATCTACTAGACGGAAAATATTGTTTTTATTAGTTATGTGTAATTTCAATGCAATTTACGTTAACTTTAACATAAATTCAACACAAAATCATTTCAGACCATCATGAGTTTATAATAGTAAGTGCATTTGGAAAATATTCATTGTCCACTATTAAGGTAGTTGCAAGCAAATGTCTCTTTTTATCCTCTACTAGTGCTTCAAATGACCACCTACAATTATCCTACACTAAAACAAGTTTTCAAGAGAGACCAATGTGAGTTGAAGCTTTTTATGTTTTAAGGTTGTTTATTTAAGGGGGATCTTACTATTGGAATATAAAGGAACTGTAAGCTTTATAGTTTGATTATTCACATAGGATTACCCTAATATTAGAAAATTAGAAAAGAAACTTGAGGTTGCTAGTATATCAATTCAAAACAAATTAAAGTTTGATAGCAACATATTGTAAGATTGAAAAAATGGAACTTTGGGATTAGCGACTTGGCATGCCTTTAGATGGATATATATTGTAATCAAGTGTTTATAGATTAGCATCAAAATTCTAGAGACCATGATCATAGAATCAAACATGGTCCTCTACTTTAGATGCTTCATTTTGCCATTGAAAATGAATGGAATTCTTCATTTTTAATTTTTTAAGTAAAAATGAAGAGAATTTATTTTTAATGAGTTCACTTGCCTCCTATAATTCATTTTGCCATTGAAAAGGAAAAGCATTCTTCATTTTTATTGTGAAAAAAAACTGAATAGATTTTTGTCATGACCCTTGTTACAACCCTCTGATGGATGAATGAATTGATTTAAATGAAAGAATTTATGATGATTATGTCATGTCCTTCATGTCATAGCCTTTGATGGATAAATGCATTGATGGATAAACTAATCCATGATGAAATGCGCACTAGTGGACAAGTAGAGATTGCATGGAGATAGATATCTCCAAGTGGTGGATTTGTGCATTGGAATTAGACAACTTCAGTTCGATGACAAGGGTACTATAGAGCTTGGAGGTAGATATCTTGAAACAATGGATTTATGTTGTAGAGTTAGACAACTCTATTTGGATGACTAGTGCACTAGAGTTAGACAACTCCTAGATGAAGACAAGTGGTTGCAACTTAGAGTAATTAGACAACTCCAAGTCCAAAAAACAAATTTAGAACACTTTAACCCCTAAAGGCCGAGGCACATTTTGGACACAAACTGTGAAAAAGTGCCACTTCTTAGAACAGTAAGAAAAACATGAACAAAAAATGTTTTTTTTCAAAATTTAACCGTACAAATTTGTACTAGACTACTATGGGAATATGTGGAAAAAATTTCAGAAACTTTGACCGCACAGATTGAAAGATTATAACGTTCGAAGTTAGAAGAAAAAGTTTTTTTTTGACCCTGCCCGACAGGGCCAGCAGACTTTAACTCCTGTAAAAATGAGATTTTTACACTATACATGATTATTATTTTTTACATTTGTATCTGAAATCATGTAAATTACATACCTGTAAAATTTCAGAAGTAAAGGAGGATTTTTGCAAAAGCTGCCCGATTAAAAAAAAAGTTCGGGGCAGCATAACTTTTGATCCGGGCATCTGATCGAAAAAAAAATTATATTCCCACTTAGGGGGTACATGTGTACACCTTGTGTCAAAAATTTGTGAACATCCAACCAAAATTGACTTCATAGGAACCTACCCGGATTTCGATTGTCCATTCAACAGACAATTGTCCTTTAGGGGTTAATCTTTCACATATATACTATTACATGTAGAATGTATGTCAAAAAAAATCAAGGAAGTCCAAAAAATAAATTTGGGACACTTTAATCACATAATTTGCATTGGATAAATTTATACACTCAATCAACCTACAAGTATAATTCTTCTCAAATTGTACTTCAAGCCTGAGTTAGATTTTGCCAAAATAAAATTCCAATTCTTGCTCCAATTAAGAACTTTACTTCCAAAACATGTTTCACATAAGCACTTCTAATTGCACGATTTGCTCTTTCACTTGGAACACAGTCAAAAAAATTTATGTCTCAATTTCTTGTTCTCCACCAATCAGATTTTGAGGATTTGGTAGAACTTGGACACCCTCAAAAGTGTCCCTCAAAGGTTCTCTCCCGATATAAATGAAAAACATCGAATTGTAAAGTAAGAATACTGAGTGACTCTGAGTAGTCAGTAGCTGTGTTTGACCATTCATCCGCCGCTTTTTTCGCATTGATCCCAAGTGTTTCCTTTTTTATTATTATTACAAATGAAACGATAGTTCGGTGTTTCCTGGTTACGTTTTGAATGCCCCCGCAGGCCCGCACCACACACACACACACACACGCAAGGCATTTCGGAATTACCTTGCCAAGTTACCGTACCTACACTTTTTTGTATAGAATTCCTTCTTTGCGCCCGCACAATATTTGCACTATATATTTCATGGCCTGACGTACGGCCGCTTCTTTAAATAATCGGAGTCAGGGCGGGGGTAGGCGTGGAGGCTCGGATAAACAGGGAAGTACAAGCGCAATGCGTGGTGCACGCGCTGCGCGAGAGCGTCCTTTTGGGGGTCTACTCTTTTCTATGTACGGGTGCAAATTTAGCGGGCGGACCCGCACACCAGGTCCGTTCACAAAGTCGTTTTTACCACAAATTCAAACCAATCAGTTCCTTCATCCCTCACTGGCGCTCACTCCCAGGCTGGCAGAAACGGGACGGCACCCTGGCAGGCAGGCCGAGCCGTCATCGATGGCAATGGATCATGAGTCACTCAGGCACACACACTGTTGCAGGCTTTGGCAGCAGATTCTGCAACCCACGCTGGCTGGGTCCATCTAAGTTACTCACTCGCCATAGCCATGTCGTGCGTGATGAGCTGCGAGGGTTCGCTTGCACCCTAAACTGCAGAAGGAATTTCGGAGCATAGCCGTGGTTAGTGAAAAATCAGTTGGGATTTCAGTGTCGACTATTAATTATTCTAATGAGGTGCATGATAAATGTCGCGACGGGGAATTTTCCACTTTTTGAACCCCTACCACGTTGCTCACGAATTCTCACTGTTCCAATGGAGCTGAAATAGCCATTCAAGTGCGCTATCGTGGCCTCATCATGCCAACGTCCAGCAACGCATTAAACTACTGACGCTGGCCGCGCTCGTCGTGCCGGATTTGATACATTATCCGTCGCTGGAAGCCCGTCAGTGTGACGCTCTTGTGAGCTCGCGCTTCACTTATTTTTACTTACGAACTCTTTCCTTTTTGCGGGGTCTGTATCAGTTCCTTTCTAAAGTCGCAACATGCGTTGTCCCGGATCATCAAGAGGCAGTCCACGGGGACTATTACTTGGGAAACCTGAAATTCTGTGAGGTCTTGTAGCATGAGCGTCTCCGGGCGGAGAAATGGGTGAGTAGGCTATTGTGTGAATCTTGCGAATCTTGCGAGTGGGAGGCGGGGGTTGGGTTTTTCAGGGGCAGGAAGGCTCCGGGCACATGTGTCCTCATGTCATGGGTGGTACCTGGTGGTGACTGCAGGAGAGATGGGCACATTGGACGAAGCCTTGAGTGCGATGCTGTCGAGTGACCATGGCTACTCGTCGTCTCTGGCCAGTGTGTTGCCGTCGTCGAATGCGGCCACCACAGAAGGACTCTCGGGGGAGTTTTATGCATCGCAATATTCCTCTTTGCAGTCTGGGAGCTTGCAGGAGAGCTTGCAGGGGAGTTTTCCAGGGACGGGAATAACAGCAGATGGTGTGAAGCCGAAGTCAAGCTCTAATTTTCACAGAGCGGGAGGGTTGCAGGGCAACAGACAGAGTGCGCCCTCGTACCGCAACGCGGCCAAAGTGTCCCAATGGCCGTTCGGGCGCGACCAGAAGTTTATGTTGGACGGCAAGAACGAGGCTTTGGAAGTGACGAGCTCGAACAATTTCAGGCCCACGAATCTGAACCCGCCTCCTCCTGGCGGGCTGCAGCGCTACCACTCCGCTCCCAGCAGCTTCCTCCAGTCCTTGGCCGATTTCACAGAGGACTCATTCTCGCTTGCCGCCGAAGACAGCGACTTACTGGATTCCTTCTTAGCGGACAACAACCTGGCGCCCATCAATGAACGCGGCGCTCAGCAGATGGACACCACGGGACTCACGGTCGTCGACGCCCCGAGCTCCACCAGCTTTAAAGATTATGAGCAAATTCTCGCGAGTGCGGACTTCCACTCGCCCTCCACGCATCTGCCGAATAAATTTGCGGAACCCCGAGCTATCCCCGGCCATGGCGGATACTCCACGCCCGGTATGCCTTCGTCCTTTCCCTGCCGATCGATGCTTGCGTCCATGGATTCGAATTTCGTCATCGCATTCCAAAGCTAATGGGGGATTTAGTATCATTATGGATTGCGTGTGAGTGGCTTTGGGGTCACAAGGCTTTGGGTCAGGTATGTGAAGACCTAATAGGAGACCTAAGAGAGGGAGGAGATTTGAGAACAGTTTGGCAGTTTGAGGGTTTACTTTTAGAGAGGATTCGTAATCTCTAGAGTCTGCCTGTTCGGGTGCATTTGTATGTTCTTGTGATCTTTTGACCAGCGCAAGCGGTTGCTCTGCCCGGCAACGTAACGTTCTCCTGTCTTTTTCGTTGGCACAATGCACATTGTGGTTGAGAAAGAGTAAGGGTTAGAGTCATAGTCCCATCCATCCACATTCTTTGAGAGACCTGTAGACCTTCGAGATTTACAAGTTTGACACTTCCAGTACCAAACTGGACGATGGTATTGGTCTAGTTTGGAATCGAGGGTTACGCCTTTAGCCTCTTGGCCTCCGGTTGGTTATGTAGTGCAGATTGTGCTGCTTCATTTTTTAATAAGAGTAAGTTCTCTGGTGTCTGAAACTTGAAATTTGAAATAAATTCGGACATGGTTTTTGCGCTTAGCAGATGCGTTGGGAGTGCGGTCACGGCCCAGCAGGATTAACCTTCTCCGCCAGAGCAGCACTCCGGCGGACTTTCTGGCTGCCGTTCAGGACACCCTGGAGCCGAACTGCAGCAGTCCCATCTTCAAGATGCGGAGCTTCTTGCAGTCCCCCGACGGATCGAATTCGAACATGTCAGGCGTCACGTCCGAGGGAGAGAATGGTAACCCCTCACTTTCTGCACGTCCCTTTGCCTCGCAAGGTAGAGGGTACTATTTTTGCGTCACTTGTAACTAATTTATCTAGAAGGTTGCTTTGCATTGGGACATCACTCGCTATTGCCACCTGGGACGATCACTAGGGAAAGTCTGCAAGAGTCAAACTCTCTCCAGATCAAAATATTTCTCACTCAATGGAAGATGATTTTCTTATTAGCGGAGGAGATCTTGTGGACCACAGTTACTGAAGGGACAGTAGACACACCTTGAATTTATATTCAAAGATGAGTGACCATCAACCATGCAAAGATGAGTTACCTATTTGACCATATAATGCCTACACCTAACTTGCGAATTAAACTCCAACTTAGCGTTGATTGCTGGGTCAGTCATAAGGCAACAAGATCAAAGTCCTAACAGTTTTAGTATCCTCTACCTGACTTGTGGACATGCGTGATCATTCACCTAATGGTTTAGTATACTCTTCCTTAATAGTGGACATGATTTATAGATGATGTTACTGATATTTGCAGCAGGAAAATCAGGGAACAGGCTTCAAGTCTCCGCGGAGATGGTGACGGATCCGCCGGGGTGGCTGGGGAACAGCTCCCTGCGTGTGCGCGTGTCTGACCCTAGTTCTCCCCAATCCAAGCTTGGCTTGATTCGTCATTCGAGCCTGCCGTCCCGGAGCCGTCCCTTCAGTCCCACCCTGGAAGTCGACGACCTGGCAGAATTCTCCGGTACTGTGCCGTGCAAGACGCGCGCCAACCGCGGCTTCGCCACGCACCCGCGCAGCATCGCGGAGCGCGTGCGGCGCACCAAGATCAGCGAGCGCATGAAGAAACTCCAAGACTTGGTGCCCAACGTGGACCGCCAAACCAACACCGCCGACATGCTGGACGAAGTCGTGGAGTATGTGAAGCACCTGCAGACGCAAGTGCAGGAGTTGTCCAACACTGTGGTCCAGTTGAAGGAATGCTTAGGCCATGACAACTGATCTCTCTTCATTTGCCGTCTTCTTCCCCAAATCGCTACACTCGCAAGCCATCGCACTACAATCCTGCACACTACAAACTTTCATCGATCCCCCATTGCTATACTTGGGAGCGCAGACTCAGGGTGTTGATGTTGAAGACTTCCTCTCAGCAGCGTACATTCAACAATTGTTGTCAGTGTGATTGCTTGAGCGTCGGTGACAAGCGTTGCAAAAGGGGAAACTGACGCTCCCAATCCCAAACTGCGCTCTCGAAGTGCGGTGTAAACAACCCCCCTGCATTTAATTTTTCCTTGGGATTTCTGCAAAATTGGCAGATATTAGTGGACCGGGGCCTGAATTTTGTGATGAAGTAACGCTGCCCCCCGCCGTATCTTGGTGATCCATAGTTAGTTTAGTTGTACCATACCAGTTGAATTAGCATTTGCGTAAGGAACGCAGGTACGCTGACATTAGTTATTTGTTGTGTTTTCGACGCTGGCTAGAGCTCTCTTGTTCTGGTTTCTCTTTTTTCCAATCAGGTGATGATTGTTGAAACTCCGGCCTACTCCGCTTGGTTGGGTGACTTAACGCTCGGTTAAGTTACACTGATTCAAATTGGAGTCTGTCTAAAGTGGTTTTGGTGTAGACCTCATGTTACTGTTGCCTGCACTGGGTTTAGGGTAACAGCAATTATAATTCTTAACTTTTCATTGAAGGTTGGTGAGATGCTTTGATTCTGTGCTGCAGCTTTTGAAAAAGTGACTTATCGTAAGAGACGATAGTGGGCGTCGCGACAGGAGACTTGATCTGGGTTTCTGCACTTTTGAGGAGGGCCAATATTTTTCGAGGAACAAGCTTTCACAAGAATCACCTTTTTAGTCAAGATTTACAGGAGCTTTCTTGTTTTGGCATCTTTTCTTTTATCTCTTTATCTCATGTTCACTACTTGTGCTTCTTTCTTTTGCAGCTTTTAGGATTGAGTCTTTTGGATTATGAATGCTTGACCTTAGCCTTTGCTTCATGAAACAAACCGTGGCAATATTAGAATTTGAAAACCTACCCGTGACCAATTTTGGTGCCCAGTGATTGTGACAATTTGGACTAGATTATAGGCTAAACAAGGTTATTAGACGTAATGGTAAACGTTGGATTGAATGTTGATGTAACAATTTGGACTAATCATAAGGCTAAATAAGATCATTGAACATAATGTAAAACATTGGTTTGAATTCATTTTGATTGACAGATGTACTTATGTCATGTAGAATGGTCAGGGGGTTGTAATTTTTTTAGAAATGTAGGTTGTAACTTCCCAAAGGGCAACCAACAATGACACAATGGCTTAACCTTGGAATACCTTGGTGAATGTTTTGTGTTCAATGGATGATTTCAAAGAGGCCTCATAGTTGGATATAAATGTTTTTTCATTCAATTCTTACTCCATGATACTCTACACTATCATAAACACCTATGGTAGAATTTGTAGATTTTTTGAGCTAATTTTTACAAGAGTATTGGATGTGAACTCTCTTCACTTTTCTATAAAAAATCACATTAATTTCAATTTTTTACAAAAAGTCTGAAAATTTTATAACTTATAGGTGAAATATAATTTCATCTCTAAAACATAAGAATAAAAAAACTCAAAAATAAGTAGTTACAACAAAAGAATGAAGAATGCCTAAAGATTTTTTAGTTCACTTTTGTCTTTAGGTTCAAGCTTTTTGACTTAACCTTTGAGGGTTAAATCTATCCTTCAAGGTTAACTCTCCTCAAGAACATGGTATACACCAAATTTATGTGTCTCCACAATCATAAAATCACTACCTGGTTATACGCCTCAAATTCAAAATGCTAAAAAAAACCCAATCTTACTAAGAGAATTTTTTTTCAAATTTTCCAAGTTTGAAAAACTAGACAAGCTCAAATTCTAAAAGACCATTTTTATGGCTAAACCAGTGATCAAGAACAGGGAGGTAGAAGTTGCCAAAACGCACTACAAGATCATCCGTAAATCCATAAATTCAGCATCATTTTCCCTTGAAAAGACCATAATATCTCAATGAGGGAATTTTCAAACCATCCATCAAGATGCATTCAAAGACTCCGGAAAATCTACATGAATTTTTTTCTTTTTCTGCCGTAAAGAGCTCAATGAAGCCATCCACCAAACACCAATTGGGGTAAATCAGGGTTAACCAATAAGTAAAATCACAGGTTCTTCCGCTATCAATGTTTATTCTAACTATTCTTCAAAGCCAATATTCGCTGAGACCACGTACTGACCTGCGATTTCACTCGTACGTTCATCTAACGAAATCTTTTGCGATTGTAAAATGTGAAATATAGTGCAAGTCTATATGCGTACACTGCATACGTCTTAAATCAAATCCGTACGTCAAACCATAGTCCAATGTGAACTATCGTACACAACATCAATCTTGATGTTCATAATATGCACATCATCAGGAACTAATCAAATTCTTCAGTTCAAACTGAGTCCTATAATGCTGACTGAAATAACACCCAATGGAATGTAGAGGCCTCTCACTTTAGACCATGAAGGTCAGTCCACTCTTCGATAGTCTGGTTAACATCCAAGTGTTTGTAGATGGCTTCCAGAATTTTAGCTTTGTCACGAGTTGGGAAGGATTCTACAAGCTCTCCATTCTTGTAGAAATGAAACAATGGCACAACCTACATGCATCGAAATGGTGGTTGTCAGGTCACCGGGACCCTCGTAGTGGAAGGGAGCCCACCTCATGTATCTCCAGGTCCTCACAATGATAAATACGGCTACTAGAGAAATTAACCACATGCAATATAAAAATTGATTCACAATAGAAGATATGGCCACAAGGCTAACTGTCAGTGTAAGCTCATGTTTTGCACAGAACTGATTGATGTAGCCATACCTTGACCCTGAATTTCTCTGCTATGTCAGACTGCTCGTCATACTCATCTAAAACCTGCACAAACCATACAAAAACAGTTCCCAACACTGCAAATTTAGCCCTGATCTATATTCATAAGAAAATAAAATCAGAGAAACCTACGACATATAGAAAGAGCTACTGAGTAAGGCACTTGCTACGAAAGGCACGCGGTAAAATAGAATCTGGGTTATAGTTTCCAACAACATGGAGAAATTCGAGAGCTTGGATCCCGTTCAGACTTAAAACCAAGCACATTACGTAACATCTTTGAGTAGTTCTGGCACGGCACCTTTCGAAAACAATGCCTCCTAAGAGTTCTTTAGAGCAAAGTCATGCCAAACCAAATAGGAGAAAATCAAGCAGATTTAAGGCTCTGACATACTCTCACATGAGAAGACAATAGTAATTGGTTTTAGAAGCACCCACTTGTTCACATTTTGAGCTCAACTTTGAAAAGAAAAGTATCAGGAATTTCTTTTCATGTGTCAGATTATATTTCATAGCAATTCAGAGGGTGCCCAACAAGAATGTTATGTAATGGAGCCTATTCGAATACAGTCGAAATGAAAGTCACAGGATAGGTCACATACATCATGTTTCAGAAAAATCACAGAAGCTTCGCCATTGCCAGCTCCTTTGCAAAGCTTCTGGAATCCTTTTTCGATGTACCGGCAGCTCCCACACGAAGTCCGGAAATAATCCACCACCACTAAAGCACCACTGGTCTTGGAATCCTCAATCGCATGGTTCAGCTCACTCAGTTTATGGATCTCGCGGACACATTCAACAGGGCACAAATCCTCGTCGTTGTCACCATTTTCAATATCGGATCCCATTTCCTTCAGGAGCACCTTCTCCAGTTTCTGTTTCCTGTACTCATGTGCGTTCAACAAAGCGGACGGTGCCCTAATTCCACCTCTCCCTTCTCGTCGTTGCAAAGAAGAGAACCGTTTCGGCGAACATGGGAATCCAAAAAACGAAGAAGAGCTTCGAGTTGTAATAGTTTGGCAAGTAGACGAATTCTCAAAAGTACTAACCAATTTTTCACTTGACGAAGCTGAAGCCACAAAAGTTCGGGACACAAACAGCACCTCCATCGGACCCGCTCCAAAGCCGTTCTCAGATCCTCCCCAGAAAAACAAAAAGACAAGGTCTAAATTCTCAATTGTTCAGGCTACCAAGCAAGCGAACGCGTCCAGAGTAGACTCACACAGACCAAAGAATTCCAACTCTTTCTCGTCTTCTACCAAATGACAACGAGAGCGCATCGTCTTTCGCGCATTCCACAACAGAGCACTTGCAAAGAATTGGCAATCTCTTCAAGCAGGAATCCACTCCAAGTTCCAGAATTGGCCAACAGAAAAACTACAAAACTTAGTCCCCTCCTACGACACTGCTACAACCATAGAAGAACTAATAGTGCGTCTGAAACCCTAAAGAGGTCGTATATTCTCAGCTTTCGCAAGAAACCTCTCAAGGAACTGAACTTGGAATTGTCCAAAGCGGCAAACCAGGTTTCTGTTTCTGTGAGCCAGGTTTCGCCACCCAGAAGCTGTATCTGTCCACGTGAAGAGCCGAGGACAATGGTAGCAAAAATATCTAAGGTGCTCAAAGACCCCAACAATGAACTTTCTTCACATTAACCCTTTGATTCATGCCTTTGGAATTGTTAGACATATTTTCTTATATTTTTGTACAAATATATTCCTTTGCTTAACCCTTAAAGGATGGATTGGTGACCATGGAAATCATGGCTTTTGGAACCATGTGACATCATCTACTTTAAAAAAATAAAAAATACATATTGGAGGTCAAAGTATAGTAGAAGATCTTCCCTTTCTACACAAAATTTGAAGGATGAAGAGTTGTAGTTCTGTCCTGAATAGAGAGATTCCTTGTCATCCATTGGACACAAAATGGCCTTGTCAACATTCAAGGGTTAATTCCATCAAATTGGTAGAAGGGAAGGATAATTTTTGAAAGTCCAATACTCCGTATTACTTGGTATGAATGAGAAGAAATTTCAGCAAAACATTGCTTGGAGGCACTTTGAATATGGACTTTAAAGCATTGAGGCATTATGGTAAGTGCACCCTTAATCAACATCTAAGCACACGTATTATTGTTGCCAACATTTTGCCTATTAAGGTTTTAGTTTGAATTGTACAATCCAACCATTTTTTTGGACCATTTTCAAATTACACCATTCCAAAAGAATTCACTACTATAGTGGTGCTTAAAAGAAGTATTTCTTTGTCAAAAAAAATTTACTTTTATAAAAAATAAAAATAAAATCGTCAATAAGAATTAAATCATTGGCAGTAGGAATGTTACAATTGAGAGGTGGTAACTATTATGACTAATCAACTACAAGAAACCCTCACCTTGAAATCTTGAGGCAAAAAAGTAGAAAAAACAATAGGAAGGTGAATAGCAATAAGCAAAAAGACAACAAACTCAAACAACATCAATCAAAAAGAAAAATGAGAAGATAATGATTAGCAAGAAGAAGAACCTAAATTGTTGCACTCATTATAGGTTTTTTAGGCTTGTAGAAGGCCATTTCAGGTTTGTTTTCCATTTTGTGAACAAGCCATTGCTGTGCAAAATTAAAAAATAATTAAAAACATCATAACAATAAATCAAAAAAATTATTAAATTTTATTTTTCATTTTTTTAAATATTTTATTTTTAAAATTATTTTTAAAAATGAAAAAATATTATTTGATGTGGTTGTTTCTTGACCATGGCAAATAGTAGATGTGGTAGAGTTCCCATGTTCCCAACAGTCTAGTGTGAGAAGGGACTGCTAATCAATACCCTCACCTAGATTTTGTTGAAGGAAACAATGTTTTTGGTCCACAATGTTCAATCATTTTGAATGAACTTAGAGATTTTGTAAATCATACTTAGACAACCACAAAGACTTAAAATCGATATTCCTAGAATTGAAATTGTCCACAATGAGATTAATGAATTGAAGTATATGCAATATAATACCATATGTAGAGACATCCAAAGAATGTACATCTTAAGAACAAAAGTGTAGAAAGAAGAAGTCAAAGGTTTTATTCAAGTTGGCATGATGTAATATGGCTATATATTAGGGTTCCCCACCACCACCAATGCTAGAATGACAAGATTGTGATCAATTATACATCCAATAATCTAAAAACTCAATCAACATATTGTATTCATATTGCATATGTACTTGAATTTGTACATATTGTTTGTCTTATTGCTCCACTCAGTTCTTTCTATAGTTTATAAGCTCCATCTCACAGTTCTTTCTTCCGAGCTTGATCTTGCACTTCTTGCATCTTCAATTGACTTTGACATTAAATTTCACTCTTTACACTTGACACCTTTTACACCTTCTCAACTGCACATTTTGCACGCTTCAATTCATACACTTCATCTTACACCTCACACACTCCTCACACTTCTTACTCTTCACATCAAGGTCTTTGAATTTGATATGCATCACTTCCTTCTCTAAAGCCCTTAGTAAAGTGGTTTTCCACACAACTTACTCCTAAAGCTAAGTGCACCAAAGTGTTATATACATTTGACTAAAAAGCCATTGTTGGATTTTAGTACAACCAAATACTTAACACTCAAATATCCAAAGACCTCTATTTACATTCAAATTTTTCCTTAAGATGTTTAAAAAAAATTTTAAAAATATGTAATTGAACAATGACAAGCAAATCTAATACTTACATCTACTCGCCACATTGAGCCTCCACTTGTTCACTTACCTATTGATGGGTGTGAAATATTCCATACCATCTACTCTAGAGCCAAGGTAGTGGCAATGCATGCTATTGAATGTTATGTAGGAGCTTGTAATTTTCCTTCTAATTCTATTTTGCTTAAAAAATAAGCTTCTCAAGTCGTTATCTGCCTAGAGCTGGATTCTCTAGTAAATGATTTTTGAGGTAGCAGGAAACCTAAGAAATGGTGTCACTGTGACATGTGCTCCATATGTAATGAGTTGTCTCAGATAACAACGCACTTGGAATTGTTGCTCACAGCTCAAGCACTTGAAGCGGAGCTGCGAGAGATTCTTGTTATCATGTTTGAAGGGCGCATTGTCAGCCACGCCGCAACATCACTACTCTCGGCGCAAGCCCTTCAGATCTAGGGGGTCCTCGTTCCGCTTCTTGGCATAGGACCAGCCCTGCGAACGGCTCTGGGAGCCCAACTGAAGATGAAGAGTTTTAATTTCGCAACTGCCGCATTGGTACCGCGGTTGGGTCCGCTTTCCATTGCCATAAAATTTTAATATGTTCTCAATTGATCAAAATCGCAGTGGTAGCAACGTGTGCAGTATTGCGCCATCGTATGGAATGCGAGTTAGTCTTTAAGGAACGGAGGAAGCTAAGCCCGGAGGAATGCAGGAGGGAGCAGACTAAGTTGAGGCAGAAGAAGAGCTGAAGAATTGAATTGCCTGGAACTCTGAAGGCCTCGTAATTATATCTGGGAGGGAGGGGAGAGGGGACCACTGAACACTTCATTTAATTTTTGTTGGCAACCAATACCCTCCTCGGCGATGTCTGCTCCGATTGGCTGCGTGACGGAGGTGTCCGTTGCTCGGCCGAACCTGAGTGCGATTTAGTGCGGCCAGGCACCGACTGAACCTAACCAAATTAAATGCTAATGGTTGATGATGTCGCAAGGTGTACGTGACGGAGTTAAAGAAGCTTATTGCTCATTCTCAAGTTGATTACGTCATCAAAACTAATTCATTTGCTGCATGATCTGTCCTCAAGTGTTCGACACATCCTCCCCTTGGCTTCAGCTGAACTTTTCTATCGAATTTTTTATGTTTTTTAATTAGTGGTTCAACCATTATTGGTGCTGAATGAGGACGGGTCTGGCCCTAGGATTACAGGTCTAGTAAAAGAACCAGGGTCGTACCAGCAGCAGCAAGGAGCTGCTAGGAAACTTCATAAGTGGGAATGATCGACGAACTCACGATATACCGTAGACACGAAGAGCAGTACAACAAGCGAACGAGATCGACAACTCCGTGAGATCATTGCTACAGTTCAACAAATGGCAAGTCTTAGTATTAATATGTTCAAGAACTGTTACATACAAACCAGTATCATCGCCGCCTCTCTAATACTGCGGACCCCAATATTACATCTTGCTTTAAGTAAAGAGAAAATCTCAGACCTGCGACACCTTGGTGATGAATGCATAGGTACAGTTCCAGATGACCATTAAAGATGGTGCTACAGGCAAAAACCAAGGGAATTATCTCCAGCGACTCTAGCTTACCCTACTCGGAGGTTGGCTTCCAAGATTCCAGAGGAGGACTATTGATAAACTGGAAGGTTGAACCCATATTGCCTTCGTTGTATCGATCCCCAGCAATCTCGTGCACCGGCACGGCTGCTTCCAGCTCTTCCATGTCTTCTTTTGACAACGAAACTTCCAGCGCACCTATGTTCGAGTCCAAATTGGCGATCTTCGTCGTCCCTAATATTTTCAAAGCCCATGAAATCAGTAAGCAATGCAGGTCGATTAAAGAATATGTGATGGTTAATTTCCTTACTAATGTTATGATTGCTGATAAGGAAAGTCCTTAGATTGAATGCAGAACTTGGAAACGAATTCATCTACAGAGACCCGTCCAGCGGCTGCATTGTTGGTTACCTGGAATGGGAACCATGTCGGCTCCCTTGTGATGCACCCAAGCTAATGCAAGCTGGTTCAGCGTACATTTCTTGGCTTTCGCAATGGTGTCGACTCGAGTAAGGAGCTTCCCATTCTTCGCCAGATTCTCGGCCTGGAACCTCGGGTTCATAATTGAGCGGAAATCTTGTCCCCTTGATCCGTCCGTGGTCGTCCCCGACTTATACCCTGCCAGAAATCCTCGTCCCAGAGGACTATAAGGTACGATTCCAATCCCCAATTCCCTGCAACCAATTGCACCGGTTCGACTTCAGATTTGAGAAACTTGATTACGAAATGAGGTCAGCTGAAATACTTCGGAAATTGAAGTGGTTATGCAATCATGCAAGCGTCTTTTGAAGCTAATTTTATTGAAACCGACGTCGCTTACCTGCAAGTGGGAATAATATCTTCCTCGATGTCGCGGGTCCAAAGGGAGTATTCGTACTGCACCGCCGAAATGGGATGCACGGCGTGTGCGCGCCTAATGTCCGCAGCAGAAGCTTCCGACAGTCCCAGATACTTTACCTTCCCTTCTTCCACCAATTCCTTCATGGCACCAACCTGTCATTCAATTTGCTCATGTATCAGCCATATTCGCAATCCGATGCAACCAGATCGCGCGTGCCCGGAACCCCTTCAATTGACATTGTCACGATCTCCCTGAAGCGCAGGCAGTGTGGTAGGACTTGTTTCGTCACATCAGGTTCACATTCACAACCAACAGGTATCTAAGTACTCTTCAGTAACTCCTTTGCGAACATGGTTAGAAAGAATCGGATGACAATGCATACACATTGAACGGTTGGCCCCGAGTCCCTGACGCTATGTAGCGCAATGTACTGAAAATACCTAATACTCATGCATTCAAAAGAATTCTCCAAGCAAGGATTGAGGAATTGACGCATGCATGAAATTTCTCACCGTTATCTCAATGGGGACTTTGACATCCACCCGATGCTGATAGTAAAGGTCGATGCAGTTCACATCCAGCCTCTTCAAACTGCCCTCGCAACACGAGCGCACATACTCCGGATCCCCTCGAGTCTTCACTGAATGCCCTTCCCAGTAATTCGCGAACTTTGTGGCGATCTGCACCTTCTCTCGAATCCCCTTCAAAGCCTGGAAAGCAAAACGAACGAGAAGAATGATTAGCACTCACTGAGTTCCATCGCAACTACACTCAATTCAACGTTCTGGCGCTTGGCCATGGCCACATTACCGATTCCATATATACTTCGCCATGGAAACAGATCCAAGGATCCAGAGAACTCACCTTTCCCACAAGAATCTCGTTCACATGAGGCCCATACATGTCTGCGGTGTCGAAGAACGTGACGCCCTGCTCCACCGCATGGTGAATTAGCTTCGTCACTTCCTCCTGCGTCTGTTCGGTTCCGTACGATCGGCTCATGCCCATACACCCCAAGCCTTGTGCAGAAACCTCCAGTCCCTGTGACCCCAGCTTCACAATCGGCACCTTCGCCATCGCTGAGCTTTGCTTGGCAATCAGTGCAAATCACCGCAATCAGCACTTGCCGAAGTACTGGGAAAGATGTGAACAATCCACAGATCGATTGTCGATCAATCTCTCCCACTGGTTCTGTTTAAAGAATTGGTGAGATAGTGGGAGAGAGTGAATTTGCGAGATTGAGTTAAAGATTTACTTCTAATTATACTGACTTGACTATGGTTCTGTAGTATGAAATTGTACTTGAAATTTAAAGTTGAACTGCAGTGGATTCCAAGGCAACTGGCGGTTGTTTCCACTGGTCCTTCCTTCTTCTGTTTGATTTCAAAGACACGAGGCCTTTGGATTGGTGCTGCACTGCTGCACTGAAGTTCCAAGCACGTTCTCGCTCAGTGCAGGTGGCATCTGATTTCTGGATTCCACTGAACATTCTGACTCAGTGAGTGCATTCATAACATTATTAGCCCCTAAAGGTTCACGCATCCAAAGTGGATGCGCCTTGGTTACGCTTTTAACCTCTAAACGACCCAGGGGACCAAAAGGGTCCTCACATAGTCTCAAATGCAATTCAAAGTGCTGTAACTTTTGAATCGGATGTTAGAATTCAACAAAACCTGTTGGGACATTTGCACTCTCTCTTCTAGTTTGTGTGGTAAAATTTTCAGATCAATCCGACATGTACTGAATTTTTAGAAGGCAATCAACGTTCACAGGTTCAATTTGAGTTCACCAAATTGCATTTGATGGCTGCAACTTCAGGCGCTTGTATCTCCTACATCCAACGTTTGTTTTCAATGAAATTTGTTGGGTTACATTTTTATTGAAGTCCAGTAATTGTGTTAAAATTTTCATTGCAATCCAAGTTGTTTTGAATGTTTGGGAGGAATTTGAAGTTCAAAATTCCAACATTTTTGGATTACAGTGAACTTCAGCGGCTTGTTTCTTCTTCACCAGGTTCCATTTCCAATACCGTACGTTTGGGGTAGGGTCGGTACATTGTTGCCTAATAATTAATTACAGTTCCCAAACTTGGTCGGGCAAATTAGAATTTAATTTTTAGAAATTCAACATTATACTCAATGATTCCAATGCTTTTGGCATCTATTCCTAAAGTCTCGTCCATTACCCGTACACATCTGTGGGAAGACAACTTATTTATACAAGTAGGGTGGTAGGAGGTGAAACAACCCATGTGGGATTTATCAATTAGGATTAGTAGGAACTCTACCACCCATAGCTCTCATCTTTAAATTGTCCCATATCCTTTGAGGATTCATGATGAACAATGCATTTGATTTTAAAGGTGAAGCACTCCACCCTCAAGGCTCTTAACAATGAAAAAGTATGTTCTCCTTACATCACCATCACAAACTTTTTTGACGGTAGATGGTGATTGGACCTCATATTTTGTTTGTCTGTGTAATACAAGACATTTTCTTCATTTACGACAATTTGGTTAGTTAATTCTTTCTGAATTTGGCAATTTCTCTCTTTTATTTATTTTTTTCAGGATTTCTTAAAAATAAATATTTTCCGCCGACCTTGACCCAAAAGTACGGTAATGTTTTTTGGAAAAGTTTAGCAGACTGGTCTAGTTTGTGTGGTTCAAATTTCATATCAATCCAAGAAGTTATGAGTGTCAAATAAGCATTTTAGGAGAAGCAAGTTCGATTATAGAGGTGTTGTTTGTAAGGGTTTTTGCTATTTTATGAAATTTTAAAGCCATTTTGTATATATAATGAGTCAATTGAATGATATTTTCTTTCACAAATGTGTTTATATGTTAATTAATTTTGAATTAATTTATATTTCAATTTTTTTTCATTTTAGGGTGTTTAGAAATTGAATTTCAATAGTTTTATCTCAAGTTAAAATTTTGAAAAATAAAAAAATTGAAAGAATTGATTGCAATTGCAAGATCCAAGTGTTATAATCCAAATTACATAGTATAATATGTCTCTCATTCGAATTTTTTTTCTTCTAATTTTTCAAATTTAAATGAAAACAATTTGTTTTTCATTCTAACCTTCATTTATAGTAAGAATGAATGATTATTCTAATATATATTAAATTGATATAACATTACACTTTTATCTTATGTTATAAGAATATATAATTATTATAATGAAAAAATTCTTAATCAATTGAATGTATGTTTTTTCACAAATGAAAAATATTCAGGTTTTATATATTAATTACATACATTTTATGATAGTGAAATTTTACTTGAAGGTCATTGCTAAATGTATTTTGAGTGTGAAAAAAAATAATTAATAGAAATATTTTGACACTAATCTCCATTTCTACTTGTACCTCTTCAAATGATTTCAATTTAATTGAATTTTTTTCTATATTTATTAATTTATTTTCACTTTTGACCACAAAATGATAACAATGACAATTTTTCATGTAACAAAGTGAAAATTTTCACAAAAATAGATTGTTCATAGTGTCACATATTATAATTATAATATTGATATTGGAATAGAATTTTAAAATCTAAATTTAATTCAAACTTGATGTTTGACTACGTTGCAATAGATCTACTCTTTTATAGGTTAACCAACGTTGGAGGTTCCCTTTTAATCCCCCCAAAAGCAAAAGCAACATTCCAGCTAGTCAATGACTCTATAGATCCTATAGTTATATATGGAAGGAAAAAAAGAATTTTAATTTTATACTATTTGTACTAGAAATGGCAACTATAACTATAAGTGTGTTTTTTTATGGAAAAAAGGCCTTGGGAGAATTGGAGATAAATTAAATTCATTCCTTTGGATCTAAGATGGGTTTATCAAAGGAAGAATGGTTTAAGTTGATTAACAATGTTAAATTTCCCACAAGTTCACCAAATGAATAAAGTAAGGACTTCTAAATGTCCCACTGACCCAAAAAGTGCCATCTTCACTAGATGTACATCTAGTTAATTGATATCTACATCCACTAAAGAAATGATTTTAGAACATTTACCCAAAAAAAACATTGGCCCTTTATAACTTTTACATGAAATATTCAAATGAAATAGTTTTGGAGACATTGAAGTTGTCTTTCGATTACCAAAAATAAAAAATAAAATCTAATGAGTTTAATAGTAGTAATTATGATCCAACAAAAAAATTGCATTTTTAAAATTCCATATGTTACCTTGTTTTAGGATAGATAATCAAACTCAGATGTTTACACTTTTCCCTCTTAACATGAGAACCTTAATGGCAATTAGTTAAATGCATCTATGGTTTGAATTCATTGACTACTATATTTTCATGGTTCCAAAAGTGCAATCATACTAAAGGAACCTTGAATTCTTTTTCAATTGCAAGTAGTACTCAACAAGATTTAAAACAACTTAATAATAGGAACCACACAAAAATGAATATTGGAAAACTTTTAGTTGAAGTAATCTTATCAATGATTTAAGGAAGTTTGAGGTTGGAACTAGAAATTCAAGAGAATTTATATGACAACCATATAAATTAAGGTTCCATTAGCACCATCAATCTACTAGAGCAACAATAAAATTGCAACATTCATACATTAAGTAGTTCATGATATATAGATAGACAAGTATTTCCTAGACTTGCAACATATACTACAACAAGCATAATATATACTAACCAAAACTACATATGGCGAGAGATAGAGGAAATGTGTGCATGACAATTCACAAGGATGCTTGTTGTGTTTTAGGTTTTCATTGTTAAAGTCACGTGAAATAATTGGATGATATTTCTCTAAGATGAAAATGTGACATATTTTGTGATAGGAGTCGCAATAGAAAGCGTAACATTGTCTACTAATGTATTATAGATGTGCAAAAGGCCCTCAATCTCATATAGATGTTTTTGTGTCCATGTAGCAATATTCCACTCCATCACTCTCTAACTTTTCTAGTGTAACAATCCTATGTCACAAATAATTGTAAACTACTTGCTTCTTACTAGAATTTTAATTTGATTATAGTTGTGCATATTATACACTTTGACCTCAATTATTTTCATGAAATCAATTTTTAATTGACACATAAAAAGGATTGAAATTAAAGACTTCAAATCACTTTCACAATTTTAATACCTTCTTGATCAAACATTATAATCTTTCAATCCATAAGAGAAATTGTTGTATTTTCCTTTCCTATATGATTTTGCACATAGGTGATTGCAAGAAATACTTGTCCTATTTTTTGTCCCCCTGACCTTGAACATGTGGTTATTTTCTCATAATTTTTGCGTTGTATGTTAGTTTTACATGAAATTTGAAATAAGGATACATGTGGTAATTTTAGCCATTGAGTCATTTTTTCATTTTTTCAAATTTTTTAACTATTTTTTAAACAACCCTTAATAGGATGCCTACCTTTGACCATTGGGGGGGGGGGAGGGGGGATTTAGTAATATTTTTGATAAATCAATGCGAATTTGAAGCTCAAAGTTGGAATACAAGGACTTCTAGTAAAGTTACACAATCCTATAGAGAGTTGGCCTAACAATAGTAAATCTATCTTCCATATGTGCTAAAAGTGCACTACCTTTGTGCTAGTGCAAAGAACAAAATTTATTTTTCCCGACAATGAAAATGGTTGAGAAGGAGCACCTTCAAGTTTGAAAAAACTTTGTTTTTTTATTGAATCTTTACACTATTTTCTGAAAATCAAACATCAAATTGTCCATTTTCTTGGTATTTTCTATAGTGCTTTTTCTATGCATAACTTTTAGAGATAAATTTTTCTAGTTTTGAATCATTAGAAACATATGGTTTTCAATGATTTAAAAATTATCCATATTTTATTTCATTTAAAAAAATTATTCCAAAAGTTATAGTACTCATTGCGAAATAGGCTATTTTGAGCCACATCCGACAAGTGTTTCTTGCAACAACCCACACATCTAATTTGAATTTGAATGGTTATAATTTTTTTTAAATTGATAAAAATTTATGAAAACTTGGGATTTTTCTTTAGTTTTTAACAAATTCCAAGAAGCTCAAAAAAGACCTTGGACATTTAGATTTTGAATCTATATTGTAACTAGCACAACCAAGGTAGGAGACTAGGTGGTCCATAAAGTGCCCATTTAGGAGTTGAAAATTCATTTGGAGAAGTTCAACTTCTTGAAATATTTTTTAGTAAATTTCCCTTGAAGGAAAAATGAAATTGGCATCTAACCCAATCATTTCATATTTTTTGGAACTTTTTGAAATTAGTTATGATTTTTTTAAGTTAGAACACAATGGTCACTAAAAGTGTCTACTTCGTGAAATGTACATTGTTTTTGGAATGAAAAAGCAAGATGTACCTCTGTGTTAGAAGATGTTTTTAAAACCTGAGAGCTTTATGAACCTTCTACCTTAAACACAAAATTGATTAGCACTGCTGCAGTGACTATGCAATGAACTCATTTGATTATTGGGCAAACTAAACTTGGGATAAGCTTACAGATTGCTCACCACTTTGTCGCTCCCTCCTTCAATTGATATCTGCAGCATAATTAAGCTTACAGGTCTTCCTTGCTTGCAATCCTCATCCACAACAAGACTCACAAAATGTCAGACTGCAATAACTTAGAAACAAGTCATATGGTAGATACATCGCTATAATCCACACGAATTACAGCTCAACATAGTTATTATTATTAAACATAAACTATTGTTACTACATCTTACTTGGCAGGAGAAAGAGGATTTCGACATAATTTAGCATGGATTATTTCCACATTGTGTGAATAAGTTACATAGTTTTAACCCCTACAGGTGTCAACATCCATTTTCTGGATGATGAACAGATTGAAACTCCAGTTTCATCCTCCTAACTACTTGGATGAAAGCAATTTTAATTTGTGAAGATACATTATCAAGTTTTTGTCCTATGTAAGGGTTGGATTTGGTGTTACTAGAGTATATATTTTTCTAAAATTACAAATGTGTAAGTATGTCAAGTGGTCAAACTACATTGATTTTAGTTCAAAACTAGGTTAGCAAAAATGAGGTCATAGATAGGAAGAACACAAAAATTTCAAAAAATCACCATGTGAAGGAACCTCATTTCAAATCCATTCCAACAAATTTTACTCAAAAAATGATAATATTTTGCTTGCAATCAAATTTTGAAGGAATTTTGGAATTTCTCTTTCAAAATTTATAAAAAAAAAGATTGGTGATAGCATTGGTGAATCTAACTATACATATGGAATCTAAAAATCAAAATCTACAACTTTTATTTGCATTTCAATTCCCAAATATGCTTCCAAATAGCACTTTATAATGATTTTTCTCAAATTGTCAATTTTGGAGATGAATCTAGACATTTAGGGGTTAAAGTTCTATCTCGAGGTGTAACAATTGCAAAAAACAACATTAGTCTCTCATAGACTCTAATGTTTGAATTGTGTATATTTTGTGTAATCAATATCTAGGAAAAAGTGACACTTTTTGGTACTAATGTGAATGTCACATTTTGAGTGATATTGATTGTGGGTGTACACATTCACACACTTTAACCCTTGAAGTTCCATAACTATGTTTTCACCAAAAATGCCATTTCTAGCACAAGTACCAAATTTTTGAAATAAATCTTTTTTTTGACACATGTAACCATAGGATCTTGTAGTATGCTGACTTGAAATCATGTAGTAAAAAATTCAGAAACTTCCACCAAGTGGATTGCAAGATGTAAGCATTCAAATTCATTGAAATCATTTTTGGGGCACTGCGAAAAACAGGGCAGCTGCACTTCACAAGCTCATTTTTCTATGAAAAAATGTCCAAAATGATGGTGCTTCTTTGAATTATTTTTCCTATACAAGTTGGCCACATGCTTGAAAAATTTCAGATCATTTGGAAATGTACAACATGTAGAAAAACAATAGTAAGTAGATAGTTGTAGCAAATGATTCAAAATACTAAATTGTTAAGAATTTAATTATGAAATTGAAAAATGCCAATCTCAATGGTTGCATTGTTGTAATAAACAATCTACATCCTATGATTTTTTTTCCCAAAAAATATTGAAAATTGAGTAAGATAAAGGACTTTGAAGTTTATTTTAGAGTAGAGATTTCATAATTGCCCACAAACAAAAAATCTTCATGACTTTTGACTCACTGATTAAAATGAAATGATTCAAAGCTTCCTACGTATATATAATTCTAGAAAACCAATTTCAAATTTTTGTTTCTAAAAAAAGTGATTTTTTCTAATTTGCCCAAACTACCCATTTATAAAAAAAGTAACATATTAGGCTATAAATTTTGAGTCATATTTCCAAATGTCATAAAATTCAGTGCATATGAAAGATATTTTTCATCCCCACCTTCTATTAAAATTTGGGCAAACAATATATAAACCTCTAGTTGTACATATGTACCAAAAATCGCTATATAGCTAATAAATGCATATTGGTTCTTTAGGGGGTTAAACATAGTCATTCTAGGAACTGGACTTGGGTTGAGTTAACCCCTAATTAAAGTTTTGAGACTACTCTTCACAAAAAGTGTCCAAAACTATCATTTCTAGTGCATTAAGAATAATAACGAAAATATAAAAATAATTTTCAAAATTTCAACTATACAAATGTGTATTAGACCATTGGTAGGCACTAAAAGGATGTCCCCCCCAAAGCAACTACATCACCAAGATTTCAATTTTTTCAAGAACTATTTCTTGAGAAGAATCAAAATCCCAACAGTCAATATAGAGATTTCATTTTCTTAATAAAAATTTAAAAATTTAATCAAAAATAAATATCAAGATTTTATACTTGAATTTATACTAAAGGTTCTAATTTTGTTCTAAAATTGCCATTTTTTGAGTGCATTGAGTGAAAACTAGATTTTCTTTTTCATTTTTAACCACAAAATATTTTTCTATGATTATATGAGAGTGCACAGAAAAAAGTCGAGCTCATTTGGCATTATAGACTACAAAGTAAAAGCATTCAAAGTTAATGAAAAAAACTTCACAAATTTCATGACTACTTGCTCTCTCTATTAGCACATTGTACAAATTGCCCTTAATTTTTTAGCTCCATAATTTTTGACTTGGGCACGTGATTGGAAAAGAAATTATATTTTTCGGGAAGATTATAGAATGTGTATCTTTGATAAGAATTTTGCTTTCATCCCTTCAAAATTGACTTCATAGTAACATACCCAAGTTTCCATTTGTCTACTCAGTAGACAATTGTTCTTTAGGGTTAACCCCTAAAGTTCCTTGAGTATGTTTTCACCAAAAACATTCCAAAATTGCCATTTCTAGCGCAAATACCAAGTTTAAGAAGAAAAACATTTTTGAACACATGTAATTGTAGGATCTTATATTAAGTTATTTTGAAAAGATGTGGAAAAAATTTCAGAAATTTTCACCATTTGGATTTCAAGATATTAACATTTGAAGTGACAAAAATCAATTTTTTTGCCTTGCAAAAAACTAGGCAACAACACTTTAGAAGATCACATTTGTGTGAAAAAATGTCCAAAATGGTGGTGCATCTTTGTATTCATTTTTCAAGGCAAGTTGGCCATAATGAACTTGCCAATCACCGCACAAACAAAATTCAAATCCTTCTCCATATAAATAGGGCCAGGGTGGATTGACCCCCCCTTGCTCATCCCCCCAAGTCATTCCAAGGGTGCATGTAAGAAAAAGGACCCCCTATTTTGTGCTTCACTAATTTATCCTCTCTATCTCTTCCTGCTAATTTGGGCTCTTTGATTGCAAATATGAATTCAAAATTTGCAAATTTTATCATGTGTGAAAAATAAAAAATTTCAGGGTTTTTACTTGGGGATGAGTGAGGGGGTCAATCCACCCTGGTCATAAATAGAGAGACTTGCATGTTTTGAAATTTATGTATGATCATTAAATGTCATGTTAAGATTCACCTTCAAAAAAAAAATGAAAAAAAGATTTCTTCCTATAAATTTTATTGCAACCTAAAGGCGATGAAGCTAAAATCTAGTTAAAAATTCCTTGCAACCCTTCACCACACAATGTACAGTCATTGGGTAGTGATACCATGACAATTGAATTCATAGTTGCATTGTGCGGTTAGTGTATGGAAAATGGCAACAGTTGTTGTGTGGTTTTTGAATGTGTGTAGTAAATGGCAAGTTTACTATATATGCTTGAAATTTTTTGAATCATTTGGAATTGTACAACATACAAGAAAAAAATAATAAGTAGAAAGAAGTAGAGAATGGTTCAAAAGACTAAATGGTCAAGAATTTAATTATGGAATTGAAAGATGCCAATCCCAATGGTTGTAATGTTGTTATAAAAAATCTACATCCTAAGATTTTATTTTATTTCCAAAAATATTAAAAATTGAGTTAAATAAAGGACTTCAAAGTTTATATTTAGAGTAGAAATTCCATAACTACTTGCAAACTAAAATTCCTCATAACTTTCATCTCATTAATAAAAATGGACTCATTCAAAGCTTTCTCCATATATATAAATCTTGAAAACCAATTTCAATTTTTTTTTGAAAAAAGTGATTTTTTATAATCTGCTCGAGCTGCCCAAGCTGTCTGAGTTGAGAAACAAATAACATTTTGCATCATAACTTTTCACTTGTTTACTCAAATGAAATGAAATTTAGCACACATGGAAGATATTCCTTGTCCACACCTTGTAAAAAAATCCAACCTAAATAAGTCAAATCTCCATTCACATTTACTTGCCTTAGAAAGTTATGTTGCCTAAAACACACGGCTGGTCCTTTAGGGGTTAAGGTAACTAGGCCAATTGTGAATACCAAGTGGACAAAATTATAATGATGCTGTGTATGAATGTATAAAGTAGGAGACCCTATTTGTAGAGACCCTTCATTTAATTGATTAACTAAATACTTTTTGTAATACAACATCCTTCATCCATTCCGTCATTGTTCACTTACAATAGTATTTGGATTTTTGAATAGATGTTTCCAATGAAGATTCACTTTGCACATTTATTATTACAATCTATTGTGTCCTTAGCCTTTATAAGACCAAGATGTTTAATTTAACCTCATATTTTTCAAGCTAGTTTAATTAGGTCATTTATGGACTTCTTTGTGTTCAATTTTTCTTGTTTTTTTACCAACATGTGTAATTTTAGTAATTCTAGCAACTTAAAATATGGCTCGTCATCTACAATATATTTTTCACTATATGATAAAATTAACACTTTTCAAACCTGGAATTTTTTGTCTTTTAGGGGTTAAACATTACATTAAAATTTGTGAGAATTGAAAAATTCAACAAAATTGTGAAAAACACACTCAATTCTTGATTTTGAGTTTCAATATCTACCTTGACCCTATCATGTTACTTTTAACTTTTCAATGACGCAAAGGACTTTTTTTTATCTAATGGATGACAAAGGATCTTCTTGTGTAGGACATAAATGCAATTGTTCATCCTTACAATTTTGTGCAAAATAGAGAGATAAATGCATAGTAGTTTAGCCTCCAATGAATTTTTGGGGTTTATTTGAAGTAGACAATGTCACACGGTTCCAAAAGGGATGATCTCTACGGGCACCGGTCTGTCGTCCTTTAAGGGTTAACAGACATGCAACACCAATGTATGGATTGTCAAGTGTTCAGAACTCCATTCCAACTTCTAAGCATTTTAGGTATAGTGGATGTGACAATAAAGAAGTCAGTTGTAGTAAGGTACTTGAGCTATTGACTAAGAGCATCCTTAGTGCTACCTTGTATATTGGCTCGGTAAATATATAACTAACTTTTGAATTGTAAATAATTAGAACTTGAAAATTGTCTAGTTGAAAGCGCATCTAAAAAAAATTGGAGAAGATACAAAAAAAATTTCAAATTTAGACATTGGACAAGTATCTCAAAAACAAGATAAAAATCAGAAATTATAGAGATCTTAGCAAATCATGGTTACCAAAGCAATATTTGGCCATTGACCCTCCACATTTGGCCACATTTAGAGGGTCAATGGCTAAATATTGCTTTGGTAACCGTGATTTGCTAAGACCTCTATAATTTCTGGTTTTTACATTGATTTTGAGATACTTGTCTAATGTCTAAATTTGAATTTTTTTTTTGAATCTTCTCCAAGTTTTTTTAGATGCGCTTCCTATTAGACAATTTTCAAGTTCTGATTATTTACAGTTCAAAAGTTAGTTATAAAGTTACCGAGCCAATATACAGGGTAGCACTAAGGATGCTCTAACAACTGAATGTTTAGATCTCTTCCAGTACAGAATCTCCACTTTCTCCAATCAAAATTATGAAACTAATAATAAGTTATATTATTTCCCTGCATTCCATTCCGTCAGTGAGTGCGTCAACTCCTAACGGAATGACCCAGCTTGCCTGTGTCAATTGAAGTTACTGTACAAGGTATCATTCGGACAGATCAACTTGTGAGAGTTTTTCATTTAACCCCTAAACGAGGTGGCGGACTTTTTTTCGTCTGATCGATGACAGGGAATTCTCCTGGGTAGGACAAAAGTGCAACTATTCACCCTCATAATTAGGGGTAGAAAGGGGAGATCTTCTACAGTAGTTTGACTCTCAATGAATATTTTTGATTTTTTTGAAGTGGATGATGCCACATGGTTCCAAAATGACTGATTTCCACGGTCACCAGCCAAGCGTTCAAAGGTTAACCTATAAACGACGCGGCGGACTTTCTTTGGTCTGATGAATGACAAGGAATTCTCCTTCATACTTGGGATATTAGTGCAACTCGTCATCCTTGGAATTAGGGGTGAAAAGGGGAGATCTTCTACAATGGTTTGACTCCCAATGAGTATTTTTTTTAATTTTTAAAGTGGATGATGTCACACTGTTCCAAAAGGCATGATTTCCATGGTCACCAATCTGGTGTTTAAGGATTAAAGTCATTATATTGGCAATTTTCATTTTTTTAATGCAAGGAGGTGTGAACACACCTGGAATCTATAGAGTAGCCTTTTTGAGAGAATATGAGTGTAAGCTTCTCGCACCGTGCGTTTCTAAGATATGATAGATGCTGAGAGGACTCATGAAGCCCACTTGGCAGAAATAATTTTACTAAGTTAAAATCAAATGTTTTTTCCCCGGATTGCTGGGCAGCCCCAATGACGGACACCTCCGAGTCACTTGCCCCAGTTTTGTTGCTCCTCGTCACTCCAGTGAGGCCCCTTCCCTTTGGGTTTTCAAACTAAGTTAATCACACAATAAGGTCGGACCACCCATTCCCAGCCAGGGACCAGCTATTTCGGGGAGGGGTGGATTGACCCCCTTGCCTCGTCCCCAAGGGAAAAAACTGAAATTTTTTTATTTGTCACTCATAGTAAAATTTGCAAATTTTGGATTCATATTTACAATCAGAGGTTCCAAGTAAGATAGGAGAGGTATAGAAGAGAAATTAATGAAGTACAAAATACTCTCTTGGATTGTCTGGGGGGAAGAACGAGGGGGTCAATCCTCCTCGGCCCCATTTCCAACCAAGGCTAGAAGAGATTTGATCAACCAAAGCTTAGAATGTGTTTTTTCCCTCCTTTTCAATATTGGGATTAATAGAAGTTATGACGCTTGTCCCAAAGTGCGTAGGAAGTAGTGAGTAAGAAAGTAGGAAGTAGTGAGTGGGTGAGTAGTTCTTGAATGATCAAAATTGGAAGAGTCTAGACATTGCCTAGCGAAGGGTTTTGAGTACTTTTGGATTCCTAAAATTTGTAGTAATTTCAATTTGGGAAATAAAATTGCAAAAACTTGCAATCCCCATATTTGCTATCTTTGTATATGGGAAAAATTTGCATTGCCTCATATTGCTCATGATTTGTTGTACAATTGCTTAAGTAATCAACTATGGGTGGTTCGACCTTACTCTAACAGGGGTTAGAGTTCAAGTAGCAAGTAGGGTGGGGTGGGGTTCAAAACTCCAAACCAACCTCCAATCCTAACGTCCCCTAATGCTTTTTAGTTGTAAAGTAAAGACACACAAAATCATAATTGATAAAAAAAACTATCACATATACAATCTTATGATGTAAGATATCATAACCCATAGCTAATAATATTCTTGGAAGAGTCTAAACATTGACAAATTCATGATAGGTATGTATATATAAATTGACATTGTTAGGTTCTAAATGTCTAGACTTTATACATCCTCAAGAATAATATCTTCTAATCTTGGCCAAGATATATTGTTATTGGAAGAGTCTAGGCATTGGCCAAGAGATATTATTCTTGGAGATGTATAAAGTCTAGACATTAGAACCTAACAATATCAATTTATGTACACATACCTATCATGATTTATTTGGAAATCCATAACTTATCCATACAGTGTCAAAATTACACATGGTATATTACATTAGAGCCCCTTTCCCTTGACTATACTAACCAATCAAAACAAATCTTATCACACAATAGTAACTATGTTTAGTTGACAACTATAGGTGGCTGTATGACTACAAGTTCATTACATTAGGGGGGGGGGGGGGGGCAACTTCTTGATGTTCCTAATGCTTGTGAATTACCTCTAGTTTTTGCTCTACTTTTCTTTATTTACTTTAGTGTTTGAGTAGATTGCATATATGGAAATTGAAGTAACCTTTATTTTCTCTCTACTCTCTTAATTCAAACAAATATTGAAGCATTTCAAATGAATATTTTCCGGCAAGGCCCCTTATACTGTATATGATATCTTGTTATAAATATGTGTAGTTATGAATTCAAGGATTTCATTCATGACGTTTCCTTGTTGAGTCACAAAGTTAGAAAACATGATTTGAATCTTCTTAGTTACTAAAGAAATGAAGGACCAAAATTCACCCAAAGAAATTTCATAAGTAGGTGATGATTTAACCACATTTGGATGAGTGTACATATCCTAGGATGAATAATTGATGTTTAATCTACAATCAACATATTGAGAATGCAAATAGCTTGAATGCTTCATCACCACAATGTAATCACAACTTAAATTACATTAATTTGTACTATTGGTGAGGGTATAAAATCCATGTCACAATCTACCATACTAGTGTTACTACAACAATTTATTCATGTTGAAATCAATACAATACAATAATACATCAATTTATATAAATTTAACTACAAATATTTTTTAAATAGTTTGGCTTTGGAAAATTCGTGCCACTGGCACTCATACAACAAATCAATATATCTTAGAGAAATGCATAAGGTATATGATCTATTTCCAACCAAGGTCCATTTGTACAAAATAGAGTGAACTATTTTCATGAATGAGGGGAATGTGACATTGGCTTTCATTAATTCAAAGTAACCAAAATGGGATGATATATTGGTAAGGTAGTCAGTTCCTCCATGGAAAGAAACAATGGTGCCTTGATTAAGAATTTGTTTGTTGAGATATCACAACAAGTGGATTTGCAATAATAGTAATGGTGGGCTTGGCTTTGCAAATTCTAGGTCACAAAATCTAGGGAAATGTATGGTGACAAAGACTCTTTTTATCATTAAAATATAAAACCTTAACACATAGATTTCTAGTTTCTTGCATCATTTGTTTTGTATGCTACCATGGCTAGTTTTTAGTTTCCTTTACTACAATCTAGATTCAACATAAAAATTACTAGTTAGCTCAATGAAATAATGCTCGTATATTCCAACTGTTATGGCTCCATCTTTTGTTGCAATCGTTGTGGCTCCATTTTATGTTATATCTTGGGGCATTTCTTCTTCAATACTCTCACCAACAATATGACTACTAAATATGGGGATCAATCCATACTCAATAGGAGGATTTGAACCGTAGACCTTCATACTACTAATTTAATCCTAAACCACAAGCAATCACATTTGGCAATGATCTCGACACTACCAAGGCAACCTCTACTAGACAAAATTTCAATATATATACGAATTTATCAGAACTAACCCCTATATTGATTTTCATAACCTCTTCTCTTTAACATTAACACTACACACTTTTTTACACACTTTCTTAGCTTACTTTGTTTTTTAAAAATGTCACTACAAAGTCTCTCTCCTAACATATCTTTGTAGTCTTTGTGTAAATCAAGTTACCTCTAAGTTAGGGGTAACATCTAGGACCCAAGATGAACAAGCTATTAACCCTTGAAAGGCCCTTAGGGTCCCTCTGTACAACTTCTATTTAGCTTTATAACTCTTCAATTGTGGTTTAATAGATGAGTGATGATATATTTTAATTTACATACTATCATGATCATTAATTTACTTTGTATAGAAAATTAGTTGGTCAATGTTTCCTTGATCAAATACCACCAAATACATAGTATTCTACATGGCCGCAAAGGGCTTTCAAGGCTTTCTAGGGTTAATTCACAACTTACAATCCCATAAGAGAATTATTTGATTTTTAATTTTTTTTTCCTTTCATTTATGTACTTTGGAAAATTGGAAAACAAAATCCTCGTTTATGAACTTATGATTGAGTGTAAGTACGTTACTAGCTCTGGAGCTTGCAGTTGTCCTTGTGTCTCATGTTCGCAATCGAAGGAGCTTTCCTTCGCCTCGTGTGCCGTGGTCAACCAAACATGAATAAATAAATTCAAATAAAATAAATAAAAGTAAACTGAAGTGTGTTCTGCATCCCCCATTCGAATTAGTGTGACCCCACTTTTCTAATTGGTTCTCCGGAGACGTGGGAGCTGGATTCCCCTTTCTCGCTTGACGCTGCATCTTTGCCCTTCAGCATCTTTCAGGTCCGTCGTTAAGTTAGTGCCCCCGCCTAATAAGTTCGTCGAGTTTCCCAGAATGCACTAGCTATATATGGCGGTGTATCTCCTCGAAGTCCCGACCCTTTCAGCTTAAGTTTTCGTCGTCAAGGAGCTCTGCTTGCGGCTTGAAGCGTATGTGCTAACGACCGAGCTTACACTCACTGCAGTAAATCGCAAGATGGAGACGGATGGCAGGTACTGTAGTTGATTACTGCTGAAACGACGCCGACTTTCGTGCACACCGACACCCCCACAAGCCAAAACAGGAGCAGTTTCCGATCCATGGCGCTTGCGTCACATGCTGGGAAGAAGGATGCAGGATTCTTGCAGCAGCAGGCCGGGTACGGTGAGCACGCTGCTGCTGTAGGCAACAATTCTTCTGCGACGACGCCCGGGAAGACGACGTTGGTGGACACCATACAAGCCGAAGCGGGGGGAGCAGGTTCCATGGCGAATCACGACCTGCAGAATGCGAGCACGACGGCGTTGGTGGACAGACCAGAAGTTCAAGGAGGTTCCATGGCCCCGCGGGAGAAGGAGCTGCTGGGAGGCGCAGTCGTCAACCTCGGAGATGACGCCGCCGCAGGAGCTCCGTCCCAACCCAAGTCCCTACCCAAGTGCCCCAACCTGCGAGGCATTCTGCGCGTGGCGGACAATCGACGCGTGCTGATAAGCGTGATTCCCACTCTCACTCTGGCCATCATGGGCGGGTAACTAATTCATCTAGTGATCCAGCTTGAATTTCCCTCTCGCCATGAATATATCCTGCTGCATACAATACTCTCGCCCCAAGTTTGAGCCTCGCTCACTTACCCACAGGTCTTGTGTAATCTTGCCTCAAGTTTGATGAATTTCTGCTGTTTAGTGCTTAGAGAGTGTAGATATATTATGTTATCAACACAAACCGACGGGTCGGGTAATGAGCTCCTCTATTTCTCTCTCGCCGTGAAACATGCTGGATACGTTGTGCCTAAACCCTTTAGCTCTTGCACAAATCATATGTTTGCTTTGTTTCTGCTGCTTAGAGGGGTTAGTCGACGGAGAGAGAATGCAGTGAGTCTACGTATGGGATGGTCAAAGCTTGGATGTACGTAAAGAAGCTAGGTAGTATGTCCTGAAGGTTGAAGACGAGAGTGGGGGAATGGAGGGTGCAGGGCGGTGTTGCCGGTTGCGTGGGCATTCAGCGTCACGGGGATCACGGCCGGTTTCCTAATGATGATGGTGGTGGCGTCCGCCAATGCCTTCACCTGCGACTTGTTGCTACGTCAGGCGCTCGTCACCGGGACTCTGGATTACGAGTCTCTCGGACTGGCCGTTGCTGGCCCCGCCTGGCGCGTAAGCCTCATCCTTCCATTTGCTTGGAACTCGATTTTCCAGTGCGTGAAAGTTGAACTTTGATTTTCTTTCGTGACTCAAGATTAATTATCCGGTCTTGAGATTGGATCTTCTTGTGCATGCAGCTTACGACAGAGATCAGCATTGTGGTGCTCTTGCTGGGGTATGTTGGGTCTTCTTCCTCTTCGCTCGCTACTTCCGTCCATGATTCTTCTTCTCATTACTTGGTTGTGCTTTGCATGAGATTGAATTGAAGAAAATGGAACTAAAGTACCCAATTGGGTTTCATGTTCCTGTAGCAGATTAGAGTTGATCATCTGGAGATTTTCTTTTGTATAATTTGGAGAGATAATTTGACTAATACATACAACTTTCTTCACTGAAGCTGATGAAAGTCGGCTTCAGAATTATTTCTCCGTCCAAATTTGCCCTCATCCGAATTATATGTTTCGGAACATGAGCAATGAAAATGTAAATCCATGGTCCTGTGGATGAATTTTTAATCCTGAGAGTGGGATTAATTTGGTAGGTCCATTACAGGGAGCATAGCGCAAATTGGAGAAGCCGGCTCCAGTGGATTACTTAGCATTTGGCCCAACGACGTCCCTGGCGTGCTCGTCAGTGGAGGAGGACGCCTGCTCATGGTGTTCGTGACGGCGCTCGTTATGTGGCCCCTGTGCTGCGTCACCCGTCTCCGTCAGGTCTAGATCGAAGTCCAACCTCTCTTGTAGCGCAATCATCTCCATAGCCAGATTTGTGTGGAGGATATCCTCAGTATTCTCGAAGCACAAAAGAATGGATTTACTACAAATTCCCTTAAAGTACTAAACTAAATACGGCACATGTGCTTTGTGAGCGCATGCAGTTGGAGTATGCGGCCATGGCGGGCACAGTGATCGTGTTATGGTTGATGGGCGTCACGATTGTCGAGGCTTCTATTAACGGACTGCCGGCCATAGCCGACGGGGAGCTGGCTCCCGTGGGCTTCAGTTCCATTGGTAAGCGAGATTTCGTTGAATCTTGTCAAGTTGACGGTTGATCGATGTGTTTGCATTATCACTGAGAGCGACTCCGCGACCAAATTTGGTGTCTTAGGAATGGTGTCGCAGGCGGTTTCGGTGTTTGGATTTGCCTTCTACATTCAGCCAGTGATCATGCCCCTGTTGGGGGAGATGCCCAAAGGTCCGCTCGGCGTCAAGCTCACTTCCTATTCCACGCGCGTGGTGGTGCTCGGTAATGCGTTCCTGCTCCTTCTCCCTCTCTTTATTCCGAAAATCCCCCGTCCAGAATTATTTAGGATTGAAAAAAATCACAGATTCGATTGATCGCATTGGGAATATTGATCATTTTAGATTGTGCGAAACTTCGTATCACCAGGATCAGTGAGGGACATTGCGTATGTTGATCAGAAAATAACCAAAACTGTGTGAAAGAATTCGAATGTCGCCATGTGACCCACTTAAACACTGCTAAGCAGAACATGAGACTCAAATTGGGATTTGATTTTGGGTCCAATATGGCTGGAATCCGCTGAATGCTCAAACCCTAGCTTGTTGTTTCTAGATGCGAACACAACGCTTGACTGCGGAGTGAGTGCTATGCAGGCAATTCATTCGTGATATATGGCGCAACGGGATTCTTTGGAGCGGCGAATAACGGCGCCAACACGCAGCAAGACATTCTGGAGAACAAGTGGCTGGGCGGAGGGGTGGCCCAAGGCGTACTCAACCTCTCCATGACACGTATGATTTTCAATCCTGCTATGGCCTAATGTTTCCTCTTTCGTTGTTGTTGCTGCTGATCAAGTTCCAGATCGATCTCCCTGTATAGTTGCTTGGGTTACCCTCTCCACTCTGCTCAACCTCGATATATCATACTGTTTTGCAATCGTCTGGAGTCTAAAATTTGAAGCGGTTCCATTTTAAGGTAGAAGTTAGTTACTTAACAGTATTAATACGAGACCTGATCCCCTCTCCTAGACTGACCCCTGGCCTGCAGTTAACGAAACTCGTCTCTTCCAATCATTCAACACCAGGTTCCAAGCCTTCAATTAGCAAGTTACGTATTAGCATGACCAGGGTAAACTGGTCGATGGCCACTCATCTTTCCATGGAAACCAGGACTTCTCTACCTCTCTTCAATGTGGTTTACTGTACATCACCCCCCACTCGTAAGAAATTATTATGCACACATTCAGTGAGACACGATAGGATCTCACGAGAGTTCGATCGGCGCTTGTAGAATCCAAAACGATCGAGATCTTCCGTGAGCTCTGTTGAGTGATCTCGCAACGAAAGCTCACTTCCTCTAATTGGTTTAAAATTCTGAAAACTGGACGCATACAGTTAGCATCCTGTAACATAACACATGCCTGGTTATCAATTACTTGCAGTGTACTTGGCATTCTCGACGCCCATGCTGGAGTATCCCACGAGGCACACCATCAATGGATGGATTCCGGAGCGCTTTGTCACGGGCAAGCGTCGTCGCCATCTGGCGGTGATGACCGCCATCCTCACCTTTTGTTTGGCGATTGCCGTCATTTGGCCGGCCAAGTCGGGCAGCATGCTTGTGGTCACGGGCGCCACGGGCGTCTGCATGGTGTCGTACGTCATTCCAGTGGTCAATCACCTGCTTCTCTATTACTCCGGGTATTCCTGTTACTCAGTACTATTTCTTTCTCTAGCTCACGTTTTCATGATCTATCTGGGCAAATCGAAGGCACATCGCTATGTTGGTTGATGAGGGACTGCTACGTTGTCTGTGATGTTCAGTTTTTGATCAATTCATCACATCATCTTGTAGAATTCGGTGGGTACTTATGCTAGAGAAGAATCGGTTAAATGGCTATTTCATAAACGTTCGTGAGTTGTAGAACACTCCACATAGCTCAACTTACGTAAGATACACTCCACATAAGGCACAATGTTATAACAATTAATAATGCTATTTTATAGCTTCAATGAAACAATGTTACCGCAGTTGACTTATAACTTGTTCATTATAAGTTAAGATGAAGTTGTAACATGTTCAATATAAGTTAACAAAAAATTTATAACTACATAACATTCTAGTCAGATCAATAATAGAGCTTCATAACTTTCTTGTTTTAGTTGTAGTGGAGTGCCGCCATTTGAAAATAGCACCCACGAAGTTAATTGCACCTGTATTCATTCGAATAAGGTTTTAAGGTTTTGAGCATGGGAAAAAATTGGATCCTGTTGGTAGTCGAAGGGGATTTTGCACTGTCTTATAAAGCATTTCTTGGACACCATGTGAATAGACTAAAAATTTTCGAAGGGCTGAAAATCGGTGTATCCTTAATCAATTCGAGTCTCTCGTGAATAGAGGTTGTACATTTTAGGCAATAATATGTAGGGGTTGGTTTTTGAAGTAGGTCACAAGTAAGTGTTACCTCATGTTAATAAACTTCTTGGATTCTAAATGACCCAAATTGGCCACTTTCAATTGTTGAAATGAATCATTTAGGAGACCAAAAATTGTATGAGATCATGTTATTTGGAGGAAGAAATCATGTCTCCCTTTTTGGAATGTAAATATCTGCTTGGGAAGTTTCAATAAGTGACTATAAACTTCTGAAGTGGAATTTCAATTTTCAGTTCAAGCAAATAGGGTTTAGCTAGAGCAAAGTCATGCCTTGTCAAAGAAATCAAGGAAAATCAAAGCTCTGGCATGTGAAGAGAATGGTTTGTTGGCTTGCAAAGTTCTTAATTGTTTGAAATAAAAAGAAAACTTTGCAAACCAAGGTTTTAGGGAGTCCTTTTTCATGCTAAATAATCCAAGAAGTGCTCAACCGAAGTTGTCTAGAATGTTATGGTTGAGGTGCACAAACTTTAGTTCTAATTTGAACAATTTGTGCATCGGATTTGCAGGAGCAAAATACAAAGGCTCCAGAAAAAGGAACAAGAAAAGGATCCCGAAAGCAAGCAATGGAATTTAGTGGTGTATAGAAGAGAAAGAAAACCAGGTAGAAAGTGGCTTTTCCTTGAGGTTTTACGAGAGGTCTTTGTGCCAATACTTGTCTTAGTAGTAGGGGTGTTTTGTAGTGTAGCTTCTCTAACTACTCTTTGAGGTACTCTCTTATAGTGTAGAATTTTGACTAGTGGTTGAGATTCATTCTCAATTTGTAGAAAATGTGAATTTTGTGGTTTGATTAGACTATAATAATTAGTTGCAAATCGCATGCAACTTTCATAATGAAAATTAGATCATTTACACTCAAAGGTGCACCAATTTTTTGGGTCATATTGCATTGCTTTGGAGATTTGAAAAAATTGAAAAACTCCCACTATATTATGCAAATTGAATGAGGTCAAAAAAAAGTTTTTAGCAAAGATGGTCTATCCATTGAAAAAATCTATGAAAAAATCACCACATGGTCTAGATGAGAGTATTCAAAACTCTAAAAGGGTACATCTTGTAATATAAACAACTAAATTGGTAAAATTCAATTGGTAACAAATGAGATAATTTCTAATTATTTTAACATGCATCACTAGATTCATATGGATTGAATTTTTATGTTTATACAATTTTTTTTTCATATTAAAACCTTCTAAGGGTGAATTTGCAAGAGGGTTAACCATCTTTCGTATCTTAGAGCATCAAATGGGCAAAAAAATTGGTACAAATATAAAAAAATAATGAAGGTATGAATATATTTTCCACTTTTTTCTTAGATGTGCATTTAATAGAAATTATGAGGTAAGAGTTGTCTTGATTTTTCTTATGAAAATCCTAGATTAGGTGTGTTAAATGGGGTGAATTTTTGTGTGCAAGTTCTAGGACAAAAATGTATATTTTGGTACAATACTAGTGCAAATTAAGCATTTCTTGCACCTCACAAGCATGAAGGAAATTGGTGACTGTACAATAGTATGCAATTTTAATTAAGTTTTTTGTACATCATAAATCTAAATTAATGCTTTGATGAGACATGTCTAGTAAATGTCCTACTCCACTTCTCATTCTATATAATATTACCTATAATCCAATGTGCCTCTAATACACGCTAAATGATTTATTTTCAATTTTTAAATAGTGTACGTACTTTGTTTATGCTTGGGACAACATTGAAAGTGAGGAAAACAAATTCTTGGAGTGAATAGCTAATCAATCAACAAATAAATCCTATTAGTTTTACTATAATTGATTTATTTCAAGAATTAGAGCAACAATAGAGGTAGCCACTATGCAATATAAACATTGTGCAAGGAGGATATGAGATTTGAAATACTTTACCAAACTTTGTCTCCAATCCTAAATGGAGCTTGCAATTATTAGAGTCCAATATGAAACTCTCCATGAAGCTCATAGAGTATTTAATGAAGATTTCCAATGTGTTTGAGAATAAATGTAAATGTCCCTCTTCTTTTGGTGGATTAATGTTATATTTCTTGACTCCTTACAACTAATTGAGTCATCGATTCCAACGCATATTCAAATTTCTCAAATTTGATCATCAATGGTAATAAAAAATTCCATCATTTTTCTTAGGTCTAAAATTTAGAGCAACACTAAATTATTTCCACCTTCAAGCAACATTCAGAGGACTTGTAAAGTCTCAATTCACCATAAATATGTACATGAGAACTTTGAGCCTTTTCTTGTGATAATCTTGAAATTTGAGCCAATTTAAATTTTGCTTATTTATTTTGCATTAACCGGTAAAAATCAATTACAAATAACTACATGTCATTTAATTAGGTGTTTCTACTCTCTGAGTATAAATCAATATTCACCTATAATATACATATGGAGGAATTAGGATTTCTTTTGACCATAAATAAGAATTGGGATCCTTCTAAAGTCATGAACAACATTTTCTATTCAAAATTTAATGACCATTGGGAAAAGAAGTCTGTCACATGATAAAAATACTAAGAATAGTTCTTCAAAATTTATGTTTTCTCTATACAAAAAGTTTACTTTTATTTAGTGAAACATAGACATTAATTTTGAAATGGTGCAATTTGGCCCCATCATCCCAGATCTTCTTTAAGCCCATGCCTAAGGCTACTTGGAAGTAACTACGCACTGCAACATGTCAGAAGGACTCCTTGATGCATGTAAATCTACTACGTGGACTTCTTTGATCTAAGGTAAACCTACCTATGACAAGCATAATGAGTGTTTTGCCTTGTTACAATTAGGAAAAAAAACTTAGAGTTTTTCCATACAAAGACATCTATGAAAAAAGAAGAGAGCAATTGAAATTTTATTTTTCTGACAAAGTATGAATTTCTTGTGAATTTATGAAGTGTGATTACCAATTGGCCCAAAAGAGTCTGTAGACTATCCCAAAACCAACAAAAAGTGTATTCTTGATGGCCATTGTACCACCTAAAACAGTCAGAATATTTCCTAACATGGGTTCAATATTTCCTAACATAACTAGAACATGAAGAATTAAAAAAAATCACTTACTTTGATGAATTTACACTGAAAAGCTAGAAGTTCCTAAAACATGTACTAATAACTCCATCAACATCACCCAAGCCATTGATTTTGGTCAGTAACCAATCTAATGTAGTCCTAATCTTATTAATAAGAGAAAGCCTGTCATGGATTGCTATAAGACTCTAATGGGTCATTTCCTAGGTGCATGTCATGCATGGTTTGCCTGTCATAAGCAGGTTTACTTTATATCTTAACCTTGTACTACTATTGTGGAAACTAAGTGTCCAATGGATGACTTCAATTGAGACTAGAGGATGAAAAAAATGTTTTTTCATCCAATTTATTGAATTAGATGGTACTTGAGCACATTTTCAAGGAATAGTATTGCAAAGTCCCTCATTCTCATCTTAGTGACTTTTCTAATGAAGATGTTTAATCCACAAATAACCCTTGTAGTGTACATGTGCCATTTCTTGCTAATTATTCTTGATGTAAATTTTAGCCAAAAAAGTGGTATTTTTTGAATTTGAGTTCAAAAAATGAAATGAAGATTATCCACTTCACTTTCTACTCCAATTTGAAATTTTGAAAAAATATTAAATTTCAATATTTTATAGCAATATGAACTTTGGACTTTTATCTATGGTTTGTTGATTTTCTAATTATAGAATGACATGGTAACTTTGGTTTATACCATGATGTTATGCACTATATTAAACATCTATATTTCAAATTTCAAATTTTTTGAGTATATTTTGTATTTGAGAAAAAACAATCTTCATTGTTTTCATAGGAAATTTGTAGTAATTTCCAAGAAAGGTTGAAAATTTTACAACTTGGAGCAGAGATGTGATTTCATCTTTGAAAAATAAATAATTTTTTTTTATTCATATCTAGTTGGAAAATGACAACAAAAAGAATAGTAGATAGTGAGTCTAGAACTTTGTGGTCATAGGCCTATCTTTACACAATTCAGTCAGATTATTTGTTTTGTTATATTTGTTATGGTGACATCTCTTCGATTGTGCATTGTCCGGTCACATCCTTTGTACCATCGGAAAGCACTTAACGAGGAGGGGTGCACATGCTTTGTTTCATGGCATTTGGACCTATGATGCAAAAAAATTTGAATTTCAAATTTTTTATAAATTAGAAAATTATTTTTACTTTTATTTTGGTTGCGGCACACTAAACTTACTAGAGGTACATAGTGTTTCATGCATGTAGATTTAATTTAGATTTGTGATTGTTGAATGAATCTCTCATATCTTTGTCAAGTTAATCCTGCTTCTTGTATAGTAGGAGTACCCAAAACCAACACTATACCCAATGGCATCACTTTCTAGGTAAGGCAGTGATTGTACAATGGAAGCTAAATCAAGGTAGATTAAACCATTTTGGTCAACAAACAATAAATTATCTATGATCTACCTAGAATTAGGTTCTAAAAGAACTAAGATATTTAGAAAGTGACACCATTGGATACAGTGTTGGTTTTGGATGCTCCTACCTTATGTTATATCACATTTTGTATCAGTGCCAAATTGGTGAATGAATCTACACAAAATAGTGAAGTTAGGTTGCCCCACACTAATTTTTTGACATTTGGCACTATATAAATATTTTAGTTGTTGTACAAGAATGCACCACTTTTGAATGAGGTATTGTTGTAATTGGGACTCATGAATCCCCTTGTATACAAATGAAAATATTTTTAGAAATATTTGTTGACTTTGATGGCTTGTAAAGTAACTTTCTTGATGTAAGGTAACCTAATTTCACTATTTTGTGTAGTTTGTAGAAAAATGAGTTGAATTTCTAGAAATCTTCAATACTAATGGGAAAAAATCAATTTGATTATGAACTTATGCAACTTCTATTGATGAAGCAAAGAAATTCAAACACATATAAACCTACTACAATGTAGATGAAAAAATACACTAGCTAGCAGCACACTCTATATGGCTAGCATCATGGTGTGTGGTATATGGAAATTAAAAATGAAGTGCAACCAAATGATAAAGTCCAAATGTATCCAAATCGTATAGAGTTCAATTGTAAAATATTATAAGGCATGTGCATTATTGATTATGTTCTTAGTTAGTGCATTTTGTGAACTTAAAAATGGAATTGAAAAACGCCAATCCTAATGGTTGTAATGTGGGAATAAACAATCTACATCCTATGGTTTTAATTTTCTGCAAAAAATGTGGAAAATTTAGTTAAATAGAGAAATTTAAAGTTTATTTTAGAGTAGAGATTCTGCAAATTGCCCGCAAACAAAAAAAACTCGTAACTTTCATCTCATTATTCAAAATGGAATGATTCAAAGCTTTCCACATATATACAAATCTAAAGAAACAAATTCAAATTTTTGTTTCTTGAAAAAACAACTTTTTCTAAGCTACCCAAGCTACTTGGAATAAAAAAGAAACAATATATATTATTAGATTATATAACAATTTTTTAACAATGTAGTGAAAATTTACAAAATTTATTGCACCTTAAAGCTACTCCCTACCACATGTTGTGTGAAGATTTCAAAGAAAAAAATGAAAATTCTATTCTTCGTGAGTAGCCAAAATTTCTATATTGCCAAAAAATTGATGTTTGGTCCTTTAGGGGGTACTTTCCCTCTTTTCTTATTACATAAGAAGATGACATATAAATATATCACACTTATAAAGTAAATAAGGTAGGTATGAATAAGCTTTCACACAAAATGCCATGTGTTAGAATTTTCACTCATTGTTGATTATAACAATACATATTTGGTTTGGTCATCCAACTTCTTGACAAAGAGTGCATCTGCAACTTAAATTAGTGCATTTTGTGCACACTATGCATTTTGTTCAAAGCAATAGTTTTACAATCAACTCTAAATATCTATAGCATTAACCTTTGAAAGCCTAAGCATTCTAACTAAACTCAAGGATGTGTACATATATATCTTAAAACCAAACCCAAGGAGGATGGTAAAGAAGGATTATAATGAACAATTGAGACATGTCCTTGAACAATTTTTGTATCACAATACACTAGATTTTTATATTTCTAGGATTTCAAATTTTCAAAGCATATCTTCTAAAATGAAAATCTACTATTTTTCCAAAATGAACACTTATGTAGATAGAATATCATATCATTCATTTAAAAAAATTTATAATCTTCTTATTGATCATTTTTTGAAATAGTTTAACTCCTAAAGGTCACCTAGGCACTTCAAGATATTATGGTTTCTAAAGATTTGTCATTAAATAGTCTTTAAAGAGTAAATTTAGTTATCACATTTGAATTGAAGTGGGCAATTTTTTACCACACATTAAGTCCATAATAATAAAAATAAGATTTAAATAATAATAATTTCAAAGTTATATTTTGTAAATAAATTGACTTGCAAAACACAAACTATGACCATTTTTCAAAGCAAAACCTTCACTCACATTGTAAACATTCTCTCTCATGTTACTTTAAAAACAAGAAATTATAGAATCTTTGTGCTCTACAAAATTAGAATATTTATGCACAAGAACTTTCAATATCTATAAGTTACAATTGAAGGACAAATAACATACTAATAAAGAGAAAAATGAAAGAATGACAGAACAAACTAGAAGTGATTAAAATTATTGAATTCATCCATCATCTATTTTTTGGACACTTCAACCTATAGTGAGAAAATTGTATTTTCTCTTCCTTAATTGTATGCAAAGTCACAAGTTTATACGGTTAGACTCTGTTAGGGTTTGGATTACTAAAAAAATAAAGTTTCACAATTATGAGCAAGAGTTTAGAGAAGGGCCAATGTGTAATGTGTGCTTGCAATGGATCATGTGGGCGCTAAGGAGGAAGTCAAGGAGCTAGTGAGTCTTTCTGATACTATGGCATAAATATGATGTTTTCGACATTGGGAAAGGTCTTTCACATAAATCTCAATAGATTGTCTCCATTCAATTTTTTTGGATATGTAGGATAGCGGAAGATTTGTATTAGTGAAGAAGCCTCCAAAACATGCTCTCCTCCCCAACCTTGCAACTAGTAAAACCTTGCAACAAGTATACAAAAACACAATTCAACATATATCTAGAGCTCTTAAGGCCAATTTCACCTTCAATTGCTCAAATCTATAAGATGCGAGTAGAATTTACATGGGATTTCAATCTTGGGAAGCTTCGTTTTCTCTAAGTGAAATTCACATAGTACACAACCTCTAGATTGGGAATTTTTTGAGATTATGGAGTGGCACAAATATTTCTACTACACATTGTCTAGCTCCATGTCCACATCCTTCTCTTGGCACATGACCCAAAATCTTTAGAAATCTTTGCTTGCAGAAACTAAAATCCACAATTTGATCGACAAAACTTAGTCAAGATTCAGAACATTTAAATGATTTTTTAATAAGATTTTTGATAGTCATTTCTTTGGAAAATCTATATTGATAATAGAATTGCTTAAAATAGTATGATTTATTTTTAGCAAAAGTGGAGATGATAGTGAATATCATGGTGTAACTTGTGTAGTGTTTGACTCCAAGAGAAATTTGATAGAGGTGTTCAAAATTGGTACTGTATTTTAAACTTTCAAGATGCTATTGTACCTTCAAAGTGTCCTTCAAATCATAATTTTAACAATTTTGAAAAAAAGTAAAAAGTAATAGAAAGTAGATTATTGGAACTTCATTTTCTTGGTGAAGTTTGAAGACTAAGTTCATACCTATTGGTAGTAATAAAGATTTGTTTAAGATTTTTCTCACTGCCAGACCAATGACATTTCTATATCATACCCGCCCTTTAGTAAATTTGTACAAGGCAAACAATGAACAATATCAATGTTAATTTGCATCTTTGTAACCAATCAAAACATGCTACAATGGTGAAATTCTCCAGCATTGAGATTATGGATCACTAAAAGAAGACGTGCGTCCACACCCTTTGGGTGATGGCAACAACAAACTCTACTATTATTTGTCAAACATGTTTCTAGGTGATTTTGTTTTTCGGCCATAACATTTGCATTTTGGCTTGAAATGACTCAAATTTCACAGAGAAGGTATTCATGACTATTATATGCCTTGTCTAATATTTTGAAATTTCTAAAAATGTTATGCTATCTAGAACTAGACCCCAATTTTATTTCATAATTACCAATTTGGGGGGTGGGGTGGGTTAAACACATTAGTACCCCAAAAAACAAATTTGGATTTGAAATGGGGGGGGGGGGGGGGGAAGTCTTGTAGTAGACTTCTAGCTACTCTTCAAAAGATTTCTAAAAAATAGTTAATTATATGTTGTGTAGAAGTCCACAAAGTGAGCTTCTTTCTATTTGCATTTCAAAACATGAGAATAATTATTTTGGTGTTTTTTTGGTAAATGACCATCTCCATAGAGTTGCTACAAACGAGCAATTTTTTTAATTTGATGTCTTCCTAATTAAAACATCAAAGGATGTATCTTCTTGAGATTTGACACTTCATTAGTTCTCCTACTTTCTATGATTTTCCTTTGTTGGTTAACTTCATAGTCTTACGGGTGTATACATTGGCTTTATTTAAAAATAAATAAGAAATACTTTTCTAATTTTATAGTACTCCGGAAAATAACCCATGAATATTGTGTTAAACACAAAAAAATTGACAAGTGTTTCTTGCAATCACTGCTTTGTGAAAACCATGTTTCGCTAAAGAAATGACTTGTAAGAGTGCAATTGTTTTAAACATTGTATTTCCGTACCTAGCCTATGCTCTTCTAAAAGTGTAAGTCCACTCTTTTATTGTGCTGATGTTGTAAGAAGTGCACGTGCTAGTGAAATTCTAGTAGAAGCAAGACATGACAATGGAAGTACATTACTTGTCAAAACAAAAATATACGGGAAGGGAACAACACAAGTGTGATTCTTTGAGCTAATTGAATTGACAAAAGTAGAGAAGACATAAATATATTGGTGTTTGGGGAAGTATTATGGTGAACCAATTTTGCTTGTATTTTTTGGATTTGGTTTTGTATAATGATGTTCTGAGGATGTTCTTCATGTAAGCTTATACAATGTTTGTGATAAGACTTGTGCTCCAAAATTACAAAATGGGTCAACACACTCTATAACAATGGCTAAGTATTTGTCTCCTTTATTTCATCAAATTGATCATGTTGATAATACTCTAAATAAGAAGTGCTCCCCCAAAATGTAACTCCCCATAGTGAATGATAGCACAAGAAGTCTTCTTACATTGACTACAAAATTGCAAATGCAATTAATTTTCAAAACAATTTGGCTAGCTCTTATGGTGCCAATATAATCCCTCTAGAAATAATAACTTACTAAGCTAGAGGTTAACTAATGTCAATTTCATCATATTGGTCAAAATTTCATAACATATGCACTCTCAATATTAAAGGCTTTGAAACCTTAATCTACACTATAATATTCATCCAAATGTTTTTATAGTGTTTAGAGCTACGATTTTAGAGCTTTGAATAGTGTCAATATAATAAAATTGGCATTAAATAAATCAATTTTGAAGGTGATGCAAAATTATTGTATCTAAGTATGCTATACTTACATCATATTAGTATACAACATTCTTGAACTTCAAAAAAGAGACCCTTCACATTCCATGAATCAAGGTTATTTAATTTTTTTTATTGTAAAACCTCTAGGAACTTTTAACTGTTTAGCCCCTAAGTATATGGGGGGCTAATCCTACAACCACCTAGGAACTTACCATCGAAGTGAATGATGAGCTTGCCTTGCCCTAAGCCTCATTACTTGTCCAAATAGAATGAATCAAATTTTTCCATTGAAACAAGAGTATATACTATGAGGAAAAAAGTTTTAAAAATATATTTTTACTTTTTGTGATTATTTGGTGGTGTCCAACAAACAATGTTGTGGGATGAGGGTGGCAAAACTTTTTCTTTCAAGAACCGATTAAAATAAAAATTAGATGCCCCAAAAATTGAAGTGTTATTCTAGCTCACTAATATTGTTTCTAAAATCACGATGAAAATTTAGAGCTTAAGAGCCTACCCAAAATCCATTTTGTTTGTTGAAGGGACAATGGGACTTTAGGGGTTCACATTCATAAATGTTTTGAAGTTATTTAACCAAAGTAAGAACCTCCTTGTAGACCACCGAGTCATTGCACATAGAACCTAGAACATTTACAATTTATTTTTTGCAAAAAAGTCAATTTAATGAACATTTCACAAGCATTTCAGTCAACTTACTTTAGAAATTTAAGAAAAGACATGTTCTTGGTGGTCAAAACAAAATTGAATAGCTTCCCATTGTAGATCCTAGAAGGGGAATACTCTTGCCCTTTCTAATGTTAATATGGCCCTTTTGAATCCCTAGACAGCTCAATTGGCAATTCAAAAGTTTTCAAATTTATTTTAGAATTTAGTAGAAACTTAAGTTATTAAAAGTTTATTTAGGTCAAGAGAAAACATGTGAGCGCACATTGAAGGAGCATATTTTAGTGAGATTATTTTGAAATGATGACCATTTTATATTCAATGAAAGACATGAGAGTTGAGATTGCTCCTATAAAGTTTCACAACATTCTGGTCATTTTACAATTTTGGGTGGAGCTTACAATGCACAGTGGTCACTAAAATGAAAGTAGTGTTTGGAAGAAAAAGAAGAATGGTCACACTTGTCTTCACCTTAAATCTCTCCTTTTTTGAGGTGGGCAACACACACATTGGTTGGCTACTTTTTAGGTCTATGCTTAAATGGAGCCAAAATACATGAACTTGAAAGTATACTACGCCACTCAACTTTCATTAATACCAGAAGGTGGATTTTAATACCTAAATGTGTGAGGCATCAAATTTTGGTGTCATCAATACTTTGAAGTTAAATAAAACCTAACCAATTTTCTACTTTTAATAGGTTGTACTTTTGTAGAATTCTTTTTGAAGTCCAATTTTAGCATCAAAACTCCGATTTTGAAAATGATTGATTATGATTTTTCTATTCAAGATTTTGTTCAACGGTGTCCATTGTAATCATGACTTTTCCTAGTGTTGAATGCTCTTGGAAATGAGCCTGAAATACACTAGATCTTGAAGAAAAAATCACATTAGAAATTCATTTAAACAAATTATAGAGTAGATTTTGCCAAGCTATAAATTAGTCGGGGTTATGTATGTTAGGCTCTCTAACCTCATATATTTTTGGTGACCAACTTTTTAGATTTGATAGTCATGTCAAAAGAGGATTGAAAGTCTTCAAATCCCTTTTGCAATTTTAACCTCCTCATAATTAAACATTATAATCTTTAAATCTATGAATGATATTGATGTGTTTTCTTCTCTTACGTGATCTCTAACATATCTACTGTACATTTTAGGCAGGGTCGACACATTGTTGCCGATTAATTAATAATAGTTCCCGAAGTAGGTTCGGCAAATTAGAATTTAATTTGTGGAAATCCAACCTTCTCATTCAGTAGAGCTTAAAGCTTCCGCCTCTTCACATTCGAAATCCCTTCCATCACCCTTCCACAATGATGGAAAGACAACTTGTTTATACAAGTAGGGTGGGAGGAGGTGAAACAATCCATGTGGGTTATGTCAATTAGGATTAGTAGGAGCTCTACCACCCATAGTTAAGCCCTCTTCTTTAAATTGTACCATATCCTTTGAAGATTCATGAAGAACAATACATTTCATTATAAAAACGAACCTCTCCACCCTCATTACACTTGCTAATGTAAAATTTTGTTTTCTTCACATCACCATCATTAACATTCTTGATGGTAGATGGTGATTGGACTTCGTATTCATTTTTGGTCTAATATAAGACATTTTCTTCGTTTATGACAACTTGGTCAGTTAATTCTTTTTGAATTCGGCAATTTCTCTCTTTTCTTTTATTTTATTTCCGGCTTTCTTAAAAATACATATTTTCCACCGACCCTGACCCAGAGGTACGGTAGTTCGAATTTGTACAGTTGTAATTCCAAAAAATTGATACAATTTATCCAAATGTTGTCTTTTTGTTCAATTTAGAGCAAATTCCTCAAAGCTCAGAAAAGGCCTTGGGCATTTAGGGGTTAATTCAAAATTTGATGAAACTATTGCCATTGGATTCATGAGGCAATTTATTTCCTTGAAATACTTTTCAATAAAAGAAGGAATTCAAAATTCGAAAACAGACAGTTCCAGAAAATGGTCACTTGCATCATTAGACTAGATTGATTGTGTCACTTGTTATTGTTTTTGACTTGTACCCAAAGAATCTTTGTTTCCCAAAGAATCTTTGTTTTTGCACGTGGCTAATGTTGGAGAAGAGCATTGAGGGTGTTGCATCATTTTCTTTGCCTCACTCCACCTCATACTAGATTCGTTTATGATACATGCTACTTCATTGTGACAAGGAAAATCTTTAACAATTTAAATCTCCCTCACGTGTGTGCATTTAGCAAGGTTCACATCAAGTACCAGCTGAAAATGAAAATGAAAATGGGTTGAAGCAATTGATTCCATTGCGCTTCGCATTGGCTCCAACTCAACCTCAATAATAACAAGGGGGGTGGGAACAAATCTGCGCAAATGGCGAGGCAGGGGTGATGACCGAAAAGCGCGGAGCTCAGACAGGGAACCCAAAGGGCAAAGAAAAAATTATTCTACAGGTTGTGAGGGAGGTCGATTATTCGACCGTGGGACCTCGGTTCTGGTATTGGGGTAACCTTACCGTCTCATCGAGTCCGAGGTAACCCCGAGTCCCCCCTTCAAGGTGACACTCCTGTCCCCAGTCCCAGGGGCTGTCCAGAGCTGTCCTGCACCCCGGATTTATTACGGAAGACGCGATTCTTCCACAATCATGATTCGTGCTCAACTGCAGAAGCATTTGTTCCTTGCATGTGAAGCTTCCGCACCTTCCGCTGTCATTTCCTTGCGTGGCGCAGAGGTTTCTCGCCATGGGTTTCTGCCAAATGAAGACTTGCGACTGATGCTCATACCGCGCAACAATACCATATTCGACAAATCATCATCCTCCGCTGGCGCCCACAAATACTCATCGACACCGAAGGTGAACAGCCACCTCGCGAGGTCCCGAGTCCGATGGCAGCAATCGTTCACCACCATCTCCTGATTATTATATATGGCCGGTAATACCCACCAAACTTCTCCTGCTCCCGGATATTGTCCAGCGTTACTTTCCCCGCTTCAAACCAAGGGGCAATCACACGCCGCACCTCCTCTTGCACCCCTCTCAGGAAATATAGTTTTATCTACAGAAAATGAGAGAGTGACTTCTATTGTAGTCATGCAAACATGCCCTCACTAATATTAATTGAAGATATTTTGAAATATTCAGGTAATTGTGAGTCTCTTATTTGTCACTTGACACTTATAGTTTTCTTTTATTCAATTTTACATCTTATCAATAAGTTTTATAGGTCAAAATCCTTAGAAAGAGTGTTAAATCATAATAGGTAAAGTACTTATCAATGTAGTAATTTGTCCATTAGAGCGTGGAACACCAAAAATACTCTATTATCTTGCTCATATGAAGGTTGGGTACTCCCAAATTAGCAATACTCTATGTTGGTAGAATTTGTAGTAAAATACCCTCCCAAATTATGACCACCATCCAAACCTATATGTGCATGTGACAAATCCTAGCTAAAATAGAACTTAGGATTTCATAGGTGTAAATTACCTTTGGACTTAGATATATGTGTGCGGGACAAAAACTAGAGTTACTATTGACTTCCAAAACCAAGGCAAAAGTCAAACTATTAGCCCTATAGATAAATAATTCAAGCAACATAAAGGAAAGAAAATACAAGGACAAAAGGAGGCTTTTAAAGAATAAAAACATGTAAAGAGCTTAACAATGCAGTCGATTTGGCAAGATTCTATACCAATCAAAAGATTTCCAAACCATCTAATTTCAGAGAAAGTAATAAACTATAAGTCTTTGGGGAACAAGTGCAGAGTAATAATATGAATTTGTATTCAGTGTGTAGGACACTCTAGATGTCAACCGCTAAATTCTTTTATCTTCTTGAGTAGCGAAGGTTTGGATTTCAAAAGGGCAACTGCTAAAATTAACCTTGAAGTATTCTTAGAATACTCCTAAGTTGCAATAAAATCCCCCCCAAAATCAAGACAACTCTTTTTGTAATGGTTTATGTGCCCCAACAAGTTTCAAGGCATTTTGACACCAACAAGTACCCGAACAAATAACATCAACTATTGAAAACAAATTTAAAATGAATCTTCCCAAAAAATATTTAAAAAAATATTTTCTTACTCCCACAACTCCTCTAAACACTGTAGGCAAGTTAAAATCTTTGAGAAGTGCAAATCACATCATTCATAATTTTTATGGTTCTTTATTTGGCGATTTGAAACTTTTACAAGTCCAAATGATCTTGGAGTAGGAGGTAGAAGGGTTCAATGACAAATGTGGGCCTTTTGGAGCTAATGGCAAAATCCATTTGTCATTTGGAGTTTTTGTTAAAAGTCAAAAAATCTTGGGGTTAAAAAGAAGGGAAGGGCTCTAGAAAATGCCTAGAAGGCCACGAGACAAGAGGTAAGAGTATATTATGTGAAGAACACAATTGTAAGAAAAAATATTTTTATTTTTTGTGATTTTTTGGTGTTGTCCAATAAACATAGTTTTTTGGCTTAGGATGGCAAATTTTTTGCTTTCAAGCAATGATTGAAATAAAAATCAAATGCCCCAAAGCTTATGTAATTTTCTAACTTCAAAAAAAATTAAAAAAAGCTATGATGAAATTTGAGACCTTAAGAGCCTATATGAATTCATTTTGTCCCCCAAGGGAACAATGGGACTTTAGGGGTTACCATTCATAAATGTTTTGAAATTTTCTAAAGAAGGTAGGCCATATTCATTGTATACCTTTGGGTCATTGCAAATAGAACCTAATGGATTCGCAATCTACTTCTTGCAAAAGAATGGCAATTCAATGAACATTTCACATGTCTTTTGGTCAATTCCCTTTTGAAAAAGAAAATGCATGTTATAGGTGGTCAAAGCAAAATTACATAGCTTCCCATTGTAGATTCTAGAAGGGGAATACTCTTGCCCTTTTTGATGGTAATATGACTCTCTTGACACCTAAATGTTTTTGACTATGTTTTCACCAAAAACACTCCAAAATTGTCATTTCTAGTACAAGTACTAAATTTTAGAAAAAAAAACATGTTTGGACATATGTATCCGTAGGATCTTGTAGTACGCTAGTTTGAGAAGATGTGGAAAAAGATTAAAAAATTTCCACTATTCCACTATGTAGACTACAAGATACTAGCATTTGAATTGACACAAATTCTTTTGGGGGCTTGCAAAAACCGGTCAATTGCACTTCATAAGGTCACATTTGTATGAAAAAATGTCCGAAATGGTCTTGCTTCATTGGATTAATTCTTCATGGAAAGTTGACTACATCCTTGACAAAATTCACATTATTTGGGATTGTACAACTTGTAGGGAAAAAATAGTAAATAGCAAGAAGTAGAGAAAGATTCCAAATACGAGATTTTTAAGAATTGAATTATGGAATTGAAAAATTCCAATCCCGATGGTTGTAATGTTGTAATAAACAATCTTCGCCCTAAGATTTTTTTTCCAAAAAATATTGAAAATTGAGTTCAATGAAGGACTTCATAGTTTATCTTAGAATAATTACACACAAACTAAAATTCCCCAAAACTTTCATCTCATTAATCAAACTGGAATGATTCAAAGCTTTTCTTGTACATATAAATCTAAAAAACTAATTTTAAAATTTTATTTCTAAAAATAGTGATTTTAAAGAAATTGTTTGAGCTCCCCGGGCTACCTTTGGAACAATGAGAATGAAATATCATGCAAATTTTTTTTGAACCATGTTGTCAAAATTTATGAAATTTGTTGGTCCATAAAGCTACTCTTTAGGCACATGTTGTGTGAAAATTTTAAAGAAAAATTCCATTTCTAGTGAACTATCCAAAATCACTATGTTGCCAAAAAACAAAATGATACAAAATCTAGGGATTAAATCCAAGGATGGTTCCTTAAACAATTCAAAAGTGTTCATTCATAATGAATGAACTTTTTGCCATATGTAGAAGCGGCATGCATGGTGATGTTCATTGAGTTCATGCATGGTGACTTTATAGTCCAATTCCAACCTTTTGAACCCCAATTCCTCATTGTGTGAAATTTCTACTACATCAAGATGCCAAAAAAAATTTAGAAACTAAACCTTTTGTTTGCTATAATGAATTTACTAACCTTATGTACTTTCAATGGTTTGATCTAATTCAAAGGAGAAGAGTTTGGTTCATGCTTGTGGAATAATGAATAACTTAGCGTGCCTACTTCCATTAACCTTAGTTTCCCTCGAATTATCTCTATAATGAACTAACTACAGTACTTTCTTGGTGTGTGAAGTCTATTCATTTTTAGGTTCAAATATTTTTATTTTCAAATTCATAGGTTTGAGGACTCTCTCTCGCAAACTTCAATTGATTGTGTGTGTCACTTGTCATTGTTGTCTTTTTCCTAGGGAATCTTTGTTGTTGCACATGTTATGTATTAGGGCTTTTTTTCATTTTAATGAAGTGCCAAAGTGGCGATAGAAAATTTTGATAGTGGTGCTCCAAATTTCAACATTCACCCACGTATTGGATACAAAATATCAATATGACATTAGCACATACCTTATGTCTGTCATTTTGTTTTCATCCACAATTTGGGGATTTTATCCAAGATTTTCTTTCAATTTGAAGTTTTGTTTCAAGGTTTAGTCTTGAAGTTTTGTGGTGAAAAACTTCACGGCTTGTTGCCATTTTTTAGCCAAGTAATTTTTTGCACCAAATTGCACCACAAAGCCAAAAAAATTGGGTTCGCCATGGCTATGGCTCCACCACAACCAAGCAGCGTGTGTTGTAGCTGGGCAAGTGAACCTCCTCAGAGGTAACCAAAACTATACGTCCAAATTAATGAGGGTGGACACACTGACCCTGAGACCTCGGATGAAGCACCGACCAGCCTACCGATCAGCGAGTCCAAGGTAACCCGGTTTCCCCCATTGAAGGTATTGCCTCTCTCCCCAGTCCCACGGTTGGCCGAAGCCTCCCTGTACTCCGGTTTTATTACGGAAGGGGCTGCCACAATGATGGATCGAGCTCAGTTGCAGAAGCATGTGCTTATTGTAGGGTTTGGCAAATTCCTGCGTGTGGAGCTGACTTGGCTCGCCTCAAGGGATACCATATCATATAGGAAATCCTCGGGCCGGCGGGAGAACTAATACGAATCCGTCTCCCTTTCACAGTTTCCGCATCCGAAGATACCTGGACTGGAGGGGAAGAAGCAGCATCAAGTCGACTACAAGTGGACCGAAATTATGAAATAGCAAACCGGAAATCCGGGGGACACCGAGACACCTCCGCACCTGTGCTTTTGCTGGCCGAACTAAGGAGAAGAATCCGTCGCACTTCGAAAAATGTTCCCATCAGAAAAAACAGGGGACGAAACAACATCAACTCGACTCCATGAGTAGAAAAATAAGAAATCGACACCAATATCCTGTTGACACCAAGAAACCTCGCCACCATATCCTCGACCACCCTAACCACAATCAAAAATCCGATCCAAACCCCCACGTCACGGATTCCCCGCATCTGAATCTTGCCGAGAATCAGAACCCAGTGAGGCAGAGCCTCAAGCTTCACTTCAAGAACGCATCCGACAGAATTCAGACCCCCATACGCCCGCCGAGGAAACCCTAGTGCAGAGTGCTCAAAGGAAATTGGCGAATCTGCATACAAAACGTCGACAAAAGGTGCAGTGATAGCGGCGAAAGACGGCGAGGGAGGTGCGGGGTGGTGAGCTCACAACGCAAGTGGAGGGATGGAAGTACAAGGCACGCTGCAACCGGAGGCGAGAAAGCGCAATTGCTGTTCAGTTCGCCATAGCCAAGATTCTCCCTTCCTCTTCCTCCCCATACGACAGCTGATCAGTTTGATGTTTAGTTCAAAATTGAGAATTTATACTGTTCTTTGCTTCGCAATGCGGTATACACATTGGTACAATCCTGTCATCTCGACGAAGTGATTCTTTGTTTAGAAGAAGTCGAGGTGCAGTTGAAGTACTTCTCTCTTTGTCAGGGCTTTACCATTGGCTGCTGCTTTCTGTGTTGATCATGCAGGTTTGTTCTTTTCTTCCAAGGCTGAACTAATCGCAACAAGCAAGCTGAGCTTCGAAAAAATCGTGAATGAAACTGGCCACAATGATTTGGTTTGGCCCTTTCGAGGTATTCAGAGTGCCGTCTTGCAAACGAGCTGTGTCATGCCCGACGATGATACCGCATTTGAGTTTTCCGCAATGGTTGTGAAGTAGGTGCTGATGTAACATCCTGTGGACTTATCTCTATGGTACCGAAAAGGGTGGTCCTGAAGCTTATTGAGGAGAACTGCGGAGTGCCGGAGGAAATGCTTCATGATCAGTGAGTCGTGGCAGCTTGTTAGGTTGGTACTAGAATATCTGGTTTAGGCAATGATTCCTGAGACGATTGAACTATGTTGGAATGGATCTTTGAGCTGTGTTTTCCAGAGTTTAGTTGAAGCTCGGGGGAGCACTCACTTAAGTGTGCCTCTATCAGTGCTTCTAACAACCATTCCGTTTAAGGAATTCCGTAGCTGCATTCTTTCTGTCCGAAGCTATCGTCAAGGGGTTTAGGGTGAGGTCACAACAATAGAAATACCAGGCTGTGTTTCGGAATATGATAAGAATTTAGAATACTACTCCTTGGCTGTGGAGCCCTGTTTTGCATGTATTTGTGAACTGGCTTTTTCAGAGTTCAGTTGCGTCATTTTCGACAGTTAAACATGCTCGAGAATGTGGTTGAGAAAATCATCCAGTAACTTCAGTGAGCTTTGTTGTTTGATTCTTGCCGTGTGAAGCCATCCTTACCGGCTGTCTCAATTGCTCTAAGTAAGTATCTGCGGTCAAGTGGGTGAAATGGGAAGAAAGAAGAGCGGAAGCACACATGGGTGGTCCTGAAGGATCTACACTTGTGTTGTCAAGGACCAGGTAGGCACCATAAAATAAAACGAGAGACAAGTGCTGACATCTTCTGGAGCTCGATTTTTAGTTTGAAAGCTCCTAGAGGCCACCAAAGTGGAAAATACTCACGAAACCCCGGTATCTGTAGTGGTTCCGAACTTGGCAGCTTCTTGCTGTTGTCTTCCAGCGCAGCTATGGTGCTCGTTTGGTTCTGAGTCAGTAAATTATGAAACTTCTCTATACATTCCTAAGAGGATTCCAATGTAAACTCCAATGTATATTATCTGGGTCCTGTATAAATAAGTGGTGTTTCCCCTTGGTGTCTCAACTTGTTGGCCGGAGGTTTTGCATTTGAAGATGCTCTGTGGTTGTAGTGTAATATGAGGATGGCTAGGGGATTTGTTTTGATGTGCGAGTGCGAATCATGGCGCGTCTGTGGGTCGTTGCCTGTGTCCGACCTCTGTCGGCTTTCTTCGGTGATTCTTTAACTTCCACATTGGAGATGATTTAGAAATTTCTATGGAGTTCTATGGTTCATGAGGGGAATTCTGTGATCTGACTAGCGTATGGTGATCGTTTTGATGATTTGCAAATTAAAGAAATAGAAGGATGCAGTTTCATTTGTTTGAAAACCTGACTACCCTCTTGTCAGTTCCTCTGCTTGTCGCAAATAAGTCCTCCACCACATCGAAACCCTAATTTGGGGAAACTGAGAATATCCAACGGAGTCACAAGTCCAGTGGCTGAATGGAAATTTTATATTTGCGATTCAGAACACATGACAGTGGAAATAGGGAGAAGCAGTAGCTTGTCATTCCAAGCTTCGAAAGGCGAGGAACATCAGTATGCGAAACCTTATACTACAGAGGATAAAAGAAAACTTCTCCACTTGAGCAGGATTTGGGCACCCGATGAACAGATTGCAAAACACTCCTAACGTACGTCACAGCAAGAACAACAATTCAACCCTCCGCCAAATTGCTACTCAATTTTAATCCGACTAGGAGACAAAGGGGCATCATTCTGAGCTTCGAAAGCCATGAACACAACCTCTGTAACCTGACCTGATAATAGAGAGAGAGAGAGAGAGAGAGAGACAGCCTGTACTCTACAACGCTTCTACAAAAAGGCATCGCCGACGCCCGGATTGCAAAACCCTACGACAAGCAAATGCTTCGACCGTTGCGCACGATTCATGATTGTGGAAGCACTTTCCGTAATAAAATCGGGGTACAGTGAACCCCGGACAGCCCTGGGACTGGAGAGAGGGGTGTTGCCATCAACGGGGGGGACTTCGGGTACCTAGGACTCACCACGCGCGCGCAACGGTTATCGGTTACCTGCACAGAGGTCCCAGGGTCGAGTCCGTCCCCCCCTCCGTGTCCTGCCCTTTTGTTTTCCCTCTTCGGTTCCCTATCCTAGCTCCGCGCTTCTTGATCATCACCAGCCCTTTTTTTTACTTTTTGAGAAAGTGCGAGGGTGGTGATCACTTAAAATTTGGTGAAGTATTGTATTTCTTCATTCATCCATCTTTTGGACAAAAAAATACTTTTCAATCATATTTATACACTTTTTCATCCAAATCTAGTGAATTCATCCACATTTTAAAGAAAAATGAAAAATTTATGGGGAAAAGTAGACATTTATTTTGGAATGGTGCAATTTGATCCCGTGGTGCCAAAAATAAAAGGGTTGGTCATCATTCATCAGTCATCACCTCTTGTCTCCCGGCTAGAGTGAATTGACCCCTCGCTTGTCCCTAAGGGAAAATGCTAAAATTCTTTATTTGCCACGCATGATAAAATTTGTAAATTCTGAATTCATATGAATCAATTGCTTCAACCTGTTTTCATTTTCATCTACTATAGTACTTGATGTGTACCTTGTTAAATGCACACATATGAAGGAGATTTGAAATGTTAAAGATTTTGGTTCTCCTCGTGACAATGAAGAAACGAATCTAGTATGAGGTGGAGTGTGGCAAAGAAAATGATGCAACATCCTAAATGCTCTTCTCCAACATTAGCCATGTGCAACGACAAAGATTTCTTGGGAAAAAAACAAATACAATAGTAGGTGACACAATTAACCTAGTCTAATGATGTAAGTGACCATCTTCTAGTCATTGTCCCTCTTTTTTGAGCTCCCTGTTTTCAAATTTCATATTTCTTTTTCAATAAAAAGTAATTCTATAAACTGACTACCTCATGAATCCAATGGTGGTGTCCATGCTGTATGCACTTGGAGAAGAGTACTTTTGAGTTTTTTCTTGTCAAGGTATCCCCATTATGCATTCAAGTCTATTTGTAGTGGACTGTTTCCAAGGCAGAATGCACGTTGAGACTCTCTTACAATAAGAAAAGTTTGAATAAGTTAGTAACGAATGACTTTGACTTTATTGTATAAGCTCAATTGCCCGAGCTACAGACTGCATTGCCCAATACTGAATGTTTTTTCCACACTTTTGCAACAAGTTGCGAAGCACAGTACTTACAGGGATCCAGCCAAAGGAAGCCTGTGCTCCAATTGTGGCATAATCGTACCAGCTATGGCTGCAGTTAATTTGATACTCGGCCTGGTGACATCACGATCATTGTTGTGCATATTGAAAACCTCGATGACTTATGTTGTGCCTGACCCCTGGAACTCGATCTTTCATGAAAGTATTGCATGTGCCTTCGCTGGTCCATTTTTTCATTTTCCTCTCCATTTGGTCGGCTTGCTGGTTGTTGTGCATGGGATAGAAGCACACTACGCCCCCCTAAAAAGTATGTCAAAAAAGTATTTGGGGGGATGTATTGAGGTTCAACTAGTTTTGGGGATTGAAGAACTAAATCTTTTTGGTTTGTATGTAGATGCAATAGGTGAGTAACCTTGTAAAGATTTGTTTTTGTTAGCCATCAAATTGTAAAAATATTTTTTCCAAACTTGAAAAAGTATTTTTTTTGAGAATGGAAAGTACGTCAAATTTATCAAAAGAATGGAAAGTACTTTGTGGAGGAAAAACAAACAATTAACTTCAAGTGATTTACCAATACTTTAATAGATTATTTACTATGTAAGGGATTCCTGCTGATAGATAGGGTATAGTTGTAGTTTTTGGTGGAATTTGGGAGCTTATCTAGCATTCCCTTCTATAGCAAAAATTGGATGAGAAACAAAATATTTTGGCTGATCCTTTGGTCATGGAAGCATCATGAACATGGACCATAGGATGGATAATGGTCTAATCTCCTAAAATATTTATATTTTTGAAGAAATAAAATTTCTTGAGTTAGTAACAAAAAGTACTATGAGTATATAGAGTACATTTATGAGTTAAACTGTCATTTATTTCAAAGTTTATTTAGATTTCAACCATACATTTTTGGACTAGAATCCATTATTGTGAAGTGAATCTCTTTGTCTTTGTTGTCTCTTCTTTCCATAGCTTGCACACATTGTATCTTCATGTGTAGAAAATGTATACTCTCTATAGAATACAAAAAATGTACACTTCAAGTACTAAGAAATTTGGCGGAAGATGTACCCAGTATTGTGCGCTTCTACCAAGTGCAATATTTGATTTGAATAATTTGATTAGGTGAATATGGCGATAGAGCCTTGCCATAGATTTTGAGAGTCACTCGTATTGCCAATAAATTAAGGTGGTAACTAAGTTGAGTCCAATTCTTAACCCCTCAATGTCATAGAGAGAACAACATAAGTGAGGAGTTTTTTATTGTTGGATCTAGAAAATCCACAATAATTTGAGAACTATTGGATTATTGAAGATTTCACAGTTGAGATTTGAAGCAACTTATCGATGAGTACAAATTTGCAATTGAGTATGAATGTGCAATTTATAAGAGAATCCACCATGCCGATTTCGAGATTATAATATTTGATGAACTTGGTATTCCACAAATCCTATTTTCTCAGCGTCCAAAAAAACTCTGATGCGAATCATGGGTTAAAGAGTTTTCAAGGGGCGAATCTCTTGCTATTGAAGCTTCTTTGGGTCCGGACGAACCTTGGGTGCCTGCAACCGAGTCTCGTGTAAAACCTTCAAAGGAAGAGGTGTGTACCGATGGATTCCTTCAAGTTTACTTCCAGGACTAGTATTCTATATATCTATGATATTTCGAAACACAGCCTGGTATTTCTATTGTTGTGACCTCCGTCACCCTAAACCCCTCGACGATAGCTTCAGACCGAGAGAATGCAGCTACGGAATTCCTTCAACGGAACGGTTGTTTGAAGCACTGATGGAGGCACAAATAATGCTCACCCGAGCTGCAACTAAACTCTGGAAAACACAGCTCAAAGATCCATTCCAACATAGTTCAATCATCGCAGGAATCACTGCCTAAACCAGATATTCTAGTACTAACCTAACAAGCTGCCACGACTCACTGATCATGAAGCATTTCCTCCGGCACTCCGCGGTTCTCCTCAATAAGCTTCAGGACCACCCTTTTCGGTACCACAGTGATAAGTCCACAGGATGTTACATCAGCACCTACTTCATAACCATTGCAGAAAACTCAAATGCGGTATCATCGTCGGGCATGACACAGCTCGTTTGCAAGACGGCACTCTGAATACCTCGAAATGGTGAAACCAAATCATTGTGGCCAGTTGCTTTCACGATTTTTTCGAAGCTCAGCTTGCATGTTGCGATTAGTTCTGCCGTGGAAGAAAAGAGCAGACCTGCGCGCATGATCAACACAGAGAGCAGCAGCCAATGGTAAAGCCCTGATAAAGAGAGAAGTACTTCAACTGCATCTCGACTTCTTATAAACAAAGAATCCCTTCCTCGAGATGACAGGATTGTACTAATGTGTATACCGCATTGCGAAGCAAAGAACAGTACAAATTCTCAATTTTGAACTAAACATCAAACTGATCAGCTGTCATATGGGGAGGAAGAGGAAGGGAGAATCCTGGCTATGGCGAACTGAACAGCAATTGCTTTCTCACCTCTGGTTGCAGCGTGCCTTGTACTTCCATCCCTCCACTTGCGTTGTGAGCTCACCACCCCGCACCTCCCTCACCGCTATCACTGCGCCTTTTGTCGACGTTTTGTATGCAGATTCGCCAATTTCCTTTGAGCACTCTGCACTAGGGATTCCTCGGCGGGCGTGTGAGGGTCGGACTTCTGGCGGATGCGTTCTTGAAGTGAAGCTTCAAGCTCTTCCCCACTGGGTTCTGATTCTCGGCAAGATTCAGTTGCGGGGACTCCGTGACGCGGGGGTCTGGGTCGGATTTTTGATTCTGGTTAGGGTGGTCGAGGACATGGTGTCGATTTCTTATTTCACTACTCATGGAGTCGATTAGTTCCTATTGCTTCCCCTGTTTTTTCTGATGCACAGTGCTTGAAGTGCGACGGATCGATTCTTAGTTCGGCCAGCAAAAGCACAGGTGCGGAGGTGTCTCGGTGTCCCCCGGATTTCCCGTTCGCTGCTCTGTAATTTCGGTGCACTTGAAGTCGACTTGCTGCTGCTTCTTCCCTTCGAGTCCAGGTATCTTACGATGCAGAAACTGTGAAAGGGAGACGGATTCGTATTCGATCTCCCGGCGGCGCGGGAACTTGCCAAACCGTATAGTAAGCAACTGCTTCTGCCGGTGGGTAACTGGGCACGATTCATGAATGTGGCAGCCCCTACCGTAATAAAGGCGGAGTACGGGTAAAGATGGACAACCCTGGGACTTGTGTGAGAGAGGGATGATACCTTCCAGGGGAATCCGGATTACCTTGGCCTCGCTGATCGGTTGGGTTGGTCGATACCACCGAGATATCCCAGGGTCGAGTCCGTCCTCCCCCAAAGTTGGGACAGATTGTTTTTGGTTCCCTCTGAGCTTCACTTCCCCAGCTACACCACGCGTTTCTTGGTCGAGGGGGAGCGATGGCGAAGCCCAAGGTTTCTTTCGCTTCGCTTTCTGGTGCAATTTGGTGCAAAAAATTACTTTGGCTAAAATATGGCAACAAGCCGTGAAGTTTTTCACCACAAAACTTCCAAACCAAACTTTGATTTTCAAAGAAAATTGTGGATAAAATCATCAAATTGTGGATGAAAACAAACTAATGGACATGTGATATGTGCTAATGTCATATTGATATTTTCTATCCAATATGTGATTGAATGTTGAAATTTGGAGCACCACTATTAAAAGTTTCTATCGCCACTTCGGCACTTCTTGAAAAAATGAAAAAAATAAAGCCTTCAATTGATGCAAAGTGTGTGCATCAACAAAGATTCCTCAGGAAAAAGACAACAACAATGGCAAGCGACAGACACAATCAATCAAAGTGAGAGAGAGAGAGAGAGAGTCCTCAAACCTCTGAAATTGTGAATAAAAATATTTGAACCTATAAATGAATAGACCTTACACACCAAGAAAATATCGTACTTAGTTCATTATGGAGATAATTTGAGGGAAACTTAGGTTCATGGAAGTAGGCAAAGTAAGTTATTCATTATTCCACTAACATGAACCAAACTCTATTCCTTTGAATGAAAGACAACCATTGAAAGTACGTAAATTCATTATAGCAAACAAAGGGGTTAGGTTCTAAGTAGTTTTTCTTTTGCATTTTGATATAGTAGAAATTGCATACAATGAGAAATTGGGGTTGGAAAGGTTGGAATTGGATTGTAAAGTCACTATGCATGAACTCAATGATCATCACCATGCATGCCGCTTCTACACATATGAAATTGGGGTTCATTCATTCTTGCGCAATCTAAAGAAACACTTTTCAATTGCCAATTAGGTGGTTTGGAAATCTTTTGATTGGTGTAGAATCTTGCCAAAATCATTGCAATGTTGAATTCTTTATATCTTTTTATTCTCAAAAGGCCTCCTTTTTGTCCTTGTTTGTTGTTCTCTTTGTGTTGTTTGAATTATTTATTTGTAGGGCGAATAATTTGACTTTTGCTTGGATTTTGGAAGCGACTAATAACTCTAGTTTTGTCCCTCACAAATATCTCCAAACCTAAAGGTAATTTACACCTATGAAACTCTAAGTTCTATACTAGTTAGGATTCGTCACATGCACTCATAGATTGAGATTTTGGTCATAGTTTGGGAAGGTATTCACAATGTACTCTATCAATATAGACTTTTGCTACTTTGGGGGTATTCAACCTATATACAAGCAAGATAGTAGTATATATTTAGTGCTTTAGGCTTTCATGGACAAATTAATAAATTGATAAGTACTTTATCTTTTATGATTTAACACTCCTTTTAGGGATTTTAACAATGAGATGTAAAAATGAAAAAAAGAAACTATGTGTCTCAAGTGACAAATTAGGGGCTTACAATCTCCTAAAATTTTTTAAAATATTTTCAATTCATATTGGTGGTGAAGGCATGTTTGCACGAGTGTTTTCTTATTTTTTGTAGATAAAATTCTATTTCCAAGCTTGAAGCTCTTCTAAGTTCTAAGACCTTGGGAGATCACTCTTGAGTTTTTAGGATATTACGTGAATTAAAAGACATGGTTCATTCAATTCGAAGGGATAAAATTTTCTATAATATGTAGGGTTGTTGTAGGATCCATGAAATTACACATATTCTAATATATATAAATTAGAATACATATAAAAATCATGTAGTAGGAATTTTTATTAATAATTTAGACTTAATAGATAGGGGTTGTGCAAAATTTTCATGGTACTATGAATGTAGGTAAGGACAAATAATTTCATGTAGATGATAAAATGGACACAATCAAGAAAATCTGCAATGAAGGGTGTTTGAATAAAAGTGTGCTATAATACTAATAGTGTATTTATCAAAAAAATTAAGTGTAAATGGAAGAAATTGACCTCAAATGGCATAAATTGTCACATTGCATGTATAAAGAGGTTTACCTTTGTGGATTCAATGACCTTGAAATTATACAATAAAAGGATAGAGTTTATTGTTAACTTCAATCTTTGAAGCCCTACATGTTAACCCCTAAAGTTCCATGACTATGTTTTCACTAAAAATTCTCCAAAATTGCTAATTTTAATACAAGTACCAAATTTTTTCTTAAAACTTTTTTTGACACATGTAACCATAGGATCTTGTAGTATGTTGACTTGAGAGCATGCAATAAAAATTTACGAAATTTCCACCACATGGATTGCAAGATATAAGCATCTAAATTCACTAAAATCATTTTTTTGGCCCTGCAAAAAACAGGGCAGCTGCATTTCACAAGCTAATTTTTCTATGAAAAATTGTCCAAAATGGTGGTGCTTCTTTGGATTTGTTTTCCTAGAAAAGTTGGCCACATGCTTGAAAATTTTCAGATCATTTGGAATTGTACAACATATAGGAAAAAAGTAGTAAGTAGATAGTAGTAGAGAATGATTCAAAATACTAAATTGTTAAGAATTTAATTATGGAATTGAAAAATGACAATCCCAATGGTTGCAATGTTATAATAAACAATCTACATCCTATGGTTTTATTTTTTTTCAATAATATTGAAAATGAAGAAAGATAAAGGACTTTAAAGTTTATTTTAGAGTAGAAAATCCATAAGTCCCCACAAACAAAAAATCCTCATAAATTTTGACTCCCTAACCAAAATGGAATGATTCAGAGCTTTCCAAGTATGTATAACTCTAGAAAACCAATCTCAAATTTCAGTTTTTGAAAAAAGTGATATTTTTTAATATGCCCAAACTTCCCAATTACGAAAAAAAGTAACATATTAGGCCATAACTTTTGATTCGTATTTCCAAATGTCCTAAAATTTAGTGCACTTGAAAGATATTCCTTGTCTCCACCTTCTCCTAAAATTTGGGCCAGAAATATAGAAATCTCTAGCCACACATACTTGCCCAAAACTGCTATATAGCCACAAAATGCATGTTGGTCCTTTAGGGGTTAAATATACTCATATTGAATGGAATATTCACATCATAATTTTATTGGGGATTTAGAAGTGTTTAATGGTAAAAATGTAATAAAAAACCACCACTTGGTCAACGGCACTTGTGTTGAATTGATTGTTGTTGGTTTCACAAGGTATATCTTACACATGTATATAATCAAGAGAAGGAAAATTTGTAAAAAAGTGCAACATCAAGAATAATTTAGAGACTTAAATTTTCCCTATAAGGGAGACAAACTTAAAAAACCACATAAATGAATTTACAAAAAAACATAGGGTACTGGAAATACGCCCTTGTAGATTTTTATGTAAAAATACGTTCATCTTAAATGCAATTATGAAGGTAAATAGCCCCACATCATATACCTTCTTAACCTATGTTTAAACCTTATATTACAAGGAATGATCTCTCTAAGTTCCTAGAATTTTACATTGGAAAATTTGTCCTCCCTTCTCTAAGCCCAATTTGAAATTTACCCCCTAAGCACTTCGAAGTCCATATCATAAATGATGAATAACATTAGAAAAGTTTGGCCAGATTATTTTAGTGTCATTTTGACACTAAAGGTTACATACAAGTCATTTTAGTATCATTTTATCCATACTAGTTTGGTATGGAGGTTGGCACCAAATTAACTTAATTGCATTTCAATGCACCATCATGGCACCATGTTCACATGCCTAGAAGTTCATGATGAAAGGACATCCAAACGAACTAAAGAACTTATCATTTATCCAAACTAATGCTTAAACTGCTAAAAGACACCCTTTCTTTATATGAATTTTGATGCAACTGCATAAAAATATATATACAAATAGAGATAAAAATAAGAATGAATAAAAATTCAATCAAGGATGAATGAGTTGAAGCTTGTATACATTAAAAGCTTGACATATTTATTCTACCATTTTCATGATGTGGTTAGGGTGCAAAATCTGCAACCAAGTAGTGAGGTGTCGATTCTGCCATTCACTAGTACTGATTTTGCCTGCTTTCAACACTTGAGAGCATGCAACTCCCGAGGCCTTAAGGTAGACCAGCCCATTTCCGTCATCTTCCTATAACCGCCATCCTAGTTTTGGCCCCATCACCACCTTAAAATCCTCCCAAGTCCATTCACTGCACTGACAATTTCAGTGCATTAATTTCAACTTTGGTAACGTGTCAGCCTTTGATTGGTGGAAACTCCGGTGTTAATAGGTAAATGTTATGGCGGTTATAGGTTGAGGATAGAACATTTATGACCCTAGTCTAGTGGCGGATTTGTAATTTAGGGCAGACCACTTTAAAAATTCATAGAAATTACAATTTTTATCGGAAAATTATAATTCCACTTGGGTTTGATTCATGAAACATGCGCACACCTCTGAAAAATATGTGCCCCTCCTGGAGTTGGTCCTAATATACTCAGATTGCGAATCAGGGTGGTAATAGGTTGGTCTACCTTATACCACATGTGCAGCTACAGGTCTCCACCTGCAGCCGCTTGTGTGGCAAAATGCATGGAGAGTTTCTTGCTCTCTAATATATCACGATCTTCTAAGAGAATTCTTTTGCCTTTAATTAATACTAATCTTTACTGGTCAAGTTATATTCGGCAGGAAATCTTTCCAAAAATCAGAACCAATTGAAAAAGAAAATCTGTAAAATATTTCTACTAAGGGTAGAAGGCTCAAGAATGGCACATCTAAGGAAAAAAAGAGATGTGTGGAAGAAACTGTTTGTCCAATGACTTCCAATTTTTTTTGTAGACAAAGAAATGGAAAATAAACAAATTGCAATTTAAATTATAATTTTCTGAATTTTCTGAATTAGATATGGTTTTCCAAAGTGAAAAGTTTGTAGGCTATTAATAATGTTCTTAGACTTTAGCAATAATGAATTATCATATGCCTTTGAAAAGAGTAGATTGGTCCAGAAATAGATGAAGTGGGTGCTCACTACGTTTAGGAAAGTTCCATAATGTGGGAATAGAGTGTCCTAAATCGAGCAAGAGAAATTTGCACCTTGAAATTTATATTTATCATTTCTTTCTTATTGTCATCTTGAATTCTATGTTCACAATTAAATGATGCATTCATGATTAATGAATCATACATAATAATAGTCCAAAAGCATTGTTCACTGTCCTGAAATCATGCACTTGCAGTCACATTTTCCTACCTCAAAAAATGGTGTCCATTTCAACAACCACATGCTCTGTACATGGGCTGCTTCTATGGTTGCTTCTAAATGCCTGCTCCATTTAAGGACCTTCTACCTCATAGGATCTTTTTCAGATTAACCTTACACTCCAACACAAAGTAATATTCCAGAAGGATGTATTGAACCCCTTCACTTACTGAAGTAAGAGCAACCCTACAACAACTCTCTAAGTGATTCCAACTGGGTAACTGGTTAGGCTGGGCCGAAGTGTGTGCCACACGGCGAGGGTCGGAACTAGCTGTCCAGGGCCAAATTTGAAGAGTGTCCGGCCAAATACCCAGTCTCATGAATGACTGCTAAAGGAGTTGACTGTCCTTCTCACCCCGATATCGAGGTATTGACCTCTAGCTATGCCTGACAATAAATTCCATTATTTACTATAGTGCTCATAAGCATTAGATCTATGGGTTGGCATTCATTAATGATGTGTGTAAGGGCAACCCCACGGCAGGTGCGCCAGAGAGGGGCCCGAAGTGGAGGTTTAGCACGGTGTACAAATACATCTGGCGCTTGTGTCCATCTGCTGCCCCACAGTGAAATGGGAAAAGAAACACTCCAAGAGTAAGTGATGCGGCCCTTTTCGTTGGTCTGTCCGGGTTTTTAGGGGGAGATGTGTGGTCAGTTTGTGGTCCTTTGTTTTCCCGGCAGGCCACCTGTGGCTGCCGGTTTTGTATCTTGCCCTTTGCAATGAAATTATGTTTCATTTGTTTCAAAAAAAAAAGAAACATGCCAAGGGGGAGATCCACAGGGAACCAAAAATTCAGTCCACTCATGGTGCTCGGGTAATCTTTATTTAATATGAAACAAATGAAATGTGCGGTTTGTACCTCAAAAAGTGTGTCAGAAGGACATCCAAAGTGCTTGGCGCGACACACTCAAGACCCTTCAATTTCCAGTGCCATCTCCAAATCTCAGTGTGGCTGGTTATTAATTTTTCCTTGGCGTGCTTACTGTGGGATAGGAATTCAGTCCAAGCTCGCCCATTGGTTGTGTCTGGGCCCCTTAGCACCCTGTTGTGGGGGTGCTCTAAGATATGGAGGGATGAGGTCTCTCTAAGGTAAAACAACCCATTACGGACCAAATGGAGGGAGGGGGGGGGGGAGTTGCCCTCTTGTCATTTTTGAAATTTTCTATCTTTTTTTCTAGAGAAAGTCAAGTGATAGAAATGGCAAAAGCATTTTAAACTATATTTTTTCAACAAAGTGTGAATTTGTTATGAATTTTTGAAGTGTTCAGCCCATCATAGCTTGTAGACTACTCCAAAACCAACAAAAACTGATCCATAACACTCATCTTGCTTACCTATTACAGTCACAATATTTTCTAACATAGAAGACCTGAAAAAGGCACTTCCTGCAATGAACTAACACTAAAAAACTAAAAGTTCCTATTGCAATCACTAATTACTCTATTCCAGTTAGCTAAGGCATTGAATGTGGTCCAAATCTCAATAACTAAAAGAAAATTGTAATGGGCTCATTCATAGAGTTCCGTAATGGGCAAAAGGTCCGTAATGGGTTGTTTTACCTTACTTGGCTTCCATCCTCTCTCTAAAAGTAAAGGTCATTATATCCACATGGCTGGGCCCCCCCTGTGGATATAAGAAGTTTCTCTTCTCGAATGGCAATTCAACCCAAGCAATCATTACTTGTGAGGTATTTTGAGATAATCATTATCAAAAACTTGGAGACAATTGTGATGTAAGGCAACCCTCAATGACTTGAAAATTAAGTTTTTGTAAGGTTAAATTTTAAATAAAAATAAACAGGAATCCTTGGTTGGGGTGCTTGTCTCTTTTAGCATATTGCCCTACACTATCATGTAGTGTAGCAGAGTGCCACTATATGGGCCGGCTACATTTGAAGAGCTCTCCAAATAGCCCAATTCTTCGCCTCTCCCATGTGTCAGACATGGGGTGGCTCAAATAAGAGTGGCTCCAATCACTAGTAGAAAATGGTGCTTTAATCAACAAAATTCAGCTGAGATATTTTTGTGTTTTCTACCATAAAACAAAAAAATTACACTAATTGCAACACAATTTTCAAAAATCTCCGTTCTATGCAATGCAATTTAAAAAAAATATCAGTTGAATTTTGTTGACTGAAACATTGTTTTCTACTAGTTAAATGCATGGAAATACATACGCCAAGTGCATGATGACGGGGGTTACTAAAAAAACAAACCCAATGCAATTGGCATTGGTATTTGTTTATTCTTGAGCTTGTCATATTCTACCCCTGGCACGGCATTGAGAAAATATGAAGAGCTCGCGAGGTGGCACACTATAGCCAAAGTCAACAGTGTCACCCCTTTTCAACCTTGTTTTGCATGCTAATAAATTCAAGGCTTTTTGAGCTTTCCTATTTTGCATGATCATGAAACGATCTTCAATGTTCAAAAGTGTGTGCACAAGGGAGTCCTATTTGGACAAATGTGCATGACATAAAATAAAAAAAATTTATATGTCCTTTGGTAGGAATATGTCCATCTATCATGGGGATAGATCAAAAGAATTTCAGCTCCAAATCATTAATATTGGATACTCCCTAATATGAAAAAACTTAAAAACTTAAAGTGTTACAAATCAATGAAATTGACTTTTAAATATGAAATGATTCTTTTTCATTCCAAATAAATAAGGAATTTGATAACTATCAAAACATTCAACTTATCTTTAATAGAAATTTCAATTTCATCGGACTCGTGCTTCAAAGTTATATCAAAGACAAGTGTGCAAAGCTACATGTGATGCCCAAAGCAACCACCAATTCTTGCAATTACACTATAATTATTCGTGTTGTATTTATCCTCTTGTTGTTCATTATTTTCTTTATTGAACATAGCTTTGTGAACATTATTTGTGTTCAATGGATTTTTTTGGATTTATTGGTCATTTGATGCAAAATTGGAATAAGATAACTAGAAACTAAAACTTTTTTTTAAAACATAGCCTACAAACAAAATTGTGAAAAGAAACTTAACCCCTAAAGTCCCAAACAATGCTTTTGGCATTGTAGATATTTTGGGCAGCTCACTACAAGTGGAATTTTCAATTTTTCCTTTGAAATCTTCACACAACATGTGGTTGAGTAGCTTTGAGACCCAACAATTTTCATAACTTTTGACAACATAGTTAAAAAGTCATAGGATGATATATAGTTTCTTTCCAACTCGGGCAGATAAGAAAAAATCATTTTTATTAGAAATAAAAATTTGAAATTGGTTTTCTAGATTTATATATACATAGAAAGCCTTGAATCATTCCATTTTGATTAACGAGGTGAAAATTTTGAGGAGTTTTAGTTTGTGGGCAATTATGGATTCTCTACTCTCAAATAAACTTTGAAGTCCTTCATTGAACTCCATTTTCAATATGTTTGGGAAAAAATAAAATCATAGGATTTAGATTGTTTATCACAACATTACAACCATTGGGATTGGCATTTTACAATTCCATAATAAAACTCTTAACAATTTAGTAATTTGAATCATTCTCTACTTCTTTCTATTTATTATTTTTTTCCTATATGTTGTACAATTTGAAATGATTTGAATTTTTTCAAGCATGTAGCCAACTTACCTTGAAAAATGAATCCAATGACTCATATTCATTTTGTACATTTTTTTCATACAAATGTGACCTTGTGAAGTGCAACTACTTGGTTTTTTGTAGGGACAAAAAAGGATTTTTGTCAATTCAAATGCTAATATCTTGCAATCTACATGGTGGGAATTTCTGAAATTTTTTCCACATGTTTTGGAACTAGATTAATACAAGATCCTATAGTTACATGTGTCCAAAAATGTTGTTTTTTCTAAAATTTGGTTCTTGTACTAGAAATGGTAGTTTAGGAGCATTTTGGGTGAAAACATAGTCAAAAACCTATAGGGGTTAAACAAACAATAGCCCCACATATGATGCTCAATATGAGAAAATTAGGTACCAATAGGACACTCAAAAATTATGAAAGGAAAAATAATACTTTCAATGAAATATCCTTAAAATGTATTTAAATGTGAAAGTTTATAGGTAAAGCTCCCCCTTCATTACACCAAATCAAAGACTTCATTTGTCTTACACGTATCTTCTTGATATTGATTATCATTGAACCTATTTCTTACAAAACTTAAACTAGGAAGATCTGTTAGGATCCTAGCCTAATTGGATCCCTAGTAATGGACCTCATTTCATTCATTTGCATCTTGGAGAAGCAACAATTACATTCACTTTGGAATCAAGGTTCAAATAGTTTGAGTCAAGACTTAAAAGGTTGGAATTGGGTTAAAAAGTTAATATTCAATGATTATACATCTTCATTACATAGCTTTCACACATGGCATAAGGATGTAACTTTTAGATTGTTATTGATATCATGCAAGAATCATGTACAGAACCACATTAGGAGCCAAAAGACAAAAATAGCCCACAATGGGAATTGTTATGTAATTTTTCTTTGAAACCTATGATGTATCTTTTTTCTAAAAATGAAATGACCAAAATACATGTGGAGTATACCTAAATTTGTTGTTCTCTAGCTAGAAAAATTTTGAATTTAGTAAATGTAAGGGCATTGACCAAAGGATCAAGGTCTACAATGGGGTGCAATCCTAATGTTGCATTGCCAAGATTAGGTTGTCTTGCCATCATGATGGGCTTGTGTATTTTTTCTAATCAGCAACATCCCAAAAATTCATACAAATATAATTTTGGTCCCACACTTGTTCCAAGAATACCTAAGGCACTAGTACGTAAAGGAGTTCTAATAAGGGTTGGAACTTGGTTCCTTTCATTAAATCATACATTTTCTTTATTGTATTTGGTTAACCCTTAAACGTTGAAGTGGATGTTTTGTGTCCGACCAATGACTTCATTGTTGATTGTAGAGAAACAAAATGCACCTATTGGTCCAATAATGAGAGTAGTTTTTGCTAACTGCCTTGGTCATGGAGGCTTAGTTCTTTGAGGGTTGACAGTTAAAAGGGGATTTTAGATTCTCTATGCCAAAATGCATTTTTTGACTCAAATTTCAATTTCCAAAGTGTTGAAAACAGGTTCATTATCTAAAATCTTGTGCCATCAACATTTAGGTTTTGGTGTAGATTTTTTAGTCCCAAATGTTATAATGCCGGTGTCACACTTTGGGTAGTGTTGTATGTGGGTTTACACACCTCAGGAATTATTAAGGTAAAACAACCCATTACGGAACTCTATGAATGAGCCCATTACAATTTTCTTTTAGTTATTAAGATTTGGGCCACATTCAATGCCTTAGCTAACTGGAATGGAGTAATTAGTGATTGTAATAGGAACTTTTAGTTTTTTAGTGTTAGTTCATTGTAGGAAGTGCCTTTTTCAAGTCTTCTATGTTAGAAAATATTGTAATTGTAATAGATAAGCAAGATGAGTGTTATGGATCAGTTTTTGTTGGTTTTGGGGTAGTCTACAAGCTGTGATGGGTTGAACTCTTGAAAGATTCATAACAAATTCACACTTTGTTGAAAAAATATAGTTTAAAATGCTTTTGCCATTTCTATCACTTGACTTTCTCTGGAAAAAAAGATGGAAAATTTCAAAAATGACAAGAGGGCAACCCCCCCATTTGGTCTGTAATGGGCTGTTTTACCTTACATACCACGTATGCATACTTTGGATTTTCTTATGGAAACGTAGTGATGTAACTATGAGCTCAGTCTTCTTTGAAATTCAACAGCTATTTTGCTAAACTTTTTAAGTTTGTAAGTTAGTACAAACAAAAGGTGCCAAATTTTCATGGAGTAGTGGTCCTGTAAGTCAACACAAAGTCATGGCTCACAGTCCTTCCTTCATCCCATTCACCAACAACACTTTTATAGACAGCTGTGGGTGAACAATTGAGAGCATCGCCACTCATTCTCACCAAAGCTGGTTGGGCCAGTCTAGGGTGGGCCCGGTGACAAAAAAGTAGTCCACCGGGGACCTGACTTGGGATGAAAAGAGACCAGTCACTCCAAAAGTCTCTCACCAAACACTAGAACTCCGTCCCCACCATCTTTCTTATTTGGGTGCTTGATCTTGTGAGGTTGTTGGTTTGCATGCTACAATACATTATATCTTGCATTTTTTAATCAATTGGCATGTTGATTGGCTCCTTGGTTGGTGAAGACATTAATACTTTGAGATTGACTTTGTTTGGTGTGTCTCGAGGACGGGAATGAATGGGGCATAGTAGACGCCCTGAGGGAACAAGGCCCGGACCACCCCATTCCCCTGGCCATGTTTGGCAATACTTTGAACACACTTACATACCCAGCCATGGTACTACAGTTTTATGGTATGCCAGTAACTTAATTTAGTACTTCAGTAAGTGAAGGGGATCAGCACATCCTTCTGGAGTATTTGACTTTGTGTTGGAATGTACGGTTAATCTTTAAAAAAATCCTATAAATAGAAATATTTTACAGATTTCCTTTTTTAGTACTAAGAAAACTTTTTAAAAAATAATTAGGATTAAGAAAAAATTGGCTGCTATTTTCAAAAGTGTTTCCTAACTAAATTGAACCATTAACCCTTAACCCCTAAAGAACTGAGGCACATTTTAGACACAAATTGTGAAAAACTGCCAATTTTTAGGGCAGTGAGAAAAAAATGAATTTTTTTTTCTTTTCAAAATTCAACCATATAAATTTGTACTAGACTACTATGAGAATGTGCAGAAAAAATTTCACAAACTTTGACCATACGGATTGAAAGATTATAACATTTGAAGTTAGGAGAAAAAGTTTTTTTTCTACCTTGCCCAACAAGGCCAACAGCCTTTAACTCTACCTAGAGTGAGATTTTTACACTACACATGGTTATTTTTTTGACATTTGCATCTTACATTATGTTAGTTACATAACTGCCAAATTTCAGAAGTAGAGGAGGTGTTTTGAGCATGTTGCCCAAGCTGCCAAAAAAGTTTAGGGGAGTATAACTTTTGATCCGAGCACCCGATCGGAAATAAATTGCATTTCCACTTCGGGGATACATGTTCTCAACTTTGTCAAAATTTGAAGAACATCCATTACAAAATGACTTCATACAAACCTACATGAGATTATCTATGTACATTCAACGGTCATTCGGTCCTTTAGGGGTTACACGTCCAAGTAGATGTTTTTTGTTTGATGAATGACAAAGAATCTTTCTATGTAGGACAAAACTACAACTATTCATTCTTCAAATTTTGTGCAGAAAGGGGAGGTCTTCTATAGCACTTTGACCTCCAATGAGTATTTTTAATTTTTTAATGTAGATGTCACACGGTTTCAAAAGGGTTGATTTCCATAGTCACCAGTCCATCCTTTAAGGGTTAAGATTATAGGAGAAGGCTCAAAAACCATTCGGGAATTAAGAACCGCCCCTATAAAAGTGGCATAAACTGTGCAAAGGGTTGTTTATATGAAACCCCTTATGTGTGCCGATAAATTGTGTTTCTTTGTGCATGGTTTAAGAATATTTATGAGGTAGAAGGGGTAACTCTAATGTTTGCTTTTTGCTCATAAATTAGCTTTAAATGCTACTCATGTAAAAGTGATGTGCAATAAATTTGACACAAAAATTCTAATGTAGAATGGGGAGTGAATTAAATGAAGATGTGTTTTGCACGATTCTTTGAGGGCTATCTACTTAAGAGATTAAATTGAGAGGCAAATGTAATCAATAAAATAACAATTTTAGAGTAATTTAAAATTATTAGAGCGTCATTAGTGATGTCTTAGCTATTGGCTTTAGAAAGTGGTAGGAATTTTTAAAAATTAAATTGAAGTGAATAAAATACATGAAAAAATGTCATCCCATAACATGGCCGTTGAGTGTTCATTTTCTTCATTTGCGTAAGGAGGAACTGCCGTTTTCTAAGGTTGAAGGATTGGCAAACTAAAGGCAAATTTAGAGCACATACAATACAGACATAGTTTGGGTGAAAGTGTCAAAGTAGAAATCAAGTTATTGCAATTGCAATTCAGCCTACTAGAATGAGTGAGACCACTGTGTCTAAGGATGCAAGCGAGGGAGATGGAGGTAGTTGGCAAAGGCACTGGAGTTGGGGGAGTAGTCAATCAAAATATAACGAAGATGAAGATAGTGGAGAGGAGCAAAATCAAGAGTTATTTACATGGGCGAAACGTGAGGATGATTGATTGTGGTTCCAAGAAATGGAATGATTCGAACGGGAGGATAACATGGATGTTGCTGTCGATGAGGGTCTACTTAACGATGGACATGAGGTTTGCCGAATCATTTGCCCTCAACCTTTGTCACATGGACCTTCAAAGACCGTAGATGTGGTTAAAGATGAAGGCGGGTTTTTTGGAGATTCAACAACCGACCTCCATCTGCAATGATGAAAGAGGGAATCCAGAGACAACAACGAAGAGGATTTCGGGTCCAGAAAGGAAGTGGTAGAGGACTAGCCATTGCAAGTCCAGGCATATTCCGCCAATTAAAGGCGATGGGTTGAAGTTCGATATCCATTGCTAGAACACAGCTCGAGCTCTCCGGCCTGACATGGACAGATGACAAACTCAATTGACATCGGACTCGTGGACCAGACAGAGCTTCGAAGAAGCAAACACTGTTAAGGACTTTAGAGCGATGGTGAAAAAGGGGCTGCCTGTAGCAACGTAGCACTTGACCCATGTAGGGGTCCTCATAGATCTTCTCTACCAATCTCTTACAAACCTAGGAGTTAGATTGCTAGTCGTAAGAGGAAGAATGGGAACTGGACCAATGAGCAATTACAATGTGCCATAGTTGATTTCGATGATGGACTACCACTACGAGTAGCTACTAGGGACAATGAAATTCTTGTTTCTAGTTTAAGAGATCACATTTATGATACAACAATGCAAAGGAGGAGATGTAGATAGACTTTTTGGTTAAATTTAGAGCTTTTTGAAGATAAAGACAATTAGACAAGTTAAAGTAATTAGGAACAGAAATGAAGTGTGAATCGAGACAAATAGACAAGTAGTTATCGGAATGACTAATAGACAACCAGTTAGGGTTAGTGAAGTTAGTTAAGGACTAATAGACCAGGCAGTTAGCCTTAGTTAGTTACAATCAAAAAAATGTATAAAACTAATTGACTGCCGTTTTTCTTGCTCTCTTTCGGGCTTGTAGTGATTGCATTGCCAATTTTGTACTTGTGCATCTTTTTCAATACAAATCTGTCTATTCGTCTTAAAGTTGTGTGTGTTTGATTCTTTTAGCTAGGGATTGGCTTAAGTTTTTCTTCTGATTGGAGCAGTTGCCAGTGATTGGCTTTGTTTCCCTTAATTTTCTTCCTTTCTTTTGTTTGTCAAATTGTCTTTATTATTTCTTGAGCAGAAGGATGTTTGTGCAAGTATGTCAAATTGTCTTTTATAGCTAGTGATTGGATTATATTTAAGAGCATGTCTATTAGCCAGTGAGAGATATTGTTGATCCAGAGATGGATCGGAGTTTGGTGTGAATGGTGACTGTCAAATTGTCTGTGACTGCGGTGGCGGATTGAGGTCGAGTAGTCTGTGAATGAGCTGAAGGACAAATCGACAAGAGCTTCAAGGCGCGAATAGTCAAGACTAATGGACGGTAAGTGAGACTAATTGGATAAAACTTATAGTGAAAGTTCACTTTGGTATTTTGATTTGTGTCAAATTGTCCAAAGATTAATTCTCTATTGATGCAGTCCAATTGTCTTAGTAATTAAGTCTATAAGTTATATTAAGCCAGTGATTGGCGGAATTATTATTATTTGGTGATAGACAAATTATCAAAGAACTTATTTATTGAAATATATTAATCAGTGATTGGTCTACGTTACAATTGAATCAAATAGTCAAAATGTGGAATATTCAAGTTTTCTAGCTCATGAGGGTCAATTCGACAATAAATTATTGTTGTTAAGCAACTAGGGATGGGTGTTAAGAGTGTTGAAAAGTCTATAGCCAGTGATTGGTGGAGTTATGTTGAAATTAATGGTCAATTAGTAAAGCGGAGTTATGTTGGTCTTTATCTGTGACAAATAGACTCGAAGAGTTTGGAAATTGAGAAGTCTGTGATTGATAAATTGTATCCATGTGTGGCTCTGGTCTATTTTTCAAATAATGATGTTTAAAGTTATAACCAAGATGGGAGGATTATCTGTGGTGTTATTTGGATGAAAGAACTAAATATTAAATATGACTAATTGACTGATTCTCAATATAGTTTGGGATGTCGCTGTAGTCAAGTTGTCTGTGGGAATTTATATTGGAATAATTTACAGTATAACTAGACTAAAGAAAGACAAATAGTCAATTGATTATGGTTAAGTGATGTGACAAATTGATAAGTTGTGTAAGTTTTATAAGTACAGGAATAAAGGAGTGCAATTTTGTGTCCTTACTGTGATTTAATACGAAAACTTGATCAATTCGACAATTTGCCATAGATAGAATCTTTGTATAATTGGTTTGTTAATCTTGTGTGGGAATTTTGGACTAATTGACCATCTGTTTGAGATTGATGAGGTCAGCAATGAATCAGTGTAGTAAGACCAGTTGACAAATGACTATTTGACATAGTAGATAGAAATCTTGTTAAATTGTAAATGTGTACTGTGGGACTTGGTCCAATTGACATACTAAAGCTGTGAACTAAAGAAAGAACAGAAATGACTATTTGACTTGAATCAAAGGATTCAATTCTTACTTTTGTATACTTTGCATACTGAGTCCTATTGACATCACTAACTCTGATATTTGCATATTGCACATAGCAATTAAGTTAGTAAATAGTTACTGGACTAATTGACATTTTACTAAAACAGAAGAAGTAATTAATAAAGATGTATTTATACAAATATGTATTGTGAGTTGATTAAGTTGATAGAACATGAGCCATGACTATTTGACATATCCTGGACTATTTGACATTTAGAATTCTAGTATAAGACTGTGACTATAGGTCTATAGAATTTTCCATGGCTAATGGACTGGTATTCATATAGGTTAGGACGGAGAATACATTCATACAACATAAACACATTAATAAAGAACTTTTATACTTTTATTTATAAAAATGAATATTAATCCTACATAAAAGTGACCTTAGATACAAAATGATAGACTATTTGACTATTCCTCTAATTAAAGAACCACCACTAAGTATTTCCTTGGGTTTTTTTCCTGAGTGAAATAAAAAACTACAGGAGAGGAAAAGTGGAAGTCTTGAATGATGAAGAAGAAAAACATCTTGTAGACTACTTGATGAAAATGCAAAACCTTAGCTTCCCATTAACAATAGGGCAACTAAGAGAGAAAGTTGGTATCCTTACACAAGGTAGAGTGACCCCTTTTAGAGATGGTGTCCCTAGTCCAAGTTGGATTAAATGCTTCAAAAGAAGGCACCTAGAGTTAGCAATTAGAAAATCCCAAACTTTAGAGCAAAAAAGAGCCAAGAACTTATGCCCTAAAGCTGTAGGAACTTTCTATAGAAATCTTCAAAGGCTGTATGACACTCACAATTATGAACCCCATCAAATCTGGAACTATGACAAAAGTGGCACCCAAGCTGGAAAGGATGGTGGACGCTATGTTATTGCCAAGAAGGGATCCATAAATGTGCATATGGTAACTTCTAACCATAGACAATGGCTATCAATATTGGTCTGTATCAATGCTAAAGGTGAAAAACTACCAAACTTCTATATTTTCAAAGGGAAGAGATGAAGCAAAAATTTCCTTGAAAAGATAGGCGAAAAAAGAGTTGTGATGGCTATGCAGTAGAAAGCATGGATGACAAATGCTTTGTTCAGAGAATGGATGAACCATTTTCTTCTCCATGTTTCTAAATTACATGGCATATCCCCATCTAATAGACACTTATTAATTTTAAATGGACACAAATCCCATGTGAACTTAGTAGTTATCAAACTGGCTATGGCAAATGGCTTGGATATGTTGACATTTCCTTTCCATACATCTCATGCCCTACAACCTCTAGATGTAACATGTTTTAAGCCCTTCAAATTCTCCTTTAGGTCCTACAGAGACAAATGGAGTATTGGTCACAAGGGGCAAGTGCCAATCAAAGAAGATTTGGCCCAATGGGTTTCACATGGTTTGAGAAGGGCCTTATCAACTAAGAACATTACTAAGAGATTTCAGGCTACAGGTATATATTCTATCAATTCAAATGCTATGAACTCAAAGATGGGACTTAGTGAAGTTTATGAACAGGCACAAGGAACCCCAAGTGATGTAGAGAATGAAGATAGACCAACAACAGTTCAATTAGATTTTCAACTTCAAGAATGGGAAGTCCAAGAGATTTTCAATGAGGTACCAGAAGACCTTCTTAACTGCACGCAATATTATGTGGACATTGACAGTGATGAAGTAGAAGACATCATACAAGCAAGAGGTATTAGCATCTTTAGTGATGACCATGATCAAGTAGTTCAATGACATGGAAATAGTGAATTGGCAGAAATAGAAGAGGATGACATTGCAGCCACAGTGCAAGATGGAAGTACTCATGGTTTCAAACAGTTTCTACAGTTATCATGTATGTTGTTGCCTCCCATGTCGAAAACTAGAGTAGAACCACAAATCGATTATCATCACTCTATCCTACTCATTGAAGAGGAGCATCTCTGAGATTTGGAGGAAGTTGCAACAAAGAGAGAGGTTGCTGCAATAGAACAACAGAATAGGCTATTAGCAAAGGAAGCCAGTAAAGAACTGAGGGTGCAAGAGAAGTAGAAGAAGTTGGAGGCTAAGCAAGTATGGGCAGAGTTAGCAAGATCTAGGAAAAAATACAATGGGTTGTGGAGTTCAAAGAATGTGAAAGCTCTAGGAGACAAGTTGCATGCTGCTATGCGACAAAACGCCCCAGTGGTTGGCTACAAAGCACTTTATTGTGGGATTATCCCTCAAATCTATAAGGAAAAACAAAAAGTAGCAATAGAGAGGAGAAGAGTAAAAAAAAGAGGGGAGGATCCAAGAAGCTTACCCCCTTTGCAAGAAGTTCGTCCACAGATGCTCAATAGCAATATTGGACAATTTCAGATGCAACACTGGATTGCTTGCCTACCAAGTAGTAGCTTCAGTACTACAATTGTGCATTACTAGAGTTGTTGGAACACAATGCCAAGCTAGGGACCTGCAATGTCAAATAGAGCAATTGTCACTTACTACAAGCCCCCACATTGCCAATGATTGCTGAACTTTCAAACCATGCATGTAAGGAAAAAAATTGAAATATATTGGTTGGCTGTGAAAAACTTCGAAGTTCTAGTCAGAGCATGGAGCTTTGAATGCATGTGGATAGCAAGTGATGTAGGTAGTTGGTTACAAACAACAACAATGGAGAAATAAAAGAAGAGTTGGTAGATGAGAGCTTACTTACACTGACAGCAGTCACGCAAGGGAACATTGCTATGACTTTGAAGCGTTGGATGTTGAGAGCAAGGTGGCTTGGTAGCAGCTGCTGATTTGAATGTCGACCAAGCCTTTGTGCAAAAGATAGACAACGCCAAATTCGGAGGAATATTGTGATACTACACATGTAGGAGAGGGGGTAAGGAGAGGAAGTTGCGCGCTAAAATAGAGGCAATTCAATTTTCAAGCTTTGCAACTAGCGGCCCATGTGTTGGAGGTGCGGGATGCTAAAAGCACAGAAGCCACCAATGACTCTTTCCTTCTGCGTCAGAGACATTGATAGCTGTATTTTTTGGAGGGGCATAGATGGAGGTAGTTTTAAGATAAGCCTGTGCGATTTTTGACTTTTGACCATGGGATTGAAGATTGACAATGTATAGTTGGAGGAGAAATTGAATGAAGGTTGTGTGATTTTTGCACCATGACATTGGGATTTTTGACTGGTAGTGGGGAAATTTTGTGCACTTCTGACATGCATGTATTGTGACTACAGTCCATTTTGGTAGCGCCATAGCTATGATGTCATGATTTGTCAGACTTTTTTGTGTGGACTAGACAAATGACCATGGCAGCAATTAAGACATAAAGAGGGTGCACTAGCAACTCAGAAGTGCATCCTATGCATTGTTTTAAGCTATTTAAAGGCTCTCTTTGTCTATTTAAAGCCATGTTGTTTCTGGTTACTATTGTTGCCTATGATCCTTAATTGCGACCAATAGCACTTGCTCTTTCAAAATTCGTTTCTATTTCATGTAGACTACGAAATTCGTGATTCTTCTTCCCAATGAATTGTTCCTCTTTTCTCTTCCAATTAAAAATCTGCGTAAAAAATTTGCATGGACAAATTCCTCCACAAAGGCTACTTTTCCCTTAAACAGACGCTTCTTGAGCCTTCTACCTTAGTGTTAGAGGTGAAAGAATTCTTAGAAGTTTGTGATATATTAGAGAGCAAGAAACTCTCCATGCATTTTGCCACGCTAGTCGAGACCTATAGCTACGCATATGGTAGAACGCCCACTAAGTTGCATGCTCTCAAGCATTGAAAGCAAGCAAAATCACTACTTCGATGGCAAAATTGGCACCTCACTACCTGGTAGCAGATTTTGCATCGTAACCACATCATTAAAATGGCAAATAAACTTGTCTTGCTTTTAACAAATACAAGCTTTAACTCTTTGATTGAATTTTTGTTCATTCTTACTTTTATCTCTATTTGTGTATATTTTTTTTATCCAATTGTATCAAAATGCATATAAGGAGAGGGTGTCTTTTAGCAATTCAAGCATCACTTTGGAAAATGATAAGTTCTTTAGATGAAATATCATTCTTGTGATTGTACTTTATTCATCATCTATGATATGGACTTCAAACCGCTCAAGGGTAAATTTGAAATTGGGCTTGGAAAAGGGAGAACAAATTTTCCAATCTAAGTTCTAGGAACTTAGGGAGATCACTCCTTGTAATTTAAGGTATACCCTTGAGTTAATAAGGCATTTGATGTGGGGATATTTACCTTCATTGTTGCATTTAAGATGACCATATTTTTACATACAAAGCTATGACTCTACGAGAGTGTATTTCCAATACCCTATGTTTTTTTGTAAATTCATTCATGCGATTTTTTAAGTGGGGCTCTCTTATATAGAAAATTTCAGTGTCCAAATTATTCCCGCCATTGCACTTCTTCACAAATTTTTCCTTTTCTTAAATATATATGCATGTGTAGGACATACATTGTGCAAGTGCCACTGACCAAGTGGTGGTTTTTTATTACAATTTTTCTATTGAACATTTAAATCCCCCTAATAAAACTATGATGTGAATATCCCATTCAATATGAGTGTGTTCAATACATATGGCTTCAAAGATTGAAGTTAAATGGACAGTAGACTCTATCCTTGTATTGTACAATTTCGAGGTCATTGAATCCTTTAAGGTAAACCTCCCTATACTTGCAATGTGACAATTTTGGCCATTTGTGGTCAATTTCTTACATTTACACTTAATTTTTTTGAAATATACACTATTAGTATTGTAGCACAAATTTATTCAACTACCCTCCATTGTAGATTTTGGTGATTGTGTCCATTTTATCATTTCCATGAAATTATTTGTCCTTATCTATACTCATTGTACCATGGAGATTTAGTACAACCCCTATCTATTAAGTCTACCTTATTAATAAAAATTTCTACTACATGATTTTTATATGTATTCTAATTTATACATATTAGAATATGTTGAATTTCATGGAACCTATAGTAACACTCCATATTATATAAAATTTTCTTCCTTTGAATTGAATGGATCTTATCTTTTATTTCACATAATTTTCTAAATACTCAATAGTGATCTCCCTATGTTTAGAAAGAGCTTCAAGCTTGGGAAATGGAGTTTTATCTACAAACAATAAAAGCGACTTTTATTGTAGTCATGCAAACATGCCCTCACCAATTTAATTGAAAATATTTTGAAATATTTAGGAAATTGTGAGCCCCTAATTTGTCACTTGAGACTCATAGTTTTCCTTTTTTTCAATTTTACACCTTATTTTTCAGTTTTATAAGTTAAAATCCTTGTAAAGAGTGTTAAATCATACTCCACAATAGATAAAGTACTTATCAATGTAGTAATTTGTCCATAAAAACCTAGAGTACCAAAAATACTCTACTATCTTGCTCATATGTAGATTGGATACTCCAAAATTAGCAAATGTCTATGTAGATAGAATACATTGTAAATAACCTCCCAAATTATGACCAACATCCAAAACTATTAGTGCATGTGACAAATCCTAGGTAGCTAAAATACAACTTAGAACTCCCATGTTTGTTATAACTCCGTTATACATCTGGTCTACGTGGTACGTAATGCTAAGATGGGGATTAGAGGGAGTAGTTACACACCTCGTGCGATTATGGTGGTTAGCTTTCAGGATGCTCCTTGTTTCCTTTAAAGGCCAGTGAGAGGGTTGTGTCTCTCACCTTGCATTCTGTTAATATCATGACTGATTGTTGCAGACTCTTGTTGCCTAGCTCACAGTGCAATTCTCGAGTGAGCTACTGATGATTATATAGTCTATGAAATTGCTTGACATTCCGGGTAAGAGAGGGGAACAATGGAGGGAAGGGACTCTTGCAAGACAGATTGTGGACTAATGATGCAGGGAGCTGGAAAGTAAGACGAAAGCGCCGATAGAAGATTCATGGCAGATTTTGATAAAATGTGACGTCTTGAATGTCCATGCTCCGAGATTGAAACACTCTAGAAGCACAAATGAGATGCTGCGCTACAACTACTTTCTCGCATATCGGTGGGATTTCAAAGTACAGGTGGTCTGGGATTTTGGTATTGACTTGGGTAATGTGTGTGAGGTCTTGATGACAAGGTTGCTGACCTTGTAAGAGAAGATCAACATGGATCCAGAAAGACTGGTTGAGGATGCAAGATCACAAGCAATGGAAGGGGTGGGTTCGAAAGTTGTGGCATTTATCCAACAACAAGTCCAGGCTGTCTTTCAAGCTATGCTTCTACAACTCATTGGACAAATTTCGAAGAAGGTGGTGATGCCTCCATTGTAAGGATTTCCCTCAACGATTGCAAGAGCTTTAGATCGTATCCACGAACAAAGCATGGAATATGACTATAAAGTGGCAACACCTGAGAAGTTTTTGGGAAAGAAAGGTGGAGAAATATAAAAGTGGTTTGTTCAACTTAGGTTGGTATTTCAAGGTAGACCCCAGGCCTATAAAACAAACATGGATAAAATTACTTATGCACTTTTGTATTTAACAGGTATGGCTCAAAACTCGGCAAAGCTAGTCTTATAGGCTTTGGACGAGGGACGTCACCATGAGTTGTTGTTAAATTATGATGTGTTCCGAGATGCAATGATTGCAATGTATGGTGATATTGATTGATGAAGCAACACCGAGGACAAATTGGGGAAGCTTTGGCAAACCGAATCAATGGCAACTTATATTTCTGTGTTTAATGAGCATGTGGCCATTGCAACACAAGTGGATTGGAATGAGGCAAGTTTGATTGCATGTTTTCGGAGTGGACTCAAAGATGAGGTCTTGGATTCAATTGCAATTGCAGAAACACAACCGCAGAGGCTTCAAGCATAGATGGCAATGTCCTCCTGAGTCGATGAATGCTTGTGGACTCGATGCCAAAATCGACTTCCCACCACTTATAATTTAGCCTCAAGAGATCATGTTGGTCGATTTCAAACAAGTTCGGGAAGTTCAGGACCAACACCAATGGAATTTGATTCGATTGGTGTAACAACTACATTAGCAAAGACCATTGTTGAGTGGTTGAGATTTCAGGATCAAGGAAGATGCTGGGGATATGGTCAATTAGGCCACATCCATGTAAGGTGCCCAATTAATCCTTTTAAACCTCTATCTCTGACAGCTCTAGGGAGGGATGATGAAAAAACTGAAGAATCGGAAAAAGGGCATGCCTAGGACTAAAGTCACCACTTTGGTACCCGGTCACACCTCAAAGTGTAGTGACCAATGGTTCGCAATTTGAGTTTGAACCGCAATATTCTTCAGCTCTATTATACCTACGTGCAATTAAGGCCATATTCGTTATATTGAGACTTTTTGCACATTTTGAGACAGAATGCTAGTTATTGTAAAATTCATTTAAAAAATAGTAATTGAAAGCAAAAATAAATAATGCTCAAAATCCTCAAATAGCGATCCTACAAATAAATTCTAAAAGTTGGTGTTGCTACCTATTTATAAAAAATACTAGTAAAGAGATGAAGCAGTTTATCTTTGAATCTAGGATAAAAATGAGATTGCGAAAAGTCTCAAAATAACGAATATGGCCTTAATTATAGATCTAGGTGTGCATCTCACATTAGATGCAATCATTAATTCATTACCAACTACTACTTTGGTTGACTCTGAGGCAACGCGGATATTCATGCATCCTTTATTTACTCATAAGTGTAATGCCAAAATTAAACCTAAGATGGTTCTATGAGAAGTTCAGGTGATTGATGATCGAATCATCAACTCGGGATTAATCACCCATGAGGTTGTAGTGGAACTACAAGTAGGGAGTCATCGAGAGAGGTTTACAGTAGACATCACCAATATCGGGCGCTACCCCTGCAATTTGGAAACACCATGGTTGGTATATCACAATCCAACAATTTGATGGTCTAAAGGAGAGGTACTATTTAATCCAAAATATTGCTACAAGAATTGTTTGTAGAACTCACAGGACAAGCGGGAGGAAACGACGAGAAGGTCAACCCTTGACAAGCAGAGACTCTTATTGTGGCGTCAACTTGGTGTGAGCCCCTAATTCATCACTAGAGGCTCATTCTTTCATTTTTTCATATTTTGTTATTTTATATGCCATTTTATATACAAAAAGCCCCCAAAAGAGTATAAAATCAAAATAGGTGTGTCACATACCAATATAGTATTTGGTCTAATTTTAGGATATTATAGCTAGAATAACCCAACCACAAGTCGTAAATAGGTTAGAACCCATCTAATTGTGGCAAATTAGTCAAATGCAAGTGATAGGCATATTAGACTCAAAACCCCACATAGAGAGGACATCTCTAGGCTAGAATTGGTTGAGGGAACCCTGGTAAGGTATAGGAGTCAGTTCCCGAAGATAGGTTCTAGTTTCCCCATTTCATCAATGAAAAAACGGAATCCCAATTGTCGGCTTGCAGATGTTGAAAATACCAAGACAGGACCATGGAGGAATCTTAGGTCCAAGAAGGGAGATTAAGGGTTAAAACCATGCCTGGGAACCAACGGCGGAATCGATTTGCCCAAGATTCCCTCTGGTGTGAAAGATTCCCTAGCTACTAATAATTAAACAAGGAGGTGGATTTTTTCCCCTCTAGGCCAATGTGTAGAGTAAAAATATGAGCCTACACATGTGTTGTGGGATCCCATGGAAGGTTCCATAAAAAGTTTCGGAATTTTTTGATAGTTAAAAGATGTCCTTCTAGATATTCAACTAGCCAAACTTCAAATGGAAAATTCCTAGAAATTTCCTAGGTAGCGGTAAATTCCCACTAAAAATTAGTATAGCTTCCTTTATGTTGATAAGCTACCCCAATAAGTTTGAAGATATTCCGATAGTTAGAAGTATCCAAACCTGTAAACTTTCCTAACAATTAACGGAATTTAAAGTCCATGGCGGAGTTGACCAGCGGAACGGGAGTATACAAAAGCAAAAGGGGGATCAAGATAGGTCTTTTCTCACTCTCCCACATCTACTTAGAACCCTAGGCTAGTTTTTTAGCTAGAAAAGTCTTCTCCAAAAGTTGGGATTTTTCCCAATTTTGGTGTCAAATTGGCGCTAGGTTTCATTGCAATTTTGAAGATAGAAAAGGGGGAGGGGGATTCTTAGAAAATAATCATGGCCTTCTGAAGCCAATGGCGCAATTCGTTTGCGATTCGGAGTTAATCTCCAAAAATTAGCTTAGTGGGCCAACATAGGATGAAAACCTTGAGTTTCGATGAAAATCCACAAAGATAAGGTTAATTTAGTTGAACGAAAGGAGGTGGGTGCCTAGGAAAGAGTATAAAAGGGCACCCCTTCTCCTCTCTCACCACCCCCTTTTTGTGTAATTGGGTCCATTGGGTCTAATTTTTGTTGGAAATTATGGCATTTTAGCCACAAGCTTTGCAATGGTGTTTTTTGGGCACTTTTGGTTGTTGTTGTTTTTTCGAGCTTGCAAGGTCTTTGTGGGTCCCTTGCATCTTGAGTGAGCATAGTACTAACTCTTCGAAGCTTGAGCTTGGGAGCTTTGCTAACTTACTATGTTACTAAAAGTTGTGTGTGCTTACCCTTGAGAGACCTTTTGGGTCTCGCTCCTTGCCTTGTCATGTACTATCCCTAAAACATCCCCCCATATGATTGGCAATGCCACTTTGGGGGGCCTTTAGTTCAAGTCATTTATATTACTAACCTGTGTCGCTAGCTTGGGGGATGTAGTCTATGAAAAAAATAAGGATATAGGTGCAAACAACAAGGTATTAAAGGGGGGTATTATTTTTTGTCTATTGTTTATATTGCATCCTATCATTATATAATTTTGTAATGTGGTTCATTAAAATGGGGGCACTCATTAATTATACTACTCAATTTCCACATATATATCAGATGCTATTTTACTTCATGTTTTTTTTTAAATCCATTTTTTTTCCACTACTCACTAGTTAGAATCCTTCTTCATTTTTTTTACACTCCATTTTTTCCCCACTATTCACTACTCATAATTAGACTTCAATTAAGTGTTTACACTCTTTTTTTTGCCCACTATTCACTACTCATAATTACATTGTAAGGGTTTAGTGTTTAGAGATTGTATACTTCTTAAACACCTAGAAAATTACAATCATTGACAATGCAAAATCCAATGCATAGAATGTGTTTACAAACACAATACCAAACAAAAAACTGCATGTGCAGAGTTCAATATAGCAACTACAGAGAATGGTAAGTCCAAAACCTGGGCACCAAACGTGCATAGTCTTAACATTTGAAGAGCTAATATTTCCAAACATTTTCTCTCCAAAAATCCATTCTATGGCAATTTTTGAAATTCCAACAGGAGAATAAGCATTAGAAGCAGGTCGGAGCAGATATGCTTCAGCAACAATTCCATCAACTACAGTATACAAACAAAGCTGAATGAGTGAGCCTACTCCAAACAACAACAACAATAGCAACAAAACTGAAAAGCTAAACAATATGAGCAACATCATGAGAAGCCCAAAAATAAGTAATATGGGAGCAAGTACAACAAATGGACAAGCTCTCTACTGCACTTAGCTTGAGACCACGTTACTGCACTTTCAGTTGGGCAACTCTAGACTTCATCAACCAATCCATGGCCTTTTCCTCGCGGTATTTTTTAGCTAATTGTCGAGAATGTGCGGCTAACTCTTTCGATGATAGGTAATCTACCCTTCTCCCAGATTCTCTACCCGTACAACCTTGCTTTACAAACGCACAACCCTTACGAAACACTCTCAATCTGAAATTGGTGGCATGCACAATCTTTGAGCACTTAAATTACATGAAATTGGAAAACGGTTCTCCTGTGACAAACAACCGTGTACAACCTACGTCACGGAAGCAACCCGTGACAACAACCTTTTCATTATTGTATTCAAAATCTACAATAGTGTTGGGCTCTGATATCCACACTGCTCTAGATTTTGGATCATCTAATAAAGCATCCACTCGATATACCTTACCACCATATTCAATGGTCTTTTTCTAAAACCCTAGCACAGTAAAGACAAAATTGAGTCAGAATTCATAAATGATTGGGAATCCTCTACAGTTCTTGAATCTCTAGTGGATGAACCACTAAACCAAGAATGCAAATCAGGTTGCTTTCCAATCATGGATTTGGACCTTGTCATTGGCGTACTCCATTTTCCAACGTTGCTTGCACCCAACCTCATTTTGGACCTCCCAACCGAAGCCATATCTTCATAGCATTTTGTGTGAATGAGCCCATAGAGATGATTCTCTAGGTTTCTTCTTAGATTTTTTTGGAGTGGGCATAACAACATTATTTCTCCATCAATCTTACAATGCACCTTGTACCAAAACAATTTAAATTCACAAACACCCGTATCTCCCACTAGTACAAATGGAGGATCATGTGGGGAGATAGAGTCATTCACACTTTGAAGAATGCTCATACCCTCATCTACTAGACGATTGTGGTCAATCGGAGTATAAATTAAGGGTTCACCTTTGTTTCCCTCCTTCTTTGGATGATCATTGTATGAGATGTGCTTTCTCTTGCACCACTATTTGATATGCAATGTGAAGTGCAAATGAGACTTCTTAAAATTGGCAAATAAGTTTTGAATATCTTACCTAGAGTGTTCACCGCCAATACCTCCGATTTCCTTATTGCACTCCCCGCAATGAATTTTGACCACTACCACACCATGTTGATCATAAATTTTCAAGTTCCATACATAATCTGCAAAGTCCTTGGATTGTAGCTCCTTCGTTAGCTTCAAGGCAGCCCAATTACATTTTTCCAAGATTTCATCTGCAATGAGTTTCAATTGCAAGAAAATCAGTTCCTCTTCCACCACTTTAGGCATCATAAACCCTAAACTAACTTCTATCTCTTGCAACAAAAATTGCAATGTCAAGGTCACATCATCTTGAAACTCCTTGACATCAACAATGGGGAACTCAAATTCTAGAGGGGCGACAAAATTATTGCTGCTAGTTTCTCCAAAGGGATGAAACCGAATTTGCTTGTGAGGTCCTCCATCATCTTCTTCCTTTGGAATCATGTATACTTGCTCGTACATAGGAGTCATCCCCTCAAACTTGTTTTGGGATGCGATATTGTTCATCAAAGTCCCAGAATTGAAATGGCCAGTCCACACACACACCTTTCTCCAAACGCAATCGCAACTTTGCATAAGTGTTACTACTTTGACAAAAAAAATGGGCTCAAAAGCTCTGGCAATGCGTTCTCATCTATAATTGTGTACAACTTTAGTTTGAAATTCAAAGTCATCTTGTTGGCCCAAAGCACAACTTCAAGCTTCAATCCTATGGCAACCCTTGTGCCCTCTGAGACCACCAACAGAATGCACCCTAAATCCTGAGGCAGACCCTACAAAGCCGTGATACATTGCACCTCAAGAAATTGCCAACAAAACCAAGAACACAATGAACCCAAACCCCCAGATTGAAACCTACAAACTGAGACCAGAAGACAATGAATCGTAAACCGTTCCCTAAACCCCAACAACAATCCCAAACTGCCGATTTAGTGGACATGACCTAGTTCCATCTGACAATCACAAACACCCCATTGATCCTAGTTGGCAAAGCAAGTCCAACGTTAAAAAATTAATCACCCTTATTGATATGCCAACTCATACTGTAAGGTAGCCTTATTTAAGACTTCTGTCACTCAAAATTAATATAAAGGGGGGTATCCTAAGTCTACGTTTTTCCTAATGCACTCAATTATTTCATACCCTATAGTATTTAGAATACACCCAATGACATTTTGCATATGCTATAGTATAATCAATCAATTTATAATTTTTAACTACAATGTTTTTTTGGCCCCCTACATTTGTTCATACCTATATTTATATTTCTAATGCTTATTGCACCCTCCCAGGTCACTAGCCCTTTGAGTGTCAAAGGTCCCTCCCTCTTCTTTTGTCTTTGTCCCTAACATTGACGTGGTATTCCCAAGTGAGAGACACAAGGGTGTGAGGGTAGTGGGTCCCGCCCATATGGCAAAGCTTTGAACCCCCATGGGGTAAAAAATCCTAGCGGTGCCTTAAAACCACCTCATGGGAGAACCATGAGACCACATGGTCCCTCTCCCCACAAGGTTTAGTTCCCAAAACGCGTTGGGAACAAACCAAGGTTTAGGTCTCCAAAAATTGAAATTAGAGGTCAAAGTTAGAGTAGGGGATAATTAGTGATAATTAGAGTGAGGCCTTTGCCTACGCAAGCCTAACCCACCACCCACTAGCAATAACACAACCTTTCACCCTCCCCTTTTTAGAATTTAGCATAAGGAAGGAAAACAGCAGCCCAGTAGCCTAGCCCACCTCCACGGCACTTCAATATCTAAGGAACGGGAAGAAGGGGCACCAAGCTTTCCAAAACCCTAAGGCACGCCCAAATCGAGCCAAAATTGAGGAAGTTATCGCCGGATGAAGATTAGGGTCAAATTGGATGAAAAATAGCTAAACTTCGTATTTGACAGAAAATTAATTAGATTAGGAGGAGGATACCAATCAGGGTCAAGGACCGAAGAGAAAAGTTAATTCTAAATTATAGGTTAGAAGAAATTAATGGATGAAGTCTAGGTAAGGCTTGGATGAAAACTTCGTAGGAATCCCCGATCAGGGCCCAACTCCAGATTTAGGTAGGAGAAATTCTCGTGATCCATTTCTAAAAGTTTCGGATCTTTCTGAATTGGGGAGCTAGGTGCAATCGATGGATGAAATTTGAGGAACCGAGTAGCGGTCAAACTTCATCCATCCATAACTTTGGCTAGGAAGGTCGGATAGGGTCGAGTTTTATGTTTTTAGAGATAGAACAAGATGAACTAGAGTTTTCTTAGGTTAGTTCTGCCCTGGCATGGATTCCATTCAAATCATACAACAAGCCATCCATTCGGTTGGCCAAGACATTGGAAGTAGATTAAGCGAATCTTGCAAATTGGGGGTCACTTAGGCACTTAGTAAAAAGATCCATTGATTGGAAGGCACGATGGGCCACGCTTAGACACCTAAAGGTAGGAGTCACTTAGCCGAAATCCAGAACTTGGTTGTTGTGAGTGTTTTAAACTCCACCCTTTGAATTAAAACGTACATACAAGTTCTATGGCTTGTTAAATCGATTTCCTTAGGGTGTTTGTGATCTAAATTCAATTTGCGCCTTCCAAGCAATGGACACTTTGTTTTTAAATATCCAAATTGAACTTAAATCATTTAAATCCTAATTTTTAAACTATGGTTAACTAAATCAAATAACTAATCAAATAACTAATCAAAAGATGAATTCAAACTAAAATCAATCTAACCTAACTTGTAGAATGTAATTTGTCCTTTCTAGAATGATAAAGCAAGTTAAATTTTGACTTCCCTGGTAAAAGAAATGAATGGATGAAATATTGATCCTGAAACTACATCATAACCTTCATCCCTGCATTAAAAATAATAAAACTAATCGAAATAAATCTAGATTTTAGGGTTGAGGTTTTTAATTATTTCAGTTACTTAATTCTAAGACTAAACCTAATTTGACCAATAATTAAAGAACTTCATCCAAATTAAGATCAAACTTCATCCAACCTTTTCTCACTTAAAATAAAAGTATTTTTTAAATGGAAATAGGTTCTGGAATCTTTAAAAGATTTCCTAATTTGATTCCTTATTTAAATGATTCCTTAAAGATTCCTTAGCAATTCTTTTTAATTATCTTCTATTCTAATTTAAATCAAACTTCCTATTCTAAAATTATGGTTTTTAGTTTTTTATGAAAATTCAGAAATTACCTTCCCAACAAGGTAAGACACTAAAAAACTAAATTCTTAAAAAATTATTAATGAATGAAATTTGTTTTAAAAGTCTAACGAGTTAAATTTCATTCATTAATTATTTCTTAGTCTAAACAAACAATTGTAATTTTTAATTTTTTAAATGTTAATTTTCTTTTTTAATTTTCCTAAAGTTTCAAATGGTTTATTCTATCAAGTGAAATTTTAATCAAATTGAAATTAAGAGAAATGAAATATAAAGAAATTTAACGTACCTTTCCCATGAAGTGATCGATTGTACTATCCTTGAGGATCACAAGATGAATGGTTTCGTAGTAACCCGCTCCATCCTCCATTTTGCTAATTCATTGCGCAATTTGAAATTAATTCTCGTTCAATGTTATACTTCAATTTCAATTTTTCTTTTCCTACTAATGGTTATGGGATTTAATTAATTTTGGTTGTATTTAAAATAATTCCTAATTAATTAGAAATTATTTTAATACCTCAAAACCTTTTAAATCCGCTAAATCAAATCAAATCTAATAAATCCTAATTATTTTGTAATTTCCTAATCCTCCAAAAGATATTAGTTGGCGTTTTGTCTTTATCTATTTGTCTTATTAAGCCTAATAAAACCTAACCTAACCAAAGCCTAGCCTTCTAATACCTAAAGAATCCTAATTAATGACTAACCAACAATTCAATGAATAGTAATGAGAATAAAATTTCAAAATAAAATCAAAAGGATTCTTACCTTATTAATTGTTTAGATTCTTTTTATTCTTCTCCTTCCCTTCGTCTACAACTCTTCAACTCTTATTTGCGATTTGTGTTTTGAAGAGGTAAGTGAGAGTTTCATGAGTTGATGATGTTTCAATGAGTGCTCAATAATTGTTAAGAGTGTTAGCACTTTTAAAATTTCCAAACATTTGAGAAACTTACCTTAAATTTTGGTGTATCCTTTCCAACTTCGAGTTGTTGGTTTTGTACAAGCAATCGTTGGACTCCTAGTCGAGCTGGTCTTCCTGCCTCGCTCAGCTCCTTGTTTGTCCACTTCTGCTCATCCAGCTCCTGGTCCGTTCGTACTCTGGCTCCCTGAATTAGTCTGCACTCTCGCTCCCTGGACGATGGGCTGGCCTGCCTCCTCGCGATGACACGTAGCAGGTCGGGATTCATTGAGATCCTGGTTTGTTTGATTCAGGTGCTGTGGCCCCTTGCACAGCTTTAGGCCCTCCTTTGCACAGTCTTGGGCTCTTCCTATTTTGACCTCTGTCTCCTTCACGCACTGACTAACTGTAAATTGCTAGTCTTCAACAATTGAGATTTTGACCAAAGACGGAATGCAAATAATTCTAACTGTAACTATCCTAATTTTTGAGTTTTGAGGATTTTTCTCTCAACTAAAAGCAAACTTTCACTACTATAATTATGACATTCAAATGGTTTTATTTTGGGGTTTTGGAAAATTTTCCAACTTCCTAAGTTTTAAACTAACAAGCTAATTTTTGGGTTTTTTGGAATAAATTTAAACTAAGCAACTAAGTATTCTAAGCTAATTAAAAATCTCTTCCCAGGATAATTTTAATGACTCTAATTAAGGGAAACTAATCTAAATTTTGGGTTTTCTCTAACTACTACTAAGGATTTTATCAAGAGTTCAAACTAAGGAATTTTGACTATTTTCTCTAATCTTTCTCACTAAATCAAATGTTCCTAATTACTACACCTACAAAGCATTTTTCCAAGCATGCAAATAAGGAAATTTCTCTAATACTTGGGATCACTTTTTAAAATGTCAATTTCATATATCCCAAAGTCAAAGCTTTGCCGTGCGAGGGCAACCCCAGGTATACACAGTGTCAATGATCAAATTTTAGTATTTTGAAAGTCAATCTTTAAAGGAGGTACACATGACAGTGTTTAAACCGAACATTAAAGATTAATTCTTTTAAAATTTCAAATTATCCAAGTTTAATCACTAAAGGAAGTACGCATGACAACGTTTAAACCGAACTTTAGCAATTAAAGTTCCAATCTCCGTTATACAACGGATTTTGGAGAAGGGTTGGTTTAATAAACTTTTGGCAAAGTCAAGCTTCGCCACCTTAAGTCTATTACCACCAAATTCTATTGTAATGAGCACAAAACTCTCACAATTCAAAGAAAAAGGAGGCTTAGCCTCGAGAACTTAAAGAAATCAAATAGAAATCACTTTGAAGGGACCCTCTCGTCCTTCAAAGTGTGCAAATCAAGAAATAGAATGAAAATCAGGTCGGATCTTGACCTGGATCAGTGCTCCGACCACGCCAGTAGCACAAAAGCAAAGGTTAGATATAAGAATGAGGGTACCGGCAACCTCGAGGGAAAGGCCTTTTATACTTGTCCTAGGCCCCTCCCCAGTAAGTTGTCGGTGGAAAAACATTTACTTTTGATCTTGAGATATTTCCTAAACTACCCTAACGTACTTCCAAAATAATCTTTGTTTAATGGAAGAATTCTCTAGAACCCTCTTCATTTAGCTAATAAATCTTGGCTAAATCAAATCCAAGATCTTTTTCCAAAGATATTTTGAAAATAACCCTAATTAACCTAGATATTTTGCTAATTAACCCAAAGTATTTCTAAATTGTCTTTTTTTAAACAAAAGATGGATTGTTACGCAAGAAAAGAGATCTTATCCCAATCCCATCTTCAATTTTCCAAAAGATATTTGCGAAATTAACTTTGAATTACCACTAATTACTCTAAAAAAATCAAACCTATTGTTGGACCCTTCCTATCTTCTAGGAAACAACTCCAAATTGAAAAATAATTGCGCCATTGTATTTCAAAGACCCAAATTCACCTACGAGGTCCCCAACCCCATCTTCCAAACTGTTTGTAAGCGTAAAATCAACTTACGATAAGTCCAAAGAAAAGTCAAAATTCTAACTTTTGGAATTTGTTTCTTTTGAGGAAACTGTCTGACTAGAGTTGCTTAGAAGGTTTGTGAGAGTAAGAAAATACCCCTCATTCACATCATTTGGACATCGCCAGTTCTTGGTATATTAGTCAACCCGCTGTCAAGTTGTAAAATCTTCAAAAGTTTAAAGTCGTTGCCAATTCTCGTACTTGAAATTGTCGGAATGTCTTTAAACTTTGTGAAGCGTTTTATTAGCACACAAAACACTATCCTAATTTTTAGTGGGATTTTATCGCAACATGGTTAATTCCTAGGAATTTACGACCATGTTCAAAGGCAGTTGACTTCCCATGGAGTCATTGTAATTGTTTTGGAAAAATCCGAAACTTTTTGGGTAGCTTCTAGAAAACTTCGAAAACCAAAGTGCAACATTACATTTCACTTTGCACTATTCATAGGGAAGCTAAAATTAGCAATTCCCTTTTTATTTGCACCCGAGGGAGAAATTATTCTTGTATTAGAGAACCTTGGAACAACTGGCTCTAATGTTAGCTCCTGATATACTTTAAGAATAAAAACACCTCTCTTCATACTCTAGTTGTTCTCCCGTCGCTTTATTTGCAGATTGGATCTTTCTTCTATAAGTTACCTGCAAATAAGAATTTACCAATCAAAATTCTTTACGAATTGGATGGTAACCTATACTAGATTCTCTAGACCTAAAATAGACTTAGCAAGCTTGTTACATGCATTTGCAAGACTTAGTTTAGCATAGACAACTACTAGGATTGGCTAACACTCAAACCCATAATTCTCTCAAAAACACTAAATTGACCTCTCAATTTCTCAACTAGGCAGAGGAAGTATGAAATTGGAGTATTTTGGGTACTCCATACTTCTAGGATGACTCCTCACTACATTGGTAGGGACTTCTACCAAATTCCACTCAAACACTCTTTTTATACCTTTTTGCATATAAATACACTAAAATAATAACAAAACGAAAAAAAAAAAAAAAAAAAAAAAAAAAAAAAAAAAAACACCGTGTGGTCCAAGTGCCAACTTGAGGGCTCACAGAATTCCAATTGGGAATTCAATTGGCCTCGGTGAATAGGGACTCCTTCCCAAAATGGAAGTAAAACAATTGTGTGAATTGTATTTGTTTTGCTATGATTAATATTTGTGGAATGTATAATGGAGAAATGTGTGTGTGTGTGTGTGTGTGTCCTATTGGAATTAATTGAGAAACTATGTGTTTGAATGTAAGGGCATTGATTGGTGTAATTTGAGTAAATGAATGTGAATAAGCAATTTGAAGAAAATTAATAATGTAATTTGTGTATGAATGAAACTTTAGAGTGAATACCAATTGAGTTTGAAATAATGTAATGAACTAGTTGATTATGTGTGTAAGTAAATGTGTGATTATCAATTGGAGAAATTAAAAGAATTTGGTATGTTCGCACTTGGTGTCAAAGGTGTTGTTTGCAACATGAATCTAGTCCAAAAGTAGGTCTAAGTTCATTCCCAAGACCCTCAGTAACAACACTCTTTAACACCAAGTGTGAACATACCATGAGTGATTGTGAGGATAAAGCCAATCAGGAAAGTTAATGTATCAAAATAAATTTTTATATTGTAAGCCTGAGCATGAATAATTCTAATTGAGTATAACTTGGGTTGATCATTATATTTAGTGAGAGAAACCGATTGTGAGAATCTCTCTTATAATTAATATCAATAAATTTAGAATGAGGAATTGAAATCAAAAAATCAATTAAAAATGGATAAGGAATATTATAAAAAGGAAATAAAGAAGTGTACCTTTTGTCAAAAAATCAGGTAATTTAAAGATAGATTGCAAAGTTAAAGTGAAGAATTTCATGGAGATAAATAAAAATACCATTTGAGAAAAGAAAAAGGAAAATAGCAAACTGGGGCACCTTGGAGAAAGGAATTAAGCAAGGAGAATAAATTTGAGAGAAGATCAATTGGAGCAAAGAATTAAAAGCCAAGTCTAATCAGATTATTGATAAGTAGTTCTAAAACTGTAGTCTATTGATGTGATGTAGAAAATAAGGACATTCACAATCTTGCAATTGGCTCTTTAGGTTGGTTTTAGATTCTGATTAGATATGAATTACCTCCTATAGTTCAAACTCTCCTTTGGGGTTTATTTTTGGAAAAGAAATAAAAATCTTGTTTACAATATGGCCTACAAGTTTCAAGGCATTCCAACACCGACAAGTACCCAAACAAACAACACTAACTATTCAAATGAAGTTAAAACAAATTTGAGTTGTTGACTAGACATCCCCAAAAAACCAAAAAAAACTTTTCACTTCCCCACAACTCCTTTAAAAGCTCTTAGCAAGTCAAAATCTTTGAAAAGTACAAATTACATTATAAGTAAATTTTGTGCTTCTTTGTTTTGGCAATTTGTAACTTTTACAAGTCTAAGTGACCTTGGAGTAGGAGGAAGAAGGGTTAGATGACAAATGTGGGCCTTTAGGAGCTAGTGGCACAATCCATTTGTCATTTGGAGTCTTTTTAGAAGTTAGAGAATTGTGAAGTTAAAAAAGAGCAAAAGGTCTCTAGAAAATGCATAGAAGGCCACAAGACAGGACACAAGAGTATGTTCTATCAGGAACACAATTGTAAAAGAAATTATTTTTATTTTTTGTGATCTTTTGGTGTTGTCCAACAAACATATTTTTTTGGCTTAGGGTGGCAAAACTTTTGCTTTCAAGAAATGATTGAAAAAAAATGAGATGCCTCCAAAGCTTATGTATTTTTTTATCTTAAATTTTTATTTCAAAAAACCATGATGAAAATTGTGACCTTAAGAGCCTATATGAAATCCATTTTGTCCTCTAAAGGGACAATGGGACTTTATGGGTTAACATTCATGAATGTTTTGAAATTATCTAACTAAGGTAGGTCAAGCTCATTGTAGACCTTTGGGTCACTATACATAGAATTTAATACATTCACAATTTATTTTTTGGAAAAGAATGGTAATTCAATGAACATTTCACATGTCTTTTAGTGAACTCCCTTTTAGAAGAAAAAAAACATGTTATAGGTGGTCAAAGAAAAATTAAAGAACTTCTCATTGTAGATCCTAGAAGGTGATTACTCTTGCCCTTTTTGATGCTCATATGACTCTCATGACCTCTAAATGGTTTAGACTGTTTTCACCAAAAATGTTCCAAAAATGCCATTTCCAAAGCAAGTACCAAATTTGAGAAAAAATATATATTTTTGGACACATGTAACTATTGGATCTTGTAGTACTCTAGTTTGAGAAGATGTAGGAAAAAAAGATGGTTAAATTGGCAATTCAAAAATGTTCCCTTATATTGTGCAATAATGAATGAACCTTTTGCCACGTGTAGTAGCGGCATGCATGATGATATTCATAGAATTCATGAATGGTAGCTTTATAGTCCAATTCTTAACCTTTGAACCCCAATTCCTCATTGCGTGTAATTTCTACTACATCAGAATGCAAAAGAAAGACAACTGAGACCCTAAACTTTATGTCCTCTATAATGAATTTGCTTACTTGACTTACCAATTTTTAATGGTTGGTTCTAATTCAAAGGAGAAGAGATTTGTTCATGTTTGTGGAATAACAAATAACTTACTATGTCTACTTCCATGAACCTTAGTTTCCCTCAAATTATCTCCATAATGAACTAACTACAATATTTTCTTGGTGTGTGAAGCCTATTCATTTGTAGGTTCAAATATTTTTATTCCCAAATTTAGAGGTTCTAGGACTTTCTCGTGTGAACTTGAATTGATTGTGTCACTTGCCATTGTTGTTGGTATTTTCTTGGGGAATCTTTGTTGTTGCATCAACTTGTAATCACTAGAAGAAACCTACGCTAGTTTTAACATAAAACAAGCTGACAAAGAATTTTGTGTTCTACCAAAAAACAGAGAATTCTTCGTCAACTAGTTTTCGTTGAAACCATCGCAGGTTTCTTCTAATGAATTCAGGGATTTTTTTCATTTTTCATGAAGTGACAAAGTAGCAATAGAAAATTTTGATAATGGTGCTCCAAATTTCAACATTGATCTATGCATTGGATAGAAAATATTAGCATATGTTACATTCCCATAACTCTTTTTCCATCTACAATTTGGCAATTTTATCCAAGAGCTTCTTTCACTTCAAAGTTTTGGGGCAAAAAACTTCATGGTTTGTTGCCATTTTTCAGCTAAAAGGAACCAAGCAATAAGTCCAAATTCTAGGAGGTGGATGGATTCCACCCAGAGACCTCAGTCAAAATACTAACTACCCTACCGGTCAGTGAGTCCAAGGTAGCCCCAAGTTCCCCTAGTGAAGACATCGCCTTCCTCCCCAGACCCAAGGCAGCCCAAACCTTCCTTGTACTCAAGATTTATTATAGATGGAGTTGCCAAAATGATAAACTGAGCTTAGTTGCACAAGCATTTGCTTATTGTAGAGTTTGACAAGATCCTACATGTAGAGCTGACTTTGCTTGCTTCAAGGGATACCATATCATATGGAAAATCCCCACACCACCGGGAAATCGAATACAAATCTGTCTCTCTTTCACAATTTCCGCATCCAAAGATACATGTACTGGAGGGGAAGAAGTAGCATCAAGTCGACTACAAGTGGACCGAAATAACATTCCATTTTGATTCATTTCATTTAAATCCGTAATGTGAAAGTTATGAAGTTTGTTGTTTTGCAAGTAATGTTAGCAAACTCTTGAATGAAACTTGTTCTCTTCACATTTAACAGTTATATCTTGTGATTTATATTGTCAAAGTTAAGGCTAATGAGATTCTAGAACCTCATCTATTAGCCACCGCTACAATAGGTCTACAATTGATGCTAAGTAGTTTAGTACAAAAATTTGATTTGTGTGCATCTAATGTTTACTCAATTATGGACCGTATCATGAAAATGCACTTCACGATCGTAGGAAGCTACTTCTTGATTATGCTTTGACAGACATGAGTTGGATATGGCATGCCAACAAACACTTAATTAGGTCTCTCATTTCAAATGCCATACAAATATCTAAAACTCAATACCCTGCCACATTACATAATTCCCTACTTGTTGCCATACAGTTTGTTTGCGCTAAATCAAGTACACTACACCAATTACATGCTAGATGTTGACATTTGTTAGGGTTGACAATGTCACATCATGTCTAGACGGACGTCAGATGGACGAAACGTCAAGATCCAAGCCAACGTCCGTCAAAAAAATAAAATATAATATAAATAAATAAATTTTTGGATGGTCCATCCGTCAACCAAGACAGCCTGTCGTCGACTAGGACGGACAAAGTGTCCAAGTTGATGGCAGGCCGTTGAAAAAAAAATTTGGCCGTCAACTTTCAGATGTGATTCCAATGCATCAGGATGGACGTTGACGGACATACCGACATGAATCTAGATTTTCACGTTAGCATAGACAACCCTGACATCTATGACGACATTGCCTCCATTACAAAATCATGAGAGCACCATTCAACAAACTAGATCACAATTTGGTTTATAATTTCAAGAAGTTCGACATGTAGATTTATTACTCATCCCTCAAACCAAACACTAGACAAAAACATCATTGGAACTCACACAAAGTACACAATTCTTGGTTGCCTTGTAGCAACAGCATACAAAATGTGTGCAAACAAATATACCCTACCAAAATGACAAACTCAATGAAAGAATCTAGTCTTTCATGTGGATTCAATCCACAAGTCAAAAATCCTTTAATGCCATTGTAGCACATTGGGCATCACCTTTGGTGGGAGCCACAACCCTTAGGGGAAGCATGTCGAAGGGCGTTAGGGTAGGGAGAGGAGGTCATAGGATCGACCCCCATACCCACCCAACCCATAGTGTGCCATCAAAAGTGTTCCAATGATGAAAACCAATGTCTCAACACTTAGCCTAAGAGTTGTGACACGACAACAAAACAATTGACAAACCTCCAAGGTTCAACATTCTTTTTCTATTTTTCTACACAAAAACCCTAAAGAAAGTGCACAACACATTATTTTCAAACTCAAGGACAAACCCTTTCATAGAAACCCTAAAAAATTGCTTTTCCACAAAACTTTGCAGCCAAAAAAACAAAATGCAATTCACGGAATCCACAACCTCTAAACATCTAAACCTTGCAACAAAAAAAATGCCATCTTGCTCAACCCACTACAAGAAAATGTAGTCTAAGATAACAAGTTTTTGATAGAGAATTGTCTGAAATGACAATAGCCATATTATTGCCACCTCATCTTGTCAATTTGTGAGAACTTGTCAACTTTTTGTTAAGTTGTTGTCAAATTTGTAGTTGATATTTGGTTCTCTTCTCCCTATTTGCCAAAAACACAAAGATTCCACTAGGTTCTTTATACATTTACCTTTTTCATCCATTTCCATAGATATCTTAGCTTGAGTTATGTGTCGAATTCAACTCCCCGTATATAGATGAAGTGGTAGGAGGTACAATAACCCATGTAGGATATGTCATTTAGAAATTGCAAAGCTCAACTGCTCATAGTTAAGTTTGAAATAAGAATTGTATTAAAACTAGAATTTTAGACCTCATTTAGGTATAGTAAAATAACTTTTCAAAAAAAACTTTGAACTAAAAAATGTTGGTAAATCATTTCAAGTTTCATGTACAAAAATCCGTTTGATATTTTGATCCTCCAATCAAAAGTTATGGACAAATTTCTGAGAGGATGTTTGAAAAGGTCGAAAAAAATTCCCTTCCACCGTCCCTTTGAAATTTGTCCATAACTTTTGATTGGAAGATCAAAATATCAAACAGATTTTTGTACATGAAACTTGAATTGATTTACCAACATTTTTTAGTTCAAAGTTTTTTTTTCAAAAGCTATTCTACTATGCCTAAATGAGGTCTGAAATTCTAGTTTTAATACAAATCCTATTACAAACTTAACTATGAGCGGTTGAGCTTTGCAACTTCTAAATGACATATTCCATATGAGTTGTTCTACCTTCTACCACCCCTTGTGTAAACAGAGAACTCTCTTCTCTTTCTAGATCCACAAATCAAAAGTGGTTCATGAAGTGCAATGTCAAGACTGCATTTGCCTATTAGTACTTGCATTTTCACTTAGTATTTGAAGGTTAAAATTTTAAATAATTTTGATATTTTGTCTTTCACAAAAAATAAAGACACTTGTAACCATTGATTAGGCCACTATGCCAGAATGGCAACGGGACAACTAACAAAGGAAGGTATTAGGGAATAGAAGTGGACAAAAATTATAGCTAAATGACAAAATAGTTGACAGAATTTTGTCAAATTATTGGACGAATCTATAGGTTTTCATTGACAAAATTTTGTCAATTTTCTATCAAATAGGACACAATTTCCCTTGTAGTGACCCTAAACAAAATTTTAACACTCAAACACAACCCCTCAACAAGAAAACCTAAACCGTACAACAAAGAAACAAAAACACAATTCACATATGAGAATACAATTAGACTCAGAATACTCTTGGAATTACGAGGCTAGTAAAAGTACACCAAAAGTTGTACATAGTCTGGCTCCATGTCCAAACCCTTCTCTTGACATACAATCAAAATTTTGTAGAAAAGGTTGCTTCCAAAAACTAGAATCCTCAATTTGGACTACAAAACTTGGACAAGACTATGGACATTCACTTGGCTTGGAGCAATAGGTGGATAAAACACGCACAAACGGAGGAGAGAGCATGGACGACCTACAAGTGCATAGACTACCTTCGATAGTGAAGCTTTAGTGGAACCCAAAAGAGCCGACTTGGAGACACACACACACACACACACACACACCATGATTTGATGGTGACATCCTCTCCAATATCCAAGTCCCTCCTAAGCTTAAGCTTATCTTATCGGCCAGCTCCCCCAATTCAATCCCACTTCATTTAGTTTAGTTTGGGCATCGTTCATCTATGCCTTGGCGCGATTTCTCGTTGGGACTTTTTTTTATCCCCATCCTATTGGCACTGATTTTTTTCTTCATTTCCTCTTCCTTCATATAAGTTATGTGAGTTACTTGCCTTTGGATGTTTTTTTCCCTAGATTGTCTGCATTGATCTCTCAAGAATTAAAATTGACGCTTTGGATAAAATCATTATGAAGTGCTATTTTGAAGCATATTTTCGAATTGATATACAAATCAAAGTTTTAGACTATAAGTTGTAGATTACATCAATATGGTTAGATTCACCAATGTTATGGCCAATATTATTTTTTATAAATTTTGAGATTTCAATTTCAAAATGTGTTGTAAATTTGATTAGAAGAAAAATATTATCATCTTTGTAGTAAAATTTGTTGGAGTGAATTTGAAATGAGGTTATTTTGACATGGTGATTTTTAAAAAATTTTGGGCTCTTAAAATCAATGACCTCATTTTGGCAAATCCAGTTTTGACCAAAGCCATTGTAGCTTGACCACTTGACATACTTTGTAATTTTAGAAGAATATGTACACTAGTAACACCAAATCCAACCATTAGATAGGACAACCACTTCATAAAGTATCTCCAAAAATTAGTATGACTTTCATCCAATTAGGAATGAGAAGATATGTCAGTTTCAATCTATTCATTGTCCACTTTTAGGACATTGGCACACTCCTAGCCTCCTCAGTTATATCAATAAAGGTTCCACCCTAGAATGGGTTTCTCTTCTACTAGCTAGGGGGGATTGAAAAGATCATTGCCCTTATGTTTACCTCTGAGGAAAAACATTAGAATTTCTTATTTGCCACCCATAATAAAGTTTGGAAATTCTGAATTCATATTTGAAATCACAAATATTGGAATCATAGGCTCCAAATCATAGAACCAAGGTAAGGTGATGGCATGCAAAATTGACACGGCACAAAATAGGGGCCAATTTTTTACATTTATTTGTGGAAAGGGCAATGAAGGGATCAATCCTCCCTAGTCGACATCTTACTCAAAGAATGTGAGCCATTGCTTGAGGAACAAGCAACTTTATTACTATAGGAGGTTTTTTGACCTTGTAACACTCACTTTCCAAATAAGGTAGGTATTCAAAGTTCCTTAGAAGAATTTTGTATTATTGCAAAGTCTCCATCCCTTTGGTCTTGAATCCAAATAAAGTTTCTTGTAGGGTAACCATAGCTAGTTCTATTTATTGTGGGTAGTGCCAAAACCAATCTTCATTGGAGTGATGAAGCAATTTACATCCATGGACTTAGATGAAATATATCTAAAACGTAGATGATAATTCATTTATTTAGAGAGATACATTTCATTTATTCAAATAGATACATTCATTCAAATATAGAGATATTGTCAAAAGAATTTATACCAATATAATAATGTCATCAATTGATGGAGGATATATATTGTCAAATATTCCATCAAAAGTTGTTTGATTGGCTATTGAACAACTACTCTCTAAAGAAATTCCTTGATCTTACTCCCAATTACATTTAACTATTCATGCATTTTAAATACGGTGGATGCCAAATTGTTGAAAATTTACTTAAAAAAAACTTGCATGAGTGTCTAGCATGAGTTTACATGCATACCCCTCTATTATTATGACCTTCCAAAGTGTGGGGGCCAAAATTATAAATTTTCACTTTAACATACCTTCTCTTTTAATTGCCACAAAATCCACGACATTATTCCTTCATCTAAATTGCAACTAGTTCTTGTTGAATTGCAATAAGTAGAGATTGTGTGTGCACACACCTTAACATTGAATAGGTTGTGCATTTAGAACTTTGAGAAGGCTATACAACAAATTTGTTCCATCTTCAATGATATCTAAGTACTATTTTGTAAACAATTTTTCTATCGTCAAAACTAGGTTCTGAACATGAGATTGGAACATTCAAGTGTCCTTGACAAGTCATAAAATATTTAGAATACAACAAAAATTTCAATTTCTATAGTAACTAGAATAGTAATGCTTTCACCCTAATTGACTAAAGTATTTAGGCAAGTGTGAGCATTTTATCTTCACCCTTAGAATAAAGCATGCACAATCAACCAAGTTCTTACTATTGTTGTCTTTTGATTCCTAAATGGGTGTCTAATGCATTGTCCAATTGTACATTCCTAGCAATGAACAGCTATGTTGAGTTTTCTACTTCTTAGTTGATCTAAGTATAATCCCTAAAACAATGCATGATTGAAAGTTAGTAATATTGGTTAGTTTTGGCTAAGGTAAGCCAAAACTAAGGATCATAATTAGTCAAAATCTAAAATCTAATTAGTAGAAGTTGTAGAGTTTTTTAAGCCCTTTCCACTATGATAAAATTTGTGTTAATTGGACTCCCCCTCTAGGTGTTATCCATAGATGAAGTTTGGCTTCTAATCTATCTATAAAACTTCATTTGTTGTTTTCTATCAATCTAGCTAAGCAAATAAACTTTGGATTTTTGTTTGTAGTTTAGGTTTAATTTATCTATTCAAGTATCGAAATTTACTTTAGTTATTCCAATATTGATGACTCTTTTTCAAATCTACTCTAAATTAAGTCAAAATTTCATCCAAATTTATCTCCTTTGATATTGATCTAATTTCTCAATGCAAATTAGTTCTGGAATCCTTAGAATATTGTCTAAGTGATTCCACTTCTAAATTGTTCCTTGGTTGTCTTCAAAAGATTCATTCTAATTTTCCACTTGTTACTTACTACTTTAGACTTCTATTTCTAGAATACTATTTCTAAGTTTTGAGTATTTTTAATTTGTAGATCTTGAAATTACCTTTTCTTAAAAGATAAAACACTTGAACTTTTGACTTTCCTAAAGAAAGTTATGGACAAATGAAGTTTGACTGCTAGTCAGTACTTGAAACTTCATCCACTAATTTCTATATTGAGTTAAAATTTTGAACTAACTTTTATTTTTGTATTTTGCATCTAATTTTACTCTAGATTTTTATATTCTATTTTATGTTCTTTGGGATGACTTCCCTAATTTTTCATCCTATTCTTCATCCAAGCATAACTTCTTGAGTTTTTATCTACTTGAGGGTTTAATGTGTTTTTGGAAAGCTATGAGAATTAGCTACTAAGGCTCATTTTGGAATTTATGTTTTGAAATATTTTTCAAACCTAAATGCCCAACCAACCATATACATTCGATCTAAAATTTCAGGCTTGTTTTGGTGTCGATAATTAAATGCCTTTGACTGTTTTAAAAAAATTCGGGCAATTTTGAAGGTTAACTATTGGAAAAAGTAAATATTTGATTTTTGAGAGGTCTTCAAAGTTCAAAGGCATATATATGTACCATTAGTGGAAGAATAAGACTTGTTGGTTTTACTTTACTTTTTGACTTTGAGCAAAGTTTGCCAATTTCACTTGAATGATTTGAGATTAAAAAATTGTACTTATCCATTTTCTCTTCAAATGGTCCAAATAGAATGAGTTAAGTGTTCTCATAATTTTCACCATTGAAAATGTAAACAAGAAAGTGTTGATTTGGAGTGATTTGCTATTTATATTTATAAAATAAATTGCATTTCATTATTACAAGGTGGATTGTTTAATGATTTTGATAGCTCTTCATTTGAACTTAAGGTTCTTAGAAGTAAATTTTAGTGTGCTAATACCTTTTACATGTTATTCATGTCACCTCCAATCCCCAAAAATCTCATATGCAAATTCCTCAAACGTTGTGGTGAGGGACAATATACTAAAAATAGTTTACACACATTTATCTCATCAGAATCTCACAACCCCTATGCAATGTCACGCTCATAATTGGTATGTAACTAATAAGCAAGCTCTTTAAACATCTATACGGTTAGATTATAGAAAATATAATTTCCTTCATTGGGGATAAGTGTAAGTCCATGCTCTTTTTCATAGTCAAAACACACTTTGAAAAGCTTGGGCATGTAGGAATTAACCCCTAAGCGCTCCAACGTCCATTTTTTGGACGATGAATAGATTCAAATTCAAGTTTCATCCTCTTAACTACTTGGATGAAAGTTATTGTAATTTGTAGAGATACATTCTCAAGTTGTTGTCCTATCTAAGGGTTGGATTTGGTATTATCAAAGTACATATTTTTCTAAAATTACAAATGTGCAAGTATGTCAAGTGGTCAAATTGCATTGACTTAGTTCAAAATTGGATTTGCCAAAATGAGGTCATAGATTTGAAGAACACAAAAATTTCAAAAAATCACCATGTGAAGATAACCTTATTTCAAATCCATTCCAACAAATTGTACTCAAAAAATGATAATATTTTGCCTGTAATCGAATTTTGAAGGAATTTTGGAATTTCTCTTTCAAAAGTTATAAAAAAATGATTGGCGACAGCATTGGGGAATCCAATCGTACAAATGGAATCTACAAATCAAAATCTATAACTTTTATTTGTTTATCAATTTCAAAATATGCTTTCAAATTGCACTTTATAATGATTTCTCTCAAATCGTCAATTTTGGAGATGAATCTGAACGTTTAGGTCTAACTTGTGTATCTAAATTTCTATTTGCATTTGGAATTAAAATAAACAAATGAATAAATGAATAAATGAAATGAATAGTGTTTTTATCTTGGCATTGATCTCTATCACAATCCCATCATTAGTGTTTACTTGAATATATGTTGATTTGGGTGGTGTCTCCGGCTCCGTTTTGTTAATTTTTATTTTGTTTTTGAGTTCTGCTAATTTGGTAACTTCTAATTTTGAATGACACATCACTCTATATTCTAATTCCAATTTTTTTTCTCCTTCTGTTTTTTTTTCCTTTTTTTCTTCTTTTTTTTCTCCTATTTTCTATAGCTTCCTACTAATTCTAGAATATTTTTGAAATCGCTACCATTAACTTTTATTATAACTACTAATTTTTTAATCTATCCTAAGAATCAAACAAACAAGCAACCCAAAGCGTAATGTCACCATAGTATCTACTTTTTCACTCTTGTCTTTTGTCTAAAATAAGACCTTGATTAAGTTGCCAAATGCCTTACTTGTCTCCTAAGACACTTAAATATTTTTTTTTTCTCTTGACTCTCTAACTAAACTTACATTCCAAATCCCACTTCCATACTTGAATTCTTGGTCTTGGGTTTCTGCACAATTTTTTAGTCACAGAAGCTAGCTGCTAGCTGGATCTCTCATAGCATCCCTTTCAGAATGCTTTTTTTAACCTTCACAGATCAAGTTCAACTCTCGCAGATCAAAGTACAGACCTCAGAGCATTTTCTATGGTCATTGCACATCTCACACGCACTCCCTGGCTTCACAGAGGATATTCCAAGCACTCAAGGCAAGTTCCCATTCTCACAAGAGATTCTCTGGTCATGTTAGAGTGTATGTGAAGCTCCTCGGACTATTTTTCAAACTTCACTACAGTAGGTATTATAGACTGAGTCTTTGTTGAACTTTTCTTAAAGCCTCTCTCAATTTCTTTTACTCCTTATTGGAATTCTCTCAAGGAAGCAATTTTGTTTTTTCCCCTCCTCTAGAACTATCTCAAACCTAGAACTCCATCGTTCATGTTTTGAAGAAATTATTGTATGTGTAAGTAATAAATTGTTGAGAAAAGGACTTTTAATGAGACTTGTCTTGAAGCTAGTTCCCTATTGGAGTTTTTTGATACATGTTCCCCAATTTTAAATGCTATGAATTTTTTTGAAAATGTGTCCAACTTTATCATAAAAAGCAAGAAAAAAAGTTCAAGCAAAGGAGTGAATTGATTAACTTGTGCAGTAGCCTCCCTAAATCAAAGCTACCCAGAATTTGGATGCCCCCAAAAAACATTTTTTTCAACTTCAAACACTATAATCTCACAATCTGTGCAGTCAAAAACTCCCATTTTTACTAGAAGATAATAAAATAGTCTACTACTAGATCTTATGGTTAGATGCAATAAGTTTTCATTTGTCTTTTTGGGGGAGTCTTTGCCATCAAAATGACCCATTTTGAGTGTTTTTGGGTGAAATATAGTCAAAGAACTTGAGGGGTTAAGGACCTTGAAACCTTAATCTATGCTAAAATATTCATTAGAATTTTTTTAAAGCCTCAAGGAGTCAAAGTTTTGGAGCTCTCAATAATGTCAATATAATGAAATTGACATTAACTAAATCAACTCTCAAGGTGATGCAAATATATTGTATCTAAGTATTGGTATCCTGTACTAACATTATATTCGTACACAATATTCTTGAACTTCAAGGCAAGGACCCTTTACTTTCCATAAATCAAGGATATTTAATTTTCATTGTAGAACCACTGGGAGCTTCCAACCATTTAGCCCAAGGGTAAATGGAAGAACTAATTCCATGACCACTTACAAACTTACTACCCAAGTGAGTGAATAGCCTACCTTGCCCTAAACCTCATTATTTGTCCAAATTAAATGGACCAAATGTTTCCATTGAGAAAAGAGTATGTACTAAAGAAAAAAGAAATATAAATTATTGTCCTCATATTAAGAAAATTCTCTTATCTACATGAAAATATTTGATTTGTTCTATTTGAACTAATAATGAATTTTAACAAAAGGAAGGGGATGTTGTTCACTCATATGGATGGCAAGTTCCTAGGGGTACAAATTAGCTCCATGTTTACCTTGGGGCTCAATAGCTAGGAGCTCTTACCAATAAAATTCTAGTATAGGTAAATTTTGAATAGCCGTGGGACTTTGGAGAGGGGTGTTACCATTAAGGGGGGCACAAGGTTACCTAGGACTCACAAAGCGCTAAGAGCATCTCCATGGTGATTCTCCAAGTGGCACAGACTCGGTGACTGGCCGTGGCCGGCCAAAACCAGTGCCCCACTACAGGCATGGCAAGGGCCAAAAATTAGCCGGCCATGGCCAATTGTTGAGTCTCACCAATGGCTCAACAACGGGTTTCATGGACCTTTGAAGCCCAATTTCGAGGTACTGACTTCGAAATGACACTTAAATCAACTCTGCTTCTATTTTTTGTTTCTTTGAAGATAATGAATTGCTCAAGTATTGCTTCATTGGTGAAGCTCCTTATTGATTTACCATGAATTACAGGAGTGAATTCTTAGTCCGACAAACATCATTTAGAGGCTAAGGAAGCTCAATATATACATATGGGGTGGAAGGAGGTCCTCCAACCCATGTGGAGGATGTGAGAGTATGAAGTAGTAGGAGCTCTCACTAGTTCATATTTTCACTATATCCCACGTGGATTGGAGGACCTCCTACCACCCTATATGTATTTAGTGAGATCCTCATGCCTCACTAAGATCTAAGTTCCAATTCTTGTGAGATGATGTAGAACACTCCAATTCCTTAACGATGAATGAATTTTATGATATATCTCACAATATTGAAAATCAAATTGAATTTGATTACTAAGTATTGCTAAATAAACTGGATATCTAGGTGAAAGCACTTGTCACGCTTGAGGTGTTCCCTTCCCAGTGTAGTAGTGGGGCAAATTAGTGCCACTAGCTGGACGCCTTGGATGAGCACCCTAAACCACCCAATTCTGCGCCTTGCTTATGCAGCAACCGTGGGGATGCTCAGAGGTTAGTCAATACCTATACATAGGTCCCAGGGTTGAGTCCGTCCCCCCCCCCCCCCAAAACCTACGGGGATTCATCCATTTCTTTTCGCTTTTTGGTTCCTTGTCCTAGCTCCACACTTCTTGGTCATCAGGGTTTCATCCCCTGTCTCCCACCGGCCCCCTTGCTCATCCCCGAGGGAAACGCTGAAATTCTTTATTTGCCATGCATGATTAAATTTGAAAATCCTGAATTCATATATGCAATCAGAGGTCCCAAATTATTCTAGAGTAGGGTACAAGATAAATCAATCAAGCACAAAATACAGGTTTTTTTACATGCACACCAGGAATAACTTGGGGAGACGAGAAGGGGGTCAGTTCACCCCAATTCTATCTCCCCGTTTGTACAGTTTTGTTCCACCCCCTTCTCATCGAGGTTGAGTTGGAGCCATGGTGAAGCCAAATTGAATCAATTGCTTCCACATGTTTTCATTTTCAGCTAGAACTTGATGTGAACCTTGTTAAATGCACACATGAGGGAGATTTAATATGTTAAAGAATTTGATTCTCCTAGTGACAATGAAGTAGCATGTATCAAAAACAAATCTAGTATGAGGTGGAGTGTGGCAAAGAAAATGATACAACACCCTCAATGTTCTTCTCCAACATTAGCTATGTACAAGAACAAAGATTCCTTGGGAAAAAAACAAATACAATAGTAGGTGACACAATTAACCTAGTCTAATGATGCAAATGACCATTTTCTAGTTGTTGTCCCTCTTTCTTGAGCTCCCCATTTTCAAATTTAATTTTCAATAAAAAGTATTTCTAGAAAATTGACTACCTCATGAATCCAATGGCAGTAGTTTCATCAAATTTTGAATTAAAATCCACGTTCTAGAATTCATTAAAGTTGAGTGGCGTAGTGTACTTTAAGGCTCGTGTTTTTTTGAGATGATGGCTCTCAATGTGAACTACAAGATCCTATGGTTACATTTTATCTAATCTCAAGAAAAAATGAACAACAAATTGCTCAAGTTCATAGTAGTTCTAGTTTATTTTGAAAGTATAATTCCCTTGGGTCATTAGGGGTTAATTGAAGTTAGCGAGAGAGAATCTTGATACCTCTAAATTAGGAATAAAAATATTTTAACCTACAATTGATTTCATGAACCTCAATAATATTCTAATTAGTTTACCATGGAGATCATTTGAAGGAAATTGAAGCTAATGGTGGATAGGTACAATAGTTTTTTTACCTTAGTATTTTTGTGAAGAATACCTGAGCTCATAGTTTCTAGTCTTCCATTGGACATTTGTACCCCTAGCTAGGTTAGTTCTAACATTATGAGTATTGAAATGGTAAAATTTTGGAATTCCAATTGTATTGAATGTCATTTTAATCTTCAAATTAATAGACAAATTTACACCATTTCAATCTTTAATCTTTGGAGTTTTAATTTCATAAAGAACTCAAACCTTTAAGTAAAATTTTCTTTGTTCTTTTGGATATTTCAAATTGGTCTTCAAATTTAATAAACTTTAGATATACTTATATGTTTGCTGCCAGGGTTTGACAAACCAGTCTATTTCTGGAGCCTATTGAAGCTACTCAAGAGAGGGAATTTTCTAACAAAACAAAGATTCACCTTGTGTGAATATCGGGAGTTCCAAAAGTATATTTCAGTTTTTTATTCCACTATTGTCAGAGGGAGGTGCTTCAGGGGTGCTTTCAAATATCAAAACAATACTTGTCACAACCCCAACTAATAGTACTTGACAGTGAATGCTCTGACATTTGGAAGTGACGAAGTGCAGAAATAGGGGAAAAGTTCTGCAAACAAAATAAATGTAATACAGTGAGGGTCCCTAATGGCACTTCCTACTAGTCCTCCGGAGAGTCCAAACTCTCTCTAATGGTCTCTAGGGGTAAACTTTCTTCTTGTGATTTCAAAAATTTATCACTCTTCTCATTTGGATTTTTTATGATAAAGTTATGCTTTATGGAGTATAAGAAGGTTAATTGTCTTGTAGTTTGAGGATAGAATTTTCAAGGGCTCATATCTTTTTGGTGAAAACGTATTTTCTATTGAGATTTGGTATAGCTATGTGTTAAGTTTTTAGATTTTCAAAGAGATATGATTCTTTTAGTTTTGAGTTAAGGTGCAAAATTTATGGGCTAAAAAGTGAAATAGTGATGAGTTGCCTTTGAAGTCAAAGAGAGAGAACTTTGACCAGCTGTAGAAGTCTAACAATATGATCTTTTCAATTGAGATTTGGATTTTTTGTAGATATGTTTTTGTTAAATTTACTTAAACATATCACAAGCTCAATTTGGAGTTATGAAGTGAGAGATATGGGCTTGTGAGTGAAGTAGTGATGAGTTGTTTTTGATTTAGAGAAAGAAAATTTTGACAATCTATAAAAGTTGGACAATATCATCTTTTGAATTGAAAATTTGAAGGTTTGTAGAAATTTTTGTTATATTTCTAAAAAGCCTTTATAGTATTATTTTGGAGTTAAGGAAAGAAAGATATAGACCTGGAGGTAGAGTAGTGAGGAGATGCCTTTGAATTAGAGAGAGGAAACTTTGAATGGCTATAAAAGATGGACGATTGATTTTTTAACTTGAAATTTGGAAGATTTATAAATTTTGTGTTAGCTTTTCAAAAAGCTATCACATTCATCATTTGGATCTTTAAAGAAGATGTGACACTCAATTAAGTATTGAAGACTATTTCAAAGGACTTTCGAGGTTTATACTTAACTTCTACTACCTCTATACAATTTCATGGTGTTTTATTTGACATATAAACATTATATGAGGTTCTTTCATGTATGAACATGACTTGAGGTATATTATGAGGTTTATTTTTCACTTCGTCATGTTATCCTTCATATTCTAGGCCATTTTTAGTTGCACCTAGAAAACCAACATTTCCTCAAGACAAACCTTCTTTGCCTGACAATGACAACAAAAATGTGAAATGTAGACGAAAGTGACTATCCAATGATTCATTGGAATTGTTGACAGAATTGATTCAAGAAGGCCAAGCACAGATGGAGTCTTAGATGCAACAAGCCAATGTCTTTTAAAGATAATCTCTTCTCTTGAACCTCACATTAGAAATAGTAGAAACCATGCATCAAAGGAGTGTCTCAGGTCTATGTTTGATGATGATGAATCCAATAATGACATTGTATTTGAAGATGGTGAGATTCATGGAGACAATGATTTCAGAGTGCCTCAACACATCCCACCACTAGGACTTAACCCCAATCGGCGAGGTCTTAGAGAGCCTAATGCAACCAATCTTGTTCGCATAACTAGAGGTGTAAGATGCTAAAAAATTGACTTTGGTGAGTGTGTCATCATATTTTCTTATAAAATTATAGCCTACAATTTATTTATATATATATATATATATATATATCTTCTAGATTTACAATTCAAGTATTTATCCATAAATATTCTTGAAAAGTTATCTAGAAAAATGACATGTTATACTTGATATATGTCGGGATTAGAATTCAAAGACCTTTATATGACTTAGTCAAATAGTGGTTCTTTGATTTTCTTTTTGGATCAATTACCTTGATTATATTTCCAAAAAGTTCTTTCATGATAAAGTCATCCCTGCTAGCTTTGAGATACAGTTCAAAGGGAGAAATTTTATGTGGAACATATGATAGATTATGTTTAGACTCTAATCTTGGAAATACAGCTAAACTACCACTGATGGTAGTCTTTAACTGCCCCTTTATTTCTAACAGTAAATATTGCATACTGTTTTTCCTTAATATTTTGGAAATTGTTGTCTAACTGTCCAAAGAGGTTATTTATTTAACCTCCAATCAAGGGTGAGTTAATACCCATATCTTATTTGGGCAGGCATCTAAAGCTAGCTTAAGATTCCACCTAATTTGGTGGTTGAGGGCTCTTAGCTCCTAAAGGACCATAAGGCCACCACATGGCTTATATTTGTAGAAAATTCGGAATGTGAACCTCACTAATAGTCCGTGACCAACAAAGAGACCCTAGATGATTTTTTTTGTTGAATCCATCAGTACAATCCTATCGAGAAATGATTGTGTGAGCGATTTTTGGTGGATTTTTTGAGAATAAGAAAAGTACTTTGGGCTATCACTTCATGTCCTCATATCTTTTTTTTCACATGTCAAAATGATTTGAAAAAAATTACACATCTAAATCATGATGATATGTACTTGTGGGAAAAAAATCAGAGTTTTGGGATCACTTTTGAGCATTCCAATTTGAACATCTTAATTTCAGTGCATGTATGAAGTTCCACCAAATTTAATATCTTTCATCAATTTTAACAACGATGGCATTTTCTCAAAAATTGTACGATTTTGTTGATCTTTTTTTCATAGGAATGCTACATAAGTCTTCTTTCATTTTAATGATGGTGATCATCAAAATCATATCACACATTTGAGAAATTATGCTTGTTACAAGAGCTAGTTAAGAAAATAAGAGCTTTGCTTAAACACCCCCAGTTCTTTAGGGGTTAATGCACTGATTAGAGTGGAATTACCCCCAAATTATATGTTCATGCCCCCCCCAAGATATGTTCATGCCCCCCCAGGATGGCATGTCTCTTCATGAGCTTTTCGACTTCCTTTGTGACATGTTCTCCTTACACTCTTTGCCATACTAATTAGCTGCTCCTTGTTACTGATTCCAAATCACTGTGTTTAGTTTTCCTACTGCTGATATTCCCATTTTCTTCTTGTTGCCCATAGTTTTGGCTTAGTTCACTGTGATAGAAACAAAAACACTTGTTTCTTTGTTTTCTTGGTAGAGGACATTAATTTGTTGCAAGCATGGCATCCACTCAATCCACTTCAAACACAGAGGTTTTGTTTTGTGAAAACGATGACAAGTCACATAAGGCTAAAGACACCTTGCATACGTGTCGTAAGTAACTATTTGTTTGTTGTGGTGTATAGGTGTAGGTGAGGCCTTGGTGCTCATAAAACTACTTAGAGCAAATAAAATGGGTCACACTTCCTACACTTCTCTCAGTCCTACTTAGGAAAAAAGGTCGTATGGTGAGATTGATAATTTACTGTATAGATTATCTCTTTGCCTTGTTGATAATGGACATTACTGAGCTTCAAATAGCTTGTGGACTTCATTCATTAGGCTATGTGTGTATGTGATTGATTTTCTACAAAATCAAACATTTTTGTCTTAAAGTGATTTATATCTGTTGGAAGCTAAGCATTTTTATTCCAATATATTTTCTTCACATATAGAGTTAGGTCTCTATATTGGCATTCATACAGATCAATACTTACCAATTGACCTAAAATTTTAACCGGTTAGCAGTACAATATCTAATTCATGTATTGTTTGTGACAAAATCATGTTCAAGAAGAATGATGAGTCTGCTTATGAACTCACATGAATAGATCAATGCTCTTATTATAAGAGATGTTCTAGAAAAAATATTTTTTTTATCATCTATCATTTTATGTTGTTGACTATGATTGATTATATAATAGGAATATCATTTTTGAATATGGTGAAATCTTCATTTGAAAGAGGCAACTTGTTTTTCTTTCCAATTACTCACATGACCCTCTTCCACTTAGAGGGTGATTGTAAGAAATACTTGTCCTATTTTTTGTCCTTGGCCTCATAGAGGTGATTTTTTGTTCATAACTTTTGGTTTGTTTGTTCATTTGGTGTGAAATTTGGAATGAAGGTACATACAATAGTTGAAAACATTGAGTAATATTTTTAAATTCTTCAAAATTAGTTTACTATTTTTAAACACCCCCCAATTGGATGTTTACTTTGGCCACTTTTTTTTAGGGGGGGGATAACTACTATTTCAACCCATAAATGCGAATTTAAAGCTCAAAATTGGTATACATGGACTTCTACTAAAGTTATACAAGTCTATGAAGAGATTTTTTGAAATAGAAAATTGTCCACCTTCCACATGTGCTCAAAGTGCACTACCTTTGTGCAACTGCAAAGAACACAATTTTTTCCCAAATATGAAAATGGTTGAGAAAAAGCATCTTCAAGTTAGAAAAAATGAATATTTTGAATTTGAATTTTGAATTTTTTTACTATTTTCTAAATATCAAACATCAAAGTGTCCATTTTGGGGGTATTTTTCATTGAGCTTTTTTGTTCATGAATTTTAGAGATAAATTTTCTAGGTCTGAATTTTTAAAGACATACTATTCTCAATGTTGTACAAATTATTTATATTTTCTTTCATTTAGAAAAAAATTATTTCAACATATCATAATATTGCAATACTAAGGCCGTTCAGAGCCAAAAACAACAACAACTCTAACATGATCTTGTTGCCAATTGTGTGTTCAAAGTGTTAGGCTTCCATAATAAACACAGTCATGATTCATTGGGAAAACTAATAATTGGCTTTGCTAGGGACGGATAGCCCTACAAAGTAGACGATGGCTTGGATGTCTAGTGGATGGTGCACCCCTACAAGGGACGACCTTTCTGTCCAAACCATCGACTAGATGGGAGGTTTGTGTACTAGACAAACCATCTATCTCATTGCCAAAAGGGATGTGTTGTGGACAGATTGAACAAGGAGGCCTTCTTGTCACCAAACCTTCTATCTAATTGACAGACATTCCGTCCAAACTATTGACTAGATGGGAGGTCCATGTACTAGACAAACTATTCGTCTCTCTACTAGAAAAGATGTGCAATGAATGGCTTGAATAAATAAGCCTTTCTATCACCAAACATTCCGTCCAATGGACGGACCATCCATCTAGTTGACGTCTAATTGTTGACTAGATGGATTAGCGAATGGACCCGACAAACTTCATTGGCCCTTTTTTATCCCATGGTAAACCAAATTTTTCGTGCAAAAATAATATAATATATTTTTTTATTGTAAAGATTCTAGCCATGGGCATCCAGTCACAATCTTGATGTGTCTTGATGGACACTAATTGACATCCTGATAGGAAATGCTAGCGTCACATTAGTCTACATGCTTCACTTCTCTTTCCCCCGTTTGTACGTGTATTTTTTGCCTCTTTGTCAAAGCCAATTGAATGTCTGAGTCTTGTTCAAGTTTTATTGTCCAAGTTTTGTAGTCCAAACTAGGGATTCTAGTTTTTGGAAGTGGAGTTTTCTATAGAGTTTCGGCATTGTGCTAAGAAAAGGGGTTGGACATGGAGTTGGATTGCATGGGGTTTGAGGTGCTACCCCGTAATCTTTTTTTGTTTTCTTGCTACAAGGTTTAGGGTTCTTTTGTGAGGGGTTGTACTCGAGTGTGAAACCGATGTTTAAGGTTGAGCAAAATTGCATTTTTCTTTTTTTTGCAAGGTTTACAAGTTGTGTACTATGGAATTTGTGTTCTTGTTTTTTCTACTATAAGGTTTAGAGGTTGTGTACTTTGGGAATTGCATTTTTGTTATTTTGTTGTAAGGTTTTGGAGAAAAGTAGTTTTAAACCTTGCAATAAAAAGAAAAATACAATTTTGCTCAACCTTAAACGTCAGTTTCACACTCGAGTACAACCCCTCACAAAAGAACCCTAAACCTTGTAGCAAGAAAACAAAAAAAGATTACGGGGTAGCACCTCAAACCCCATGCAATCCAATTCCATGTCCAACCCCTTTTCTTAGCACAATGCCAAAACTCTATAGAAACTCTACTTCCAAAAACTAGAATCCCTAGTTTGGACTACAAAACTTGGACAATAAAACTTGAACAAGACTCAGACATTCAATTGGCCTTGACGAAGAGGCAAAAAATACACGTACAAACGGGGGAAAGAGAAGTGAAGCATGTAGACTAACGTGACGCTAGCATTTCCTATCAGGATGTCAATTAGTGTCCATCAAGACACATCAAGATTGTGACTGGATGCCCATGGCTAGAATCTTTACAATAAAAAAATATATTATATTATTTTTGCACGAAAAATTTGGTTTACCATGGGATAAAAAAGGGCCAATGAAGTTTGTTGGGTCCATTCGCTGATCCGTCTAGTCAACAATTAGACGTCAACTAGATGGATGGTCCGTCCATTGGACGGAATGTTTGGTGATAGAAAGGCTTATTTGTTCAAGCCATTCATTGCACATCTTTTCTAGTAGAGAGACGAATAGTTTGTCTAGTACATGGACCTCCCATCTAGTCGATAGTTTGGACGGAATGTCCGTCAATTAGACGGAAGGTTTGGTGATAGAAAGGCTTATTTGTTCAAGCCATCCATTGCACATCTTTTCTAGTAGAGAGACGAATAGTTTGTCTAGTACATGGACCTCCCATCTAGTCGATAGTTTGGACGGAATGTCCATCAATTAGACGGAATGTTTGGTGATAGAAAGGCTTATTTGTTCAAGCCATCCATTGCACATCTTTTCTAGTAGAGAGACGAATAGTTTGTCTAGTACATGGACCTCCCATCTAGTCGATAGTTTGGACGGAATGTCCGTCAATTAGACGGAAGGTTTGGTGATAGAAAGGCTTATTTGTTCAAGCCATCCATTGCACATCTTTTCTAGCAGAGAGATGAATAGTTTGTCTAGTACATGGACCTCCCATCTAGTCGATAGTTTGGACGGAATGTCCGTCAATTAGACGGAATGTTTGGTGATAGAAAGGCTTATTTGTTCAAGCCATCCATTGCACATCTTTTCTAGCAGAGAGATGAATAGTTTGTCTAGTACATGGACCTCCCATCTAGTCGATAGTTTGGACGGAATGTCTGTCAATTAGACGGAAGGTTTGGTGATAGAAAGGCTTATTTGTTCAAGCCATCCATTGCACATCTTTTCTAGCAGAGAGATGAATAGTTTGTCTAGTACATGGACCTCCCATCTAGTCGATAGTTTGGACGGAATGTCCGTCAATTAGACAAAAGGTTTGGTGACAAGAAGGCTTCTCTGTTCAATTTGTCCAGAGGTTGTGTACTTTGGGAATTGGATTTTTGTTATTTTGTTGTAAGGTTTTGGAGGAAAATAGTTTTTTAGGGTTTCTTTGGAAGGATTTGCGCTTGAGTATAAAAATGACGTTTCCATGGAGGCTATGTCACACATTTTCTTTAGGGTTTCTTTGTAAAAAATTTCAAAAAAAGAAAAAATGGTGAGGCTTAGCATGGAATTCATTTTGTTCATAGCTTAATACCCTTTACAAGAATCTATCATCATTGCCCACTAAGAGGGTGCACCGTTGTGGGAGTGGGGCTCGATCCTTCGACCTCCTTTCCCCCACCCTAATGCCCTCCGTCCCGGCTTCCCCTATGGGTCGCGGTAGGACCGGAGGGGTGATGCCCTGATGTGCTACAGTGGCATTGCAAACATTTTTGACTCGTGGATTGAAGCCACATAAAAGACTAGATTCTCTTACTGAGTTTGTTGTTTTGGCACAATATGTTTGTCTGTACACATTTTGTTTATTGTTGCTACAAGGCAACCGATAATTTTGGCCCCTTGCTTGCACTAGTCGGGTGCTAAAACTGGAAATTCCAATGTTTTCCCTAGGGGCAATGAGTTGGTCAATCCCCTCTAGCTGGTAGATGGGACTAGACTACTTGAGAGGATGTCACCATTGGGTTGTTTTAGTGTGTGGTGGATATCAACTCCAAGTTGGCCCTTTTGGGTTCGGTTGGAGGATATCTTATCAACTCTGATTTGGCCTTTTTAGTTTCGGTTGAGCTTCATTGTTGATAGAGTTTTTCATCCTAGCATGACGATGGCATTTCATGTCGGGATGTCTGTCAGCGTCTGTCGAGACCCGTCTTGATGTGTCCAGATTGCTACTGAATGTTGATGATGAGAAAAACAATTTATTAATTTTTTTATTACAAGTAACTAGAGTTTATCTTAGGGTAAAAAGGTCCGACAAAGTTCGTTACGTCCGTCCTCTTATCTGTCTAGTAGACAGGTAGACGTCACCCGGATAGATGATTCATCCACTGAATAGACAGTCCATTGATTGCACAAATGGTCCATCCATACGATGGATGGGAGCTTCGGTGACTATAGGATCTATTTGTCTAGTCCGTCGATACCCCGTCCCTTCTGGTGGAGTGATAGATAGTTCGTCTAGTACACAAAATGAATGTCTATTAGACGGTTCGGACGAAAAGGCCATTTTCTAAAGGGGCACACCGTCCACTAAACATCCAAGCTAGCATTTACTTTGTCATCCCCAGTCATGCCAAGTATTAGTTTTCCCAATGAATCATGACTATATTAACAATGGAAACTTAATACTTTAAACACCTAGTTGGCAACAAGATGATTTGAAGTGGAAGAGGGTTGTGTGAGCAATCAAAAAAATAGCTAGATGTAATTTCAAGTGAAGATTTTACTATGTTCAAAAAATGATTTGCTTGTCATATTATCATATAATTGTAGTGAACAATATAAAATGATAGATCCTAAATAAGGGACATATATAGATATAGAAAAATAGAAATATAGAGACAAAGATCTATATATAGAGGTATAAAAAGTATAGGCTATAACTCTATAAAAAAATATGATGACACACTTGCCACCTTGAACTTTTTAGCATCTTGCACCCCTAGTTACTCGAGCAGGACCGACTGCATTAGACTCTTCTATACTTGATCAATCAACTTCAAGTCCATATGGTGGGACTTGTTGAGGCATTTTTAAATCATTTTCTCTAGGAATCTCACCATCTTCAACTACAATGTCATCATTGGATTCATCTTCATCCGACATTGACTTGGTGCTCCCCTCAGATGCATGGTTGCTACTATTTCCAACACAAGGTTCAAGAGAAGAGATTGTTTTTAGAGGAATTTAGCCTACTATGTCTAAAACTCCATCCATGCTTGGCCTTCCTATAATATGGAAAAGGAATATGATCATAATTCTGATGCATGAGTTGTGCATCAGTGTTCATTTGTGTGCTAACAAGTATTTTGTACCAAAAAAGTAAACCCAACTGCAACGCATGTCCTATGCACACTGAATGCAAACACTAAAGGCAAGTGAAGGCAAATTTATTCCTTGTTCCGACTAAGTACTCCAAATCATTTGGGGGCTTCATCTGACATGGTGAACTAAGTGCAGCAGTGTGAATTTTCTACTCAAGGGTCAAGAAGAGCATGAGAATCGGGCAACAATAGTCCTTCCACTATGAGGAACTGAGTTTGCTAAAATATTATCCATTGAGTGGTACTCCACTCCCTTGTGTACCAATTACAGAAAAACCCTACTCATCTAGGTCAAACACTAGAGACAAGAGTATCCATGGCATCACTAGTAGAAAATTCAGTGACCAAATTAACAAAAATTCAACACAAAAGTGTTGATTTTTTTTGTTAATTTGGACGTGTTGATTTGGGTAGTTGTTAACAAAAAAGTGTTGATTTTTTTGTTAATTTGGACGTGTTGATTTGGGTAGTTGTTAACAAAAAAGTGTTGATTTTTTTGTTAATTTGGTCACTTGAATAATGAAGAAAAAACTTAATTTTAAATAAAATCCAACCATACACAAAATGACACATGGCAAGTGCCACCTCATCACTAAATTGACACATGGCATTGACACATCACCACAAAAGCCACAAAATCTACTCTACAACCCCGTCACCTAGGCCGCAAGCCACCAACTAGCCAAGGGGTGCAAATGGGGTTTGAACCTTGCACCTCTTACTTGTAGAGGTAAGGCCTTTACCGACACACCATGGTTATATTTTAATGTCCGTTCATGGGTTCCGGTTGGATTTATTTAGTTTTTGCTAGTGTTTTTCATTTGGCTCTAAATTCAGTAGACTTCAGAGGTCATTTAGTCATAGTAAAAATACTTTTTTTTAAAAACATACAACTAATAAAAGTAGGGAAATCAAGTTAACTTTCACCTCCAAAAATCCGTTTGAGATTTTGAGCTTTTAATCAAAAGTTATGGACAATAATCAGAGAGGATGTTTGAAAATGTCAAAGAAAATGTCAATTCCAACACCTCTCTGAATTTTGTACATAACTTTTGATTAAAAAATCAAAATTGCAAACGGATTATTGGAGGTTAAATTTAATTTAATTTCCCAACTTTTATTAGTTGGAAGTTTTTTGAGAGAAGTATTTTTACTATGCCTAAATGGCCTCTAAAGTCTGATGATTTCAAAAAACACCAAATTTTGAATGAATAAGTTAAAAAATAAAATTTCATTACATATAGAATTGCAAGCACAATGATTTAATTCTAATGCCTAAGCTTTAAGAAGACTTATTTAACACTTTCACACTAAAGTGAACAAAAAAGTGTTGATTTTTTTCTTGATTTGGACCTTCACTGCTCAAATCAACAAAGTTTTGTGACCAATTTGTTAACTTGTGCCCAAATCAACAAAAAACTGTAAAAACGGACGATACAGTACCCACTTCAACAAAAATTTGTTAATGTTTTGTTGATTTCGTCACTATTTTTCTACTAGTGCATTGAAGAACTTCCTGTGGATTTTAATACCGGAGTTGGGGTTGCCATCGAAATCGTCTTCTAGATGTTCACAATTAATATTGTTGTCTCCAACTTTGCATTTAAACCTAAGAATAATTGGAAAATTAAGTGATTGTGGAACTCACCTCATCTCCAATTATACTTGTTTCCATGATTTTTGTTTGAGGGGTTATAATCTAATAAAACATTTTCACATTCTGATACTTAGATACCATGCAAGACGGCCATGAGAGGGTGTTTTCCATGGAATGACACTTACTTCCAAGATAAAGAGATACTCATTTCTTAAAATCCTTCTTACAGATTAGGACACAACTCTTTCTTTATCAACTCTTAGGTTATATAGATTTGATTTGATCAGTACATACTTTGGTCAAAGAAATTCAAAATTTATAGATGTAAACATCTAGCATATAATTGATGTAGTACACTTGATTTAGCACAAACAAACCATATGGTAGCACGTGGGGAATTTTCTAATATGTGGCTGGGTTTTGAGTTTAAGATTTTGTATGGCATTGTGAGCCCCAAATTTGTCACCCAGGGCTCACTCTTTTCTTTTTTTATATTTGGTTATTTTAAATGCAATTTTATATACAAAAAGCCCTCCAAAGAGTGTAAAACCAAAATAGGTGTGTCACATACCAATACAGTATTTGGTCTATATTTAGAATAATATAGCTAGAATGGCCCAACTACGAGTTGTAAATAGGTTAGAACCCAACTAATCGTGGCAATTGGTCAATTACGAATGATGGGCGTACCATGCTCAAAACCCCACGAAGAAAGGACATCTCTAAGCTAATATTGGTTGAGGGAACCCTAGTGAGGCATATAAGTCAATTCCCAAAGATAGGTTCCAATCTCTCTATTTCATCGACGAAATAGTAGAACCCGAATTATTGGCTTGTAGGTGTCAAAAATACCAAGACGGGACTATGGAGGAATCTCTGGTCCAAGGAGGGTAACTTAGGGCTAAGACCACGCCTAGGAACCAACGGCAAAGTTGGTTTGCCAAGATTCCTCCCAATGTGGAAGATTCCCTGGCCACTAATAATTGAACGAGGGGGTAGATTTTGTCCCCCCTAGGCCAATGTGTAGAGTAAAAATATGAGCCTACACTTGTGCTGTGGGATTCCATGGGAGTTTCCACAAAAAATTTCAGAATTTTCTAATAGTCAGAAGATGCCTTCTTGGACAGTCAACTACCCAAATTTGCAATGGGAAATTCCTAAAAATTCCTAGAAATTTCTTAGGTAGCGGTAAAATCTCACTAAAAATAAATGTAGCTTCTTTTATGTTAATAAGCTACCCCGACAAGTTTCAAGACATTCCGATAGTCAAAAGTACATGAACCTACAAGATTCCCCGACAATCAATGAAATTTGAAGTCCATGGCGGAGTTGACTAGCGGAGCGGGAGCATATGGAAGCAGAATGGGACCCAAGCTAGGTCTTTTCTTACTCCCCCACACCCACATAAGAGCCTAGGCTAATTACTTTTGCTAGAAAAGCCAAACTCCAAAAGTTGGGATTTTTCTCAATTTTGGCGTTAAGTTGGCGCTAAGTTTCGTTGAGATGTTGAAGGTAGAAAAAGGGGTGAGAAGTATCCCTTCACTAGAAATGGCCTTCTGAAATCAATGGCACAATCCGTTTGCAATTCAGAGTTAATCTCCAAAAGTTAGCTTAGTGGGCCAGTATAGGATGAAAACCTTGAGGATGAGGATGAAAATCCGAAAAGATAAGGTTAACTTTGAATGAGAGGAGGTGGGTGCCTAGGAAAGAGTATACAAGGGCATCCCTTTTTTTCTCTCACCACGCCCATTTCATGTATTTGGGTTCGTTGGGTCCAATTTATGTTGGAATTGTAGGGTTTTAGCCACAACCTTTGCAACAATGTGTTTTGAGGCACTTTTTGGCCGTTGTTACTCTTTTTCAAGCTTATGAGGTCTTGTGGATCCCTTGCACCTTGAGTTGTGTAGTATTAACTCTCCTAAGCCTTGAGGCTTGGAGGCTTTTTATCTTATTGTGTTATTTGAAGTTGTGTACGTTTATCTTTGAAGGGTACTTGGTCACCCTCTTTGTCTTGCATTATACTAACCCTAGAGTATCCCCCCATATGACTGGTGATGCCGCTTTGGGGGGGCCTTTAGTTCAAGTCCATCATTGCGCTAATCCTTGGAAATCAAGGGTCCTTTCCTTTCGTTCCCTAATATTAATGTGGTGTTTCCTAGTGAAAGATACGAGAGTGTGAGGGATAGTGGGTCCCGCCATGATGGCGAAGCTTTGAACCCCCATAGGATCAAAAGTCTTGATGGTGGGTTAAAAGAGAGAAACACGACGAAACTTTGAACCCCTTTAGGATCAAAAGTCTTAGAGGTGTGTTAAGAGAGGGAAACACAACGAAGCTTTGAACCTCCTTTAGTTCAAAAGTCTTAGTTGGGTGTTAAAACTGCTCCACGGGAGAACCTCGAACCTCCGTGGTTGTCTCCATACAAAGTTTAGTTTCCGAAATGTATTGGGAATGGAACTAAGTTTAGTCCCCCCAAAAGAAAGTAGAAGTTAGGACCGGTAGGTTCTAGGAGACACAATGGCATGATTGCACCCTTGTGACTAGTTATGCTACTAACCCCTAGGAGTCGCCCTTTCCTTTTCCTTACATGTTAGGCAAGGATTAGCCTAGAATTAAGAGGAGACAAGATAAAAAGAGTGGAGAAAGCAAGGCCAACACTCCCAGTTAGTTTTGCCAAACACCCCCTAGTCAGTCTAGCCAAATAACCCCTGGTCAATCCAACCAACACCCCCCAAGTTGGTCATTGGGTATTGGAAGTGAAGGCCAAGCCGGGGGTGAGAGAGGGGTTGGAAGTAAGGGTCAAGTCTGAGAGAGAGACTTTAGTAACGCTAGGGGTTGGGAGTAAAAGCTAAGGGGGGAGAGAGAAGGATTGGGGGGTCGGGAGTAAAGGCAAGGGGTTGGAGGGATGTCAGCAATAATGTTTGGGGCCGGAGGAAGGTCAGATAAGGGGGTGAGAAAAAGATTGGGAGGAGTTGAAGTCCAATAGTTGCTAGTTGGGGTGAAAGCAGGGGTTGGAAGGGCTGAAAGTCCAATAGAGGAAGAAGGGAATGAAAAATCCTGATAGGAGAAAAAGGAAGAAGAAATTCCAAGGGAAAAGAGGGGACCCGCAAAGATTGACGGTCACCCCCATGATCGACCTTGGAGTGGGGAAGCCAACTCCTTGTCTCTAGAAAACACACCAAGACTTAGGAGGACAAATGATGAAGTAATTAGAGAGAAGACACCATTTGAAGGGAAGAAGTGAGGGTAGATAAGGTAGGAGAAGAATCCCCAAGTCTTATTAGGGCCTTTAGATTAAAGTTAGGTGATTACTACGAGATTAAACATAAGACATAGGACGTAAGAAGTAGCTCAACCCTGTATGATGCCATGACGCGTCCTTGGATAACTTCATAGGTAGAACCAAGGGTAGTTGGGCTAACATAATATGTAGGAGGGATAGTGAGGAAGAAAGAAAAGGAGGGAAAGAAATAGGACAAAGCTAATAAATAAACCCTTATACTAAAATATTTTATGATTAAAGCAGTGGTTTGCTGTATTGCGGCACGGGAGTTTATGGTGGAGGAGGGAGAGCTTCTGGTGGGTGTGATCCATGATTCAAGTTCCGAGGTATGAGGTAACCCATTTCTAACTTTTCAAATGTCCCTAATTAGTAGTTAATAACTCTGGCTAAGTCCCACCCCTAGGTCAAACTCTTAGGGCTATAGGTCAGGTTTTTTCTTAGGGTAAAAACTTAAAGAAGGGGTTTGTAGCTTTCCAAAACCCTAAGGTACGCCTAAATTGGGTCAAAAACAAGGAAGTTATCACTAGATGAAAGTTAGGATTGATTTGGATGAAGAGTAATTAGACAGAGGATTTGACGGTGAATTGAGGAGATTAGGAAGAGGCTATCAATTAGGGTCTAGGTCCGAAGAAAAAAAGTTAATTCCAAATTTTAGGTTAAGAGAAATTAGCGGATGAAGTTTAGGCAAGGTTTGGATGATAAATCCGTGGAAATCCCCAATTAGTGCCAAACTCCAGATCTAGGGAGGAACAAGTCTTTTGACCCATCCCTAAAAATTTCTCACCTTTTTGAATTAAGAAACTAGGTTCAATCAGTGAATGAAGTTTGAGGAACCGAGTAGCGGTCAAACTTCATCTCCTCATAACTTTGGCTAGGAAGGTCATATAGGATCGAGTCTTAGGTTTTTAAAAATGGCAAGAAACGACCTAGAGGGTTTTTAGGTTAGTTCTTCCGTGTCATAGGTTCCATCCAAAACATATAGCGGCCTTTCAATTCGGTCGGCCAAAGACACTAGATGTAGATTAACCCCTAATGGACCAAACAGTGTTTTTTGGCAATATAGCGATTTCGGGCAGCTCACTACAAGTGGAATTTTTATTTTTTTTCTTTGAAATTTTCACACAACATGTGCCTGAGGAGTAGCTTTAAGAACCAACAATTTTCATAACTTTTGAATACATGGTTAAAAAGTTATTGTATGATATGTTGTTTTCATTGCTCAACGGGCAGCTCGGGCAGCAAAAAAAAGTTCTTTAAAAATCATTTAAAAAGAAAATAAAAATTTGAAATTTATTTTCCTGATTTATATATACATGGAAAGCTTTGAATCATTCCATTTTGATTTATGAGATGAAAGTTATGAAGAATTTTAGTTGTGGGTAGTTTATGGGTAGTAATGGAATTTCTACTCTAAAATAAACTTTGAAGACCTTTATTTCTCTCAATTTTTAATATTTTTGGAAACAAATAAAAAAATGAGGCATAGATTTTTTATTAAAATAATTTCACCATTGGGATTGGCATTTTTCAATTCCATAAATAAATTATTAACAATTTAGTATTTTGAATCATTTTCTACTTTTTTCAACTTACTATTTTTTTGCTATATGTTGTACGATTCCAAATGATCTAAAAGTTTTCAAGCATGTAGCCAACATGACTTGAAGAATGAATCCAAAGAGTTACAACCATTCTGAACATTTTTCATAATGATTTGACCTTGTGGAGTGCATGTACTCGGATTTTTGCAAGGCCAAAAAATGGCTTTTTGTCACTTCAAATGCTAATATCTTGCAATTCAAACAGTGGAAATTTCTGAAATTTTTACCACATCTTCCCAAATCAACTTACTACAAGATCCTCCAGTTACATTTGACCAAAAATGTATTTTTTCTAAAATTTGGTACTTGTACTAGAGATGACAATTTTGGAGCGTTTTTGGTGAAAACATAGTCAAATACCTTTAGGGGTTAAGAGATTCTTGCATGTTTGGGTCCACTTAGGTACTTAGTAAAAAGATCCATTGCTTTGAAGGCACAATGGACCACACTTAAACATCCAAAAGTAGGATTCCCTTAGCCAAAATTTATAACCTAGTTGTGTTCAAGGTTTACCAAAGTTGGATAAATTAGCGCTCCTAGGCATTTGAAATGAGAGACCTAATTGTTTGTCATCATGCCATATCCAACTCAAGTCTGTCAAAGTAGAATCAAGAAATACCCTCCTACAATCGTGATGTTCATTTTCATGATATAGTTTATAATTGAGTAAACATTGGATGCACACAAATCAAACTTTTGTACTAAACTACTCAACATCAATTGTAGACCTGTTTTAGCAATGGCTAATAGATAAGGCTCTAGAAGCTAATTAGCCTTAACTTTGACAATATAGATCACAAGATACAACCGGTAAATGTGAAGAGAACAAGTTTCATTCAAGAGTTTGCTAATATTGCGTGCAAAACAACAAACTTCATAACTTTCACATTATTCATCCAAATAGAATTAATCAAATCTTTTCACATAGACAAAAAATAATCTACAAGAACTTTTCAGACTTTTCAATTATTTCAAGTTCTTGTGGATTGTTTTGTTGCCCGCACTCAATTTAGTAGCCACAATCGATGATTTAGAAAATAGACACCCTCAAAATCTCCAACTTCCATAATCCGAAGGATATCAAGAATATTTATTTATTGGATTCGGTCGCCCAATCAGTACATCAACTCTGCAGAATCGGCATGGACCCTCAAGCAGCATCATTCTTTACGCATGATTCGTACACCGACTACTGTTACAGGGATTCAGCAAATGTTCACGAACTTCACTACCAAACAAAAAAGTGTCCAAGGGTCCGGTAGATCTCACCCTGTACAATGCATTGTCAACTAATGGAGGCGTGCTATTTTCACCGACAAAATTACACGCCGGCAGACTCAACCAATTCCTCAGCAAGAGAGGTCAGTGGTGGTAATTCACTACTCGTGCATCTACCTGTCAATGCCTTCTATCCTGTCTTCGACGTCCTGGTACAACTGCTTCAGCTTCTCCAGATTCTCCTCCGAAGTCTCCCAGTATCCACGCCCATTCGCTTCCAGGAACGTGGAGACCAGCTTGCGGAAGGAATTCGGGTTCGTTTCCAACAACCTCTTCTGCATCTCCTCGTCGTTGATGAAAGTGTTGTTCGCTTCCTCGTAAACCCAGTTGTCAACCTGCACAATGGAGGAACATCTGCCTTCAAATCCAGACGATGAAGAACTCTTCAAAAGTAGCCGGACTAAGTTAACATTCAATCGCTTCAGAGAAGACAATCATGCATAACCCCTCAAAAACCCACAACTCAATGATTTCAATTGACCAGCCAATTTGATTAATCATGTTGGTCGTCCAACATCAGTATTTCAAATGAAGCCAGCACTTATTTCTCTAAAGTCAGCGAAGAACATTGCATATACCGATCACTAAAAACTGAAAATGGATAAAAGAAAGGCCACATATGACCTACTCAATATGCCACGGATCATGATACTCAATTTGGGGTTGAGAGAAAGTTTTACTTACAGTGCCAGAAGTCGCACTCCAGCCCATGGTGTTGGTAAGCCGCTTCTCAATCTCACGCACACCCTCGTATCCACTGGACAACATGCCCTCGTACCACTTGGGGTTCAGCATCTTCGTCCTTGCGTCCAGTCGCACCGTCTCTGCCAAGGACCGAACCTGGGCATTGGCAGTGGTGGTATCAGCAATGTATGAATTAGGCCTCTTCTTGTCAGGCCTCAAGCTTTGCACAAGCTTGGTGGGGTCGGAGTCGAAGTAATGGCTGACATCGGTCAATGAGATTTCAGAAGAGTCGAGGTTCTGGAAGGTAGCCTCGGCAGTTGCAAGAGCGGATTCGAAAATCTGCCTCTTCTCGCTCATTCCAGCCCCCGGGGCATCGCTGTCAAAAGCAAACGACTTTCGTGAAAGGTACATATCTTGAAGTTGCTTCTCATCGTTCCAGGACGAGTTTTCAACAGCCAAGTTGACGTTGGAAGAGTAGGATCCGGAGGCGTTTGAGTAAATGCGCGTTGCAGCTTCCCGGAGAGAGACACCGAGAGTCTCGACTTGCTCAAGAGCGTGTTTGCGCACGAAGTTCATCTCCACTGGCTCGTCAAGCTCTGCCACTGTCTTCACTGCCCTGTCCAGCAAGTTCATCTGGAACCAAGTACGGTTGCTGAAGTCAGGCATAAACAGATATATAAAAGCCATTGACTGCACTCCTAGTTTCAAATCGTGTGCATGGATTCAAACTTCCTACAACTATCAATAATTGACTCTACAACCGTCCACAAGAAAAATGATTTAAGCATCATCTGCATCTTGTGGTTCGAGATGTATTTAGTAATGAACGAGAAAAATGTCATTAAAACCGAGTGCTTCCCCTTCACTGCACACAGTTTTTCTCACTTGACCAGCTGAGACTAAAAGTTGGTGACACAAGAAAATGGCTTGCAATTCTACGATTCATGATTTCGTAGATACACTGCGGAACCAACTTTCTTACAATGCGAATGAAAAGCTTCTAAGTGGTTTCTGCGCAGTCAGTGCATGGAGAAAAGTCATTAGTGACTTGGCGTGTCTGCCCTGCACTCTCCATTACATTGTCTGATTTTAATAAATTCCTAGTCAAAGAACAGTAACTAAAGCATCAGAAACCAACCTGGTTGATGAACAGGTCCCTGAACACGCCGGAACAGTTCACCACCACGTCAATGCGAGGACGTCCAAGCTCTTCCAGAGGAACTGGTTCAATCTTGTTCACCCTCCCAAGGGCATCAGGCAAGGGGCGAACACCGACCATCCACAACACCTGGGCAAGTGACTCGCCGTAAGTCTTGATGTTGTCCGTTCCCCAGAGCACGAGAGCAATCGTTTCGGGATACTTTCCTCCATTTTCAATCTTCTGGCGCTCCAACAGACGATCAACGACAATCTTCGCACTCGCAAGAGCAGCCGCAGTAGGAATGGCCTGAGGGTCCAACGCATGAATGTTTTTCCCGGTTGGCAACACTTTCGGGTTCCTGATGGGATCCCCTCCAGGACCTGGCTCCACAAACTTGCCTTCCAACGCTTGTTTCAAGCCGCCCAGCTCATTATCCGCCACCACCTGCTTCAAGCAGAAGGCCAAAAACTCAAAGAGAGTGTTCAGCTTCGCCTGGTCGACGTTCTTGTACTGCGTGTCACGCAAAGCGTCCATCCATGGCTCCTTCTTCGCGAATCCAAAGAGGTTTGCCAGGGCGGGTTGCACATTCACAACCTGTCCAGCTTTGTTCGTCGTCTTCGCTACGAATGCGCCCACCACATCCCTGGACGTCTGAGTAATGTCATTCAAAAGGGTAACATCAGCAAGCACACCGCGGTCGGAGCTTCTGTATATGTCTTCTATTTCACGACCGATAGATTGAGCCAAGAGCCCCGGCAACCCGCAAATCTCCTCCTCCGGCCTGTCAATAGCAGCAATGTTCACAAGAGTTGCAACAGCCTCTTCAGCACTGGGAGGCTCGCCAATGACGTGAAGACCGCAGGGCAGGAGCCGGGATTCAATCTCCATCAACTTCCCATACACCTTGCCTACGACAGTGTCGCGCTCGTCGGAGGAAAGCTCCACCTCTTCGCTGGGAAGGTCCACGTCCTTGTCCAGGTTGCATTGTTTGGCAGTGCTGATGATACTGGAGACAATCTGGGCGCCGCGACCAGAGTCCTTCAGTGACTGGTAAGAAGAGATGAGCTCGCTCAGCTGCTTCAGACCCTTGTACAAACCGGCGTTCTCAGCTGGAGGGGTGAGGTAGCTGATGGTGTTGGCGTAACTACGTCTCTTCGCAATGGTAGCCTCCGAAGGGTTGTTCGCGGCGTAATAGTAGATGTTGGGAATGTTGCCAATCAACGAATCGGGGTAACAGACATCGCTCATACCAACCTGCAAACCCAAGTGGAGTCACAGTCACATGCAAGTGAGACACAGGCTTAAAGATCATGATCAAGTGGCAAACAACATCACATTATAACTATTTGTTATGATATGAGCTTCTCTAAAATGCCATTCTAGAATATCCTGCACAATTGCCACACTACCACGAGGGTCACTTGTCACACACTCAAACTATGTCATAGTGAAAAAGATAAGGCCCCAGGGAGTAGGACGAAAGAGGTTTGAGTGTGAAAGAACAGAAATCTCAGAGCCCTGTTTATCTAAAACAGTGAACTCAAAGCACTAACTCCAAATATCAGACACGAGAATGTAAACGAACCTGTTTTCCAGGCATAAACTCCAATGAACCGTGAGTTCCGAAGTGCAGAACAGCATCAGCTTGGAAAATCTTCTCCAGGAAAGTGTAATACGCAGCGAATCCGTGATGAGGGCTGGCGGACTTGGAGAACAGGAGCCGCATAGGATCCCCTTCATATCCGAAGGTGGGCTGGACACCGATGAAAATGTTGCCGAACTGCTTGCCATACACGATGAGGTTCTGTCCATCCGAGTTCAGAGTTCCTGGAGCCTTACCCCAGCTTTCTTCCAGAGCCTTAGCGTAGGGAGTCAGTTGATAATACTCTCGGGTGGGCATCTTGTATGCAATGTTCAAGTCCGGGCTGCTGAACCTGGCTTCCTTGTCGTGGATCACTTCTTCAATGAGAGCCTCGGATGACTCGGGTAGTCCCTCCACGTTGTAACCGTCCGCCTTGAGCTCCCTCAAGACGCTGTAAATGGAGGAGAACACGTTCAAGTAAGCAGCTGTTCCCACATTGCCCTTGTCTGGTGGGAAGCTGAAGACGGTGATGGCCAACTTCTTCTCAGCTTTGGACAAGCGCTTAAGATTCGCCCACTTGATTGCACGGGTGCACAGCTGATCGACACGATCATGGAGAGCATGAGATTTTCCTGCAACGAAAGAACACGTTCCAGTTCACAAAACATTCAAACAAAAGTAAACTACCAATAAAAACATACAAAAAATGGAGAAAAATGGAAATAAAAAAGAGCAAGGACACTTCATATACCTGTGCGACTGTCACGCCCAGAAAACACGATTGGCTCTAATCCTCCGTCCAACTCAGGAAGAGCAACCTGAAGGGCGACCTGAATGGGGTGCAATCCCAAGGAGCTGCCCAACCACTCTTCAGTAGTTTGGAAAACCAAAGGAAGGGCAACCAGATATGGCACATCCAGCTTCGACAATGCTTCAATGGCCTTCGGATGATCCTGGCTAGCAGGGCCTCCAACCAATGCAAATCCAGTCAAAGAAACCACTGACTGGACCAAAGACTTCTTGGTAATAGGGTCGTAGAAGAATCTATCCACAGGACCAGAGAAGTCGAGTCCACCTGACAAACATCAACGTACTCTTCCTCAATAAGGAAGAGATTCTCCAAACCACACAATCGAGTACACTACCACTAATGAATATAAAATGGAACTACAAGATGTGCTTCATTTAGACCCCAATAAACGAAATCCATTTCACCTGCAAAAATGGGCACCACCTTGGCACCCCTGGCCTCCATCTCCATGATAACAGCGGCATAGTGACCTTCGTCCCCAGTTACGATGTGGCTCCTTTGCAAGACAATGCCCACCACCGGAGCCGTAGGATCCTTGAGAGCCTCATTAGCATCCCGCCTGGTCCCATACCAGTTCAGATATTCCTTAATATCATCATACATCTGAGGTGCCATCGGATGCCAAATTCCAGTATCCAGAAACACCACAGGGTCATCAAACTTGAGCTTCGCATCCGCCAAAGCCGGCACGTAAGCGTTCGATATCATAACCAGGAAATTCTCAATATTCTCCGGGGAGCCCCCGAGCCAGAACTGCAGACTCATCATGAAGTTCCTGGCATCTTGCGCCTTATCCGTGGGCAAGTACTTCAACACTTTGGGCAAAGTGCGAATCAGCTTCAACATCCCTTCCTCGAAGTTGCCCACATTCTCCTTCCTCTTCCGCCTCATGAACTGCGCAATCGCGCTCTTGGATTGCCCCAACTGCGACATGGAGAAGGTGCCGAGCTTGTTCAGCCGCATGACTTCGGGCATGGAGGGGAACACCACGACGGCATCCAAGCGGCTCCGATTCGCCTCCACGACCTCCTTCACCTTCTGCGCGAGCTCCTCCACGAAGATGAGCGAACCGATGAAGACATTCGCGTCGCCCACGTCCTTCTTGAACGTCTCGAAGTTATCGTTGTCGCGAAGCTCCTCGACCAGGTAGCCCACGACCTCGACGCGAACCTCCTTGCGAGTCCTGTTAATGTTCCGCACGGCAGCGGAAAGAGACGATTGGTACTGCGCTTCCAGCACCACGTACACCACTTTCACCACGGGCACTCCGGGACGCGATTCAGGGACAATGCGTCGCACTTCGGGACGTGTTTGCGTGAACATACCCCCGCCCCCGCCCATCACCGCCTTAGTAGTAACCTCCCGTTGCGCCTTACGAGCGCCTTGGGTCACCGGGATCGCCACTGCAGCTCCATAGAGCTCAGACTGCAAACCCAGGAAGTGGATATCGAATCAGGGGTACTTACACAAAGCTTTAGGTAAAAAAAACTCAAATGAAAAGCAGAAATAATAAAATGAAGCCAGTAATTTGAAAAATAGAAACACAGAACAATCAGTATTTTCTTCAAGAAACACATGACATGACGTGGAAGTCTTCTTCGAGGGGCATACCCAAAAAACTAGCTGAGGTACTTGTGAAAACCACCATTGCATGCAATCAGCTCAATGATCTCTAGTCTTATCCAAATCACGCAACATATAATTCCCTTATGTCACCAGGTATGTAAGTTCCTACTACCGGAGCCAGTGCTTCAAAAATTGATCTCCATCTCGAGGAACCATTATACTCTAGTACTGTGCATTCACGTACGAATCCTTCAAAATCAGAACATGGAAAGTTTCTACACCGGTTCCACAGAAAAATGCGGCGTTAAGAAAGCGAGACGCACCTTGCCGAGCTTGCTGACATCGCTGACTTGTTTAATTCTCTCAAATGTGGGTTGCAGACCACCCAAACCAGCTGCCATGAACAGAATTCCACCTCGTCATAACACATAACACGGAATTTCGCAAAGAACCCCCCCCCCCTCCCCCTCGTCCAACCCCGTATTGATCCCCTAACAGAAAAGACTTTAAACCCACAAACCTGCTTCCATCGAAACCACATTGTCAAGCAAATTAGGGACGAGTGCTGCCCAGGAGACACCATAGCCCCTTCAAATGTACATTCACATCATTCTAGACCATCCATGAAGTGTCCTCTCCTCGGAGCAGCACTCTATCCCCGCGCAAATTCATTCGACACCAACAAACCCACCCACCTCCGCATTGGATGCGCGCGCCTTGAGGAAGCGCAGGTCGAGTCACGGGAGTCGTCACGCCGCTAGACGACAACGGCGTCACGGTGGACACCCTGAGGGCCGACCCGCACGCGAGCGCGGACGCCATCGCTGGCTGGCGAAGACAACCCAACGCGACGCAGTTCCCGAGGACCTCCGGAAGAGGACTGATACTCCTCCCTCCTCCTCCTCCTCGACAATGCGCAATGGAATAGTTGCAACGGATTGTTGGGTTCCACTGAGAAGCAGTGAAATTGAAGGAGAATGAGGAATTGGACTGGAAGGGGAGTGGTGGAAGGGGAGCTTTAGCCTTCAGGCAGGCTGGCTATGGAGGACGAGAGCGCCTTATCCAGCTGCGAAACATCGAATGGCGGTTTCAGGGGACACGGCCTCCGTCGCCTGGCCACCCTGCGACTTGTCCTAGGAGCCTCTCGTTCTCCGGCCAAGAGCCAAATTGTACCCTTCCAAAATTTTCCACTCCACATTTTTGATCTTTCCTATTTTCTTTTTTGCAGGAACTATAGTACTATACTGATTTGTCCTACCCTGTGAGTGAGGGGGAAATTAGGCCAGGAAGGATTGCCCCCCCTACAGAAAACATTAGAATTTTTTATTTGCCACCCATGATAAAATTTGCAAATTGTGAACTCATATTTGCAATTGGAACTCAAATTAGCTAGGAGAGATGAAGAAATATAGAACTTATGCGGCACAAAATAGAGGGTAATTTTTACATTTACCCTTGGATGGGACAGTAAGGGGGTCAATCCTCCCTAGCCAAAAAATTAGGGTCACCCCAAATTCGAATTTGAGTACAACCCAAGAATATTTCAACCTACACTATTTCAAAACAGTGTGACTTTAGTAAATCCGTGTTGTATATTATGTTAGGACAATATTTAACATTAAATGTTCCATTAATTTTCAATGGCAAAATGGAACATCTAAAATAGAAGATCTTACACTTTGACTGCATTGTCAAAGGATCTAGTGTTTTAGGGTGAATGCCTAAATATTTTTATTTTTATTTTTTGCACATTTTTCATCTTATCTTAATAGAGAAAAGGCCTTTGCCATGAATCAAAAATTTGAGCTATGTAGCTAGAGTTTGCATAGATGAATGGATGACCTTATATGTGAAACTTTGACCAATCTTCTAACAAAGAATCATGACAATTTTTACATAGAGAGAGATTAAAATATTCTATTTACCTCAATTCCTTTGAATTGATTATGAAAAGGGTTGTTGTTTATGTCTAGTCAACACCTATCTTGTTAGGATGCACATAGAATTCTATATGGAGGACCATTAATGGAGAGGTACATATATTAGTTGTTTTATTTTATAAATTAATTCAACAAATAGAGGGTGTTTTGTTTTCTAAGTAGAAGATTATTCAAGTAGATAAACTTATTTATTTGAGTTACAACTTTTAAACCAAAGATTAAAAAATGTAAAAAATATGAAGAAAGAAAAACATCATCTTCTGAGCACATGGAAGGTTGAAATTTCTTAAGTCATCTTCCTTCTAGATGTTATAAATTGATTGTTTGCAAAAAAGACATCATGCAAAATATAAAGTTGATGAAATACATACTAGAACAATCTCAATAGGCTTTGTAGCTAGCTTCCCACACATAAAAATGCCTTCTATCTATCATAAAATCATAATTGTTGCATGTTGCTCTCATCCTTTTACTTCAGTCATGGTGGTTGGGAATGGAGACATGACTATCTCCATTCATTCCCACAAAAATACCTACATTTTTCCACCAAGGTTTTAAATTTTTGAATGATTTCAACTACTAATTTAAATCCAATCCGAAAAAAAGAGAGAAAACAAAAGTAGCTCTTATCGAATGATTATGTGATAGTTTAAACCTTGAGTGGGTATTATAGAATGAGTGAAAGAGACAAGAGGCTACTAAATAACTAAGGAAGTTGAACTAATTGAGTGGAAGTTTGTGGCAATGGATTGTACAAAGCATAATACATCAATTGCATTGAATCTATTGGAGAGGCCATTATGATTTTGAAGCTCTAAGGAAGTTCTTGCTTGCTCTTGCAAGAGACGTTGAGCCTAATCATGGATTGACATCATTTTCTATTCATTAGTTGTTGTAGTCATAAGGCCCCTCGTAGATGTAGGTTACCTCAATAATCACTACTAGGTGTCAATTTGCTTTGTTAACTACTAAATTTAGAAAAAATTCTAAACATCAATCTAGGATTGGGGAGAAACCTAATCCTTCGTGGCCCATTTTTTCAATCATTGAAGAAACACGTGAATTTACACATGATTAAAGATCACAAATAATTCAATTAAAAAAAAATAATCCACTTTTGGAATCAAAGATCACAAATTCTATGAAAATAATCAGTAGGAAAGATTTATTTAAGATTAATAATATACAAAAATAGTTGGAGCAAGAATTCCCCTCAGTTGGAGCAAGAAGGGATTCGATATTCGATGCCCAACAATTCTTGCAAAAGTAGGGCTCAACTTCAAATTCTTCTCCTTATTTGATAAACAGAAAAGTTTATCCTTATTTTGTACTTGGTTAATTTTCTATTTTTCTACATCTCATTTTACATTTATTCTTTTGAGTTAAAAAATGAATTCAATTTTTCTTGACTTGTAAATTTATCCTTCTAATACATGTTATTTTCGATGGGGGTAAAGGACGATGAAGTAATACAAAAACGTATTCATAAATATTATAAATTTCTCTATATTTTTTTCTATGAGTTGAAATTTCAAATTTATAAGTATGGTCATTTTTTTAATATTCTTTAATTATTATTTCAATTATTATTCTTGAATTTTATTACAAAAATTTCAAAGAAACTTGAATGAATTCAATAATTGTATAGAAGTTGTTAATGAGAAGAATTTTCTTTGTATAATATGATGTATACAAAATAATAAAGTTTTTAATGTGATTGGTATTGACTTGTCATTTCAAAAATATAGTATGTAACATTGGCATTAAATCAATTATATCAAATGTCAAAAACTTAATGAATTTTTACTTACATGAATGCTAATTCAATAAATCTTGAAAAATCCAATTAGTCAAATGATATGATGAAATGTTGAAGGGATGGAGTTAGCGGCAACTTCAAAAACCTAAAACTATCAAAATAAAAAATAAAAAATTTCCAATTAATTATAATTATAATTATAATTTGAGTGATTATGAATTTACAAGTGTCCAAATATTATGAGAATGTAAAGTGATATATGACAATAAAATTAGATTTAATAGAGCAAATATGATTTCATATGAGATTTGTGAATTTATCAAGGGTAGAATAGTACAAATTTTAATACAATATCAAGTTTATGCTAATAATACTAACATCCTATAAGTATGCTGTAAATACAAAATAACCTCCTTTAATTAAAAGTCAAATACAAACATTTGATTAACTTTAAGTGGTATCCAATAGATAAAGGGCCCTTGAATTTACCCTAAATTTTTGCAAGAGAGTGTAGCCATATAATGGATCGTTAATTGTCCTAATGCTATAAAATTTGCAAATATTAGTATGATTTTTGGAATTCAAGAGTAGTTATTTACACGCATTGACAAACGAGAGAGAGAGAGAGAGAGAGAGAGAGAGAGAGAGAGAGAGAGAGAGAGAGAGAGAATTTGTCTTGTAGATTATTACAAATTAGTCTATGGAGTACACTCTATGTATTTAGAATATAATCACATAGTTTAAAAAATGTAACAATACTATTTGTATACATGGTCTACATAGTCCAAATAAGTAACATTTTTGTTTCTCATAAGGTTTGTATGTATTTACTCTTATTGATAGTGTCGTCAAAATTGTAAAAATTCCTAAAGAAGCTAAGACAAATGAGTATACAATGACTTTCATTGTCAATAAAATAAAATTTATAAACACTAGAGGCCTATTATGGGCAATAAAAATGTATGTAAGCCACTTTTTTTTTAATACATAATCTATATACACATATATGTATGTATATAAACAAATATAAATATGTATATATATATATATATATATATATATATATATGTATGTATGTATGTGTAAAAATAGGTCAAATACACTCTTAATTTTTATGCTAAAAAAATTATTTATAAAGTTACATACTTCACAAAGGTTCATACAAGTTATCACAAATTTTAATGAAGAATGCACCTTCTAAGATTAAAAAATCTTCTTATTTGTAAAACAATTTTTTTCAACTTTCTACTTTCAAGGCTTATTGTAGATATTTAGGATAAGGTGAAGAATCCTTGTGTGTGAGTTCTTTTCTCATCATTTAAAAAATCTCCATGTACAAGATGAAGTGTCATCTATATAATTATCTGACAAGGGAAAAATGATTCATTTTAAATCTATTACAATCAAAGATGTTTCTATAAGATATATCATCAAAATATTTAATTATAGTCTAAACCCATTATTTGGACCCTACTACTTCATTATTGAATTCAAAACTTTAATCATAAGGTATGGAAGAAATACATACTATACTCTATTGGTATCTTTTCAAAATAGGACAATGGCTTAAGAAAACCCATTCCTCGTAGGGGATATCATAAACTTGAAAGGAATAGAAAAGCCAACACATGAAGTTAATTGAGATTGAAGGGAGGTACAATGGAGTTATTTTGTTCCTTTGAAATTTAGCTTTCAAAGGATGCAACCTAGAAATAAGGAGTTTGGCAAAAGTGATCCAATGAATGGATGATTCACCATAATCTTTGTTCCACATAAAAAGTCAATCATTGGACACTTTGTGCCCTCTACAGCATTAGAAGGTTAAGATGATCTTGAATGTGCCTACAATGAAAACCATTCAAAGTAGTTGAAAGAGGTAGGAATGAGTGTCTTGACCATCCATACCTTAAGCTAGGTGTTTGTTTGTTTTATTTTGTTGAGATCTTGTGGACCGTGCATCTTTGGGTGGAGTTCTTGATGCTATTAGAAAGCACTCAACCAAGAGGAGTATACACGTTTGGTTTCATAGCATTTTAAATAATAGCAAAAATGATATTGAATTTCAAAGTTTTTATGATTTTCAAAATTTTCAAAATTACTTTTACTTTTCTTTTAATACAATGTGGCATCATGTAGGGCACATTAGTATATACCTTGAATGAGTTTGTTTTGTTTGATACGATGAGATCTCTGGAATCCTACGTCCCCTAGTTGTGTTCTTCATATTGTCATAAAGCCCTTTGTGAGGAGGGGTGTACAGACTTTGTTTTGTCATGTTCCGACTTACAGTAGAAAAAATATTGAAGTTTGAAGTTTTTTCTAAATGAAGAAATCAAAAAATATATTTTTATTTTACTTTAATTATACAAGTGTGCATGTGTCATTGCCACAATCCCAATAAAAGTAAAAAGTAATTTTCTAATATTCTAATTCATAAAATCTTTGAAATTTAATATCTTTCACACTATATGTTCTAACACCACCAAACAAAGTCCGTATCATTAGATGAAATTCAACTAGTCTATAGGGTTGCAAGTTCCCCTGAGTTCTCGGACTATTAGAACTCGACTGTAGTAATAGGATAACATGGTAGAGCGACTGCTACATCACATAATAATTTTTTTAAATTGATTTTTTTTTAAATTTTAGTTTATTTTAACATTATTTATTTTTATTTTATAACATTTTTAAATTTTGGCCAGTAGTGGCTAGATCCCAACAAGGGAAACCAATCTCAAATGGCCCTCCAATGTAGCTAAAAAACATGTAATGATCCGTCCTCGGAGAGCACTTTTCGATAGTACTAGAAACACGACTGAGGGATACATAGTTCGAGAGATCCCAAAATAACAAACAAAACAAAACAAAACACCTAGCTTAAGGTATATATGGATTATAGTAAAAGGACAAGGCATACTATTCTATAGCTTAAATGAAGTTGTTTGTTTTGTTTTGTTTGTTTTGTTTGTTTTCTTACGTTGGGATCTCATGAATCATGTGTCCCCCAATTGCACTTTTGGTATCGTTAGAAAGCCCATAAGGAGGAAGGGTGCATGGACTTTGTTTTGTGGCGTTTTGACTCACGACAAAAAAAGATATGGAATTTCAAAGTTTGTTATGAATGAATATTTCAGAAAATTACTTTTACTTTGTTATATTGTGGCAATGGCACATGGCACACTAAGACTACACTAAATAGTGAAATTAGGTTGCCTAAATAATTGGGTCCCAAAATAGTTGTTTTAGAAGCCATCAAAGTTTTTTCAACAAATATTTCTATTTGTGCATATGGAAGTTCATGAGTTGCAATTACAACAATACCTTAAAATTCTAAAGTAATGCATTTGGGGGTATACTATAGTAACAATCATTATTTACATAGTGTCAAATGTCAAGAAATTAGTGAGAGGCAACCTAATTTTACTACTCAATGTAGTGTAAACAACACTTTGAATGAGTTTGACTACCTGGTTACTCATATGCACAATTTGAAAATTGTCTCCATTGTCTAAATTTTTTCTAACTCATTGTCAATCGTGTGGAGCCGAATGTGGGAACCATTGTACCCATGCATTTGATTCTTAGGGACAAGGGAGGAACATTTCATTAACAAAGCATAATACTCTAGGTAAAATTTACAAATTTTGGGTTCACATTTGGAATCAGAGGCCCCAAATTAGCTACAAAGGTGTGTAGAGAAATAGACTTTACCCCCCAAGCAATCCGATGTCCATTTTCTAGACGATGAACAAATTAAAACTCAAGTTTCATCCTCCTAACTACTTGGATGAAAGTTATTCTAATTTATGAAGATATTTATCAAGTTGTTGTCCTATCTAAGGGTTGGGTTTGGTGGTACTAGAATACATATTTTCTAAAATTATAAATGTGCAAGTATATCAAGTGGTCAAATTACATTGACTGTAGTTCAAAACTAGATTTGCCAAAATGAGGTCATAGATTTGAAGAATACAAAAATTTCAGAAAATCACTATGTCAAGAGAACCTCATTTCAAATCCATTCCAACAAATTTTACTGAAAAAATGATAATATTTTTCTTGTAATTGAATTTCAAAGGAATTTTGGAATTTCTCTTTCAAAATTTGTAAAAGAAAAGATTGGTGATAGCATTGGTGAATCTATTCATAGAGATAGAATCTATAGATTAAAATCCACAACTTTTATTTGTATATCAATTCCAAAATATGATTCCAAATAGCACTTTATAATGAGTTTTCTCAAATTGTCAATTTTGGGGATGAATCTAGACGTTTAGGGGTTAATTAAGCACAAAATTATTTTTTTTACATTCCCTCCGCATTCAACTCATTGCACTACAATAGATGCACTCCTATAGACGTGACGTGAGCAATCCTTAACCCTTAAAGGACGGATTGGTGACCGTGGAAATCATGCCTGTTGGAATCGTGTACTAATAGAAAACAATGTTCTAGACAACAAAAATCAAATGATGTTTCTTAAAAACTAAGTTGCATAGAACAAAGATTTTTGAAAACTGTGTTGCAATTAGCACAAATTTTCTATTTTTTAGTTGAAAACATAGAAAAATGTCAACTGAATTTTGTTGATTGTGACATTGTTTTCTACTAGTGGTGTGACATCATCTATAAAAAAATAAAAAGTACACTTTGGCGGTCAAAATATTGTAGAAGATCTTCCCTTTCCATACAAAATTCCAAGGATAAATAGTTACAGTTATGTCCTACATCGGGAACTAACCCCCCTACTCTCTTAGTATTGTTGCAATGTTGTTTCAATGGTTACACAATCTAGTATTGAAAGTGTATTGTTAGAGTACAACATCAGTACTGCAACAATATAGTTTTTAGTGGGAACAATGCATCCCATTGAAACTATATTGTTATAGTACTACTTTTGTACATTAACAATATACTTTCAATATTGGACTATGAAGCCATTGAAACAATATTGTTTCAATGGGGGTTACTTTCCTGATGCTACAGTAGAGTAGATAGAGAGATTCCTTGTCATCCATGGGACACTAAACATCCATGTCGACGTGTATGGGTTAATGTCCTCCCTGACCACTTGAAGGCAATTGAGTGGTCAGTCTTCCAATACAATCCTAAAGTTTTTTTGGGTTTTTTGTGACACAAATGAAACGCAATCCTAAAGTTTAGAAAAATGCACTTGGAAAGATGAATAATCCCATCCCCCACCAATGGTATCTGGACACGTCTCCCAAGTCCCAACCATGGTACAAAAGATTTTTTTTGCAGTTGCCACTGGCCAATGAGAGAGGCTCACTGGTGAGACCGAATACGGTATTAAGATTTCTTATTGGTGGGTTTCATGGACCCCACGATATCGGGTGGAGCTTCTTTGCAGCCAATCCTGGCTCTGCATTCTATCTCCTTCAGATTATACCACAGAACCTTTTGCACGGAAAAGGTAAGGTAAGGTACACACACATGATGACTGTGCCACGCCACTTGATCAGAATGATGTTCTCGATGGGTACATCTCCTACTTCAATATGTTCCTATTGTTGAAGAAATTTTTTCAGAACATCTACCCAGAAAAAATTTGAGTCTTTAGTACACTAAATAGTGAAATTAGATTGTCTTAACAATTAGATTGCCTTACCCCTCAAAACAGAGTTACTTGACAAGTCATCAAAGTCTACAAATACTTCTACAAATATTTTCATTTGTATACATGGAGGTTTATGAGTCCCAATTACAACAATATCCAATTCAAAAGTAGTGCATTCTTGTACAATAACAATAAATATTTGTATTGTATCGAATGTCAAGAAAATAGTGTGGGACAACCTAATTTGATTATTTAGGGTATGTAACTTTTTGTATTTTGTATCCCTACAACTCATTTTTTAATGCATTGAAATCCTCTTGGATTTGTTGATTAGAATAGAAATATTTTTTTATTGACCTAATAATAGAAATTGGGCACAAAAGAAAAAGTGGCACTTCCAAGTATCTCTACCTTATTGGTTGTTGTTTCTAGGCCTATCTTGTCCTACTAATCCTCTATAGAAATACTTTTTGAAGTTGTTATGTCCATTCTAATAGTTCCAGAAAAATATTGAGCAATAGATGCCTACTTTTGCCAAAATATTATTTTTGGTATGGAAGAAAATTACATTTTTTATTTTGTTTTGTAATCTACCAAATGCTATTGTTCATTTTTCAAAATAGTTCGTTGACATCATCAATAATGAGATTCTCTTTGCTTTTGTGTATTGGGAGACTTGCGACTAATTGAAAATTCAAATAGAATATTGCACTAGAGGGATATATAAGTGATCTACTCTCTAAATTATGAACACAATGTTTTGCCTACATAAATTTTTAACAAATTCGTGGAGATGCTTTTAAATTACTAGATACCTCCACAATGACCATAATATTTTAGGAATCTTTTTGTTGATTAAGTGATTAGTAAATTAACCATTAAAGTCCCATTGTCCCCTCATAATACAAAATGGATTTAGGATAGGTTCCTACGGTTTCAATATTTGTTGTCATTTGAAACTTTTTGTAGAGATAGAACATATTAGCTTTCTACGATTATAATTTTTATTTCAATCAATATCCGGGAACAAAAATTACGGCATAATAAGCTCAAATTTTAGTTCAATGAGCAAATAAACTCACACAAAATTTTTAAATATTTTCTTTCATTTTTCTCATAGATCATATTTTTTCTACATCAAAAGTTTTGATTCATTCCATTTGAATTTGTTATGTGAATGTTATAGACAATCTTGTTTTTTGAGCAATTAAAGCACCTTCTCAAAGAAATAACTCATAGGGTTCATTTTTAAACTTAGTTTTGATAATTTTTACAAAACAAATAATGAACATTGTTTCTATTACAAAATTTCATAACTCTTGGTTGGATCTTGAAGGAAGTTAAGAGTATTTTAGATTCCCTCTTTGGTGGACATTGGATGAACTATTCTTAGCACTATGAATTTTGAAAGTACTAAAAATAGGTGTTTCTAAACCGACCCTAGACTCTCATGAATAAGGTAACTACACCTAAAATGGACCACTTTCCAATTTCGACCCCTATTTTTGAAGGGAAACTCTACAAGAAAGAAACCAAAATGGGGTATAGTACAAGAACAATTGTAAGGTGGAGTTAAGGCCATCCACACTATGGCACAAAAAATTTGATTACCCAAATGTCTCATTATAGGTTCTACAATTCTCTTTGTTGATTCCCCATGCCAAGGCCCCACTATGAGGCAAAATATCCAAGACATGTGGGTTGCTATTCATGAATTCAAGGCTACTATTCATGCCACCATTATTGCTTGTCTAATTAGTTGTTGGAATGGTGAGATCTCAATAGTGAATTCAAAATTAGGGGGAACAGAAAGGGTGATGGACAACACTGGAAGATTCCATGCCAAGCTCATAGTTTGGCAAACTCAAACTCTTCTATTCCGTTGGTAGAAAAAAGAGCCCGAGCCCGGCCATTTGCCTTTTGACTAGCTTCTCCGTGCTACAGTGCGGAAGCTCTAAGGGCCATTTTGAGAAGTGTGCAACTCTATTTACAATTCCCATATTGTGGAGGTGGTAACCTTACAAATGGTTGATTTTTTGTATACTTCATGTTGTTTTAATTTCTTCTCTGTGACATGTTTAGATACTACTAGTATCATTTCTTGATGTGCATCAAATGAATTTTGGCAACACCTACATGATACTTTTAGCACCCTACACCTTGCATCTCTAAAAATTTGTATCTAATTCACAATGCATCCAAAAATTATAGGACCATTTGCATTTTGATTCATAGTTCTTCACTAAGGGGCAAAAATTGTTCATTTTCTAGAACATATTGATCATGCTACAAAGCTTATTTGTGCAACTTTAGGTGTAGTTACTATAATAGGAGTACATTTTAGGCAAGAAATTTGAAGGGTTGGCTTAGAAAGGGATCTAAATTAGGCGTGTTTACATTAACGACTATAGGCAATCTAGATTTCCAACATTGTGGAGGTGTAATATAAATTGCAGCTTCGAATGCTAATTTAAGGTATGGATTTCAAACAAAGGTTGTAAAATATAATCACAGTAAATTCCTTGTAGACCAGCCAAAATGGTTGGCCCCAAATCCCCAAATATGTGTTCTGTTTGAGATTCTATTAAGAATAAGACTCTCCAACATGTGAGAAAAAATTACACGAACTGAAATAGAAGATCCTCCATGGCTATAAAAATATCGCCTGTGATACTAAAATACTCATGAACGCATCAAAACAAAGGAGACAGATCTGCCCAGAAAATAACCTAGCGACTATACTGATCCCGGTCATTGATGCCGTAATCAACATCCGTATCAGCTAAACACTCTTCGGCAGATAAAGGAGGCAATCCACTCATCTTCCTTTTCAGATTGTGCTTATGCCAATCGCTTTTAAAGTGCTCGCGATATTGCTTGGCATCACCCACCTCCCTGTTGCAAGTCTTGCAAATTTGCTGCTTCACGCCAGTGTTCGCAGAAGCTGACCCTCTTGATACGTTGGTATTACTACCAGGTGCTTCTCTAACCTCTGCAGCATCAGGTACAGCACCCGCACCTGAAACTGATGCCTCATCCCTCAATCGCTGGACCCGACGCTCTTCACCCACATGAGAAACGTGAGCGGCGTTGTAGTCGTCGTCATCGTTAAAGTCGTCAATGTTACTCTCTCCTTCTCCTTGCACGGCCATTGACACAACCTCCAGGGTTCCTTGCAACTCTCTCACTAAAGCATCACACTCACGGAAGTGACCTGGATCTATCTTGCAAACCTGAAGAAGCAAATGCCAAGTCGGAAATTAGGACGATTGTCACCATACCCTGATTTTGAAGCGAAAGTAAATTATACTGTGTTTCGAAATCAGATCACGTAGCACATAGAAACAGCACAAGTTACTAAGATTGGAAAATATACCAATGAACTGCTGTTGGTCATCTCTTCTCTGCCTTCGATTTGTGAGTTCCAAGAGTTTAGTGCCATAGATAGTTGATCAATCTGACTGGTAGGTACCACAAAGCGTAGTTTCATGCGAGCTCGGGTGATTGGATATTTGCTCTGCAACTCCCTTATCAACTCAAGTGCCTGCGTACATGATGACTTTCAGGTCAGAGTATTCTCATTCAAGGTTGCTTTGGAAGGTACGGAATCTATTGTTAAGAATGAAATCACTTACAAGAAATCAAAAGCATAGTGCAAATATTGATGCTCATCAGCTCCAGCATGCACCAATTTCAAATACTTAAAAATCAGAAAATCAATAAAAAAATTCATTCACAACACGCCTAATGAATCATCCACAGTACGATGAGCTGATACTGGCAAGAAGAAAATGAAGACTGCCGATTACCTGTTGCTTAGAATTTCTATGGGGATCAACAGCAAAGTGAACCTCCCGCATGAGCCGCTCTATCATTGTTATGGTGTAAGGTCGCTCAGTCTCAGGATTCACAGTCTTGGCCATCACAATTGTCGCAATATCTCGAAACTGATTCGATAACTGAGACTCCCTTTCTCTGTCGGCTACCTGCAGCTCACCTTTCTCCAAAATCTGTATTCAAAAGAATTAGGGTCTTAGAGTGCACTCCACCTCTTTAATCACCCTCAGGTCCAACTTTTCGTTGTGACATATTTTGAAAGAGTGACAAGCGTGTTTAAAGTCAATGGTGTATGGCAAGTGTGCAAGATCTTCTAGACTGTCATTCATAAAGAGTTTTGAGTTACCCAACTCTTACAAAGCATACAGAGTTAAAACTTTGTAGCAATTGGAGTTAAGACAAATTCAGAGGCAAATGCATCGCGTCAACAAAAGGCATAATCTTACCTCCAGGCAAACCTTGTCCTCGTCATCAGTGCCAAAGACTTGAATTAGGTCTTTGGATTTCGCCAGAACTCCTTTCGACACATTTGTGAACACAGTATGAGTCTGTAAAACTTCGTCTATGTCTTTCTCCCTGATCACAAAACCACATTGAAGGACATCAGACATTTCAGATTACAACCATAGTCTCACTGCCATATTCAGGCGAAAATAGTACCGTCAATCACCAGCCGAACACCTTATCACATTCTAATGAAAATTTATCGACGTCAATGCGAACAAAAGTCACAATGGAAAAGCGAGGTTGGATCCTTACACGTGAGATCTCCAGGACAGAACCTTGTTCTTGAAGCACGCAATCTCAAAGCGGAATCCATGTTTGCGGACTCGGACAACCGCGACGTTAGTTAGCCGCTTCTGCCCAATAGGCTGCTTCACAGACCTCGACATGCTGAGCACACGCCACCCTAAACAGAATCCAAAATGCAAAAAGTTAGTCTAACCTAACTTCCACTGAGTACATTCCACTCTCCGTTTACAATGGAATCCAGAACGCAATTCATCAGAAATGGCTCATGAGCAGTCTCCGAAGAAATTGACAGTCATAGAACTAGACTAGACGCTGCAAATTAAATGGACGCACAAAAAGAAAGCACCGAATTCTCCTCTCCGTCGCTTGACCTAAATTTGCATCTGTTCCGCGAGTTTGCCCTAAAACTGCAAAAATCCTCCGTCAATGTATTTCCACTAGCGCCATGCAACTCTGATCATGAAACGACAGTGATCGAAAAAGCCGCGAATCACTTCAATACGTACCTCAAAAACAGAGCCTCTCCTAAACGCGCAATCGAAGCGAGTACAAAGTTCCAAAAGAAGAAAATGAACTGCAACGTAATTCAGAACCCTTCAAGCTCCAAAAACAGGATTGCTTGTCACCTCTGTTGCTCGGAATGCATTTCACTGAGCAATCCAAATTCGCAAGCAAACCCGCCGCCCCGAGAGGTCACAATTTGAAAGGAAACTACTCTAGAGGAGTGAGATGAGAAATCCCAGCTTATAAAGAGTTCCCAGTCACGTTCCCTCCACGTCCCCGTGAGACCTCAGGGGAACTGGGGGAGCACCATTTTTCTTTCTACGATCTCCTATTGCCAAATTCCAATATTGTACAATGAGATTATTAGCCCTTAGAACGCCGGGCTGGTGACCGTGGAAATCAGCCATTTCGGAACCGTGTGACATCATCTACTTTAAAAAAAACAAAAATATTCATTGGGAGTCAAACTATTGTAGAAGATCTTGTCTTTCCACCCCTAATTTTGTGGATGAATAGTTGCAGTTCTGTCCTACACAGGAGAATTCCTTGTCATTCCTCGGACAAACAACGTCCGCCTCATCGTTTAGGGGTTAATGAGTTGAAGAGAATTCCAATCCAAGTTGTTTTGAAAGTTTTTTCATGCTCAATTAATTTGTGATTTTTTGGCTTTTCAAATTTGAAAGTACGGGGTACATTTCGCAAGCCTCTTCTTAACCCCTACATGCCCAAGGCCTATTTGGAGTTTCTTGAAATTTGCTCTAAATTGAACAAAAAATCAACATTTTGATAAGTTATACCGATTTCTTTTGAATTGTAACCTTACAAATTCAAACTAGGCATGTTAGAGATCACATAGTAAAAGAAAACATAACAATATCACTTATGGATTGAAAGATTATAATGTTTGATAATGAGGGTGTTAAAAGTATGAAAATTTTTCAATCCTCTTTTTGCATGTCAACTCTAAAAAGTTGGTCACTAAAAAAATATGAAGCTATAGGGCTTAGCATGCACAACCCCAATCAATTTATGGTTTTTCAAAATCTATTCTATGATTTTTTTAAATGAATCTCTAATGTGATTTTTCCTCCAAGATCTAGTGTATTTGAGGCTCATTTCCAAGAGCCCTCAACACTAGGGGAGGTCAAGATTGCAATGGGCATCCTTGCACAAAATCTTGAATAGAAAAATCATAATCCTTTATTTTTTAGATCGGCTTTTTGATCCTAAAACTAGACTTCAAAAAGAGTTCTCCAAAAATATAAACTAATCATAATAGCAATTTGGTTGGGTTCTACTCAAAGTTGTTATTTTGTGAGCATGTGAGCATACAATTTTTTAGAGATTCCATCTAAAATTTAATTTAAAATTTTCTATTTTTAATAAATTTTATTAATATCTACTACCATAGACCTATTACCATGGTCCCTTGAACAACCTTGATATGCCATTCATTGGACTTCACTAGATTTTAAGAAGAAAAAAAATGATAATTAATTAGGATTCTTTTGAAATCAAATATGGTTGTTCCATTGAAAATTAGCTTTTTCTTTTTTCAAAATTTTCCTTGGATGGGTGGCTTCCCTTGGCGCCAAGAGGTACCAAGCACTAAGAGAGGAGTGATCAATCAAACAACAATTTAATCAAGATAGAAGAGTTTGATACCCGAGAGGTCCTATAAGAAGACAATGATCAACTAATCAACATTAGAATGAAACTAAGTTCATTCCTTACACAAATAATCCCTATCAACCAAATATTTTCTTAAAATCTTAACAATCTAAACAATATTTTTCTAAAATGTTAACAAGTCTAATTACCAACACATTAAGACATAAGCGAAGGTACTACCCCCAATGATCCTAAGAAGATCCATGCTATTATAAGATAGTGATTAACAAAAATGAAACTTGGTGAAGCTAAGTTCTTTTGGCACATGTAATGAAATCTTATCAACAATTTAAAAATAAATCTAAAAAAAATTCAAGAATAGCACATCAAGAAAAAATTATTGGTGTGTTCCCATTGACCTCAGGAGGTCCATGTTCTTATAGGACAATGATCAACCAATATTCTAAGCAAACTTATTTCCATCTCCATTCATCTTTCACATCAATTGGATTCTTCATCTTCATAATGTATACTACTAGATAAGATTCAAAATTAGAATTTTCATTTGAATTCTATATACCCATGGTAATAGGTCCACAATAATAGGTCCATGGTAGTAGGTACTAAAATTTACTACAAATAATAAATTTTGATCCAATTTTTTAAAATGGAATCTATTTTTTGAAATATTAATAAGTTTCTAATGCTTTTTTAAATTTCTGAGTTCAACGCTTCCATAATCCCTACTCAACGCTCATAGGCTCACAAAATAGCATCGCTAGGGTTCTACTTAACTTCACAGTTTTCAAAACACCAAAACCTGGTACCTTGGGCATTTAGGGTTTAAATAGATTCGTGGAAACACAAAATGTTTTAATTTCATTGAGTGCTTCAAAGAACTCTTCAATCTCACTAGTAGCTTTAGAAAACTTAAGGTGGGATTGGGGATGTAGTGGCACTATTCCAACTCTTTTTGTTCCTTGCAAGGCCTACCTTAAGTGGTGCCAAACCAAAAGTGACAACAATGAATATGTGCCCCTACCTTAGTTGGGACCCTTGGCAGACATATGTCAATAGTATTCATAGTTAAAAGTGCTAACAAAAAAAATCTCTTGCATGTACAAGATTTTCTTGTAAGATTAAAACTTTGTAACAGCTAAATGAGGTTGTATTGTTTGTTTGTTACGGTGAGATCTTTTGGACTATGCACCTTCTAATATCATTCTAGGTACCACTAGAAAGCTATGTGTGAGGAGGGGTGCAAAGGCTTGGTTTCGTGGAATATGGACATACAATGTAGAAGTTGTCGAATTTCAAAGTTTTTATAAATTAAAAATTAGAGAATTACTTTTACTTTTGTTTTGGCAATGGAAATAGCATAGGGCACACCAACCTTTTTTTAACTTTCTAAGAAAGTGCCAAGGTGGAAATTACTTAAAATTTGGTGAAGCAATGTATTTCTACATTCATCCATTTTTTACACCAAAAAAAACTTCTCAATCATATTCATGTACTTTTTCATCCAAATTTGGAGACTTCATCTACAATTTTAATAGAAATGAAAAATTTCTAGCAAAAAAGATTATTTTTCTTAAGTGAAAAGTAGACAATTATTTTGAAATGGTGTAATTTGGCCCCATGGTGCCAAAAAAGAGAGTTAGGGCACACTAGTACAAATAAAAAAATAGAAGAAATAAAAGTGAAAATACAAGTAGAAGAAAAAATAAAATAAAAAACAAAAGTAGATATGAAAAAAAGAAGGCGAAATTTAAGTTAAATAAGTGTACCGCATTTTACATTTTGCATCTAATACAACAATTTTAATTCATTCAAAAATTGTCAATAGTTTATTTATTATCACGATAATTTTGTGACATGTGAATGATGTGATGACAAACAAATGTTTGATTTTGACATCATTTCGTTCAAATTCTTTGCCAACTTGTCTCCTCCATTGGTTGCAAAGCAAACAATTTCTTATGTTGAAACCATCATGCAAGGTCAACTACTAATTACCAATATAGTTTACTTATTTATGTATCCATCATCATTGGTCTTGGATATATATTATTCCTTATGCCCTACAATACTATTCTTTTTTGTCTTTTTCTTTTGTCTCAAACTCAATGTTGTCTTTATAAGTAGCACTAATGTTCTTCAAATTTGATTTTAGGATTGAAGATGATTTTGGGGGTTCAAAATTGGCCATTGAAATGAAGTATAAGAAATTAAGTTGATTATCACCTTTAAAGATTAAAAAGTTCTACAAATTCAAGTTTTTAAAGCAATTTGAAGTCAACTAGACAATGTCAAAAACCAAAATACATTGCAATCCGGCCTTCATTTTAAATTTACATTAAAAAAAATTGCCCGTAATTGACAATTTTTCATTATAGAATAAACCATTTGTGAAAATTTCAAACTCTTTTAATACATTTAGTATGATAGGTAAATTTTAACTTGATATTTTTTAATTTCCATTGATTAAAATGTCAATAATCAAAGTAGGATGTATGTCATTTCTTCTTATGAAGTAGAGACATCATGACTTGCAAGAAGGAAAGGTATTTTGAGTACTTTTTTCTTTTGTCATGTATACTTTGGTGTATGACCTTAATTAAATAGACTCTACATTCACTTTGGGCCAATTAGACTATAAATTTTCTTTTCTTTAATGTCAATTTTTTGCAATTATTATGATACATTGCTATTTATTTTATATAACCATCATGGTTGAACTAAATAATCAAGAAACTCAACTTGTATATTCATAATCAAGTTGATTGTTGCATGCATTAGAATTTTTTTTATCAAATCTTTAATACTTTCATTAATCCTCTAGCCTTTAATTACACAAATGAATCCAATTAGTGTGAGAGTGTGAATAATGTGAGATCTCTTAAACTAATTGTTTGAATTAATTTGGATGAAAGTTATTTAATTAGTGTGAAGATTTGAATGAATTTGGATGAAAGCTAGATGATAGTTGAATGAAAAATGCAATATTAGAGACAATGTGAGAATAATGTAATTCAATCTTGACTAATAGTGAACTACACCTGGCCAATTTAAAGTACTATGAACAACTATACTAGAGAGACTTACAAATATAAATAATTCTAGAATTAGTGCAAGTTAGCTTTATTAATGTGGAGCACAATAATTGAGTTGACTTGTGTAGTTTTACAAGATGGAAGGAGTAGTTTCTAAAATAAATATACTAAAATTCTTATGAATTTAAAAAATTCATTACATAGAAAACTACTAAATGAAATTTGACCCCTAATCATAGAATTTCAATATTTCTTTGAAAAATCTGAAAAATGACTATTAAAACAAATATCATATTCTTATAAATACATTAAATACTTTTTGCCCATAATCCAAACTAGTAGTACAATTGTTGCAAGACTTGTAGGACAATAATACTTCTTAAATTGGGTGAAAATTTGTAAGAATGAAATAATGTAACTATTTGTCTAAAAGAAAACGTGATGAATGAAATTATGACTCTATTTGTATTTAATACAAGAGATCATTCATGGATGAAAATGACTTCATCCATTCAACAATGAAGTCACCAGCATCTTCGGAATTTTCAAAAAGACATGACTGCCTAGGAATTGCCAAACGGAATTGTGAATTGAATTGCATTAAAAAGGCGGGAGTTTGTTCCCTAAGCGCAAACCAAGTCCAACGCCCTCTCTTCAATTCCCTACTCAATATTGATGAGCTTAAGAAATGGATGAATGTTCTAATAATACTCATCCAAAAGTAGTGTTCCCACTCCCAGCGCTCTTTTCAAGTGGAAAGGGCGGCGCTCCCAAGGAAATCGGTCGTCGTCCCCAACTTGGTCGTTTCCACCGCTGTCGCAGCTCCAGCTCCAGCTTGAGCTCTCTCTCCGCACTCCTCTGTATCCCGCTTTCTTATTAGATTTGCTACCGTGGTTCGAGGTGTTGCGGGTCACTTCTATCGGTGCCGCGACTCTTCGTTAAGGTTTTCCCTGTTTGGTCTGGGACCGTGAGTCGGAGGGCGCGGCTGCATTGCCTCTTGTGGCCAGCGTCACCCTGGCGGGTGTGTGGTGTCATGTCGTATCAGGACGACCAGAGTGAGGACTACCTCTTCAAGGTGGTGCTCATCGGCGACAGTGCCGTCGGCAAGTCCAACTTGCTTTCTCGCTACGCCAGGAATGAGTTCAACTCGAACTCGAAGGCCACCATTGGCGTCGAGTTCCAAACGCAGTGCATGGAAATAGATGGCAAGGAGGTCAAGGCGCAGATCTGGGACACTGCTGGCCAGGAGCGGTTCCGCGCCGTCACCTCAGCCTACTACCGCGGTGCCGTCGGGGCGCTCATCGTTTACGACATCAGCAGGCGTGGCACTTTTGAGAATGTGAGTCGCTGGCTCGACGAACTGAAAGGTGACTCTGTCACTCTTTAGACACATTCTCACCTTTCTTGATGTCGAGAGTAGTATTACAAAGCACGAGGGTGAATGTGTTCTTCTTTCTCTCTGTTGTAAGCATGCCCGCACTGCTTGGATCGTTTAAAGAAGAGAGAAACTGTATCGTCGCATTCCCTTGCTTTTGAGAAGATTGGCATTGCTGTGTTCTTGGCAAATTTCGATTACAGACAGCGACGAACTGAGATCGTCTGAAAGTCTCGGTCCTGCCTGGATTTTTGTTTAGATATTACTGGGAGAAACAATATGACGAAGGAAATATCTCGCTTCATTGTCATCTTTCCTAATATCGGGAGAAGTTCTAGAAAAGTAAGAGTGAGTAGATTCTTTTTAAATATCTGGTTTGAACTGGCTTGGTCTCTGGTTATTTGTCGTTAGGATGTATGCCTTTGGTTACTATGAAGAGGTCCAGCGATAATCGTAATCATTGCATTTATGTTATTGAGTTTCCTGGTTACAATTTTTTTGGTTACATTGGTAAAGTTTTGGAATCTGTACTGGATGTGAGGCTTTCATTTTCAGGCGTCGTTTGTTTGCTTTCACAAGCACGAAATAGGTTTGTAATAGAGATTGCTAATGAGATAATGCTCTGTGTTATTTGATCTTCTTTAAGTTTAGAGGATAATCTAACATACTGCATTTTTTTTTCATATGCAAGTGAGCAGCTAGGTTTGAAATTTTTTGTGTGAATGTTGTCTGAAGCACCTTTGCTAATTTTGTGTGTCGGTTTTTGCAGTTCATTCCGACGCGAGTGTGGTTGTAATGCTTGTTGGAAACAAGAGCGATCTTGCACACATTCGAGAGGTTAGTGTGGAAGAAGCCACTGCTCTTGCAGAGAAGAACACCATGTCCTTCATGGAGACGTCTGCTTTGGAATCTGTGAATGTTGTGGACGCTTTCCAGACTGTACTGAAAGAAATTCACAAGATAGTCAGCAAGAAAGCTCTTACAGCAGATCCTAACAGGACCGACACCGTCGTTGCAAGTGGTCAAAGGCTGGCGGGTGGAGATGACACGACACCAAGGAGGGGTGGGTGCTGCTCGTATTAGTGCGTCCCTATTCGTTAGGTGCACGAGTTTTTGCGCCTCTTCTTCCTTTCGGCCTAATGCGATGCCCACAACTAGTGTTGAACAGAGGGTAGCAGCTCACAGATTATAAGACTATGTTAGTAGGTGCAGGCAATTCCTTGTAGGAACAGGCATGGGAGAATCTCTCAGCACTCTTTATTTTAGACTCTCGCATTAAGGATTTTATAGTTCGTCAGGCCTGAGTATACTGGCTCAGTGCGACGGGTATGGAAATGCGGCAGTGTCCTCTTGACACCAAAAGTGGCGTGAATATCAATGTGAATTTGATTCTCATGAGAGGACATGAGTTTCATTTTCTTCATCTTGTCATTCAGAATGCTTGCTTGGATTAGAGGTGTATGGAACAGTGGATCTTATGCTGAATGTAATGCTTGCAGCAGTTGCGATGCAAGTGTTAGGCAGCAGTGTCAAGGGACAGAACGTTGCTCCCGGCTACATCTGTTTGGTTGCGACGGTCCTGTTAGTGCTTCCTTGCCCCCTATACTACAAACTTAAAATCAATGAATTTATCATTCCATCTTTTTTGTTTTATTCTTGCTGTTGATGTGTTCTTCAGTACCCGGCAATACTGGATGAAATTCTCTGTTCAGGACTCTCGTTTACTGTTATAGCTGCTGTTTGTGTCACAGTTGAAATTTCCAGAAGTCACTATTTATTTGCAGAATCTATTTGTTTGTGCAGCAGGGAAACTCTTGTTGTCATCGCTACTGCGACCAGATCCTTCCGCCGAGAATTTGGGCCTCCAAAACTTGTGAAGAATGTTTGCATTGCGGATGAGAAAGCACCCAAAGCGATAGGAATACAGCTGCCTGCTCTGTAACACATGTTTTCCATCAGGAATCTATGATTGTCAAAGATTCTTGTGACAGTGTTTCTCCAGTCAATAAACAATCGTCGGCTCTTACTAAGAACAGATTTCTGGATGTCAAACTTGTGTTGAGTTGAACGGGATGACTGAACACAGATAGTCGGACGCAGATTAATATTTGGCCTGAAACTGGCTGTGGTGGTGAGATTGTTTTTTGCAAGGGAAACTTGATCAAGTATAGTTTCGCTGTTATCGCTGCATTCAATGAGCTCATAATTGGAACACCTCTGCTCCAAATGCTGAGTTGTTATGGGAGAGTAATTATGATTTGTCCTAGAGGTTTGGCCGAAGAAGGGCCATTCTAATGTTTGTGGAGAATGTTTGGGACCTGCGTGGCATCTGCAATGTCCCCAAATTGTCATCCGTCTGTTAGAGAGTCTAGGATTTCGATCCGGGTGTTTTTTATACATCCGAGTCAAACGATTCCTATTCCTGTCTTTAAGCTCTCTAAAGTGTGCAGGACTAACGTTTCCACTAATGTAGCGAAGGGCAGCGTGTCTGCTTGTTGGGCAGTCTGCAGCTTTTGGGGCAATATATATGTTCTCCTAGCTGTCACAGCTATTGAGGAAGAGGACGAGCCATGGGTTTTCGTGAACAAGGCATTTAAGACCATTTAATCCCAGATTTTTGCAAACTCAATCCCGACTCCCAAAATTTACCCTAGGATTGATTCGAATCAATCAAATTATACCTTCAACCCCCCTAAAGGACCATGAGGCCTGTTGTGTAGCAGTTTTTACTAAATCATATGATGTCTTCCGTCCGATTTTGTTACATATTAAATACAATGCTCTTCACAGATAGAAGCGATATCAAGATTTGACCCCATCTGAAATTCTTCTTTCGCAATATAATCTATCGAACTGGTCAATTTGAAATCTGTATTTCTTTGGTCTGTTGGATTAAGATTGCTTTTCATCGTTTCTTGTGTGAACTGATACTTGAAAATCTGTGCCACTCACATTGACTGGTCAAGGTCTGGAACACGTCTATCCCCTGAATCCCATACGATTACTCAAACCAGTTGCAATTCACCAAGCATTCCAATTGTTCATAGTAGAAACCTGGGTGTTGCTCTCTGACGAACTCAGAGCTGTTCAGAATTGTCCAATATCAGTCATTCAATTTTTTTAACTCAGATTCGCTAATGGTGTGATATGCTAGTGATCAGGGGGCAAGCCGGTGCCTAATTCAATACAGCGTCTCAGAAGAATTGAGCTTGTAAAGAGAAGCGGTCAATGTCCGCTACAGGTCTGCTGCTGGTAAGCGAAGGTTCAGAGCCCCATGCTCCTATGTTAGAGAAGTAGTAAGGTGTTTCGGTCTCCTGGCAAAACTGGCCTTTTTTTTTCCTGTTCATGCAATGCGAAACAGTGTCGAAAGTACCAGTATGTTTGTCAAAATGATTGAGAGGCCAGTGAAATCACATGTGCATGGGCGACGGTGGACCGTACCTGCCAAATACTCAAGAGGGTGAGGATGAACTGGTGTCAAGGTCATTGTCGGAGTTGCCCTTGTTGGTGGGAAGCATGAAACGTCCCGTTGATGTCGATAGCGCGCACATGCCTTCTGGTTTGATCCCCTGGCCAAGGCAACCTAGTGAAAGCATCTTATAGGAAGTCAAGGAAATTGAATGCATTTGTTTGACCTTCACTTAATCAAGTCGGTCTGACACTGTGTTTTCATACTTAACCCACGAAAGGACCGACGATTCGTGGTTGGAAATCACCAATTTTGATTGATCATGGTGCCAAAAATATAACTCAGATGGGCCAAGACTTTCTTCTCCTGAATCAGTGAAGAACACTGCATACGTTGGTCAAGTCACAAATAAGATTAGTCAAAAAAATGTCCCTATACGACCTAGTCAGTGCTGCTATTGAAAACATGAGGCTCAATCTGGACTTTTTGGTCTTTTAGGGGCTAGCCAAGTGCTTTCCTTAGCTTCAGATGTTTTGGTTGGAGCATGTAGCAAGACAGAATCCCTTTGAGATTCTCAAAGTTACGTTTAAATGTATAGGGCGCTCTCTAGTGCTGGTGAAGAAATGTGGTGAACAATCTAGTATTCACTTGTATAGGTATAAACTGTCCGACTTTCAGAAGAAACACTCCAGGTTCCTTGTGAACATTTGTGATGCTGCTTGTTGTGCACAGGTTTTTGAATTTGTAATCTTGTTACAGTGCACAAGATGATCTGGAGCTAAACAACAATATATGATCACGCACTCTTGTGCCTCAGAGTTAACGAGCAATGTTCAATGTTGCAGATTGCTGCCAGAAACAATGTTGGCATCAAATGAAGACGTTCCGTTCTTGGTGCTGTACCGCAAGGTATTTTTACACTCTCGTCAATGAGAGCAGCTCGTTGCCTGGGGATGCAGTATTCGTGCCCCTCATCCAGTTGTACGCACTGGAGGGGCAAGCAATTGCAGGAAGTGTTCAAAGAATTGTGGACTGTGATGTTCAGACAGTCAATCCTCGAATTGGAGAGTGTTCAGATTCGAGTGTTGTTCAAGGGGGTATGCTTACCGGGCCAAGCTATAGTTCACAGTCAATTCCCCGGAGTTCGGATTCCTGAAGGTATCTGGAGAGCACAAGGTCTCCTGATAAGTTACTTGAGTGAGGAGAGAGAAAATTGATGTTTCTTGTAATGAACTGGACAGAATTCCTTTGATAAAGAGCTCCATTTCTGCAGAGAGCGTCTCTCATATTCATGTAAGTAAAATAAACTAACAAAATAATAAATAAATAATCTCAACACTTTGCAATCGCACACTCATTAACACAAAGCGAAAATGCAATTGACTGAGTGTGCAATTAGAGAGTTGAGTGTACAGTACACATTTGAAACGGAGCTAATGCCCGACCATGCAGACCTTTATTGTTATTATAACTTATACAGTGTATGAACATATCATTCCAATTCATAAATATAATAAGAATAGAAGTCCGCCCCGTTCCACCCGTGCGCGCTGTCTGCAATTTCGGTTGTCGTCATCGCCCACATCATCATTCGGACCGTCGCAGGCATGTAAGCTTAACTTCTTACCCTAATTCCCGCGTATTAACCAACTTTAGTCTGAGCAATTCAATCGATCCGTACAGCTAAATTATCCTAGATATTTCCTTCTGGTGGTCTCTCCCTGCCTGGAGGAAATGGGGATATCTTGTTGCAAACGCTGCCGGAGGAATAGAAAACGGATCCCGCTTGGTGACTAAGCTTAGCTGGCCTGGAGTGTGCTGTGGGTTTTCTCTAGATTTGGCGGATGCACGAATGGTGTCGACGATGGAGCCACCACGGCAAGTCTCATGGACAAACCTTCAGGAGCAGGGTGGCAGGAGTCAACGTGATCCATCAAGCAGTCCTTGTCCTTACCATTGCTCGTGTCTTCCCGGTACAATTTTGAGGGCTGAGAATGGCAGTCTGTCTGGGCTCCACATCTAATTACAGAGCATGCGTAGCTCTGGCTATCGTAGTTGACAAGATTTCAGAATTTGAAGCCCAGTGAGAGCTTCAAGTCATAAATTGTTCCAGCGTTCTTCAATATGAGATCCGAGCTAGCTGTTGAGTACTTCGAGGTTGTTTGCTCTTGTTGCTGCAATCCGTCTTGAAGCGGGCTATGGAGGTAGCAGTGCCAGGTAGCCCATCTTGGTGTGCTCTTGTTGGCGTTGCACAGAGTAATTGAAGAGATTTGCACTGTGTTGATCGGCTAGGATTTATATTAGTATAGTCTGAAAGGTTACCTTGCACACCTTTTCTGATAAACTTCCGTAGAATCGTTCCTTACCCTCAGCACAGACCTTAATTTGCGATCGCACTTGATGGATGTTTATTTGAGTGTAGCCTTTGTCTTTACTTTTTAGTGGTGATACTTGTGTTGAGTTTTGGAACCTTCTGTAATTCCACTTCCTTCCTTTCCTATCGTTTGCTCTGGAATTTTGTGTTGTATTAGCGAGTCTGATTGATTCGATTGGGCTTGCAGACATGCATGTAGACATGGAAGACGCGGATTTCGACGTGGAAGTGCCGTTGCTCTTCAACCAAGGCTACGAGTGTAGCCAGAATCAGGAAGTTGAAGGCCCGGGCGATGATGATGTTGGAGTTGAGAGTCTTGATTTTGACCCTATGTATAATTTGGTTAACGAAAAACTCAAGAAGCGACAGTTTGATCGTAAATTCTATGGGTACTGCGCCAATCAGCCGTTTACAAAAACCCTTTATCTCGATAAGGTCAAAATAATACACTTGGATTTATCTCTTTCCTTTTGATTGCATAAACCTAAATAATATTCGAGTATTATTATGGTCTGATGCTTCATTCTACATAGACTGATGAGGTGGGCATCGTTGGGGGTGCAGGTATACGGGGCTTACACTTGCGAAGTGGACGATTACAATTATGATTGGACTTCTTGTCGGTAAAATATTTCCCAGATGTTTAATTCAAGTTTTCATTTGATTTGAAAGGCATCCAAAGTTTGAGAGGAAACTGAATTAGGTCATATTCACTCTGTTGTTGCTCATTGGTACAGTACAGACAGTTCTAATTCTTTTGGGTATCTTGGCCATTACCCAAATTGAGCTTCATGAATACTTAACCTGGTGTACCTGAGTTGAAGTAGATTTTTCCGCATCGCAGTTAGCGGTTCTCGAAGATTCAATTAAGTTGTGGTGTGTCAGGACGGTTTAGGGCTTAACATAAGTATTTTCCTTTCCCGATTTGTAGGGACGATTGCCTTCACTATTGAATTCTTTCAAGAGTTCATTATCACGCTCAAGGTAATCTTCTCACCGACGATTACTCTTGACAATCTTGTGATATGCTCTTGCAATTGATATCGCATTCGTTAATGAGAAAAACGTGCTTGGATTTAGTACAAGTCTCATGGCTTCTATATTTTAATTGTGAAAAGGCTATGATTTCGTTTGCATTGGACAAGGCTCTGAGTATCCGATTGCGTGAGCTGCAGAAAGAGTGGACCGAGGAGTTCTTTGAACGTGGATTAGCTCTTGTCTTTTTCAACTACGTAGCCGTAGGTGTGGCTCTCGTTCTTCTTTCGAGCTGCTTGGTCATATTCTGGGCTCCAGCAGCGGCGGGTGGAGGGGTATGCATGCTTAGTACTCAGTACTCACTTTCTCAACAGCCTCGAATCATCTAAGTGATTAATACATTCGGCCATGATTCTCACATTACGACTAGACTCCTCGTAATGAGATGGTCAAACTATTGACATGGGCTCGTCATGTGGTAATGATTCTTCGGATGTGGTTGCATATTGGTTCCCTTGTGCAGGTTACTTTGGTCATGGCTTACCTGAATGGTAATGATATACCCGATTTTTTCCGACACCGAACTCTCTTTACGAAGGTGCGTTTTCTGTTTCATGTGATGATGCTGGATAGTGAATAACAACAGTCCATGCTTTCCTAGTACTTGAATTCAAATAAATACATGTTTCCTTCATATATGCCCCTGAAATTGACAAGAGTCTTTACAACTGTGATTTTGCGTTTGCAGATATTGGGTACAATCTGCACAGTTTCATCTGGATTACCGGTGCGCCTCACTTCTACCTGTCCAAGGACTTTTGTGTCCCTTGCTAGCGAGTAGAAAACCTCCCCTTCCAGAAAACCTCCCTTTATTAGACCCTGCCAAATATTACGCCATTTAAGACGGTTTCTAACATCATGTTCAACCCTTTTAAATTGTCGAATATAAACTCTGCTAGTTGTAATGTGACTAGGTTTTCTAGAATAGATGTTGTGGTTGTCAGATTGGTACACGAAACCATCGATCTACCAATCTCCCATGGTTTTCCTGTAATGCAATACCTTTTATGACTTTTCAAATTTTTCGATTCGAAAATAAAATTCAAATTTTCAATTGCTGTCGTGCTCAGATTGGTCAAGAAGGACCTCTGGTTCACATTGGCGGTGCGGTTGCGTCTGAGCTTACTTGGATGCATGGCCGGTCCCCAACAAGGAAGCACAGCGCGCCAGGTCCGCAATCACGGTGGGAAACCTGGTGGGAGAAGTGTAATCAGCTAACACCGAAAGCTTGGATATTCGTAAGTGAGGATCTTGTTGTACCCTTGTGCAAACGCCTTCGTTCACCAATGACTCGATATCATCTCAAGAGTATGTGACCAGAGGCATTTGTCAAAATTGACTATAGATATTCTAAGAAAATGTGGGTGAGCTCTACTCATATGACGCCTACAATTGCAATGCAGGATTTTTATAACGATAGGGACAGACGAGAGTTTATTTCGGCTGGAGCTGCAGCTGGGTACGTGATGCTCTTAAATGTAGGACTGTTTGATTTGATTTTCCTGCTTCTTGTCATTCTATCAAATTTACCTCGGTTGTTCCGATCCCTTGTAATTGAATGCTCAGGGATTTTGTGTTATGAAGATTTTGGTGATTGAATAGCATTAGAAGAACTCTGTGTGGCTAGGATCCTTGAAAGGTTTATCATCAATCAAGGCCATACCTCATGTGTTGCTGTGGACAGCTTGGCAGCGGCTTTTGGTGCACCGATTGGTGGAGTTCTATTTTCTATGGAGGAGGCCTCTAGTTTCTGGTCCAGAAAGGTTTACGATCTTTTGAAATGATATATGTCTATAAATCATCTAATATTAACACGTATTTTATAGCGTTATGGTGACATGGTGCAAATCCCTAGGTACCCAAGTTGCAAGTTCATGATGTTTCTGTATCATTGTAGTGTCTTAGCTATATGTGTTGATGGCTATGTGAGCAGGTCATGTGGCGATCACTTTTATGTACAACATGCGCCACCATGGTTTTATCGTGTCTCACTCTACGGTATACCATGTTATCATTTGTCTCAGGACTCCAGCTAAAAAAGTATACTTGCTTAATGGATGTTCAAGTCTGACAATCACTATCTGCCTGGATATGAGTTCATAAAATATGTTATGAGGATGATTTTACTTCTTTCCAATTGATAAGTTCTCGTATGATGTGGCAGGAAATTTTCTTTCTCGTTACCAGGAACCATCTCCTTTCATGGTCCGAGGGTAATTATCGCATTCGATTACCACTTACTTGTCTTGCACTTGCTGATGACGAGGATCCATAGCATATGTTTGTAATATTTTCTCAGTGTCCTACTTTTTTGAGATCATTTTGTATTACCCTGAATTTATAGCTGCGGTGTTGGTCTTGTCTACTTCACGTCTTTGCACAATGACAATATGTAATTTTCACGTTCGTCAGATACTCAATTGATTCTATCAGAGTAGTATCCAGTATGCATTGCTCTAGAATTTTGCATGCTCGATGACATTTGTAATTGTTGCGACTTGTGTCTGATAAGAGATTGGTAGTGACATTCTTTGCGCGAGGAAAAATTGCGGGTGCATTCTAACAGTTCTGAAATTCTACGTCTTTGCATCGTGTGCCAGCCTGAGTTCGATCTCATTGACTTGCCATTATTTGTGATCACAAGCGTCTTCGCTGGAGTGATCGGAGCTTCCTTGAACATAGTTCATGACTGGCTTGCTCAATTTCGACCATCCTCAAAGCACAGAGCTCTTAGGTTCGGTTTACTCCTATATTCTCTGTAACATCTTAGCAGCATGAACTGCTTGACAATGACTCCTCTGCAACAAAATTGTCAGGATCGCTATCTAAGAGAACAGTAATCACCTTTCAAGAAGTTTAGGAGCTTAGTTCCTGTTCAAGTCACTTAGATCAATACTTCCAGATAGTTCTTTTGAGCCTGTACTGTTCCTTGTTAAGGGAACTTTAAATCAGTAACGTCCTCCGTAGGTTCAAGATCCAAGTCAATTCATTTTAAGATGTGCTCACAGGTGTTTGTAATCGTGTTGTTTGGGTTTGAGGGGTTCAGGGTGCTTGAGGCATGTCTTGTAACTTTCATTTCAGTCACCGCCATCTTTGCACTGCCCTACTATTTTGGACGTTGTATACCCATCCAGAAAGAGTAAGCTGATTGCTGTGAACTGCTTGCAGTTTGGATTATGTGAAAAAATTCAACCTCTTATCAAGTGCAATTTGCAACACCTAATTAACTTAATGTGGATGAGGCACATATTTCAGATTAGTGCAGGTCTCGCTTGATGCCTTAGGGTAGATTTGGTAGCATGCCTATAATTGATGGTCATCTAGAATAGTAAGCCTAATCTTATGCATGGTAGCGCTTGGTCGAAGTCGTTTTTAGTTCTTATGGATATGCTCGAGCTGACAATCTGACATTAAAAATCTTCTTCAGGCAAGAAGGCGATGAGTATTGGTATAGATATACGTGTCCGCTACTGGATCAGGAAACAGGGATCCGCTATTACAATGACCTAGCCTCTCTCTACTTTGCCGTCCCTCGTCAGGTTCATTTTACAGTCCGCTTCTACTGCTGAACAGAAACGAATGTCTTTTTCCCTTCTTTGTAAATCTAGATTCCTTGAATAGTTGATTGTCTTTCTCTTGATATTTCTCGAGCTTATAACCGAACTCTTGATAGTTATTTTTTTCTATTTCAGACGATCCAGAAGCTACTAGCATTAGGAGGTGCTGGCGTTTCTCCGTTCACTATTTGTAGTGTTGGCATCCACTCGAGTTCTTTCCTTCTCCTGTTTATTCTAGCTTACGGCATTGCGACTCCCGGCGGCATTTTTATGCCTTCCATCATGGCAAGTATATTTGTTTCGTCTTGGTTGGATTTTTTCTTCATAATTTGTTTCTTTTGCGCTTCTTTCACCTATTCTTGTTCAACAGTTAAAGGCTACTTACAATTATTGTGCTGTAAAGTTGTGCTTACTACCTTGGTATCAGGTCCAAGAGGCACATATGATCCTTATATATTCGTATCTTGCAATGGATTTATGTGACAGTCATTCTGTAGGTTGAGGAGGATTGTCTTTTCGTTTGTTTCATGGTCCATTGGTAACAGGTAGGTGCATCTTTTGGAGCATTTTTGGGGCTCGTTTTCAAGTTCATTTTCCCAGGGTAAGAGGCTGATTTTTTCTGAGAAGTATTCTACTTTAGTCAGTTCTGGTTGTCCAACATGAATTGTCCAATTCCGTAATCACTATGCTTTAAAGTTTGGAATCGGTCAATTATTCTTAGTCAGTAATCTGATACTTTTCTTCGATTGTATATTATTGCATATTCAAGCCTAAAATTTCAGTTCAACGCCATGCTCTATCTCATCCATGCGTCCCTCGTCTGCTACAATCTTTGTCTTTAGTTTGATGAACGATTTTGCAGGTGGTCAGTGCAACCAGGAATGCATGCGCTTGTGGGAGCGACTGCCATGCTTGGTGGAGTTTTTCGAACTTCCATTTCCTTGGTACAGTGCGACGTTCAACTTCTTGATTTCTACTTGCAGACTTTTGGGCACCAGTTTTCAATTTGAACATAAGAGATCAATACGAAGGCATCTATATTTATGACATATCGGTAGTTGTGCAGTGCAGCTCTGAACGCTCGGAAGGAAAACTTACAATGGAGTATTGTAATTATATTTTAAGGGGGGTGACCAATTCCTATTTCTTTCATAGTCAATGCTGAGGACAATGATTCGTCATGCCATACTCTTGAGTGTTGGGTCATTGACTTGAAATGTTTATGCAGGTGGTGATCATGGTGGAGGGCACAGGTGGAATCGAGTTCTTACTGCCAGTCATACTCGCCATAGTTCTCTCCAACTTGGTGGCCCATAACATTCATTCCGCAGGAGCCTACGAGTCTGACTTGGAGCGTATAGGTACTACCTTCACTACTATTTCCCAATTTGCTAGAAATCTCGAGATCTTTGTCTGCATTCCCAAATTTGGCTCACACGTCGTGAACTTGAGAACTTCCTATGATGTTGTTGACCTACTTGGCTACGTACTGGCAAATGTCTCACTTGGCTTTTCTGTGTTGCAGGAGAAGTCCATTTTTTGCAGAGTGAGCCTTCACAGAAACTTCATTTGATCACGGCTAGACACATAATGGCATCGGATGTGAAATGTTTTAAGGAGGTAATCACTATCCCATGACTCAAACAATGCTGCCTGAGGGTGTTGTAAGAAGAGAACAGCCCAGAGAATGTTCTAGAGAATTCATTGCGCACATCACAAAAGAACTCCATTAGATTTGCGAAGTTTTGTATCTTAATTTATGGACATTAGATTCACATGGTCCTCAGGTTCAGGTAATGTTAATTTAAAGTTAGTGTAATGTGGATGCTGTTAGAGAAACTCCAATGCATCACGGAAACACATATGCCAAGTGCATGATGATAGGGTACTAAAAAAACATGCACCAATGCAACCGGCATTGGTCACTCTTTATTCTTAGGCCTGTCATTTTCCATCCCCAGATTGGCATTTTGAGGGAACATGAGTAAGCCCAATGTGCACACTTTTACAAGCACAATATTTAGATTTTGAAGAGGAGGTAGGTGGGTTGCATTCTATTTGGGCAACTTTAAAAAAAATTGCCCCAATGCAAAGCTAGCAACCCAAACTTCGAATGAATCTTTACTACATTATAAAAAGAGAGAGTAGAAAGATTCTACATTAATTATAGACCTTTCAAGCAAAAAAAGAGAGTTCGAAATTATTAGCACAGAAAACAAGGTTGAAAATGGATGACATTATTGACTTTGGCTAGTATATGCCATCTCGTGGGCTCTTCATATTCCCTCAAAATGCCAAGCTAGGGATGAAAAATTATAAGCATGGGAATAAATAGTGACCAATGTCAATTGCATTGGGGCATGTCTATCCATCATGCACTTGCTCTATGAAGAGCCCATGAAGTGGTACACAATAGCCAAAGTCAACAATGCCATCCCTTTGAACTTTGTTTTGCATGCTAATAAATTCAAGCTCTCCTTTTTTGCACTAAAGGTCTATATTTAATATGTAATATTTTTTCTCTTTCTTTCTAGAAGGCGGTAAATGTTCATTTGAGGTTTGGATTGTTGGATTTGCATTGAAGCAATGTTTTTTAAAAGTCTTTGAAATAGAATGAGGTCCACCTATCTCCTCTTCAAAATCTAGATACTATGCTTGTAACAATGTGCACATTGGAGGTGCTCTTAACTCAATGTTAGTGCAATGTTCGTATCATTAGCATTGACTTGATATCACATTGACAACTATGACGTTAACGTTAAGTCAGCCTTTATTTATTTTTAATATTGATCGTGTCTATATTAGATTTACATTTGACTTACCATAAATAATTTTGATAATGCAATGGGGATCTTTTGAGATACGATTCACTGATTAGGCAGCATTGATTAATTGTTATTTTAAATTTTGCCTTCCGACATAATGCCACTGTTTGTTTTTTTAAATTATTTATTTCATCCTTTGTACAGATTACCTCCGTGGCAGAAGTCGTTACAGTGCTCCGTGAAACATGTCACAACGGTTTTCCAATTGTTCGACACACTTCGGGAGATGATTACGACACCCCCGACGGTCAGCTAGTTGGTTTTATATTGAGGCACCAGATCTTGTTGTTGTTAGAGCAACGCGCAATTTTTCAGGCTGATGCAGCAACACTGAATCGACCCATGCGTCACGGTATTAGTTTACGAATGCCGAGGTTGACGAAGGAGCAACGCTTTTTGGACCGACTCATGCGTGTATACCATCATGCTCATCATCCCCATCGGCGCTACTTAAGCTCCAGACCTGAGGCCGTTCATGAATTGGAAATCGATGAACTCTTACAGGTATCGAATCCTACACTGTCTCGAACTTCTATAATCTTACTACCAGGGGTCCCAAAGTTTTCACTATGACAATTAATTGGAATATGTGACAAGTGTGCTAGAGTCGATAGTATGACAAAAAGTGTGTACTAGGATATTCTTGTACCTGAAAAAGGAGAGGTGGTGAAACGTTGGCTGTTATTCTGACAAGTGTCACTTCATATTCCTAAATTTGAAGACCACGACCTGTTTGTAATTTAAAGGTGCAAACCCGGATTAGGTGAGGATATAAAATTCTTAACTATTTTTCGTTTTGCAGGAATTTGCTATGCCAACTGGGAATGGCAGCACTACCACTGAAGAAGGTCGTTCGAAGCTCGAGGATGTGGTGGAGGCATCTAATGCAGGAAAAGAGTTGGCCGTGGATTTCCGGCCATGGATGAATCGCGCGCCTTTAACAGTGCGTATTCAAATTCTCTATGTGGCCCAATTGTATAGCCCATTCTTAAATTTTGAATTTAAGAGTTCCCCGAATCGCTCTCTGTTAATTTAGGTGTTTATATTGTCTTAACTTTGGTAGTGTTGTCTCCGCTACTGCAGGTTCGGGCTGAAACCTCTGCACGACGAGTTTACGTCATTTTCCGAACTCTTGGTTTGAGGCATATCTGTGTGACTGATTCAAGCAACAGGTCAGTTTCCATATATCACTACCTAGGTAGATCGAAGACATGCTCTTCAGTAACAAGCAGCTGATTGCAAATAGAAGTGTATAATTTCATGTCTCTTTTCATATAATCCTCAATACCACACTTCTTTTGCAACCTTAATATTATTGATTATACAAAACCCAAATATCCTATTTGAGAATCTTAGAATTCCGTCATACATATAACCAAATGTCACAATTTTGCTTGACATTAAAATTAACTCTTTGAAATGATGGGCTCCAACATGCTCCTAATGTTTGTAGCACGACTCAATTTTGTTGAGCACCTGAACGCTATACATGTTTGATCTATTACTCAATCTCTCCCTTTTGGGTAGTGTCAAGAAACACTCTCAATAGCATTCAGCCCAACTCTGATCAGATTTCAAGGGGTGACTCACTCCAACTAGCTTATACATGTGGGGATCCTAATGTTGTGTGCAGGGTGATAGGTATAATCACGAGGAAAGACATAGCTAAGGCCCACAAGGAATTGGAAGTTGAGACCGGCACTCCTAGAGATACAGAATCTGAGAATGGCCTATCCTTTGGATTTAGATCCTTCAGTCTGCGATCGAGCACCAGGGAAAGATCCCCACGGGATGTACTCTTTTCATTGCCTTGATTTGGAGCGTACATACACATATATATTGTGCACATGAATCTCCTGTTGAAGCCGCAAGGTTGCATCCCCCACACAATTCAAGTATGTTGGTAGTGATCGAATATATGGAGTGGGTTCCACACGCTGTTGTGGTCCCAAACCGATGGTGGTGATACATGTAATTTCAGCTGACGATACGTATTTCAGTTGATGCCCACTAGGCTCCTTTACTGTACCCAGGTACAATGATTTGTGCTACAGGTAATAGTGAGCGGGAAAAATGCTTCCGCTCCGGAATTTTATTTTGGTAGAAATTGGTAAAATACAGTAATATTTCATCCTGCACTAATTTAGAGAGCAGTGTGACTTTCGTAAATTAGTGTCATATGCACAATCGGGTAGTGATTCTCTTAGAGTTGTTTAAATGGGAGTGGGATGTAGGTTCTTCAAAGCATCATTCATGGCCTGCTTTGAAACTGTTTATTTGGTTTAGTTCATTATATTGGCCCACACCTGCTTCCAATTCAATTGAATGATTGCAGTATGTGATCCTTTGATATTGGCAATTTCATCCATTTTTTCACGCTATTTTCTTAATTCGAAAGTAATGAGTGCCCAAAGCAGGTAACACCGGAATCTAGATGCGCGATTGGGTCTAGATTTGGGGTTTAGTCTGAAATGGTTCAGTCATTCTGAACTAGCCCAAAGATGCCAGGTGATCCATTCCATTGCCGAGCGTAAAGGCCAACTCCTCTCTCCATACAATGTTAACACCAAAGGCAGACAGTTCAAATATCTTTACATGTTGCAATTCAGGTCAAAGAGCATGTGAATCTTTCAAATGCGGTCAAGGCATTAAAATATCGAAAGAAAGGGATGCTTGCAGGTTGTTCAAGTTGACAATCCCCATTAAGGTAGAGCATCCTCAATCCCTCTCCATTAGCACTTCAAATTACAAGAACATCCAACCTTCAAACTCAATCGACCCAATTCTAGAGAATATATTACTCCGTATTGTTTTTTATTATATCAAAAAGTGTCTAGGTTAAACACTTTATATCCTAGAGATAACTCTTGCAAATGGACACATCTTTTAATAGAAGGCATTATCTAAACAATAATATTGACAATGTACTATATTGATATGGTATACATATCCAATACTCCTAGTGGTACACTATTCTAGTTGAATTCATTAAGGTTTTTTCTTCATCCATTCATTTCAACAATCTGCATTTGCTTTTATGGTCTTCACAGTGCTTCAGGTTTCGTAGTTCTCAATGTTTTGTACCGTTGTTTACAACGTTGGTAGGTGCTTCTTCTCGGTTTGATGGACCATTGGTTTGAGTTGTTGTAAGTATTCTTGAGCTCTCCATCAAACTAATCTTTGAGGTTTAGGTACATTGTGAGAACTTGTAACTTGTAGGTAGCTTACTCAAATTCTTATTCTATATTGTACTAATTAAAATAAGTTGAGTCACTTTTGATTTTGTTGAAGTATTTGATATAGGGTTATAAATGAATGTTTCATTGTAGTGATTATTTCTTGAAGATGATAGCTTCAATTTAGAGTGTCTTGAAGTTTGATGTTGTTCATATTGTTGATAATGATCCTATTGCTTATTAGTTTTGAAAATAGCGTTAGATTGAATTAGCATTATTCTTTCTCTACTTTGATACCTTCTTTTCCAAGGTAGAGTCTTGTTATTCATTTTGAATGGTCCTTTATTTGCTTGGTACTGAATGTGTCCTTTACAAAGTCAATTATATCTTATGATTTGTTTTTGATGATCAATATCTAATTATGATTTATTCTTTGAAGAATTATTACATTGATGAATCTCAAATAATTGGCAAGTTTGTTGTCTAATATTTTTCCCACTACAAGAGGAATAAAGGTGAGGAGAGGTCTTAATGGCTATGGCAAAAGAATCTAAGAGAGGTTCGAGGAATTTATCAAAGGAGGAGGGACAACAATAAATGCATTTGGGAAATTGGCTCATACATGATTGAGATGAGTGTGTTTGATATTAAAAAGTTTGTGTGTATGAACTAAAGCATGAACTTGAGGGATGTCTTGTTCACGAGGTTGAGATATTAAATGCATACCCATTTTAGTCATGCATTGATTGTGTTTTGTTTGAAGTAGAGATTTAGTTAAGATATTAGTTGTCAGGGATGTTGGAAGTTGAAATATAAAAGAGTTGAATATCTCTCGCAATCTTTTAGGATTTTTGCTCAAAGCAATAGTACTTTGTCTATCTAAATAAATTATGGTAGGATTTGACTATAGAAAATTTAATTCACTTAATAAATGTTGTAACCAAACCGATTGTTACTTCGATTGTTGCTTTTGATAAAGCCATATATTGTAATTATGTTGATGAAAGAGCAATTGATTGTTGTTTTCAACTACTCCAAGATATAAGACATATAACACCATGAGCTAGAAAAAAGAAATATCCAAAAGTGGAACAAAGAGTGTCTTTATTAGTGTTTGAATAGTTGTGTAAGATTTTTCCATAATGGTATTCATTTTTATATTTAATGCGACAACTGAAAGTATTCCTTTCATGTTTCTCAAAATGAATTTTAAAGTTTGAATATAAGTATTATCAGGGTTGTCAAGATATTGTGCTAAGGTATATATTGCATAATCACAATCTATTCTCCATGCGATGACCAATGGTCAGGAGTACATTAAACTACCAACAATATTTGTGTAAGGATATGTTTGTGTAAGGTTTTAATTGTCTTGATCGAGTTATAGGACAATCTTTTTTGCTTAACCATACACTTGATGACAAGCATAGGAGTACATAATGAATTATAATTTAACATATTATATTCTTGAAGTTTGGAATTAAATAATTTTGTTGATTTATTAACAATTGTTCTTCTTGTCAATTTTTTAATATGGTATTGCCCCATATGTAATGGATTTCACCATCTTCTGACTTATCAAATTGTGTTTGAAGAGTATATTTAAGGTGTTGAATGAGAGAAGTTTTGTTACTTATCAAAATACAATCATCTATATAAATGGTTATATTTGAAAATAAGATGTGTTGTCTTTTTGTATATAGATGTTTGGAGAAATTGGTTTGATAAATCTATGTAAAAGGAAGAATCACTAGTAGAAAATTTTGTTTCCATGAACAAAATTTAGGTGACATTTTTGTTCATTGCAACATATTTTTCTAAAACTGCTTTCATTGTAGCATAGTTTTCAAAAAATTGTGTTGTAGTGAACAAAAATGTCATCTAGTTTTTGTTCATGGCAATGCAATTTTCTTTTAGTGAATTGGTCAATACATTGGTACCATTGTCAAGAGGATTGTTTAAGACCATATAATTTAAAGATTAGGGAATAAGCAAATTAATTTAGGATCCAATTCAAATTTTGATTTAAATAATTTTAGATAGGTAGCTCATCCTTTAGGTAAATTCTTAAAGATGTCTTCATTTAAGTTTCCATATGAAAAGGCTGTTTTCAAATCTAATTAATGGATTTCTAAGTAAGTTATACAACATAGCTAATGTTTATAATACTTTAACATAATTACATTTGACAATTGGAAAAAATATTTTCGTGTAGTCTATCTTTTTTATTTGAGTGAAAATTGTGGCCACTAATCTGATCTTATATTTATCTATTCAACCATTAGCATAAATTGTTGTTTTCGAGGGAGGAAGTGGGGTTAATTTCTAGCTTTTATTGTTTAATAATGAATTGAAC